>CM053586.1:52664990-52693495 GCA_028646515.1 Pseudochirops corinnae
AGGGGGAGGAGTCTGGTATTTTGAGTACTACCATTTATAATCCTCCTGGCCATTTGATTATCAATTAGTCTTAGTTGTCTTTTACAAAGAGAAAGGTAAAGCAAATACAGATGTCCAGTATTTTCCTCTCAAATGGTTGGCACATGCTTTCCTTGCACATACAAGTTTTCTAGAGAGAATGGGCTCAAACTTAGAGAATACACACAACCTCAGAGTGAAAACATACGTACTAGCTACTAGAAGTCATTTCTTTTCTTTGTAGAGTCCTTGTGAAGTTCCCTTAGGTGTAACAATCTGCTAGACTACAAGGGTCAGTTTCCTTGAGGAATCATGAAGCAGCCTCCCTTTCTTTTTTCTAGTCTGCCTTAGCCCTATACACAGATGCTGTTATCAGTCACTGCTGCTCCAGGGATGCTGCTACTAGCTTCAATGGATCAGGCTACCAATGCCCATGAGAGCCCCAGATTTTCTCACCTGTCAAAGTTCACAGTTTCATATCTTGGTGTCTGTGTGTACTGCTATTCAAGAAGACACTGTGGGGAAGAGGAACAAACTTGGAAAAAGCAGAGTTGATTGGAAAGAGATGACAGGAGGTGGCAGAAGTCCAAAGTATCATGGAAAGCTAGAACACTGGGCTGAAGGTAATGAAATTAAATAGAGTCAAATGTAAAACCTTGTACTTGAGTTTTGTTTTTTTTTTAAATACAAGGTAGGAAAGGCATATGTAAACAACAGGTAATATGAAAAAAAAAACTAAGCATTGTAGTAAACCGAAAACACAGTATGTGTCAATAGTATCATATAAAAGACATAAACTCTGATGATTTGTGCATTTCATAGAATTGTATATCTAGAAAGGAAATGAATCTGAGAGGTCATTGAGTTGAACCTTCTAATTTTACAGATGAGGAAACTAAGGCCCATAAAAAGGATATGATTTATCCAAGTGATTTTTCCATCATTAGTAAACAGCAAAGTCAGGATTTAAACTCCAGATGCTGTGCTTCTAAAATATTTCTTCTTTGCCCTGGTACATAAGCTGCATTGAACAATATAACTGCTATCAATGTGTCCCTCTACACCAGCGGTTCTCAACCTGTGGGTTATATTCAGTTTAAATACATCCTGCATATCAGATATTTTCATTATGATTCATAACAGTAGCAAAATTACAGTTATGAAGTAGCAACAAAAATAATTTTATCGTTGGAGGTTACCACAACATGAGGAACTGTATTAAAGGGTCACGGCATTAGGAAGGTTGAGAACTACTGCTAGTCTACACCCTGCCCTGGTCAAGCCATATCTCTTGTGTTGTGTGATTAATTCTAGAAGATACTTTGTAGAAAGGACATAAAAAACCTTAAGAGTGTCCAGAAGAGGACAACAATGATGATGGGATGTCTTAAATTCATACCATAGGAAGAAGAGTTGGAGGAACTGGAGATAGGCAGGAAAAAGAGGTGGATGGAGGAGTGTAATGGCAAGCAAAATTCTACTAAGCTCCTTGTTTCAATTATTCAAGTGTCTTTGAGCCTTCTCTGTGATTAGATCAAGTCTTTGCTAGAAACAGAACCTATGAAGCCCATAGTGGGAGGAACTTGCCAAAGACTGGAAGAGGAAGGACATAAGAGGAAGAGTAGAACAGGAAGGAGGAGAGCAAATAAAAGCTCAAGTACTAGCTGGGACTGAGAAGAACCAGGAGGTAGGATGCCTGTGGTGCTGGCACTCTGACTGTCTGTTTTGTCTGTGTTGATGTTACTTTGTCAGAACTGCTGATGACTGAGGCTATTGTTATTACAGAAGCTCTGGGTCCTTACTACTGGTCAGCCCGTAAGGAAAGAGGACTTTACTGCTGTCTGTTTACAGAAGTCCTGAAGGAGTGTTTTATTGAAGGAATGTTTTCAGAGGTCCTGGGACTTTACTGATGATTTGTGTTAATTTCTCAGACAGAGGCTGTGTCTGTGTTGGTGTGTGTTGATTTCACAGACAGAAAGTGAATTGATGATAGTGCCAGCAATATGTGTGTATGTTGTTGTAATTCTGCTAAGTTTGATGTGTGGAGCTGGACTGGAGCTGGGAGTTGCCTACCTGTGAATACAGGTGATGGTTGAGTGAATTCAGGCAAGAGCTGGGAGCATGGAAGAGGAACCATGGAGTTTGGGAGTCAGTCTCCAGTCAAGACAAAAGGCCCTCTACTTGGGTACTTAGTGCTGACTGATGAGACTAAGACAATAAGACCTAAGGGTGGGAAACCTTTGTACTTTGTACTTTATACCTCTTAAGGATCATTGTTCTTTAAAGATGATTGGGTTAAGGTTGACTAGAAGCCAGTCTCCAATTAAGATGATAGAAGACTTTAGATGGTTACTTTATATTGATTGATTCAGATTGTGACTTACTGAATAATATCTTTTGTTTAAGAATATGTGGCCACTTTAGTAATAAGTTGTTATGTTATATTTCTGTGAATATTATACTTTGGCTTCTGTGAATGTTTTTGCTTTAGTTTACTGTTGAATAAATAGAGAGTTCACAATACTATGTGATCAGAACCTTAAAGCTATTCATAGCAGCAGTCCTCGGGAGAGCTGCTTGTGCTTGGCTTTACAAGGAGGAAGTATGAAAGTTAGTTTCCTATATCTGAAGGGCTATGATGTGGAAGTGGGATTATTTATGATTGTGCTATTTGTTCCCACAGGGAAGAACTAGAAACAATTTACTGAAATTTTGGAAGCTAGTTTAGGGCTTGAAATGAGGAAAAACATAAAATTATCCAACATTGGAATGGGTTGCCTCAAGAGGTAGGGGCTTTCTCCTTTCACCTCACCCTTTCCCCTTCCCAATGCTTTTAACTAAAGTAGTTTCCAAATATTAAACAATAAACAAGCATTTATTAAGCACCTACTGTATGCCAGGTACCATGCTAACTACTAGGGATGCAGAGACAAAAATGAAAACAGCTGGGGGCACAGTTGGTACAGCACCAGGCCTAGAGTTGGGAAGATCTGAGTTCAAATCCACTCTCAAATACTAACTGCATGATTCTGGTCAAGTCACTTTCACTCTGCCTCAGTTCCTTCATCTGTAAAATGGGGATAATAACAGTACCTACCTCTCAGGGTTTTTGTGAGGATCAAATGATTTAATAATTGTGAAACACAGTATTGTGCCTGACACATAGCAAATGCCATATAAATGTTAATTATTATTATAATCTCTGAGGATAAGGGGTTACATTTTTGGGAGGGACAGATGTTCACAGGTAAGTGAAAAATAGAATAGGTATAAGATAAATTCAGAGGTTTGGATGTGGTGTATAGTAAACAACTGGGAAAATCAGAAAAGAACTAGTTTTGAAGATGATTAGTTTGAATTTAGATACCAGTGCCAGGTCCAAGCATTGAAGGTGAGGTTCAAGTTGGATCGACTCATTGTTCTTTAACCTTTGAGTTCTGCCTGCTAACTTCTTAAATGGCATGCTGACCTTTCTGACAGGTTTTTAAAATTATTATTATTCCAGCAGCAATGAAGTTGATATGTAGCTGAGATGGCAGGATATGTTGATATACTCAGTATCTTTACTGACAATCTGTTTCTGTTTGTGTGCTCTCTGAGGTCTCTCATACATAATATCCTTTCCCATGTGGCATTCATATACGTAATGATGAAGTCTGGATGAACCTGATTTCAGAGGATGAAAAATCTATTCTCCACATTGAATTTGGGACCAAAAGACATGAGTAAAAATATTGCTTTTCCTGGCATGTTAAGAAATTCAGTTTAATTTAACATGCATTTATTAAATGGTGACAATGTCAGACGATGATAAGTGCTAATGATACAAAATGAAAGTTTCTCCCTGCTTCCTTCCCTTCCTGCCCTCTAGAGTTTATATTTTGCTGTAGGAAAGAAAATGTGGACATCAAAAAGTAAACACAAAATCAATGTATCTGTAACAGAATTCCAGATCCTGCCTCAAATTTAATGTGCAATTTTATCATTGTGTAAGGGACAGTCTTTATTTTACCCACTACAGAAACTGCATAAGACATGACGGACTCCTGGGAGACATAAAACACTGAAATTAACTAGGAGATTTATTGACTTCCCAAGGTATAGGCACCGTCTTATGCAGGTTCCCCATCCCTGTTCTTACCATAAATTGCCCCTGACTCATTAGAATATAAGCTTGTTGAGAATAAGCATGTTTTTTTTTTTTTCTGTTTCTTTGTATTTCCTAGTACCTAACACATAGCAAAATATTAACAAATTTTTTATTGACTGCTTGAGTTTTAGGGACTGCTTAACCCTACTCATAAATGAAAAACAATTTTGAGAAGGTAAGGTGTCACTTGAACTGAGCCTTGTAAGTATCTCCGTGTTCCAAGAGATGGTATCAAAACTTCAGGAAGATGGCATATCTGAAATTAAGGAGAGACCTTTGAAATACCTAGGGCACTAAAAGCTGACCTCTGGAAGTTTGGGTACAGACCATTTTTTAACACTGTGACTTTGAGCACATCACATTCCTCTCTGATTCCCAGTCTGTTTTCTTTAATGGGGGGGGGGGGGGCTGGACTATAAGTTATTGATGTATTGTTTCTAAGTACAGAGACTCCAGCATAGGCTACATCTAGTCAGTGATCAGTGCTGAGGGTCTCAGGTGGGATCAGGCTGGTGAGTCATCTTGTTTTATCTTATGCAAAAGCAATATAAGATACAAGTGGGAAAGACAGGACTCGGAGCCAAGAAAGTCAAGCAAAGACAGTCTCTTGTTCATTTTTTTTTCTTTTGACATTTTGTTTTAAAATCACTAGCCATCTTGTAACATAAACTCCTTAAGGTTAAAACTGTTGCCTTTTGTATTTTGCATTCCCAGCACCTTACATGTAGAAAAAGTTTAATAAATGTTTATTGAATCAAAGAGATTAAAAAATAATGTCTATAATATCTTATTTGTAAGAGACTCTTTCCAAGTCTTGAGTATTTCCAAATTAAAGGTCTTAAAATGGCCTCTCATGTTGAGACTCAATATTAATAATTTATAAATAATTAATAAAATAAAAAATAAAATAAAATAATAAAATAAAATAAAAATAAAAAATAATTAATAAAAATAATTTTTAAGATGAAGAAGGACCCGTAGACAATCAAAAGCTACCTGAGACACTCTTTTTTATATTATTTTGAAATTTTAATGTAGTTTTATTTCTATTAATTTATTTTTAGTTTTCATCTCATTTCCACAAGATTTGAGTTCCAAATTTTCTCCCCATCTCTCCCCTCACCCCACCCCAATGAGCATTCTAATTACCCTTTCCCTCAATCTGCCCTCCTCTTTATCACCACACCCACTCTTTTCACCTTCCCTTCTATTTTCCTGCAGGGCAAGATAGATTTCTATACCGTATTGCTTGTAATTCTTATTTCTCAGTTGCATATGAAAACAATTTTTAACCTTTGTTCTTAAAACTTTGAGTTCTACATTTTCTTCCTCCCTCCCACCCTCATTGATGAGGCAAGAAATTCAATATGGGTTATATATGTGTAGTCATGCAAAACACTTCCATAACAGTCATGTTGTAAAACACTAACTATATTTCCCTCCACCATATCCTGCCCCCAACATTTACTCTATTTTCTCCTTTGACCCTGTCCTTCTTCAAAAGCATTTGCTTCTGATTAACCCCTCCTCCCATTTGCCTTCCCTTCTATCATCCCCTTCCCCCATTCTCATCACTTTCCCCCTTACTTTTCTGTAGGGTTAAGATAGATTTCCATAACCAACTAATTATATATTTTCTTCCCTTCTTAAGACAAATTCAACAAAAGTAAGGTTCACTTATTCCCTCTCACCTTGTTCCTCTTCCTCTCCAATGTTTTTCTTGCTTCTTTTATATGAGATAATTTATCTCATTCTACTGCTCTCTTTCCCCTTCTCCCAGTACATTCCTCTCTCACCCTTTAATTTTATTTTTTAGATATCATCCCTTCATATTCAACTACCCCTCCAACAACACTAATACTGAGAAAGTCTCATGAGTCATAAATATCATCTTTCTATGTAGTAATGTGAACAGTTCAACTTCAATAAGTCCCTTATGATTTATCTTTACTGTTTACCTGTTCATACATCTCTTGATTCTTGTATTTAAAAGTGAAAATTTTTATTCAGCTCTGGTCTTTTCACCAAGAATGACCAAAAGTCCTCTATTTCATGAGTATCAATTTTTTCCTTGGAGGATTATACTCAGTTTTGATTCAGTAGGTGATTCATGGTTTTAATCCTAGCTCCTTTGACCTCTGAAATATCATATTCCAAGTCCTCCAATCCCTTAATGTAGAAGCTGCTAAGTCTTGTGCTGTCCTGATTTTATTCCCGTAATACTTGAATTGTTTGTTGTTGTTTTTTTCTGGGTGCTTGCAATATTTTCACCTTGATCCAGGTACTCTGGATTTTGATGACAATATTCCTAGTTGTTTTCCTTTTGGGATCTCTTTCAGGAGGTGATTAGTGGATTCTTTCAATTTCTATCTTGCCATCTGGTTCTAGAATATTAGGGTAGTTTTCCTTGATAATTTCTTGAAAGATGTCTAGGCTCTTTTTTTTGATCATGGCTTTCAGAAAGTCCAATAATTTTTAAATTATCTCTCCCGGATCTTTTTTCCAGGTCAGTATTTTTTCCTATGAGATATTTCACATTGTCTTCTATTTTTTCATTCTTTTGGATCTATTTAATAGTATCTTGATTTCTCATAAACTCATTATTTTGATTTGCTCCAACCTAATTTTGAAGAAATTATTTTCTTCAGTGAGTTTTTGGACCTTCTTTTCCATTTGGCCAGTTCTATTTTTTATGGCATTCTTCTCCTCATTGACTTTTTGCACCTCTTTTGCCATTTGGGTCAGTCTATTTTTTAAAGTATTATTTTCTTCAGCATTTTTTTTTGCAGTGTTTTTCATGATTTTCTTGCATCACTCTTATTTCTCCTCCCAATTTTTCCTCTATTTCTATTATTGGATTTTCAAAATTCTCTTTGATCTCTTCCATGACCTTTCGCCAATTTATATTTTTCTGGAGGCTTTGGATGTAAAGCTTTAACTTTGTTGTCTTCTTCTGATTGTAGGTTTTTATCTTCCTTGTCACCAAAGTAAGATTCTATATTCTGATTTTTTTTTCCCATTGTTTGCTCATTTTTCCCAGTCATTTATTTGACTTTTGAGGTCTTTGTTATGATAGGACTCTGGTTCCAGGGTGGAGGGTAAACTGTCCCAAGCTTCAGGGGTTTTATGCCACTTTTTTTCAGAGATACTACTAGGGACCTGCAAATTTTCATCTCTTCCAAGGTTGTGTGATCAAAGGAGAGGTGTTTATTCCTCTCCTGCCTGTGCTCTTGTCTGTGAGTGACCACAAGCACTCTTTTCTTTCTTGGAACTATAAGGAGGATTCCCTCTCCATCACTTCCACAAGCTCCACCAAGTCAGCACTTCTCTTCACCCCAAGACTGCAGCCCAGATCCAAGCACAGGCAAAGCAAGAAAATTCCTTCTCAGCACCAGCAAAGAGATCCCTGCATTACCTCTCTGATCCCCCCACCATCTGTGGGCCAAGAGCTCTAGAAGTCGCTGCCACTGCTGCCTCCACGGCTGCTGCCCTGCGGCTGGGGCCAGACTGAGCTCCTCTCTCACACAGGTCCAACAGACCTTTCCCACTCACCTTTTAGTTGTCTTTGGCATTTGCCAGTTAAGAAATCTAAAAACCACCACAATTGCCTCTGATTCAGTTTCCTGAGGCCTGCTCTGGTAATGTCTGTGCAGGCATGGTCCATGTTGGACTGTGCTCTTCTCTCAGACTGGTGCAACAGACTTTTCAAGTCAACCTTTCAGGTAATCTTCGACTGAAAATTTGTTTCATTCTGTCATTTTGCAGGTTCTACTGCTCTAGAATTTGTTTAGAGTCATTTTTACAGGTATTTGCAGAGGTCTGAGAGAGAGCTTGATCAAGTCCCTGCTTTTACTCTGTCATTTTGGCTTTGCCTCTACCCAAGACACTCTTCTTTCAATAATCTATATTAATTCTATTTTAATAATGGAATAATAAGAAGGAATTCCCCTGATGAACTTCCACAGTATTCATCAGCAATCTTGAGGCACTAGGAGAGGTGGTTTTTCCTCTAAAAATGACCATTTATTTTCAACCATGTCCTAATCAGGCAACCACTTAATTATATGCATAATGTCAGAGTAAAGAATAAGTACTAAAGTCATATCTACAGTTGTTGACCTTTGAAGCAAGAGGCTCTTTAGAGAATTGCTATAATTGCAGTGGAATTAGCCTTCCTAATGGCTTTGTAATCATTGCTTTTTAAAAAAATTTTTTGTACTTTCAATACTTATTGTTCTACATTTCATTCCTATTGTATATTATATTGATATAAGGTCCAAATCTACTTTGAGATAAAATACTTTCCCCCTACATACTTGTACTGACAAATTAATAAATGGTGATGAATTTTTAGACCCATTATAAATTATCTCTTATTTGATTTTTGGCTATATGGCCTCTAGTACATGAAAATAAATCTATCTACCTATTGATACAAACAAAAAACAAATGCACACATATACATATCAGAAAATATTCAGGTATGCATATACACAGGTAAGTAGAGGTATACATGTATATTGCAGACCTATGAGCTAATTTGTATACACACCTGTATATTTTTCCTGGAGACACTCAAAACACTTATACCTCCATACATAGTCATATGTGTCAATATGTGTACATTGTATGCACATACACAAATATATCAGACATATACACATATACATGTGAACATATCTATGCACTACATGACTTTGAAGATATGAGTATATGAGAGCAGCTAGGTGGCTTAGTTAAGCCTGGAGTCAAGAAAATACATATTCCTGATTACAAATTTGGCCTCATTCATTAGCTATGTGACCCTAGAAATGTCACTTAGCCCTGTTTGCCTCCATTTCATCTGTAAAATGATCTGGAGAAGAAAATGGCAAACCACTCCAAGAAAACCCCCAAAATGGAGTCATGGAGACTGACAAGACTAGAATAACCCAACTACCATAGCAACAAAAGTTAATCATCAAATTAAATAAACATGACAAAGGAAGGTCCTGGAATTAATTGTTCTATCCAGAATAACTTGTCATTTAGAACTGCTTAGCCTACAGATATAACTAAGTTTAGCTTTAAACATGATCATATTTCAGCTGATTATCATGGATTTTTAAGTAAAATATGAGCTATAGAAATAAATTAATTCCCTTTAGTTTAATAATCAACTAGATGTGCCTTCACTTCCCACTCCAAAAACAAAAATAAAACTCCTTAAAATAAAATGAGAAACTGGTCAACTAGAAAAATTCAAATAGGAAATTGCACATGTAAATATTGTTCTAGTTCATGGATTATCCACAGAAGGAAAAGTTGCCTGGCTGCATCTCCATAGCTGTTCCTTCCCAGGATAATATCTTTGAGTAATGGGCTGAGTAAAATAAATTTTGTATCATAAAAGGACATCTTTTTTCTCTTTTTGACTTGCCCTAAAAATTCCTACTTTCATCAGAGTTGTTTGAAAATATGATTAATTTGTGTTTGTACAATAGTTTCAGTACCAGATTATGTTGTATAAAATATCTATTTTGTAACACTTATATTTTATTTATATGATAGAAGCATTTGTTATTAAAACAAGTGATTTAGTATTATTCTCATACATTGGATAATAATAGCTAAAATATACAATTTGGTATACCTGGAAAAATAATTTTCCTCAAAATTACATATTTGATAATGGCAGAGTCAATAGTGGCAGAAAGATGTTTAACAAGAGGATAACACAGCTTCCTTCTAGAGCAGTGGTTCTCAACCTTCCTAATGCTGCAACCCTTTAATACTCATATGTGGGCGCATCTGCATGTGGGCAGATCCATCTGGAGATGGATATAGGAGCAGTATCTTGGTTCCTAAAACGATTGGAAATATGTGTTTTCTGATGGTCTTAGGCGACCCCTGTGAAAGGGTTGTTCAACCCTCAAAGAGGTTATGACCCACAGGTTGAGAGCCACTGGGTTTAAAATACTAACAGGGTACATATCAGATCTTGGAGATATTGGGCTTCAGTGATATTCTGAAAGCTTAACAATCTTCCTTTCTCCTTCCTTTCTCTTTTTATTACTTTCAGTTATCTTCTCAAATTAGATGGAAATCATTCTTCCTAACATTTCCTTTTATACACCAGAGAGAAGATAGAGTGGTATAATGGAGAATGTTGGACCTACAATTAAGAACCAGTATTCAAATTCTGTCTCTGGTGGTATTTACTAGCTGTGTTGTCATAGGTAAGTCACTTAACCAGTCTGAGCCTCAGTTTCCTCATTTGAAAAATGAAAACGATCATATCTGCAGTTCTATCTCCACTATATTGTAAGATTTTAAAGAAACAATATGTGTAAAGCACTTGACAAACGTTTAAGTCAGTAAGTACATATTACTAATCCTGTTGCCCTTCACTTTATTATCATCTCTTCCTCTCTATGATCTCTGTCCCTCTTCCCTAATTTGTCTCTTTCCTCTTTGTCTTCTTTTATTTCTCATCCTCCTCCTTCTTATCCTTTCTTACAATGTGCACCTCCATTTTCTCTCTCAGTTAAGTTTAATGGCAATAGTTTTAAAACATAATATCAAGTTATAAGTGGATCAGTGGGAAGGGTTAAGAGAACTGAGTTACAGGTAATAGAATTCCTATAATCTGAGATCCTGACAGATAGGCATGAACACTGCAGTAGTTTTCTAATTCAGTTCTAGCCAGCCTTTGCCTAAGACTGCGTCTTCTGAGCCAGAACTGATGCCCATGTCATTAACAATTTCAATCACCATTCTCTATCTATCTTCGGAAAGAAAACAACAAAGAAACTGCATATTTCATCAGAGAACTCAATCCTGTACTGGCTAAGGCTGGACCTAGTGCAGCCAAGTCAGCATCAACAATTAACCATAATGCTGTGCTAATTCCACATAACTAAGCATCTAATTTAAATTTAATGGAATAGTTTCTCTATGTTAAGTCCAATCATGAGCATTAATGTGCACGAATAAAGCATTTTCTCAAATAAAAAGGACTGGATCAGGAGAATGGCTTATGGAATAATGTTAAATTGGGTATTTAAAAGGCTAGCTGTTTATTAAACAACACCATAACTGGAGGATATTTTCTCTTTTATTTGGACAGGCAAAGAGAAAATTGTGAGTCTCTGGCCAGAGAAGGGTCTGTGTTTCCTTATGGGGTTAATTGACTATTAAAATGATTACTGACACAATGATTTCAGGTAAGGCATTTTGGAGAAGAGCTAAAGTGCATCCAGGTTATGGGCACTAATCTCAACACCACCACTCTTACCCTTTCAACTAGTTTAGGGGAGAAAAACTCAATCTATTACATGAATCTAGAAATAGGAGTATTTAAAGCATCTCATATTAGTAAGAACAAATAAACACAAACTTTTTACTAGTTTCTAAAATATATTGCCAGAAATATCATCCAACTGAAGAAAGTAGAAATTCCTCAATAACATTAGCAAGAACAATATAATAAATGTCTAGATTTAAACTTGGATTAAAATTATTTTTATTTCCTTTCACTTGAACCTTCCCCATTTTGGTCCCAGTCCCTAACTGAATCAATGTAAAAAGGAAATACTTTCTATTAATGGAAAAGAAAAAGCAACAGTTTTTACACTTACAGAGTTGCCTGGGTTATAAAAAATTTGTATGTTGAATGAATATAAGAATGAAGGTATAAATGAATGATTAAATATTTAAGTACAGTGTGTACAAAAGAACAACACTAGTGATTCAATAGAAAGTAAGGTGGGCAATTGGAAGTCAGTTGGAATGGTCCTATGATTCTTATGGTGCAGCAGAAAGGCCCATGGTAATTCTTCTTCAACATCATTTTTGCTGATAAAATCATGCCAATTTCTGATCTTGAACCATGGGACAGTGCCAAGGACTCTGATGACAGAACTTTCTTTCCTGGGGCTTCAATAAGTAAGGTTATAACACCTGCAGAAGTAGTTGCCAGGCTGCATCTCCACAGCAGTTTCTTTCCAGGCTTATATCCATAGGTAATGGGCTGGAAGCATTGCTATTTCCAAAGGCTTTGGGGCTGAGAGTCCTAGACTCTCTATCAGCATCCAAGGGGAGATGGTAATCAAAGTGGATGGTGGTAGTAGTGGTGGTGGTTTGACTTAAAAAATGTAGTCTGTCTCTCATCTCATCCTCAGAGTGCCCCACAACTTTGACTAGGCTGGTCCACCTGACCTAAGAGTGTCAGTTTGTAGGCAGTGTTTGCTGCCCAGATTGATGGCTATAAAGGCTGTGTTGGAAGCAAGACTACTGGTCTGGAGTAGGGAGGTCAGAATAAATGGGGTCAGAGGACTCTTCTATTCACCTACCTATTGGTGTAAGTTGATCAGTAGCTGGTGGTGTTGGTAATGAAAAAAGTGAGTCTCTTTTCTAAAATAGTTCGTCCTCTTGTTGATGGCTGCAGGGGTTGGGCTAGAAGCAGGTCTAGTGGCTTGAGGGACAAAGCTATTCTCAAGGCTTTGGGACTCCAGAAGCCAATTTCCATCAGGCTGTGAGAGAGATAGTAGTCAAGATGATCATGGTGATCTGAACTGCCTGACCTGCCTATTATGTTTCCCTCCAAGTTCCTTCCTGCTTCACCTAAGCTAGAAAATGACAGCTACCAGGAGCTGGGTTACATCCTATGCCACATGTGCTTTTAAGTTTTGACCATTTTCCCATGGAATCTGCATGTATTATGGGAGATTGTGCCCCAAGTTTGGGAAGTGAATTGCCCAATGTCACATAAATAATAAATGAAAAAGCCAAAATTTAAACTCAATTCCAATACATTGTTATATGTGGCTACTTGCCTTAAAGCCTACATTTCCTCTGTTTAATTGATAATCTTTCCTCTTATTTCATAACATAACTCAGGCTCTGGACTTGCTTTTCCAACTTGCAGTAGGTTGGATTTCTAGAAGGCAGCAGACTACTTCTCACCATGGAGTGACAAGAGCAACCAGGAAGAGCTAATTTTTGTTGGTTTGTTATAGTACAATCCGGCACAAACCCTTACTCATCCCTACCTGTGATCAATTGATTAATTAGCCAGTTAGACTGAATTTACCCCTTGTAATTACTACTTAGAAGCAAAGATTTACTAAAATAATAGAGTAATAACAGTTAGTAGAAAACATCATTCTCCAAAATTGCAAGCATGCTATCCCACAGATATGTACAAAAATTCAGAGAAATTGGGCTCCAGCTTAAAAATTACATCATCTGTATGCAAAAATATCTATAGTTTTCTTTTATGGTAGCCAAAAATTGAAAACTGATGAGATACTTACCAACTGGGGAATGGCTGAACAAGTTGTAGTGTATGAATGTGATGGAATATTATTGTACTGTAAGAATTGATGAAAGATAAGGTTTCAGAAAAATCTGGGAAGACTTAAACAAACTGATGCAAAATAAAGTGAGGAGAAACCAGGAGAACAATTTCTATGGTAATAGTATTGTTTAAAGATAATCAACTGTGAAAGACTTAGAAACTCTGCTCAATATAATGATCCACCACAAATCTGAAGGGCTCATTTGAAAAAAAAAAAAATACCATCTACTTCCAGATACAGAACCGATGGACTCAGTTTATATTAAAACAGCTATGTATCCATGTGTATATGTATACACACATACATCATACACAAACACACATACACCATATTTAAATATACCTATTTTCCTTGCTTTTTTCTACTAGTGAGGAAATATGATTTACATGACTTGATATGTATAATGGCATAATATGTTTTGCCTTCTCAAAGACTGGAGGAAGGAGTGAAAGGAGGGAGAGAATTTAGAAGTGAAATTAAAAATAAGATAAAGCATATTCTATAATGGGTATAATTAACAAACACCAGATCTTAGCACCCAATTTCTCATGTTGTGGGGTCCTTACATAGATCACCTTAGGGTGGTAGAGATTCTTGCTGTGCTTTCAGCCTTCTGATATTAATTTTTGTCAAATCATCTACTGTATTTTCTTTTGTTTTCTTTTCCAAAATTGTATTTTAGACTCAAATGCCAGAACACAATTAGAGAATAAAAAAAAAGAAACAAAAACTATCATAAGCTTAAATATTTCAACTTAAATACAAAGTTAGAAAGAAATAAAAGCATGTCATGTACACAGCAGAACATGAGAAGATTCTAAATATGTAACAATAAATTTTCATTTCAAGGAAGTCTATGTGATAAATAATACTTGTTATGTTGAGAATTGTCAGTCTTTGCTTTGCTTCCTTGTGGTTTTTCTTTTGTTCTCTGCTGTGCTCTTTTTTACTTTGTTCTTTTTTACCTTCTCCCCAACTCCCGCCACCCACCCAAGGCCACAATAAAGTTTAGATATGTTTCTCTATAGCTATAGATATATGCATACACATATACATACATATACAGATATATACTTTCCCAAACCTATTCTACTCCTGACCTTTGCTTTTTTATGTATGATTATATTTCTTGTTTCCTATCCCTTCTGCCTCCCCTACTTTACTTCTGTCTTCTACCTTGCCCTTCTTTGACTTAACGCCCTCCAAGGATTCCTTCCCTTTCCTCCCATTCCCATAAATCTAAACCCCCTTCTATACTCCTATTTACCTATTCTCTCACCCTCACCTCTAAGAATTCCTTCCTTGTCCTCTCCCCCCTCCCTATGCCCTTACCATTATATTTCTTCTGAATTTAGAAGACTATTATACTCTTCTAAATATTTATGTATTGTTCCCTCTTAAACCCATTCCCCATGGAAGTAGGTTGTCAGAACTACCATCCTTCCTCCCCCATCTGATTCCTCTGTATCAATTCTCCTTTTTTCACCTCAAATAATTTTTCTTTTAAGCTGTTCCTAAATGGTTTTGCTTTTAAAATTCATATCATTCTCAGGTTTATCCAAATCTTTCTCATAAATTACCTAATTATTGATAAGAATCTTAGACATCCATTTTATATTTTACATACATAAAAAGTAAACAGTCTGTCTTTATGGGTCCCTTATATTCATTCTTTGTTATTGTACCTTATATTTCTCTTGGTTCTTATAGGTTGAATCTTCTATTAAGTTCAGGACTTTTTTTTAACAAAGTCTTGGAATTCTGAGAGTTTATCAAATGTCCATTTTTTTTTTTTCCATTCAGGATAATATTTAACTTTGCAGGGTATATTTTTGACTGGAGTCCCAGTTCTTTTGCTCTTCAATAGGTTGTGTTCCAAGACCTATGGTCCCCTAATGTCTCTACTGCTAGGTCTTGTATAATCCTAACTGTGGCACCATCATATTTAAATTGCTTTAATATTCATGTTTTTAATATTTTTACCTTGAGCTGGGGGTTTTGGAATTTGACTATGATATTCCTATGTGTTTTCCTCATAGGATCTCTTTTAAGAGGTGATTGATGGATTTTTTTTTCAGTTTCTATTTCCCCCCCTTGTTCTAATATTTCAGGACAATTTTCTTTGATTATTTCTTGTATTATTGTATCAGATTCTTTTTTTGATCATAATTTTCAGTTATTTCAATTATTTTAAAATTTTCTCTTCTTGATCTATTCTCCAAATCTGTTGTTTTTCTTATGTTTCACTTTCTCTTCTATTTTTTAAATTATTCATATTTTGCTTAATCATTTCTTGGTCTCTTATAATTTCACTGGCTTCACTCAGCTCAGTTCTAATTTTCAAGGTGTCATTTTCTTCCTTAACATTTTGGATCTCCTCTTCTAATTGGTTAACTTTCCTTTCAATTCTCTTCTTGTTTTTCTTGGATTATTCTTATTTTCTTTCTTAGTTTTTCCTCCATCTCTATCATTTGATTTTTGAAATCTCTTTAAAGATCTTCTATGAACTCTTTTTGGGTAGGTGATCATTTGACAATACTCTTTAGTGGTTTCTTTACTTCAATAATCCTCTCTGAAGATGAACCCTGGTCATCTTTCTTCCCATAATAGGTTTCTATAGTTGGATTCTTTTCTCCTTTGCCTGTGTATTTTTTTGTGGTAATATTCTAATTATTTGTGTTTATCTCTAGCCCTGGTGTATGGGAAATGGTGCCTCTTGCCTCAGATCTTCAGTTCTTCCCTTTAGCCTAAAACCAAAGCCTCCTGTAAGTGCCCACAGCCAGGGGCTTTCTGCCCCACTGCTTCTGAACTCACTGGGTGGGCTGTTTCCTTCTTGCCTCAGCCTCTGCAGCTCTTGGTAGCAAAGCTGGGTCTGGTGTTCCTGCTCAGTAGAGGTTTACTTGATCTTCCCTGGCCTCAGAAAACTAAATCCCCTCACTATCCCAGGGGTAAAAGATCTGGTGGCTGGAGCTGAGGCAGCCTCTCAAACCAATTAATCCCAGGGCTTGCCCCTTTTTGTTTAAGAGGCTGTCTGCTTGCTGTTCAAAGGGAACCTAGCCTGGAGGTGTTTACTCTTCACTGGGACAAAATCTCCTCTTAAAATTTTTCTTCTGATCTTCCCTCAAACTGATGAGGGAGGACCCCAGTTATGTCCCTGTTCTTATTTATCTCTACCCACACTTTGCTTGCCCTAAAGTGCTATTTTAACTCTTATGTGGGGAAAAATCTTGAGAGCTTGGAATTTTCTGACCTACTTCACCATCTTTCCAGAATCCTCTCCATCTACTCTACTTTCAACATGTTTGCTTATTGTCAAAGCAGATATTGGCATTTAAAGGAGAGAGCTACCCTTTCTGATTAAAAGCCAAACTTCACTAAACTTCAGAAGTCTACAAGTTCATCCTTTGGTCAAGAGAAGAAGGAGACAGTATCTCCTCCCCCTTTTTTCAAATAATTTGATTTCTGGGCTTCTTTGAAGATGAAATAGTTTGAAGAATAATAAATACAGGATTGTGACAGAAAAGTTTTATACACAAACGTTTTTTTTTCCTATTATCTTCAAATACATGGGTATCTTTGGAGAAAATATTTAAGATTATATTTGCATTTTTAAATAAAATAATACCTTAATATTAATATGAACCTTTTAATTTGAAAAAGGACCTTTATACATTAGTTTTATCTTCTCCCTTTCCCTATTCCTTATGGAAGGTCTTATTGCTTTTACCCAGTCACCTTATGTGTGAATACTGTGGGATGCCAGCAATTCTTAAATTATAGGACAATTTCACTTACTTTTTGCAAGGCATAGATCACAGTGAAGAGCATGAAAATGCCCCATGAAAATAATTTTCAGATACTTTGCTTAAAACAAGAAGAACTTTATAGAACTTCTGTGGTACCTTTAGTATACTCCTTAGAGAGTAAAGTTGTACAGAATCTCTGATGGATACAGTTACATGGAGACATTTATGAGAATTCCTCTTGACTTTGTCAGTAAAGGAGAGGGAAGTTGTCATCTCTGTGCCTCCCCCCATATCTAATGTAGTCACAGAAAGCAAAGAGTAGATAATACAAGTAATAAGGTGTTTATGTGCAACAAGGTGTTAATGTCCAAAATCACTTTATGAAATATAAATACATTTATTTTGCAGAATTAAAGAGAACAACTTCATCAGATGAGTAAAAATTTGGGCATACCTTTTCAGGTTTTAAATAATTAAATACTAGAAAATTTAGCAAAACAAAACAGGAGCTAAAAGGTAAAGAGTTATCAGGGCATTGAAGGAGATTCCTAGGAAAAGAATGGGAGAGGAAGTGGCTTAGGTAGGAAATTTCTCTTGTCCCTTACCAGTCTTCCATGAACCATGTAGATTTGAATAGTTGTATTCAATTAGTAGGAGATGTAGCCTCAGTGTGGAGTTGAAGTATATACTCCATTGAGACATGGATATATCTAGGTAGTTATAAGAGGAAAGAAACAGGTTCAAGCTGTGGGAGCCCAGGAAACAGTGAAGAGAATCAGCCAAGGACCCAAGAAAGAATTAGTCTGTCAATTGAGAGTCAGATTTCAGTAAGAACCCTATGAAGAAACAAAGGTCATCTTGGTCTTATAGTTCATAATTTTTTAGTTTCTTTGATCACATGTGATCTCTACCTATCTCACTCATTATAATTGTACTCTTAAGTTTGTACTTAAGTTTTAGCTGTTTTCCACGGATGCTATGGATATTTGGAGCAGAGTATGCCCCAGGTTAATGCTATATGTGGAGGAGTGGGATAGACAATGTTTTATAGGTGCTGATCTTACTGTGCTAGCTTAGTAAATGCATTTTCCAATAGCTAATTATGTCTATTGGATGATGGGTAATTGGAAGTACTGGATAGTCATGAGCCATAATATTAGAAGTTATCCCTAGATTCTGAAGTAGTAGATGTCCTCATGGGGTATTGAATCCATGAGTGCTAGAACAGGTTGGGCAAGTAGCCCAGAAAATGGTCCACATCTGCTTTGAGTGTTAAGGACTTGGATTTCTACTTATATATTCCTATAGTCTCTCACCAAGAATATGTTGTGATCAGAAAACATGTATTAAATTCTATACCATCACTCTTCCACCACAAACAGTTAACAAAGATGAGAACAACTCAAAACTTCTAACAGCTAATGCTCTTCCCACGGGGGATTTTTTAATGTAATGGCTAACAGGCTCAACTATAAAAACATACATTTTTGCTTTTGGTAGAATAGAAAGACGTGGAAAGAAAGGACAGTGGGAGAGAGATAGAAAGGAAATTATGATGAAGATGATGATGATGATGGTGATGATGATGATAATGATGATACAAATGAGTCCTCATTAGGGGAAATTCCAAATTAAATAAAACCATACTAAACGCAAGGGAGGTCAGTGTTCATCATTGATTTTTCCATAGCTACTGCTTGAAGTTGCTTTTTAGAAATCTTAATTATTTATCTCCCAACTGTTTCCCTCACCTTCCTTCCTGGTGTTAAAATTTAGTTTTCGTTAAAGTTTGTAAAATATGAATGAAACTCTTGAGACGTAGTGTGGCCTAGTTCGTCAATGGTTGGCCTCAGAGTCAGGAATACCTCTAGTCAAGCCTTACACTTTCATACATATTAACTTTCCACTGTCCACTGAAATTCTTAAGAGTATTATCTACAGAAGAATTGTTGATGTGTGCTGGTGGACAGAGGTGTCCACACCAGCGAAATTACAGTTCCAGACCGACATCATCAAAAAGCAAACAAATAAGCAAAAAGAAAGGAAGAACAGGGAGAAAAGAGGAAGAGACTCAACCTTTATTGTGCATTTGATGTTACCTCTTGTTCAGGAAAAGTTTAGATACAACAATTTTAAAAATTGTCAAGAGGGATGTCCTATTTTTTTTTTCATTTACAAAGGAGTCAGTAATTGTCTCCTCTACCTGGATGACTTTACGTGTTTGTCCATAAGCACTAGTGAGTTGATGGCAAATGTGTATCAGAATTGTTCCAAGATCTTGACATTGTCATTGCGTCTCTATCACTTAGCAGGTGAAATCATCCTATCAGCTATTTCTCTAGATTGATTATTTCTTGTAATTTTCCCTTTAAGTTGTTCAATGGTGTGGACTAGGAAGCTTCTCTGCATTTTTTTTCTCTAAATGAATCAAATATTTTTGAAATACTGTCCACCTCTTTGAATGTCTATGCCTTCTTCTTAGACTGTCACCCACATTGACAGGGTGTAATCCTTATTAATTGGCAGTATTATAGGTAATGATTCATCTTATTTCTGGGGCAAGATGTAGGATGATTTGGAGCAATAAACTCATGCTACACCATTTCATAATGGTTTCCTGGGTGACTTTTATTTAAACAATTCCATTATAAAGCAAATGTCTCTCAACACTCTCTCTCTCCCACCCCTACTCTACTACGTCAGTCCCACAAACCCACGGTGACAATTTTATAGCAAACCTCACTGGCTGGAGTTTCATAGTCACATTTATAAGACCATTAAATTGACTGATAAGAATGGATTGAAAGGATCATAAACAAGATTTCACTGGTTATGTTGAATTGACAGGAGATAAAAAAAAAATTAGCTCTTTGGATTTTCATCACAGAAAGAAATTATTGAAAATAAGGCAAATTTATACTAGTACCTGTTTTTTTCTATTTATTATTGCTTTTTTTTTTTCTTTAGCATACAGATAGAATGCTTCCCATTTATAAGGTTTATCTGGTTGTCATTGGCTACTACGTGCCATAAGTGAGATACTTTAATAGAAACGATCATTGACCAGGCTATTTCCTTGAGGTGTAAAAGCTAGAAGAGGGAAAAAGATGATTAGTCACCATGACACCATGAACATTTGGAATTACTCTTCTGTGCATATCATTTTAAAAAATCAATTAGATGAATGTATAGAGGCTAACACTATTTACTTTAAAAGAACAAGAGAAAAAGAATAGTCACAGCTCTCCTTGTGTCTTAGGTTTTACCTCCAGTCTAAAAATCTTAGGCAAAAAAGCTCTGAAGAAGAGATGTAATTAAAGGTCATCTTTATCTGGAAGAATGTGTTTCTTTTGGTTCTTTTCAGAGTATACTGCTGTCATGAATAATTATGACCAAAGCAGTGATATAGTTACCTGATCTAGAGGAGAATCTGATCAACTCCTGTTCTTGCTAGCCCTATAAACATTGTTAAGTTGGTTAACCTCTTTGATTCTCAAATTTCCCATCTGCAACAGAGGTGAAATAACCCTTCTGACAGAGCATGAACTGGCTGCCTCTAGAGGGCCCTCGGTCTCTAGTAACTCTGGGAAATTAATTTCTTCCCAGATTGGGAAGAAAGGAAGCAATTGAAGAATCAGAGCTAGAGGATGACATTTTCTATAAGACGGGCAATTTTAAACAGGGTTCTCAAAGAAAACATGTAAAGAGGAAGGGCTGGTAGGGTTTCCCTGAGGCACATGGAACAGAAAGCCCAAAGGTCATGGATACATTGGGAGTCTGATTCCTCAAATCTATTTTCCTGGGGAGGCTGGTGAACTGAATGCTAAAGGGTCAAGAGGCAAGATGTTAGACTGCTGTTTTGTTGGGTTTTTTTTGTTTGTTTGTTTTGTGTATTTAATTTGTGTGCTAAGTATCTGGAGCAATACACACACATATACATATATACATACAGGTATGCATATGCATATTCATGTGTATGTATGTCTATGGTGGGTGAGAGAGACAGAGAGACAGAGAGAAATGGAAGAATTTATTGCCTTTCCTTGATTACTTCAGCATTGTGCAAGTTTTTAAGTGCATTCTTTTTGCAGTTAATTACTAAATATGACTGATCTAATTATTGTTCTTAACATGCATTGCATTTCCTTGTTACCCTTTGTTTGCAGCATGAGGGTCCAGGGAAGCTTTTTGAGTCATATAGAAAAAAAAGGTCCTTTGCTAGTTCATGGATGGGATCCCCACCCCAGAGTCCATTTTTAGAGACCTTTTTCTCTCTAAATGGATATATAATCATAAGTCATTCATAAATTTCCAACTACTTAATCAGTATGTGCTTAGCCTCATCAGACCTTGAGTCTAGTGTCACTTAGTGTTACAGAGGTATGATACTGGGAGGACCTATTTCAGAGGAAAAAATGAGATCATAGCTTTCTAATATTAATGAAATCTTACTAGTTCCAAGGGAAAGTATATTGTATCCCCTCCAATCCTAAGCAGTCCATTGACCTGAATCCATGTTTAAAATCTGCATTAGTTTCAGTCATGGAGGAAGCTAGTCTCTAATGAGATGGGAACTAGGTCCCATTTCACTCATACCCTGGGGTTAGTTGTCATACCTCTCAATATTCTGGGAAAAATTTCTTAAAGTTTACATCCTGACTCATATCTATGTTCCCCAAAATTTGGGGAGGGGAATAAAAAAGTCCTCATTGTACAACATTAATCCTGTATGAAATATTTATCCCTTATACCAAAAAGAAATGGTTAAAAATTGCAAAAAAAAAACCCAAACCCTCATACATTATTAACAGCATGACTTAAAACAGAATCAGATTCGGTATTTTAACTTAAAAATACTTTTAATATCTCTTAGTAGGCTGATACTTAATCATCCTCAGAACTTAAAACAGTTTTCAATGTGGCTAATTAGTGATATTATGCTTCACCTCAGTTCTGCATTATCACCTTCAGCTTTGGGTAAGCCTCCTCTTGCCTATGACTGTGTTCTCTAGTACAGCTTTCCTTAATACCAATCAGCTCTACTTATTAGAACAAGGATTTGCAGACCTTGCAAATTCACAAAATGGGTTCCAAGTCTGGAAGCATTTACCTCAAGAATGATGTTCAGTCACTTACTCAGGAAAGGATACACAAAGTGGAAAAGACCAAGCCCACATTCCATATAGTACAATCTTTGGAGATCCATGTCCCCTCCTACCTCACTCCAGGAGAATTTAATAACAAAGACCACTACTTGCACATGGAGAATAAAAGACAGTTAGAGAGACAAAAGTTGTCTCTCTTTTTCAGAGGTTCAATGAGTCCTGGAGTCCTCTGGTTTAAAAGCCAATGATAGGATCATTTCATCATTTGAAAGTTCCCATGTTCTTTAGCTCTGAATCACACAGATCATTGTGCTAAAAATGCTGATGTTTGTAGCTAATGCAGGTGATCATGTAGAATCAGGAAAGTAACTTCATGCACGTTCCACAGAAACATTTCTATTACCTATGTAAAGAATTTTGAATTTGGAAATCTTAAAGTGCTCTATAAATATTGTTGTTCTTGTTGTTGTTGTTACAATTATTATTAGAACAGTGATTTTCTACAATTAACAGGAATGAAACATTTTTGTTATTTTTTTATTCTTTTGCTTGATTATTTATTCTTGATGCTTGGTCTCTTATAACTTTGGCTTAAAACACTCTCCTTTAGAGCTGAAACATAAAATCACAGAGCTGTTTACAATCTAAGTCATCTCTAAGAATGAACCTCATATACAAGAGCCTTGATGAGTTTTTTATATAGGCTACTTGAATTCCTCCAGTGAAAAAGAACTCTTTATACTCTAAGGTCATCCATATCAGGATTCAAAAACTATGAGCTCTGGGCAGCTAGCTGGTACAGTGAATAGAGCACTGTCCCTGCAGTCAGGAGGACCTAAGTTCAAATCTGGCCTCAGATACATAACACTTACTAGCCATATGACCTTGGGCAAGTCACTTAACCCCAATTGCCCTACCCTTCCCCCTCCAAAAAGCAAAAACAAAAAATAAAAAAAAAATCAACTATGAGCTCTGCAAGTCATCTTTAGTTATTTTCATCTCCAAGTCTGCCTTGTTCAAAGACCTATCCCCAGTTCTAGCTCTGTCCTTAGAGGCCCAGCAGAACATTCCTAAACCTTATTCTACAAGACAATCATTCAGATACTTGGGGAGAAAATGGTATATATTCATAACATTTTCTTTTCTTTAAAACCACCACGCTAAATTCTTTTATTTGTTTCTGAATTGACATGAATTCTAAAGTAATCCCTTCACCATCCTAGGCACCATATATTGGTGTACTCTAGCTTATCAGGATTCTTTCTGAAATATGTTATTCAGAATTTTGAACAATATCCTAGATATGTCCTATGCATACAAATGCTTGGACAAGATATCTCATTTGGACACCATAGTGTTACCAGTGTAATCCATGACCACATGAGCTTTTTTTCTAGCATATCTTAGTATGAAACGATATTGAACTCACAGTGACATCATACTAGATATATACTTTACTGAACACCATATAATAATGCTATAGGAAATGTCTTCCGAAATCCTCAAAATATTTTAATCATGTGACTATAAATTTATTGGATAAGCTCAAGGAGGGAGATGTATTTTCCTCATACAGAATCAACAATTGTGTCATGATATGAAAGGTGCTTTGCAGAAAATAAAAATATATGAAAGTAGTGGTGATTTGGACATCTTCTGAAAGTTGTATTTTGTCTGCTTTTTTGGACATTTTTTTTTTATCACAGAAAATATTGTCTAAACTAAATAAAAAGCAACACAAAGAAAATGCCTTGACTTAGCATTATTGTAAGCCAGAGAGAATTCAAGGAAAATAAAGTATTCATTTATGGAAGAAAATCGGTTTGATGTTGCCAAAATTAATAATGAAAATTTTGGAACCCTTTCCTCTCATCTCTAAATCAATGTTGATCAATTAGTGGAACCACACTTTGCATTACACTAGAAAATGTTTCCCTGCACAAAGGTCTCAATGAAGCAGTATATGACTTCTACTCCTCCCTAACTGACTCTCAGTATCAATCACCACAGTAGATCCTCCAAATCTTTTTTCTCCTCAAGCCTATCAAAACTTCAAATCCTTATTATCTCAGCTGAGGACTTCATCTGACATGTAACCAAAAATTTGAAGCCAGTCACAATGATATCTCTCTCTCTTCTTTCCCTTTCTTCATCTCACATCCCTCTATCATCTCTTTTATCTCATCCTTCACTTTAGTATCACATTAAAAAGTCATCTTTCCCTTTGCCAAAGTAAACTCCATCTTGCATACACCTTTGATTCCATCCTCAATGTCTTCTCCAGCAGATTTCCCTCAATTTTATGCCTACTTTCTGTCTAATCTTTTTTTTTCTCTCCTTTTCTACTGGTTCCTTTCTTGCTGCCTACAAAAAGTCATATATTTCACCTATCCTTTAAATAAAAACTCCTTACTAGAGACCCTTCTGTCTATAACTTTATATGTTTCCTCCTTTTTACAGGTAACTCTTCAAAAATCCAGTAACAATAAATGCTTTCATTTCATGACCTCATTCTTTTCTTAAAGCATTTGCTTTGGACCACATCATTCAGCTGAAACTACTTAAAGTTATGTTATTTCTTAGTTGACAAATCTTATATCCTCCTTTAAGTCTTTATCAGTCTTGACCTTTCTGAGGCATTTCTCACTATTAATTGTCTTGTCATCCTGGAAACTCTCATTTCTCTAGGATTTCAAGATGCTTTTCTCTTTTGTTTCCACTCTTAGCTGTATGACCACTTATCAGTCTCCTTTGCTGGATATTCATCTACATCATGCCTACTAACTGTGGATATCTCTTAAAGGTGCATCCTTGGCCCTGTTTTTTCTTTCCTACTGTCTCACTTGGTGGTCTCATTAGATCCCATGGTTTTAGTTATCAACTGTATGCTGATAGTGACAAGTTTATCTATATTTATCTAGTCTCCTTCCTGAGTTCCAGGCCCTCACCAGTAATTATCTGTTAATATTTTGACATGGATGTATTGTAGAAAAACTCAACATGTCAAAAACAGAACTCAAAAAACTGGTCCTTATTCAAACTTCCCTACTATATTTAAGGATACCACTATCCCCTCAGTCCCTTAAGTTCACAGTCTTGGTGCTATTCTCCACCCTTAGATCTCCTTCACCCCACATATTCAATCACTTTGCCAAATCTTGTCCTTTCTCCCTCTGCAACATCTCGCATTTATATTCTCCACTTTATACTTAGACACTTAAGATCCTCTCCATTTCTCTGCTCAGCTATTACAGCAGGCTTAGTTGGCCTTCCTGACTTAAATCTCTCCCCAGTCTGATCCACCCCATGCTCTGTCACCCTCTTATTCAACAAGTTCCAATGACTTTATATTACCTTTAGGATAAAATAGAAATTCCTCTATTTAAAATTTAAAACTTTCATAACCTGCCCCTTTCTTGCCTTTTTAATCTTATTACATTCCCATCCTCATACTCCATGATGCAGCTATGGAGAGCTACTTATTGTCCTTCACACATGATACTCCATCTCTCATCTCTGCTTTTGCACCAACTTTCCCTCAAGTCTCTGCTTCCCTTTTAGCACCCTTGTTTCTGTCTATGCTTAGCCCAAATGTCATTTTCTGAAGGAGGTGTTTTCCATCTCCTTAATATCAGTTTACATTCCATCTTCTGTGTTTGTCTCTTGCACATACCTATTTATCTATGTATTATTTCCTCCATTAGAATGTAAGCTCTGTGAAGGGAGGGGCTGTTTAATTCTTTGTATACCCAGTGCTTTGCAGAGTGCATGGCACAATAATAAGAGCTTAGGAGATGCTTGCTGAAAAATGATTTATTTTTTGTTTTCTCCCTCTAAGTCTCACAGGGTTTATTTCTTCATTCTTATTTACCCATTATCTCCCTAGTGTTTATTGTATTCTTTTGGCTTTGTTTTTTTCTTCTATTATATCCTAAAGGGCTTTTCAAGTTTCTTTGCATTCCTCATAATGTGTACCTAAATTGCCTTATGGTATCCCACTACATGAATGTGTCAAAATTTCCCTTTGTTGAACATTTAGGTAATTACAACTTTTTGTAATTACATATAAAGTTGCCATTAAAATCTCTGAATGGTTAGGCCCCATCTTTCAGTAGGGACAGCTACCCCTCCATTTACAAAGTAAAGTTCTTTTAGACCAGTGGTTCTCAACCTTCCTAATGCTGCGACCCTTTAATACAGTTCCTCATGTTGTGGTGACCCCCAACCATAAAATTATTTTTGTTGCTACTTCATAACTGTAATTTTGCTACTGTTATGAATCTATCTGATATGCAGGATGTATTTTCATTGTTACAAATTGAACATAACCCACAAGTTGAGAACCGCTGTTTTACAGACAAACAATATGTCCCTCATGCATTTAACAGTGGTCAGACCACTTTTGTGTTGTGTAAACAAGTTTTATGCCACATTTCAGGAAGGAGATTGATAAGCTAAAAATGTGATGACATGCTAGATATTGAAGTGAATACTTGTGAGGTTTGGATATAATATTTGATTGCACTTTGGAAGTATATGAAGGGCTATCCATACAAAAAGAGAATATTTGTTCTGTCTGACCTGGGAAGACAGAACTATTGGATAGAAGTAGAAAATAAGTATGCAAGGGGAAAGCTGCTAATACAGAGAAGTGGCCAAAATTAAACGGTCTGCCTTGGAAGGTAATGGAAGGCAGAGGCTATGGTTATCCCTATTTTACAAATTAGAAAGCAGAGGATCAAAGAACTCTAGTGAATTGCTCAGGTCACACAAATACAACATACAGCTGGTAATAAGATTGGAACTTAGGTCATGCTAATTCAAAGTTCAGCATTATTATATAGTATCTAGGAATGAGTCCCAACAAGTCACATGATCAGTTCTATCATTCACTTAAAAATTATGTGAAATCCTGAGTTGATATGGTAGAATTTATTGTGGGAAGCCAGAAAAGGCTGGATTATATTTTGGGATTGGATTCAGTAAGAATTTTTTTAAAGAGATTAGAATGGGGCTTTTAAAATTTTTTTATGTGCCATGATCCTCTTTAGCAAACTGGTATGGATCTTTTCTCAGAAAAATATTTTTGAATGATTAAAATAAAATATACCAGATTACAAAAAAGTAATTACATTAAAATATAGTTATCAAAATATTTTCAAATGAGTTCATGAACTCCAGGTTAAGAAACCCTGGTCTATCACTATATGAGATTATGAAATAGAAAATTGTTGCTGTATTAGCTAATTCAAAATGAAAATTTCACGAAATCTCTTTAATAATTTTTGCTAAAGTGATTCTTTCCTTTTCTTTGAAATTCAGAAGGGCTTCATAGTTTACAGAATAGCTTCATAGAAATAATACTAAGAGGCAAAGAGTTAGAGGAACAATGACGAAAAATATGCACTATATTTTATCCTGCCAGTTTCAGATTGGAATTTGACAGACATACTTATCTATCTAGGACCTTGAAAAGAGTAGAGGTATTTATCTCTGCAAAAACTTCAATAACAGAACCAGGCTGTAACCTTTGTGAGATGCCTCAGGAGACATGGACATATGAGACTTCTCTCTTTGTGTCTCAATAACTGAAAATTTAGTCTGTGGAAATTTTCCTGGAACTGAAACTGATAGACATTAGAGCTTACAAACTGTCCCTAAATATATTTAAAAAAAAAAAAACTACAACTACAAATGAATAAGGCCAAAAATACTATGGACAAAAGAGGTTCTTTCTGTAGGTATTTGTTACATAAGTAATGACAACTTCTGCATATCTACATATACATTTTGAATAAGTCTCTCTTGAATAATGAATAAGCTATGCAGGATTATTTGATTTAGTTATTCCTGAGGCTAAGCAATAGGTATAATTTGGTTCATTCAATGTTAGCATCCAAATGCTTAACTTTAGGAATTGTTTTTCACTTGAGAAAATTGGCACATTTGAGAAAGGCAAAGCAGGATTTCATTCTGGAGGTAAAACACAAGGACATTCTTGAGGTATGAAATAATAATAACAACAACAAAGTAACTAGCATTTACATAGTGCTTTATGGTTTGGAAAGCATTTTATCTCATTTTATCCTCAAAATCATCCAAGGAGGTAGATCCTATATTGTGCTCATGTTTTTTTTTTTTTTTT
>CM053586.1:52702548-52735725 GCA_028646515.1 Pseudochirops corinnae
GAGAGAGAGGAGAGGCTAGGTGAATAGAGCATTGGGCCCTGGAGTCAGGAAGACCTGAGTTGAAATCCTGCCTCAGACACTTAAAGTGTTAAGCCTTGTGACCTTGGGCAAGTCACTTAACCCCAATTGCCCTGCCCTCCCCCCTCCAAAAAAGCAAAAAGAGAGATAGAGAGAGAGAGAGAGAGAGAGAGAGAGAGAGAGAGAGAGAGGAAGAGAGAGAGAGAGGGAGAGAGGGAGAGAGAGAGAGAGATAAAGAGAGAGGAGGGAGAGAGAGCTCAATTAAAACATAGTAAAGCATATCAAGTTCCATATTAATATTGAAGACTGGTACTTACTTGGGAAATTTCATTCTTAGTCCTTCTTGTGTGTTAACCAAATTCACCCTTTAGAATATTCTAATTCATGAAGAGCAAAGTCCATTAAAAGATAGGCAGCTGTACATTGACTAAATGATAGAGCAGAGTAGATATGATGATAGAAAAATTACGGGATAAAATTGAAATTTCTCAGTCTCTTGAGCTGCATTTTGCCATCTGAAACCCAAAGCAAACCTTGTTGTCACTATTATTTTCATCATCATTGTTATTAGAAAACTAATGTCTTATTCCAATGCTTCTTGGTGGCAGGGACGTTATCTCAGGTTCTTGAAAGTTATATCATGGAATTCAAACCTGGTGGTAAGTGCCAAGCTTAAAAGGTTTCAGTGACATTGGCCAGGTGATGACTTGACAGTTTTCCCAAGGGTAAATCTAGTTAAGTTTGAAGTGTGTCCTCACTGGAATGGCTTTGGGGTGATACCTTTTGAGCCAATAACTTGGAAAGTTAGTCACAGAGACCCAGGAGTTCTTTTTCATCTTTTCAGGGTCAAAAGAAGGACCTTCTCTCCTCTTGCCAGCATGTTTAAGGCCCTCTCCTAACCTGTTACTTTATTCCACTGAATTCCCTGTCAAGAGCAGCATGGGGTGATGGCTGACCCACATCTGCCCCCTTTCTTCCGGTGCTGGGAAATAAATGTTGTGCTGGTCCCTTCAGACTCCCCACTGATTCTGTGTTTTAATAACTCTCAAGTGTACAGAGGTGCAGATGTTTCCATTTCTGTGGAAGGCTAGGAAAGGGAGGGGTTGAAAGTGTTTAAGAGAAAGAATATGTTTATCAAGAAGGGTCATGCTGCTGGGGTCAGGGATCTAAAAATTTTGGGATAATTAGGCTAAGCTTTGCATAAACATCAGAAGTTTGGGAAGTTTATATGAACTGAACTCAGACTTTTTTCAGGTCATTTGCACATTCTTACTGGGAGAAGCATGAAGAGGCTGCCTTAATGAGATGCAATGATATCATAGTCATATCATATGGAAAGTGTGAGAGGGGAGCCGAAGCAGCTATGGGGGAAACAACCAAGATTGTAAAAGGAAAAGACACAATGGAGGACAGTATGGAAAGCTTGTATGGAAAAAAAAATATGGAAGAAAAGTTAAGAGTAAGAGCAGTGGACATGGATTAGAGAAAGAAACTATGACTAAAACTATTTATAGTACTTTAAATTTCAGTAACCATTTTCCTCACAATTCTGTGGAGTAAGTTGTGAAAATATTATCTTGACTGCAAAAAATGACTTGCCTAAACAACAGGCCTGACTATGCCCCTTCCCAGTCAGGAAACTCCAGTGACTCCTTTGTAACTATATAATCAGATGCAAACTCCTTTGTTGGGTATTTAAAACCCTTCACAATGCAGCCTCCCTTACCTCTTCCATCTACCTTTTGAGCCTTATTAAATGTTCTTCTCACACTCAACAATCCAGGTAAAATCTTCTTGTAGTTCTTCACAAAAGATACTTCATCTCAAATCTCTGTACTTTTGCATAGGCTGCCCCTCATGCCTGGAAGACATTCCTTACTCTTTACATATAGACACACAGACACACACAGACACACACACACACACACTTAGATGCCCCCCTTTTTTCTAAGAATTCAAATCAAGTACTTTTTCTGGTTACCACAAGCTGATAGTGCCTCCTCACTCTCTCCATGACAAAAACATATATATCAGTTAAGTAATAAGTGGATAGACACATAAATAAATAGAGAAATAGACAAAAAGTCAATAAATAGGTGGCTAGATAATCCTTTTGAATGTATTTTGAATATTAGTTTTCCATGCATATATGTATGTGTTGCATATCAAGATGCAATACAATAGTGCAAAATCTATGTTCTATTTCCATGATATATACTGTTCCTAGCATGATGCCTGACCCATGGTAGCATGGACTTCATAAATATATGTTGAGCAATGATTATTTTACAGGTAAGAAAACTTTCAGTCACAGTGTTTTAGTGACTTGCCAGGGTTACTTTAGGGAAAGGCAGGGTAGGACTAGACCTCCATCTCCTAACTCTAAGTATAATGATCTTTCCACTATACCACTGATACCAGGAAGGTATCAGAAAGGGAAAGAGAAAAAGTCCTGAATTAAGGAAAACTAAATGGAGAAGTTGGATATACAAGACTTTCTTAGCTCAAATTCTCAAACTTTGATGGTAGCATAGTGAAAAGAGCATTGCACCCAGAAGATCTGATTTCAAGTCCTTCCTCAGACACTGGATAAGTGACTTACATCCTCTGACACAGTTTCCTCATTTGTACAGATTCTATTAGTACCAACCTAACAAGGCTATTGTGAGGCTCAAATAAGATAGTATATATAAAGTATTTTTAAAACTCAAAACCATATAAATCCTGGTAAATTTCATTAATACTATAATGCATCCCAGGAATGGAAAGAAACTCAAGTCAACCCAAGTTCATTAAGCAGCTAGATCATCACCCTGACTCCAACAAAGAGTTAGTTAGGCCTTTCACCCTGGGGTTTGAGCCGTTCAGGGGGAAAACAACAACTACAACAACAGCAATAACACAGGATTATGGGTCTAGAAAAGGAAGGTCTAAGGCTACTTTTTCCCAACCCTTCAGGACCAAGGAGAGTCAGTGATTTGTGCAAAGTCACACAGGGAGGAAACATCAGAATGTAAATTTGAATCCAGGTCCTCTAAATCGGGAGTCATTGTACTCTCCCATGCATGATGTTTTACAATTAGTTATCACAAGTTTCTGTTAACTGAAGGTAAAAAACGTCTTAAATGGGGAAAAAATATATTAGATACTTAAAAGAAATAGTGGTTCTACTTTCAAATACACAAAGTAACAATAACTAATAGAAAAAGTTTTGTTGTTGCTGTTATTTTCACAATAGGACTCCAATGAGGGTGAATTTAATGAATTCTTTAGACTCATTTCCAATTAGCAACATCATTTGCATCTAAACAATGAATGTACTGATAATCTTTTTAAAAACAGTTTATTTTCTTAAGTAGTGTTTCTATTCCTATAGCACTTTAGGGTTTCGAAAGCATTATCTTCTGTTATTAGCAAAACTGTGCTTTTGAGTTAGATAGCAAAGTATAATCCTCATTTCATTAAAAGAAAAAAATTAAGCTCAAAAGAGGTTTCAGCAACTTGTTCAAGATCACATAGCTGGTAAAATAAAGAGCTAGGGCTTAAATATAGGTCTTCTGACACTAAATTCAAAGCTTTCCTCTCACTCCCAACAAGATGTCTATTATAATGGAGACATGACTAAACATGACTTTTATCTCAGATCACCAATGCCCAGAGCAGTGTACTTTTTCATCCTTCCACAACCAAGCATGATTTCTCCCTCAAGTCAGTCACTGTCAAATCAAACACTTATTCCTGGTGCCTTGCCTATTAGTCTTTCATTGGACAATCACTAATGGAAGATGATGAGGTGCAGGCTCTGGGAAACCCCTTGAACTCAGATTGAATCTTTCCACTTGATGAGGCATTTGCAGAGGCCATGAGCTTTCATTGAGGCAGGGATCAAACCTCTGTTACTAGCCTAGCCCTTCATTGTCCATCTACTTCTCACCCTTGAGCCTATCAAAATATAAATTCACCCTTGCATTGACCTCATTAACTTCTCCTGAAGACCCTCCCCAAACACCTCCTCTAGACCACCCCTAGATTTCTCCCACAACTTTTCTGTATATAAGACCCCTTCTTGCCTTCATGTAGTGTGAGAGTGCCATAGAATGACCTAGAATAGACTTACTCTGTGTCTAATACAAGCGAGCTTTTAATAAACTTTACTTTTCTTTGGCTGAGAAGACTTGAGTTGAATTCATTTGGTAGGACGCATTGTGTTGGTATTTTGGGGTCTCCAGAGCAACCTTAACCCTTAACCACATCAGAAAACACCTTGTTTCCTGAAGAGTTAAAGAACCCTCAACTTACTTTATATATACCCAGAAGGGTCTATACAAGAGGTGTCAAACATGTGTTACACAAGCTGCATGCAGCTCACAAAACTCCAGAGTGTGGCCCAAACCAGATTTAAATATAATTGGAAAATATTTAAGAAAATAAATAAAAATACAATAAAATATAGGTAACATTACATTTTAAAACTAAGTCAATATACCACCCACAGAGATGCTTACATACAGATTAATAACCCCTACTCATAATAGAGTTTGACACCATTGGACTATATAATCTTCTAGTAAAACTGGTCCCCTCTCTAATTTTGAGTCATCAATCATATCAGAGGCAGCTAGTCATAGGAGATGAATCAAGACTTTCCTGTCTTTTCAGCAGGGTGCTAGGAGCATGCTTACCTTAATCAATTAATTAATTAATTGATAATATGTTCCAGGAACTGTTCTGGAGCTGTGGATACAAAAATCAAAAATGATACAGTCCTTAACAGATACCTTGAGAAAACAGTTAAGTCCCTGAAATCTCATCATGTGGACTAAGGAACTCCTCAAAATCATGAAGGCCTGTACAGAACAACCCTCCTTAAAGAGCAATAGTTTGGGAGTCAGAGAAGTAGGCTTAAAATCCTAACTCTAAACTCCCAAATTAACTTTGTTTACCGTGACCTTGGACTTGTTTCCATATGACCTCTCTTTCTATTCAACTTTTTTTTCCCCTCGCTGAAACGATTATTAATTAGAACTCTGCCCTATCATCTAGTCTGCATGAAATTTGCTTTATGGATCATTATGCAAAAGCAAATTTTGGTCCAGTCCAGCATAAGTCGAGCCATCAAAGATTCCCCTATTTTGTTAATATAGAGCATAATGAATCCAAAATCATTCTACAATACAAATCTGGAAAAGAAGTAAGAAACAGAATAAGAAATAGAACTTCTATATAACCATAATAACTAGCATTTATACACTGCCTATTAGAGACCATGCACTTCACTAAGCACCATTACAAATATTATCTCATTTGATCTTCATAGCAACCCTGAAACGTCAGTTCTATTATTTACTCCATTTTGCAATTCAGGAAACTGAGGCTGTGTCTTGCCCAGGTTCACAGGGTTAAGTATCTGAGGCCGCATTTGAGCTTAGGTTTTCCTGACTGCAGCCCCAGAGCTCTATCCTCTGTGTGAACTAGTTGCTGTGTTGTATTAAAAGACATGAAAATAGATACTAAAAGGCCCACTAAAAGGCACAATATATTCTTTTCCAGAAACAAAAATAATATTAAAAGAAATTGATGAAAATCTTAAAATATGTGGTATGGGTATTTTTTTTTTCAAAAGCCACTATTTGATAGAGTTTGGTTAGTATGGTCACAGCATGGCATCAGTAATCCAGTCCAACCCATAAAGGAAATAAATCTGCCTCATAAAATATTTGATAGATGGTTGTCCAGTCTCTAATTAAAGTCTTCAAGGAGACTGGAAGCCTCTCCAAGCATCTCATTCTACTTTAATAAGCTATAATTGTTGAGAAGTATTTCTTTGTGTTTCCTGACATCAAGCCTCAGTTGGACTCTTTGTAAATTCAACAGTTTCTTCAAGTGTTATCTCATGTCCTGGTTTTTGATCCACTGAGTTGATAACCTAATAGAGTGATTTATCTATTTGCTGATTTATTTTTATCTGGACTTCAGTAGAATTTAAGTTTTTGATTTTGTCTTTTTATCCCCAGGACCTAATACAATGCTTTATGCATAATATATGTAATATGTACTTTTGGGGAACTGTATTGCTTTTGTATTTATTATTATTATAAATGAACATATTCATGTATATATGTATGCATATGTAATATATGCATACATGTAGGTGTTTGTACATACACACGTAGTGATGAGGTACAGGCTTTGGGAACATCCTTGAAGTCTGATTGAATCTTCCCATTTAATGAAGCATTTGCCTGAGGCCATAAGCCTTTCATTACAGCTAGGCCCAAATCTCTGTTACTAGCCTAGCCCTCCTTTATCCATCTACTTCCCACCCTTGAGTCTATCAAAATATCAATCTGCCCTTGAACTGGCCTAGCTTGTCTGTATCCAGGTAGCCTCCAGCAACTTCCCATCCTTAATCACTCTGACCTCATTAACTCCTCCAGAAGACCCTCGCCAAACTCCTCCTCTAGACCACCCCTTGATTCCTACCACAACCTTTCTGTATATAAGACCCCATCTTGCCTCCATGTGGTATGAGAGCACCATAAAATTTTCTAGCACAGGCTTGCTCTGTGTCCAACACAAGCCCACTTATCCAATACAAGCCTTACAGATATCAAGACTCCTTAAGAGTCTACCCATTATGGAGAAATTTCAATAAACTTTGCTTTTCTTTGGCTAAGAGAAGACTTGAGTCAAATTCATTCAGCAAGACTCGCATGTTGATATTTTGGTCTTGAGCACCCCTACCCTTACCTCAATATTTTTATGGTACCCTCATCATTTTTACGGAACCCTAATCTCATCATATAGGAGTACATATTTTCTCTTACAATAGAATTTTTTCCTCTTGAAGGAAATAATATTTCATTTTTATCATTTATATAGGAAGGTACCTAACACATAATAGTTGTTTGTTGATTGATACATAATTAGTAAACCAGTTAACCAGCTTTTATTAAGTACCTACTATGGTTCAGGCACTATGATAAACACTGGACTTACAAAGAAAGGGGGAAAATAGTCCCTGATCTCAGAGAGCTAACAGTCAAATGTAGGAGAAAATATGAAAATAACTCTGTACAAACAAGATATACACAGAACAAGTTGAGGGCAATCTTGGCACCAAGACTGAGGCTGAAGACTGGGAAAGGCTTCTTGTAGCAGATGAAACTTAGTTTCCTTTTGAAGGAAGTTAAGGAAGCTAGGAGGCAGAAATGATGAAGGAAAGGATTCTAGGCACAAGGGTAGACCAAGTAGTACACTAGTACATGAGAAATACTAAAAAACTAAGAGAAAAATCTGCCAATCTATTAGGTAGATACTTTATTTACGGATTATAGGGGAAAAAAGAAAATAAGAATTTCTCAGTTTTAATGAGCATGAAGTGATCATAGGATTTTAGATAGGGTCATAATTTAAGAGGTAAGAGACCTTAGAGCAGCGGTTCTCAACCTGTGGGTCGTGACCCCTTTGAGGGTTGAATGACCCTTTCACAGGGGTCACAGGGGTCACCTAAGACCATTGAAAAACACATAATTCTGATGGTCTTAGGAACTGAGACACCGCTCCTCTATTCGTCTCCAGGCACGTCCACCTGCATGCAGATACACCCACATATGAGTATTAAAGGGTCACAGCATTAAGAAGGTTGAGAACCACTGCCTTAGAGGTTATTGAGTTCAAACTTTCATTTTGTAGATGAGGAAACTGAAGTCAAACGTTTACTTGAAAGTTAATGAAACTATGGGTCCAACAAAATTAAAATATAAACAAGACACTGTTATCCAATGATACAAAGATGAAATAATATAAAAGTTTTCCCCTTGAAAAGTTTGTCATCTACTGAAAAGATAATTCATGCATAAAAACAACTATAAAAAAGTTTGAAAATGATTAAGTACATAATAAACAGATTTGCTATTTTTAATTGAGAAATTATTTACAGCTGCCAGGAAATTTTTTAATTAAATTTAATAATTAGATGTCCACAAACACAAAAGCTCCTACATTATTTCTATTTTCTACTCTAGCCTTTACATATCATGTTTTGTAAAGTTATAAAACTTCTTTTTGAAAATAGTGCATACTTTGAGTATGTATACTTGGTCATAGAAACATCTATCCATATAGCTACCCACAAGGCACAGCAGAGATCAATTAAAATAAAATCATTCCACATCTTTTGAGTATTTATCAAAGTTTTCTAACCTTCATGCAAGGGGCTTCCCAGTACTTCCAGCATCAAACATAATGTTTTTCTGTTTGTCATTTCACACTCTTCATAACCTAGTCCATTACAGCCTTTCAAACTCCCCTTCAAGTACTCTATATGTTTTTTTTCTATCCGTTCATATAATGGGCCTATTTGGCATTCTACATACAACACACTCCACCCTTGCATATGTGTTCCCCCATGCTCCCTTTCCTTATATCTTACATCTGATTTTCTTCCTTTATTTAAATCTAATCTTCAGTATGAGGGCTTTCCCAGTTGCTCTCTGCACTCCCTAGCCTAGTGTTTCTGAGGTAATATATCTGCCATCCATTCCTTATATATCCTCGATGTACCTAGGTATTTAAAAGTCCCTCCCTCTTTCAAATGTACGGTCCTTGAGTCTGAGATTGTATTTTTTCTTTTCTTTGTAGCTTCAGCCCTTAGCACAATACCTAGCACAGGGGTGGGGAACCTGTGGCTTCAAGGCTACATGTGGCCTCCTAGGTCTTCAAGCACAACTCTTTGACTGAATCCAAATTTCTGTAAATCCTCAAGGCTACTTGACCTAGCTTATTTGTCTGGTCATTTTTCAGTTACGCACAACTTTTCATGACCACATTTGGAGTTTTCTTGGCGGATACTGGAATATTTGCAATTTTCTTCTCCATATCATTTTACAGGTGAGGAAACTGAAGCAAACTGGGTTAAATGACTTGCCCAGGATCATATAGCTATCGAGTGTCTGAGGCCAGATTTGAACTAAGAAGATAACTCTTCTTGATTCCAGGCCTGACCTCTAACCACTGCACCACCCAACTGCCCCACTCTGTAGAACACAGTAAGTGCTTATTATTTCTTTTTTCATCACTGACTGCAACTGAATACTACAGGCTCAAGTTTAGCTTGATAGAACATAAGATTTTTTTTCTTTCTTTGTTTTTTTTAAAGCACCCCTGTCTATGATAGACATTTTAGATGATCTTTCTAATCTTAAATATTATCTAGTAACCCCCACTAAAAAGTGCTCAATGTCCTACATTCTCATTTATGTGTAAGTTCAAGAGAGAAATTTGGTCCTTCAATCAACCTAGGTAAGTCTTCAACAAAAGCAATAAGTACAAAAATCAAGAATCAGATTTTTTTGTTTGATTATAGATATGAATTGACATTCCCTATGTTCCATAGGCTGACTATAGTATGTGAGCAGCTGTTTATTATCAGATATATGTGTTCTGTATGTGGGTAATAGAGCAGGCTTAGACTTTTTCATATCTTACTAGAATGACTTGGTGAATTCCTGACTCACTTTGGAGCTGCTTTATTCCATTGTCTCCAGACATTCTTTCATTAATCAGATCTCTCAAGGACGCATAATTAGATAATAGAAAAAGAAAAAAAAATGACAGTTCCAAGGGTCTCTGCATGCATAAATTAGAAATTAATAAGGCATTAATTTCATTTTGTCTAATATTCATATAAACTAAAGTTCATTTACATTTGTAGCACAAAGCACCAGGCATAGATTACCAGTGATTTGGTATATTGAGACGCAGAGATAGACCATTATAAAAGCCATAAATGCTAAACATTACTTAGGTCTATCTAAATAGTCAGAGGGATAATTGCTTTGTATCTGCCCCACAGCTGCTTAATATTCTTCTGAGGTCAGTTTCCTAAGCCATATGCCTGACTACAGTTAGCCAAGACGGTTTGTAGGAGCTCTGAATAACAGTAATATATGAAAGACTTTACCATCTATAATTGTTAATAGGCCACTGGTGGCCACCAGCTCAAGAATAAAAACCGGGATGCCTCATCAAGAGTAACACACAGCTGGTCAATGTTCTGCTGATGTAACATGACCTTGATCACAGCAACAGTGGAAAAAAAAAGGATCAGCATGGCAAAATCATTAATTCCATTCTCATAATCCGCATTTGTGGGCAGCCAATGACATCATCCATCAGGCCAGAGCAAAGTTGTTTAGGAACATTTGGTTTTTTTTTTTTCCTGTCTCCTTCACTGCTCCCCAGCACCCTTCTGAAATAAAAACAGGTTGGTAGGGTCGTTTGTTGCTCTGTCTAGAGAAGATTTATAATCATTGTTCTATGCTGCCTGCATAATACATAAGCTTTGGGAATATTCCAAATATATGCCTTTATACTTGCCATAAGTAGAATATTGACAATCATTGAATTAAAATACACTTGGTCTGTTTGGAAATTGGAGGTCAAGGTCACCCAAGACCCCAAAGTGAAGCCGCAAAGTGTTTTTGATTTCCAGTGGTCCCTGACATTTTTATCATTTGAACTGAGTTTATATAAAATGATTAACCTGTTACAGTTCAATAGGCAGATCTCCATGGAGCAAAAATCTTGAATTGACTTTTTATTCATTACGAGTGGTTTCTTCCGAAGCTTGGAACAATATTTTGACCCACTGAAAACTGAGCTTGTCTTGATATTAACCACTATAGATATACAGGGCCAAGCGTAGCCCTCTCTACTACTGTATCTAATGAAATGAAAATCTACAAATACATCTAAAAATAAATAATTATGAGGTGATGGTTGCAATTCTTGATTGCCAAATGTTTGCAATAATTCCATTTGCATGATATAATTTTACATGACTCACAAAAATTCTTTCACTAATAAATTGTTCTGGTCAAGATATGTCGGTGTACAAAATAACTGGTACTTAATGTAAATTACTGACTGATTGAGAAAGACAGGAGCCATTTTTTAAAAGAAGGCCATCACTGAACATGGTATTGCACCAAGCACAAAAAGAAGGTTCCTTTGGACATATTTCAATAGAAGATCTAGAAGGTAGTTGCTAGTTATAAAGGAATATTGGACAAGAATGTGCAAATTATGGCTCAAACATGAGCAAATTATCAAAATTCTCAGATGTCAAAAGAAAATGTATGAGAAAAAGGAAGAAGCAGAAAACCTCATCACAGAGAAACAAAATCTAACTGTGAAGAATGGCCCAACATGGCAAGCATTGTAGATTGCTGTCCCAGTCGATCAAAGGAACTGATGAAGATAATAACAAAGTATTGAAATATTTTAATTGTGGAAAATATGAAAAGTAAATTGAGTATTCCAGTGTCCTAGTGAAAGGGATATTAAACTGTCCCATGTGGATGGCAGAATGTGATACTAAGGGAAAAGGGAAGAAGATGGATCATTATACCCTTTGAAGCTACTTTATTTAAGAGGTTAGGGCTATTCTTATAATAGGCAAGAATGAAACCCTTTGAAGAAGAAACAGATTTTGGTATTCTAAGAAATAAATAAGAATTTTAAAATATCATAATTGTAAGGGGACTCTTTGCCCATATAGTCCAAACTACAGGTGATAAAGAATTCCTTCTTCTACTGTTAAGGACACTAAATCTTCTTTCAGATAGTTCAAATGGTTACGAAGTTGATTTGCATTTTCTCTCTCATATTGAGCCTAAATTTACTCCCTCTGAAAATTTTGCACTTTGCTTCTAGTATCAAGGCCAGAAAATGTAAGTATAATTTCTCATTGTATCAGCAAGCACCCCAGCATACCCAGGGTGGCTGCTAGTACAGGTTCTTAGATCTGCTTTTCTAAAGGAAAGCAACTCAAAATGGGTTAACAATCTTACTTTAATCAATCAAACATATATCATTTACCTAGTTCAGGGGGCAAAAGTCAGCACCATGAACTTCAGATGATACAAACAAATTACAAGCAGAAATTACAAGCAGACAAAGAAACAGATCAGCAGACAGGCTTCCAACTGTTCGACCATTACATCCATACCTAGTCAGTTACCAGAGAGGGAAGCATCAATATCTGGGTTTTTCAAAGCCGGGGGCCTCAATGGCTTCTCAGAGTCTCATCTGGCCAAATCACACAACTGTTCTCAAAGTGAGCCCCAAAGCAAAACGAACCATCAGGGTGTATATATAGCCTTCTCCTGGATCGAAGATTGTCACAGCCCTCTTGACCTACTGCCCAATCACAAAGGTGTAGGCATTCCTGAAGAATAAGCCTTCTGCCACAGGCTACACATGACCACATTCAGCCTATTAGGGGGCAGAGTATACTTTCAAATCAAGGAAGGTTTTCACAGACACTTAAGCCACTTAAGCAAAGGGCCTAGGGGCAGGGAAGATCTTCAGATTCCCATAACACTTATCCACAGCTAGGTGGCAAGAGGAAGGTAGGTATCATGAGCTAGTTAGGTATCATAAGGAAGCTTCTATGTGATACAAGTGTTAGAGCACTGGACCTGGAGTCAGGAAGACCTGAGTTCAAATCCAGATTTAGGTAGCTGTGTCACCCTGAGCATGTCACTTAACCTCTGTCTGTCTTAATTTCCTTATTTCTAAAATGAGTGTGTGTGTGTGTGTGTGTGTGTGTGTGTGTGCTCATAATAATAGCAGCAACAGCAGAACCTAACAACAACAAAACAATAATGACAGTGATAATAATACACCTACTTCCCAGGGTTGTCATGAGGATAAAATGAGACAATATTTGTAAAGTTTTTTTAAACATGAAAGTTATATATAAATGCAAATTAATTTATTATTATTACACCTGCCAGCCCTTCATGTACTTGACAAACATCATGCCTTCTAGCCCCCATATTTTCTGTCTTCTGGATTAAACACTTTGATTTCCTTCAACTAATCCTCATATGAAGAATGCAAGAACCTTCACAATGAAGCCTGCCCTCCTGTGAATGTTCTCTTACTCATCTATGACTCTCTTAAAATAGGAGAACCAAAATTAAATGCATGATTCAAGATGGATCATGACCAGGGCATAGCACTGCATGCCTATCACTTCCTTATGTTCCTTACTGTAGCCTGAGATTACATTAGTTTTCTTGGATTTCATATCACACAGTTGACACATTGAGCTTGCAGTCTCTCTCTCTCTCTCTCTGTCTCTCTGTCTCTCTGTCTCTGTCTCCCTCTCACTCCCTCTCTCTCTCTCTCTCTCTCTCTTGTTTTCCTTCTCTCTCTGTTTCTTTTTTATTTGGTGAGGGGATTGTGATTCAAATAAAGAGCTTTTTAGTCATCATTCCCTCGTCTTGTTATTGGGAAAATCAATCTTTTTAACTTAAAATAAATTTTATTTATTACACTCAACCCAGGATTCTAGCCTTTAAGCAGGGGCTAAGACAGATTATTCACTAAGAGAGTAAAGAGATAATTAAGGTAATTTCTGACATGTAACTAAGGGGTACTAGTATGATCAGACATTATATTGAGATGAAAAGTCAGAAAGTTTGTTGTCTTCAAGAGTAAATATATAGGAAAGAAGCATCTTCCAGAGAATTCTCAAACTTGATGTCCATTGCCCAATTTTATAGATTGCTTTGAGAACAGGTGATAGAGCTAAACAGAACCTAAAGAGCTTTATTTTTCACTGGTAAGGCCAGCGGTAAGAAACTGAAGACCTTAGTGGTATAAGTACTATTTTACAATTATTATCTGATAAAACTTAAAAAACAGAAAGACAGATTTGGAAGGAAGACATGATTAAGATGCTAAGCAAAAGATTTCCAGGCCTAGATTAACCATTTTCATAACTGATGACCCTAGATAAGTCATTTAATATCTCTGAGACAGTCCCCTCATCTCTTAAATAAGAACAACAACCTTTGCACTGCATAACGTTGCTTTGAAGACAAGTACAGAAAGCTTAAAACACTATTTCAAGGGAAGTTATTATTAGTGTCAAATCCTTTTCATCAAAGTAGGCATGTGTGTGTATATATAACATGTATTTGTATGTATATATGTATATATATATATATACATATATATATATATATATATATATAATTGATAGGACAGACTTTAAAGTAATAATGGATGGGGAAGGAATGTGCCACCTATACTCACTAAGTCAGATATTATGGAGAGTAGAAAGTCTAGCACAGAAAGATGAATGAAAGTGAAGAATTTGATAATCATAGGAAACTATATCCAAGAAAAGAAGCAAAAATAAGATTAATGGCCACAGTTGTCTATATGATAGTCAATAAGTATTTAATACCTGCTATTCAGGTGTTAGGGGATAAAAACACAAAAAAATAATAACATAAAATGCTTTTCAGGAGCATAAATTCCATAGAGGAGAAAACATATCCAGATTTAAGTGGATGCAAAACCAATCCAAGATAATTTTGGGAAAGGACACTAGTTCCATGGAGAATCATGAAAGGTGTCTTGTAACTGAGCTGAACTTGGAGGAAAATTAGGAACGCTAAGAGGTAAAGGTGAGGAGAGAGTGTATTCTAGCAAAGGAAGCAATCTAGCAAAAGCCCAGAGATGGGAAATAGAGTGTCCTGAGTCAGGAATATAAATAGGGTCGGTATATCTAGAACATAAAGTCTGTGAAGGGGAGTAATATATAGGAAATCTGGATATATAGGTGGTGGTCAGAGAGGTGTGGCGTGTTTAATTTGTACTTTACGAAAATCATTTTGGCTGCTATGTGGAGATTTGATTGGAGTGGGCAGAGATTAGAGGCATGGAGACTTATTTGGAAGCTCACCACATCTAAATGAGATGCTGGGGCAGCTAAGCAGTGCAATGAATAGAGCACCTGGCCAGGAGTAGGGAAGATCTGAGTTCAAAACAGTCCTTAGACACTTCTTAGCTATGTGTTCCTGGATAAGTCACATAGCCCTGTTTGCCTCAGTTTCCTCATCTGTAAAAAGAACTGGAAAAGGAAGTGGAAAACCTTTGCAATATCTTTGCCTAGAAAATCTAAAAAGGAACAGATAAAGTATAAGTGATAGTAGAGTACCATTCCATGAAGAAGATTTGGTTATTTGAGGAATCTAAAAATCCATGGGTAGAAGTATGATAAAGAACATTTGGGTAAGTATAAATGGAGAGAAAAACAAAATTGATACCATTAGAGAATACAACAGATCATGCATCCAGAAGGAGGGAAATATTAATGAACTAAAGAAATAGGTTAAAATAAGAGTGGACCTACGTATGACATTGTCATATGTAAACCACTGGTCCTGAAGTCAGGAAAACTTGAGTTCAAATTTGGCTTCAAACACTTACCAGCTGTGTGAGCCTAGGCAAGACACTTAACCCTGTTTTTCCTCTGTTTCCTCATCTGTAAAATGGGCTGTGAAAGGAAATGGAAAACCACTCAGTATCTTTGACAAGAAAACCTCAAATGGGATCATAAAGAGTCAAATACTGCTGAACAACAACAAAAACAATATGACAAGACAAGTCATGAGGCACTTTAATTATGTGGAATTTACTAGGGACCTCAATTTATTAAAAGCAGAGGAACTAACAAATTGTTCATTTCCCTTTCATTATCTACAGAAGACAAAAAAAGATAAAAGAAGGTACTTTTCTGTACCTGATTATTATCAATTAAAAGGAAATACTTGTTGAAATAAACATGCTTATTTCAGTCTTTAGAAGGAATGTTTAGGAGGAAATAACTATGATATTTAAGAGGTTAGGATGAATAAGAACTAAAGTCTAGAATAATATAGTATGAATTCTGGATTTGAGAACAGCAGATTTAAGAATTCAGAAGAAGGACAAAAAAACTATCCCAGTGCTTAGCAGTCTACAAGGAAAATGTGTCCATGAAGGATGAGTACTCTTGGTAACAAAATTCTAATGAAAGAAATGCAAATAGTTCCAGTGAGCACAGAATGAAGGAGGTGTCTGAAAAGAAAGTTGGAAAGGAATCTGTGATTTTTAAATGTATAGAAGATGGAAATATGGACTATTAAGAGGAGATAAAATATGAAGGGGTAGAAGGAAATAAGCATTCATTTAGCATCTACTAGGTGCCAGGCATTGTGCTGCACTCTTTACAAATACTATCTCATTAGGTACTCATAACAACCTGAGAAGATAGATGCTATTGATGGAATCCTAATAAAGCTGTCCTCAGCCCCAATATTCTAACTTCATCATAAGCCAGGTCCCACTGAACAGGCCCACCATAACTAGACACACCCTCCTCCTCCAAATGTCCTAACTTCTTCATATATGCCTCACTGCTCATTGGAAAAACAGATGTGTCCCTGAACTCTTAGTTTCCACAGAAACAGCAGATGTATCCATGTGAAGAGAACCCAGATACTGCCTCTACCTTGTCACTGTCCCCAGACCCATTCCCACAGAAACAATTGTGTTCTTGTACTCAGTCACGATCACATCATCCATCTAGCCCAAGAGAGGACTATAATACCTAACTATCTATCTTGACCAGACAGGACCACAATAGCTAGCTAACTGGAGAGCAGCACGACCAGAATTTTTAACCACCAAACTATAGATGGGATCCTTCCTCTGTTACCTAAACCCTTAACAAACTCCTCCTGCCTTTTTAGTATTAATCATATTCCTGTATTCTATATGAATTTCGATTATGTAATTGCATCTTTACCCTATAAAAATCCATCTTGCTTTCTCTGAGCTTGCTGGTTCCTCTTGGAATTTAGCTCACTGCATGAGAGGCATCAATCTCAATAAATGCCTGTACTTGGATTAGAGGTGGTCTGACTCAATTCTTTGAGGTGGTTCGACCACAACACATAATGAAACTCCAATAGATTTTGGGTGGGCAGAGCCCCCATCACAACAGTTTTTGAAGTCCCTAGGTATAAATTGCAACACTATTATTATCTTTCTTTTATAGTTGTGGAATCCAAGACTGACTTAGATTAAGTGCTCAGAGTTTCACAAGTTGTAAATATGTAGGGCCAGGTGTGAACTCAGATCTTTTTGACTCCAGGCTCTATCCACCTATCACCTAGCAGCCAAAAGGAATGAAAAAGGCCATATGAAACTAGTCACAGAAACTAAAATCCAGGATGATTTGATATTAACGGCAAAAACAAAATAACTTTCAAAATCTAAGTTCGGCAATCTGGCCTCAAATTCTATGTTTATTTTTCTTACTCTGCATTTTCCAGTTATTTGGCACTGAAGACAGACAAAAGTGTGGAAGGAAGAGATAAAGAGTGATCCTACTAAAATGGCCAGGGGTCCTTCGTTGACAGCTGGTTTTGTAACATTTTTAAAAACCAGAAACAAAACTTTACATCATAACTCTGATTTGGTGAGAGCATCTTCTTCTCTTCTGTTAAGAGACAAACAAAAAGAATATGCTTGGGCAGTTCAAGAGGGATAGTTGAGATGCTTCTTCAAGGCCAGTCCATCAGAGTATCATACAGTCACATTTGTCCAGCAGTGGGCCAGGAACCCGAGTTATTGACCACAATAACTCATGCTAAAAGACAGTAAGCTACAGCAATCGTGTTAAACTCAAATAGAAATGGGGGACACTAAAACATACACATGGATCCCTAAGGATTTTGAATTAACTTGAAAAATCACACATTAATCTTATATATGTTCTTTTTAAAATTTATTTTTTTAAATATTTATCAATCACATTTTAATCTAGAGAGGTCTGCACTCCAGAATTTTGCTGCCCAATGCTTCATGAGGCTAAGTGTTTGACATTTCTGAGTTAGAGGATCTGTGAGATATTTTCCCATATCCTTTGTGACCTTGAAATCGAAAATGCTTGGTAGCAGTCATCTATCCACAAAAAGGTCTTTGGGTATATCTCTGCCATCCTCCTATTCATAAACATGGAAGCAGCAGGATCCAGAGGAAATAGTATGAGTAATCAGAAATACAGTTTTTACCAGAAGCATCTCTAGTTACTCCAGATGTCCAGATGTTAACATTGTTATACTTTACTTTCATTTTTACTTCATTAAAGGCAATAACCTATACACTGAGTTAGTTCTTTGAGGGCAATGATGGGAAGGGAAGCAAATTTGGGATTCAAGTGGGCAGGGACTATGGTCATCATGAAAACATGGATTTAATCTTTAATATCAGAACCAGAGGAACTAGGGAGGTATAGAGTTAAAGCCACCATTAAAAGCTTTGGCTGTGTGTTTAATTTGAAGTGAAATACTGTAGCTCAACCTTTGAACACAACTTGTTGCTTTGAATGGATATCGTCACCTATAGCATCTGTTCTGGGTCATATTCCTCAGTAAAGAAATCATTTCTATTTCTGTCAAGTGTGGCACATTGGGGAAAAGCATGTTATCTTTTGAGTCCAGGGACAAAAAAAGATCAAAGAAAGAATAGGACTGCTATTTTAGGGTAGAAAGTATAAGTGACAGAGAAAAGATAGAATACAATTTTTATTTTGCTTGTGTTTTTTTTTTTTCCTACGAAGCAGAAAAAACTTTGTGCTAAGAAAGTTAGAATAAAATGGTTTGTAGTGTGGATAGCCAAAAAAAGCTAAAGAAATTATATTTTGTCTGTAATTCCTCTTATTTTCCCCTGACTCGTCATTGCATGTCCAATCTTGTCTTTGACCTTCCTTATTATTGAAACAGCAAATACAGTCCTATTGAATAGGGCAAGGTTTCAAGAGCTAGGCTAACCTGAAGTAGAGTCTTGCCTGTTATTAGCCTCAGAAAGGGGCCTGAGGTACCCCATATCCAATTCACTGCTTGCCTAAATGAAACCTATATAAGCCTTGTCCTTTTGTTCCTTGGGGAGAGTTTCTGCCCAGTGCGGATGAGTCTCCTTTGCTGGTGAACTCAATAAACACTCTGGTTCCTTGATTTGTGGTTTCGGTTTTAGTTCTGGTTGAAGTTATGGTTTGTTCTATTCCTGACAATTTTATCAACTGTAGAAAATTGAAATAAGTAGAAGATAATAAAGGACATCATAAGGCTGTATCAGCCTTTAATGAGTTTTTCACCAGGTCTGCATGAACTATGTTGCTGAATCACTGTCCAAAATGTTTGAGAAATAAACATAGAATGGGAGAATTTTGGCAGGGAAAATGATTATATTTATTTATTTTTAGTTTTTTAAAAATTATTTTTAAATGGAGAATAAACTGAACTCTTACCGCTATAGATTAATGAAATTGACTTTAATGACACAGTTCTAAAATGTATTATTAAAAGGATGATTAGTAAGAATTTAGAAATGGAAGCTGTTATTCTTAAGCATCAGCATGGGTTCATCAAGAAAAGATCATGTCATGTAGGCACTTGAATGCTTATTGATGAACTGTTAACTTCATTTTCTTTCTTGACTATTATTATACTTTCATTAAATCTCAGAATCTTAGAGTAGGAGCGAGCCTCAGGCCACCAAGGCCAAACTATATGTGCTTAAGAATCTCTCTGCTATATCTTTGACAAAGTTAAGATAATCCCATCAGTCTCATTCATTTCACTATCATCTCTTAGTTGATGATTCTCAAATCTATTTATCCAGCCCTAATGTCTATTGACCTCTAGTATTACATCTCTAGCCACCTATCAGCCATATGGAATGTTCATTTGATATTTTTAACTCAACATTCTCAGAACTGAACTCATTATCCTTCCATCCAAACCCTCCCTGTTTAAAACTTCACCATTATTGTCAAAGGAGCTACCATTCATCCAGGCCCCCTGGCCCACAACCTAGCTGTCATCTTTAACCTCTCACTAATCTCTCACCTTCCATATCCAATCTGTTGTCAAGTGCTATTGATTTCACCTTTGAAACATTTCTTGTGTACTTCGCCTTCTCTTCTATCCTCTGATACTGCCACCACCCTGGTTCAAGCTGTCTCCTTTTTTCTTGATTACTGCAGTAGCCCCCTCGTTGGTCTGCCTAGTCCAAGTCTCTCCTCTGTTACAATCTAACGTCTATTTGGTTACCAAAGTGATTTTCCCAAAACTCAAGTTCATCACTGTTACCTCCCTACTCAATGAACTCCAATGCCTATCACCTCCAGGATCAAAATATAAAATCCTCCCTTTGTCATTGAAAGGCTTTTTTTTTTTAATAACCAAACCGTCTAGTAGCTTTCCAGGCTTCTTAAACCTTACACTGCAAACTCTCCTCTGCCCTCACCTAAAACATACACATGCATTTTGATTCAATGACACTGGCCTCTTTGCTATACCCCACACAACACATCCCATCCCTCAGTGTTGGTAATTTCTCTAGCTGTCTCCTCTACAAAGAATGCTATCCTTTCTCATCTCAGTCTCTGACTTCCTTCAGGTCCCAGCTAAAATCCCACTTTCTACAGGGATATTTTCTTTATCATACTTAATGCTAGTGCCTTGCTTTTTATTATTTCTAATATAGCCTGCATACAGCTTGTTTGTGCACATTTGTAGGCACGTTGTCTCCCCCATAAGATTCTGAACTCCTTAAAAGCAGGACTATCTTGTGCTTTTTTGTACTTAGCACAGTACCTGACACATAATAAGTAACGTGCTTATTGACTGATTCACTAAAATGGTTACAGGGGGTATATTTTAAACCTAATATGTGAATTTTTTAGCAATGAATTTGACAAAGTCTTCCATAATATCCTTAACTCAACAGATATAGGTTTGATAACAGAGTAGTTAAATCCATTCCAAACTTGTGGAAAGGCCTAACTGTAAAAGAGAACTATGAATCAATGTCAAATACACAAAAGACTCTAATGAAGTCTCCTGTGTACATCCACATTTGCTATGGAGCATTTTCTGAGAGTTAATGAATAAGAGTTACACTGTATTTTACATATGGAGGACTTGTAATTTTAAGGAAGTATTCAAAAGAACATTACAGATTTATCAAAACATCCATATATTATATCAAGCTGTTAAGCAGAAAATGTAATTCATAAACATCTTGTACATTATAATTCTTTTATTTAAATGAAATTATATGACCTAAAATTTATTGATCGCTAAATGACTGACAATGAGCTTTGCATATATTATTTTATTTGATCTTCACAATATCCCTTTGAGGTAGAGGTCACTATTATTCTCATTTATAGATAAGGAAAGTGATACTAATCCCAAGATGAAGTGACTTGCCCAGGGTAAAAAATCATAATATGTCATATTTTTAAAATTATTTGTATACTAATAAATGGGTTCTTCTGATACCATATGAGTATTAAAAATCAAATTCAAACTCCAAAAGGCTTTCTCACAGCATGCTATTAAACTTTACATTAAACTCTGAAATATTTTAACGTATTCAAGCATGGGAGAAGTTTTCAGTAGTATACTTATTTCAGCATATCATTATTTTTTTTAAAAGAGAAAACAAATATTCTGGTTTTATTTGAAGTGCTTTTTAAGAGTTTAAAAGCTATATAAATTATAGCAAAAAAAAAAAAAAAAGAGGTTGGCCAAAAGAAACATCTTCTAGTGATTTGTGTTAGATTTAGTAAAATACCTGGAAAAAGCAGATCCTTGACATTTGGTCAACTTTCAAGTTTCAGTTAATTGAAGGTTTTAGCAAATATAACTTTGAATGTGAAAACCAGAAATTTGTACCAGAATGGCTTAAAAAACAGAATCTAACCATATGTTCTACAAGAGACACATTGAACAGGAAGACACAGATACAGTTAAATTAAGGTTCTGGAAGAGTGCTATAGACATGTTCAAACATACAGGTTTTTTCCTTTATCCTTAAGCATCTCTGGACATAGACCTAATAATGGTATTGCTGGGTCAAAAAGTATAAGTGGTTTAATAACTCTTTGGGCATAATTCGAGATTGAACAGTGACAGCAATATTATTTTAAGAACTAGTTTGAGAGAATAGATCATTTTGATTATTATAAATACCCAAATTAAATATGAAGGATATATGAAGAAAGAAGCTCTCCCATCCAGAGGAAAAAAACTAATAAATAGAAGTACATATAGAAACATTGTGCATACCTATTTGTGTCTCTTGGTGGCCATCTCAAGTGCAGGGATAGAGAAGAGGGAAGGAAAAAACAGGAAAAAGGTGAAGGGGAGAAATTTATATGATCTTTCTTGTATATCTAAAAGAAATAGCAAGTTGTACATAGTAGATTTGCTGTTTCATATTCAATCATCTTTTTTTGTTGTAGTATGTTATGGAAATAAAGGAAATAAAGTGCTTGCTTTATTCCAAAAGTTAAACATAAAATAAATTTTAAAAAAATAAGGGACTATAGCAGAATTTACTTTGCTTTAACCGACCTGAAAAAGTTAAATATAGTGATCATGATCTCAGGCAATGTGAAAGCCAAAATTGTCTATTAGAATAGACAATCAGGGAATTCACATTTTTACTAAAAGGTACTATAGGCAAAGAAGTAATAAAAAGTAATATAAAAGTAATATAGTAATAAAGTAATATAAAAATAGTATAGTGTCTAAATTCTTGATGGAAATGTTAAATGAATTGGAGAAGGAAATAGAGAGTAAAACTGTATCAGTTTGGGAACTTAATTTAACCCTCTCCAAACTAAATAAATTTAACCATAAAATAAACAGCAAGTTAAATAAATTAATATTTTTTAGAAAAGTTAGATTGATAAATCTCTGGAGCTTATGAAATTAAAATAGAAAGAAGTATACCTTTTTCCCAACTATTCATAGTACATTCACAAAAACTGACCCCGTATGAGGGACAGAAAGTTCTCAAAGCAAATCATAAAAGCAGAAATGTTAAGTACACACTTTTCTGATCATAATGCAATTAAAATTATATTCAATAAATGAACCTTGAAGCACAGATTAAAAATTAATTGGAAACTAAATAATCTAATCTTATAAAATGAGTGGGTCACTGAATAAATTATAGAAATAATCGATAATTTCATTAAGGATAATGAAAATAACAACACAGCAAGATTTATAGGATACAACCAAAGCAGTTTTTAAAAGAAAAATTTTATCTTTAAATATTTACATCAATAAGAGAGAATGAATCAATGAATTCAATATACAACTAAAAAAGATTAGAAAATTAACAATTAAAAATTCCCAATTAAAGACCAAATATAAATCCTGAAAACGGAAGGAAAGATTAAAAAAACATTGACCTATTAAATAAAACCAAAAACACGTTTCATGGGAAAACAATAATAAAATAAATAAAAAATTTGACTAATATAATTTTTAAAAAGAAAAAAGAAAACTAAATTATCGGTATAAAAAATGCTTCATCATAGGAAGCTAACTGCTGGACCTCCACCATTGTTTTCCCTTGTTATATTGATGAAGTCCAGAAGTTACTCAATTACAAAGAATTCCCCCCAAGCTACTTTTGTTGCTCCTCCATCCCTTGTCATTCCTCTGTTGCCCAACATGGGTAGATGTCCATGAGCACTTGGCCATTGAATGACCCTGGTTCTGGCCTCCAGGACTGCCTTTTTACCAGCCCATAAGATCAGGTGGATTTTTTGTTTTTTGTTTTTGCTTTTTGAAGAGGGGAAAGCAAGGCAATTGGGGTTAAGTAACTTGCCCAAGATCATATAGCTAGTAAGTGTTAAGTGTCTGAGGCTGGATTTCAACTCAGGTCCTCCTGATTCCAGGGCCCATGCTCTATTCACTGTGCCACCTAGCCAACCCAATGTGGATGTTTTGACATCTGCTTATTAGCCCAGCCCATGGGTGTGCTCATTAGCTTGTTAGGAACTCCTGAAAAGTCAAGATAGCTCTGCTCACTAGCCCTTTTGTCAACCAATAGGATTTTGCATTTTGTGTAGACCAGGGGTGGGGAACCTGTAGCTTCCAGGCCGTGTGTGGCCTTCTAGGTCCTTAAGTGTAGCCTTTTGACTGAGTCCATGTTCTACAGAACAAATCCTTTTATTAAAGGGATTTGTTCTATGAAGTTTGGATTCAGTCAAAGGGCTGTACCTGAGGACCTAGGGGGCCACATATGGTTTCAAGGTTGCAGGTTCACTATTCCTTCTATAGACCCTACTAGAGGATCATATCAACCAATAAGAATCTGTATTCTTGGTCAACCACTGTAAAAGTAAGCTCCTGAAGGAAGAGGGCATTTCAAATTGTAAGGAAGATCTCAGGTCCACTTCATTGGAGGGGGCTATGGACCCTTTAATAAAGTGTCATTGACTCAGATCTCTATCTCAGTGTTTGTTTGTTTTTTCTTGCAGATTGGACAGTTTTGAAAATCTATAAACAATAAGAGAATCCAGGGTCTGTGAAAGATTGGAGACCAAAGGGATGTCAATCAACTGGGGAATGGCTGAAAAAGTTATGATTGTGATGGAATACCTTTATGCTGTAAGTAATGATAAAGGGCATGATTTCAGAAAACCCTTGGGAAAATTTATATTGATGCAAAGTGATATAAGCAGAACCAGGAGAACAAGGTATACAGTACAGAAGTACTGTAAAAAGATAATCAACTATGCAAGAGTTAGTTATTCTAATGAATATAATAATTTGCCACAATGCCAAAGGATTTATGATATAAAATAATATCCATGTCCAGATAGAAAACTAATAGACTCAGAGTATAAATTGAAACATTTTACATTTTTTCCTTTCTATTTCCTATATTCCCTTTTATTTATCTTGCTTTTTTATTTGGAAAATGGCTAAAGTAGAGATGGTTTGCTTAATTTCATATGTATAATGAGTCTCATATTTCTTGCCTTCTCAGTGGGTGTTGGAGGGGCTATAGAGATGGAGACAAGTTTTCTGATGATTAGACTTCTTGAACTTAACCAAGTTGCTGCTATCACAACAAATGTATGATATATTTTTTCTTTTTTTTTTTTTTTCTAAACTGGAATACAGTAGAGGAAACTCTAAACCACTTCATTGATTCATCTTTTCAGCCCATTTTTTCTGATTGGTTGCAAAGTTGGTAGTGATTTTTGTTGTTTTTGGTTTTTGTTCCATTTTCATTTTATGTTTGTAATTGTAAAAGTTGATTCACCAAAGGAATTTGTTTTTAATTCAGGTATTATGGAGTTGTAAATATTCTCATTCAAGATTCTGTAGTGTGTGCCCTCTGGTCACGTAGCAATATACATTAGCCAAAATGCTGGTTTTTGAAAGCAATTCAGCAAGAGCCATAGACTCAGTCTATCTCTAAATTGAAGATGCCATTTTACTCAAATCACAATATGAGAAAGTGATTACTGAATCATGTATGTTTTTATTGGTATATATTTATATATATCAGTTTTCTCACATATTTCATAACCATCTTAAAATGGGCAAAAATATATTCCTACTAATGAGTGAATGGACAAAAAGTGTTTATTAAAGACTTATTAAATGCTACCCACTGTGACAAACATTGTGGATAAGAATGCAAATTGGAAGCCGTATTTGTCAAGAGACTTACATTAAACTTATGGAGAACATACATATAAGGGACTGTGTTTTGGTCTTAGAAGTTTAAGGTATTAGTGAGTGGAGACATCTGGGAGTTTTTTATTGGCTTGTTCTTCCTATAAATAATGTGCAGATTTCTTAGCATTCTATCTTCTATTTTTCTGTTTTAATAAAAAAACCAAATGGGTTTCAGCTAAACAAAACTTCAACATACATACAAATAAACCACAATGACTACTTAATTGTAGAATTTTCATTGCCTTCTCCCTATTCTACCTTCAACCTAATTCACTCTAGTGTATAATTTTCTGTTATTTCATTTTTTTCATTTTCAGTCTTCAGTTTCCATTATAGTATAAAATCAGTGGGCAGGAACTCTGTCAATGAAATATAAAACTGGAATAGTCTGCCCAAGGAGCCTATCCACTGAGGGAAAGGATAGTAGCAACATGACAGAGAACATGTATACAGATGAGCAAGTACAAAAGAAAGAATATAAACATAATGAAAGTATTTCAAGGGAGGGATAGCAATTCCTGGAGAAATCATGAAAGGCCTAGTATAGGAGATAGAATTGACCTAAACCTTGAAGGGATCAAGACATTGTGAACATGGAGGATAGCTTGTGGGTAAGGATAAAAGTAAGAGATAGAGACTAGTTGATGCAGCAATCCCTGCTGTTTCCTATAAACAACCTGAAAAAGTTTAGGCCAACACACTATGGGACAATTAATATCATTAAAAAAACAACAAACCCAATTGCTCAAAGAATTCAATTCCATAATCATTTCTTAAAAGTGCCTGCTTTTTGCTAGTCTCTCAGGATAGAAAAAAAGACAAAGTAAAATAGACGCTGCATTCAAAGATGTCACATTTTACTAAAATGTTGAATTAGGTGAGGTCCTTTGGCAAAGGGTCAGATCAACCCAATCCAATCCTTCTAGAGATTTTCCTCAATTATTTTTTGGAATTTTGGACTATGCTACACATCTTTTAAAACAGCTACATGAAATTAACCTGGAGAAGGTGCTGAAATAGATGATAAAAATAAAAAAGCTCTAGACTGCCTATTCAAATATAAGATGTGTTATAAGGCCCCCAGTAAAGGCTTTGAAAACCTTTGATCATTTTGTCAGGATGCAATGTCATTGAAACTGTTTCTTAATTTTCTATATTATAACATTAAACCAGGAGATTGTTGGGTGCCCTTAGGCTGTGATAGGTTACATTTTGATAGCATCCCCAACTTTATGTCAATCATTAAATAGAGTAAGTTACTCACGAAATAGGGATCATAAATCCAGAACTGGAAGAGATGTCAGAGGATATTTAGTTCAAATACTTCATTTTACACATGAGGAAAATGAGGCTCAGGTATATTAGCTGACTTGCCCAAGGTCAAAGAAGTAATAAATTTTACCTTAGGTCCTCTGATCCTATAACCACTATACTTTTTAAAAAATCTCAACCTTATCTCACAGACATCCAATTTATAGTAGAAAAAAAAAAATTCTTCACAATGTATCTTGGGAATCCACCACTGTGTTTGACACTGTATCTGATCTATCATTTTGGGGGGTTTAAAATATATTTTTCTCAAAGAATTACTATCCTCCCATATTTCTTTTGGTTCCAGGCATATTTTAATTTCTCGATTTTTCTCCTCATGTATGACATATGGATAATGTTAAGGATGACTATACATAAAAAAAATTAATATGAAATGTTAAAGTCTTTGGGTGGGTAAGCCCTAAAATCAGCTTCTACATTTTTCACATTGTATTTTTTTTCTCTGAATTATCAACTCTTTCTCTAAAGGGATTGAAATACCTTAAATAATTACTAACAGGGTTCATTATAAATCTCCAGATTGCCAAATGTGGATAGGATAGATGCTTGCCTAGGTGACATAATTTGAAAGACCCCCAGGTAGGTACCCCATTTCCTCTTATATCTCCACTACAGCTGCCCATCTCCTTACATATCTCCCCTATAGCATCCTGAACTCTGTCATTGCTACTGACCTTTACTTCCTTTGGGATCAAGAATTATTCAGCTGACCTTCTTTGAAAAATGCAAATGTCCCAGTGAGGGACAGCAATTAGTGAAATTGAATTTTATCCTCTCTAGTCACTTTCTACTCAAACAGAGCTGGAAGGGGCAGGAGAGCATAAGAGCAGAAAGGTCCTTGGAAGGGTGCTAAAAAGAAAAATCATTGAATCATAGTTTTTGATACAGAAGGGCCCACAGAGGTCATCTAGGCCAATATCCTCTATTTTACAGGAAGAAAAGTGACATCAGGAGAAGTTGTAACTAGCTCACGGTCACATAGATAGTTAATAATGGACATATGAGTTGTTCCCAGGTCCTCTAACTCACAAATCCAGTGTTTTGAACTTATCATGCTGCTGCTCAAAATATATTAAGTCAGAAAGACAGAATCCAGAAACGTAATACCTACTTCATAAGATCAATGCAAATTCCACAAATACTTTAAAAGAACTTTTGTGCAAGCATAAAAACAGTATGGTGTTGTAGGTAAAGGACCAGCTTGGGAGTCAAGGAAACCTGGCATCACTTCTGGATCTAGTACATACTGTCTAGATAAACATAGGTGATCTTTCGGTGCTCCAAGCAAGAACCTGAGAATATAAATTACAGAGTTCTTGTGATCTGTATCAATGGAGAGCTTCCACATCAATTGTTCCTCACAATGGTGACTTTGTAAATCTGAACGATATACCTTGCATAATGAGTAGAACTACAAATACAGATTCTAAAACAGAAATGGCCCTGACCTTGAAGAGTTTATATTCACTGGGATTATACAATATGTACACAAATAATGCGATTGTCTTCACTCTGAGAAAACCTTCAAAGTATTTCGTAGGTATCTTGTTTGTGCATAGGTATTCAGATGTGATGCTTACCATAGAATGTGGACTCTTTTAAGGAAAGAACTGTTTTTCTTTTCTTTGTATTCCCTCTTTAAGAATAGAGCTCTACACATAATAACTTCTTAATATTTGCTTCCTGGCTTGCCTTGACAAGTAAATAAACATGAAGTAATTCTAAGAGGAAGAAAGTTGTAGAGGGGTCAACGTGTTCATGACTATGGAAGAAATGCTGTGTTACTCTCTACAACTGAAGTTTTTGCCTACATGAAACAACTCCTATGAAAACGTCCCTTTTGTCTACAGTCATTTGTGAGGAATTTCACCAAGATCTCAGGTTCCATGAATGCAATATAAAAGTCATTTTTTTCTTAATGAAATGTAGCTAACAATGGTATGAACACAACAAAGTATAGTGTTTGTATTAAGAAAATGAAAACTAGAACAAAAATACTACTAGAACAATAATAATTATTTTGAAACACATAAAACAACCTTTTTCTTTGGTGAAACAGCTATTATGTAAAAAGCCAAGAACACAATAGTCTCTAAGGCACCTGGATGGCCTTTGGAAGATGTGGTTCTATCATAAGCATCAATAAAAAGCCAACCACATGGGATTATATATCTTTTCCTAAACCGATGCAGTGAATATCATGGCAATATAGGATTTGGATCATTAACTCTAAACACCTCATCAATTCATCTTTAACAACATACATACTGGGGCTGCTGAATTGAAAAATGCAACTGTGGGTAAAACTCATCTATTTTAAATGGTAGGGAAAAGAGCAAGTGGAAAACGTCGTTTTCTTTTTATGTTTACATTTAAACGATGATACTGCCGACAGCAAAATCTCCTGTAAATGGATAATGTACCTGACTAGAACGTAAAACCCTGACTGTCCAATTGAGAATTCTAAAAAGCCATACAAGACAAACAAAAAAAAAACTGTATGTCTCACAATCTATTTACTATTATAATGATCACAACAAAGAAATCATTTAATGTAAGCAACTATTTTTTTTTTCCTGGCTCACAACTAAATACACCTAATCATTGTAAGTTACACTATGTCATTGCCACTAACCTATGATTCTTATTAAGATAAATCTCATCACCTCCCAGGACAAGGAAAGAACATATTTATGAGGTCCTGTAGCTATATTTCTGTTTCAGGGATAAAAATTTATTCAGTAACAGACAAAAAAGTCCAGTCATTTAAAATATAGATTCACAACAGTGGTGCTCTGTTAAAATTTAGTACATCTTTCAGGCATAAGTACTTCATAGTTGTATTTTATAATGGAAAGCAAAATCTTCACTTTCAGATCACCCTGTGGACTTAACACACCTCCCTATGCCCAATTGATTCTGGCTTCCTGCCTGAGCTATATGACCATTTTTTCCCTCTCAAACTAAGTAAAAACAATCTTAACAGGAAGAAAAAAAAAGAGAAGGTAAAACAGGTCAACGTAATCATAGGGAACACTGGAAATAAAAGGCAGTGTGTACTTGGTCATATTTTTTTTTCTTTTGTTTAAAAAGGCAGGAAGGGGAGATGATTCCTGCAGAAAATGCTAACACAAGGAAACATACCAGAGTGATTAGATGAAAATAAATACTTGGTTGGCACCCTTAAGAAGAACTTATCATCTTCCATAAAAGACCTTTACAATCTTAATTTTTTTGAAGAAAACAAACAGAAATGAAATTCAGGTTAATCACAATAAATGGCATTATCTATCACTTTATTACAGTGAATGTACAATCTTCTTTTAAAAGTTGAATTTGCCATCAATTGCAGTTACCCTTTAGTGTAACTATTTAATTGATTTCAGGGAATAATAGGCTTTGTAAATTTATTTTTGTCTTGTGTTAAATAACAGTTTATCAATAAAAAATAAATTAATTGAAAAAAAAGTCTGATTCAAGACTACATTTTCAGGATATTTTTTTCTGCATGATTTTCTAAGTTCCTTCAAAGCTCAACCTGAATGTTCCCTCCTACACCTCTACATGAAACCTTTCCTGATCTCTTCAGTTCTTACCATACACAGCCCCAATTTTACTTTGGATATACCTATAATACATGCTGTATTTATCTATGTATTTTTTTTCCCTAGTAAAAACTGGCTTCTTGCAAGTTTGTCACTTTTATCTTTGTATTTCTGATTACTAGCATACTGCTTCACATAATAGATGCTTAATAATCATTTGTTAATGTAAGAAATTAATACTAAGCAATCAATAAGACTTTATTAAGCACTTACCATGTTCCAGATAGTGTGCCAGATGCTGGGGATAAAAACACAATGAATGACACAGTTTCTATTTATTTTTGTTTCTTGTTATCGATTTCTGCTTATTTTACATCTCCTTTCTATTATACCACCATCCTCCCAGTAATCCAGACTCTGAACTTTAGAATCATCTTCAATTCCTTCCTGTCCCTTACTCTCCCCAATCCAGTTATATATATGCTCTTATTGCCTTCAGATCACCTTTTCCATTGTCACAATAATTATACCTCCAGTACTTATCTTCTCTCATTTAAACCATTGTAGTAGCTTTCCTTCTTGTCCTCATATTTCAAGTACCTCCTCTTTCTACTCCATATTTCATACTACAGCCTAACTAGTTTTTATTTGTTTGTTTGTTTGTTTTTTCTGGTGTTCCTCTGATCATATCACATCTATTCAAATTTTCACTGTGGCTTGAAATAATCTATCAAATGAACTCTAAGCACTTAGCTTGGCATTAAAGGTCCCCCAGAATCTGCTTTCAAACTATTCCTTGAATTTTATTGAGACAGTACTCCCTTTGATGTTCTCCATGTGTCAGGCAAATTGAATTACTCAGTCCTCCTACTTTTTCTGACTTTACCAATATTTGTGACTTTATTTAACTGGCATCCAAAACTAAAGTGAGCTTAACCTTCAACTACATTTGTTGAAATCCACTGCTTAAAGGCTACGTTATCAAGGAAATCTCTGAAAATAGACTCTCACTCCTCAGATTTCACATAGTGCTTTTTAGGGTCTTACATTTTGAATTTATAACATTATTCCTTGGGATTGAACAGAATTACTTGCTCATGTCATACCCTCTCCATTTAATTGAGGGTTTCTTGAGGAAAGAGATTATGTCTTATTTCATCTATGAGAGGTGGTAAGTTGTATCATTAACAGAGAATCAGGCATGATAATTATATCAAATATATATTTTTTTAGTTTTCAATATTCACTTTTATGAGATTTTTTGTGTTCCAAATTTTTCTCCTTCCCTCTTCTCCCTCCTTCTCAAGAAAGCATGCAGTCTGATAGAGGCTATACATGTACAAACATATCAAACATATTTCCATATTAGTCATGTTGTGAAAGAAGAATCAGAACGAAAGGGAAAAACTTTGAGAGAGAAAAAAAGAGAGAATAGTAAGATTTGATCTGCACTTAAATTATATAGTTCTTTGGATGTAAATAGCAATTTCCCTCATGAGTCTTTTGAAGCTGTCTTGGATCATTGTATTGCTAAGAAGAGCTAAGTCTATCCAAATCTGTCATAGCACAATGTTGCTGTTAATGTGCATAAAGTTCTTCTAGTTCTGTTCATTTCACTGAGCATCCGTTTGTGTAAATTTTTCCAAGTTTTTTTGAAATCTATCTACTAATCATTTCTTATGAAACAATAGTATTATTGCATTCATGTAACACAACTTGCTCAGTCATTCCCCAACCATTCTACTCAATTTCTAATTCTTGGCCACCACAAAAAAGATGCTATAAATATTTTTGTAAATGTGGGTATTTTTCCTTTTTTTTATGATCTCTTTGGGAAACATATCTAGTAGTGGTATTGCTGGTTCAAAGTATAAGCACAGTTTAATAGCCTTTGGGGTATAGTTCCAAAATGCTCTTCAGAATGGTTGGATCAGTTCACAACTCTATCAACAATGCATTAGTGTTCCAATTTTCCCACATTTTCTCCAACATTTATCAATTGCTTTTTCTGTCAAATTAGTGAATCTCAGAGGTATGAGGTGGTACCTCAGAGTTGTTTTAATTTTCATTTTTCTTTAATCAATAGTGATTTAGACCATTTTTAAAAATATGACTACAGTTTTAATATCTTCATCTGAAAACTGCCTATTCATATCCTTTGACCATTTATCAATTGGGGAATGACTGTATTCTTGTAAATTTGACTCAATACTCCATCTATTTTACAAATTAGGCCTTTATCAGAGACACTGGCAGTACCTTTCTGCTTCCCTTCTAATATTGGTTTCATTGGCTTTGTTTGTGCAAAAACTTTTTAAATTGAAACAATCAAAATTATCTGTTTTGCATTTCATAATGTTCTGTATCAATTGTTTGGTCATAAATTCTTCCATTCTCCATAAATTTGACAGGCAAACCACTCCTTGCTCTCCTAATTTTGCTCATGGTATCACACTTTAGGTTTTTTTTTTTTTATCTTATCTTGGTTGACAGTGTAAAATGTTGGTCTCTGTCTAGTTTCTGTCACACTGTTTTCCAGTTTTCCCAGCAGTTTTTGTCAAATAGTGAGTTCTTATCCAGAAGCTGGGGTTTTGGGGTTTATCAAAGAGTAGATAACTATAGTCATTGACTAGAGTGTCTTGTGTACCTAAACTATTCCAGAGATCAACCACTTTATTTCTTAGCCAGTACCAGACAGTTTTGATGATTGCAGTTTTATTAAAATTTTAGATTAGGTATGACTAGACCACCTTCTTTTGCATTTATTTTCATTAATTCCTTTGATATTATAGACCTTTTATTCTTCCAAAAGAATTTTCTTATTTTTTCTAGCTCTACAAAATAATCTTTTTGGTAGTTTGATTGGT
>CM053586.1:52736225-52825241 GCA_028646515.1 Pseudochirops corinnae
TTTGGAGATGTTAGCTGATATGGATATTTGGCATAGCTTCAGAGGTCAAAGGTAATTCTATAATGTGTCTAATTCAGGTATACATACACGCATATAAGTGACATAATTTTAAGTGAACAGGTATATGGCACCATAGAACACTCATTCTGTGACAATAATTCTGTCTTCCTGTAACTTACTTAATCTCTCTAAGAATTTGGATGATGTACCACTTGGTGCGTGTATGTTTAGTACTGCTATTATTTCATTGTGTATATAGCTATCTTTTAGCAAGAAGTATTTTCCTTCCTTCTTTCTTTTAATTAGATCTATTTTTGCTTGTGCTCTGAGATGAGGATTGCTATCCCTGCTTTTTTGTTTTGTTTTGTTTTGTTTTACTTCAGCTGAGCCATAATATATTCTGCTCCAGTCTTTTTACCTTTCCTCTGTGCATATCTCTCTGCTTCAGGTATGTTTCTTGTAAACAACATATTGTAGGATTCTGGTTTTTGTCCACTTTGCTACCCACTTCTGTTTTATGGGAGAGTTCATCCCATTCAAATTCAGAGTTATGATTACTAACTATCCCTCTGTCCTGCTTTTCTGTTCACACTTTTCTTTCTCCTTTCACCCTGTCTCTCTTCATCAGTGTTTTGTTTCTGACCACCACCTCCTTCAATCTGACCTCCCTTCATTTTGCCTTTTCTTTTTTTGCCTTCCTCCTCTTACTTCCCTATAGGGTAAGATAAATTTCTACACCCAACTAAGTGTGTATATTATACCCTGTTTGAGCCATATACAAAGAGAATGAAGTTCAAAAAATGTTCACCCCTTCTTTCTTTACTTGTACTAACAGATGCTTCTTTATGTATTTTATATTTATATTTATATAATTTTATATTTATATTTATATAATTTATCCTATTCTACCTCCTTCTTTCCTCTTCTCCCAGTACAATCCTTTTTTAGCCCCTTTTTTCATATCATCAAAGTCAATTTATATCCACATCAAAGTCAACTTATATCCACACCCTCTGTCTATGTATACTTCTCCTAACTGCCATAATAGAGATATAGTTCTCAAGGATTACAAATATGATCTTCCCATGTTGTGTTTGTGTGTGTGTGTGTGTGTGTGTGTACATATGGAGAAAGAATGAAAAAATAAAAGAGAATGTGAAACATCTCATACAAAAAATAGTAGATCTAGAGAACAGGTCAAAAAGAGAAAACATAAGAATTAGACTACCTGAAAGTTCTGATCAAAAAAAGACACAATAAAATAAGAAATAATTAATGACATTTTTCTGAAGCATTAAAACAAGAGGGAGAAGTAGAAATATTTTTTTTTAAATCCATCTATCACCACCTGAAAGAGATCCTACAAGGAAAACTCACAGGAATGTTATAGTTAAATTCTGAAATCTCCAGATCAAGGACAAAATACTATAAGTAACAGGAAAAAAACCAATTTACATATGATGGAATCACAATTAGAATCACACAAGACCTAGTGTTGGTGACACTAAAAGATCATAGGTCTTGGAATACTCTGTATCAAAGAGCAAAAGAACTGGGCCTCTTGTTAAAAATATCATACCTAGCAAAGCTAAGCACAATTTTGAATGGAATAAAATGGACATTTGATGAACTGTCAGACTTTCAGTACTCCATTAAAAAAACAAACCCCAAGCTCAATAGAAGATTTGACATACAAGTATCAAGAGAAAGATAAGGGACATACCAATGACCAATTACAAGGGACTAAAGATGGAATGTATACCTTTTATGTACGGAAAAGTTGTAAAACCTATGTGAAAGATTGTTACTAGTAATTAGGTAGTTTACAAGAAAGTTTGGGATAGATCTGAATATGATATGACTTTAAAAAGTAAAACCATTCAAGAACAGCTAAAAGAATAATTATACAAGTGAGGTACAAGAGGAAGAATCAATAAAAAGGATTTTGATGGGGAGGGGAACTACTAGTTCTGGAAACCTACTTTCATCAGTAATGGGTTTAAGGGGGAAATATTTATATGTATACACATACACACATCTAGAAGAGTATAAAAGTCTTCAAAATTTAAAAAGAAATAAAACTCTAAGGAGATAGGGAGGGATGAGAGGATAAATCAGAGATCTTTAGAGGGGAGGGTGAGGGAATAGGTTAAAAGGGAGGTATAGAAGGTGTTTAGATTTAGTGCAATGGGAGGATACGGGAAGGACTGCTGAAGTGGAGGGGTAGGTTAGGTAATAGAAGGGTAAGATAGAAAGTAGAAGTAAAGTAGAGGAGGTAAGAGAGATACAAAAAAAAGAGATATGTGCAAACATAGAAACAAGATTAGTAGTGGAATCTCTTAGGGAAAGTATATGTTTATATATGTATGTACACACATATATACACGTATATATGTGTATGTATATATCAATATCTCTATATAAACATATCCATGAATAATTGTAGCCTTGGGGTGGTAGGTAGGGGGTAGGAAGGGAGAGGAAGGGGTAGAAAAGAACAAAGTAAAAAGTGTATAGCAGAGAACAAAGAAAAAAACCTACAAGGAAGCAAAGTATTCTGCTGTGCACATGACATTTTTTTCTTATTTAATATTTAAGTTTATAATTTTCTTTTTCTTTTCTTATGTATTTAAAGTTTCAGTATTTATCTAAAATTTTTAAAAAAGGAAAAAAAAGATGAAACAAGTTCCATTAAAGTCTTGTGTCCTGATTTCCTTCATTTAATAATAGCTCAATATTAACTACCCCTTCTTGTACGTGAGGGGTATCATGAAAATTAATTAAATAGCATTCTGTGCCTTTAAAAATCACTGAACGGGGTATGATATCAAATTGTTTCTGTTATTATTTCACACAGTACACGGCCAGTCTATACAAATACAAGATAGAAAAGTGAGTTGGACACTGGGATAATCAAATACTGTCTAGCAAAAGGATATGAGTGAATTGGTCTTATCTGTGGAAAGTCATATTTAACTGATTGAAAATGCTCAGATGACAGAAAAATACTTTCCTGACAGAGTTAAGAAATAATTAAGAATGATAACATAAAATACAAGAAAATTTGTATCTTCGTGGAGAATGTTTGAAAGAAAACATCTCTTATTAAATATAAAAGTCTGTGATTTTTGGTTGTGGTGGTTAATGAGATATGATTTCCTGTGGTTTCATTTATCTAGAGAACTCCTAGGGAGGATATTCTCTCTACTAATGCAGATCCTTAACAGTTGTTGTGAAACATATATTTTGGACAGGTGCTGAGGCACTAAGAGGTCACTTACTTGCCCAGGGTCACAGAGTCAGTATAATAATAGTTGCCATTTATGTAGTGCTTAAGGGCTCACATAGTATTTTAAACATTTTCTATTTGATTTCCCTAACATCCCTTGGAAGTGGCTACTATATTATCCCCATTTTGCGGATGAGGAAATTGAGCATGCCAAGATAAAGTGACTTGCCATGGGTCATTCAGCAAGTGTCTGAGTCAGAATCTGAACTTAGGTCTTCCTAACTACAAGATAAGCACCTTATCCACTGCACCATTAGTTATCTGATAATAATATGTGAAGGAGGAAATGAGTGTAGACAGATCTTCCTGACTCTGAGACCAGCATTATATAATGCACACTCTCCTGCCCTCCCCTCCCCTCCATTTCCCTTCCTCTTCATTTTCCTCTCTTCTCTTGTCCTGTTCTCTCATCTCCTCTTCATTCCCTCCTCATCTCATCTCCCCTTTCTCCCTTTCTCTCGTCCTCTCCTGCAATTAACATGCAAAAAAATAAATAAATAAATTCATTTGAAGTTTTATGGACTTAATGGAGTTTTTAACACCTAAATTTGTAACACTGATAAATAACCAATGATGACCTTGTTTAATATTTGATATGAAATATCCTTCTAGTTGGTTTGTCAAATGTTGTCCCAATTATTCTATGTAATATTTCAGAATTCAGTTTTTAGAGAGTCTTCACTTGTGATACTTTTCTCATTCTGATATTGCTAATCATACATCTTTTGAACAAACCAGATTAGTGAGCTTCCAAGTTACCTATTTAAATCACCCCAGCTCCTCTAACTCACAGGAAATAAGAGCTTTGGGCCACAATAAAATGTGACTAATGGCCCTTTTCATGTTAATGCTGCAAGCAAGAGGGCGAATCACTCACAGAAAAGTGTGATTGGTGGAATGAATAAGTAGTAATTGTTCCACATTAAGTAAACAAATGGAGCCCTCATATATTAATGCATTCTCTTGTTTTATTACCTTCAGGCAGATATTCTAATCAGCCATGACAGGACCTGAATAGATTGCCAGCACCCAAAGGTGCTGTTTATTAATTTATCTAAAAAAATAATGATGGTGTGTCAAAGCAAATTATATTGGTTCATATGTTGCATGCTTTTGTAATGAAATGGGAGCAGAGATATGTGCTTACTCATTGGCCCCTTTCCTAAACAGGAGGCATTTTGTATCTACACTCATAGGTTTTGATGCTTTCCCATCATATCCAACTACCTCTACTCCTTCCCACAAAGAAAAGATTATCAAAATGGAAAACACATAAATCTCCTTTTTAAAATATCTTTACAATCAGAAACAAAGTTCTATTTAGGGCATAAAGGGGACACTTAAAACTTCTTTCTTTTTCATATTGCCTCATAACCTACAATCAGGAGAAATGACAAATATGTCTCACTTTCCTTCTTAAATTGTTGACAGGATAAAATTAGCTAAATACGAAAAGCTTAAAAGGTCAAGATATTATGATTGCTCTCAACAGAATTAGATTCTAAAAGTTGGAAAGGGATCCCAAAGACCATCACATCTGACCTTCTTCTACCCAGAATTATGTCCTGCAAGTGTTTATCCAGCCTTTATTTGAAAACCTTTACAAATCCAGACTATTGGGGCAACAAATAGGGCAGGGAGTAACCCGTTCTACTTTAAGTTACTACTGTTAGAAAGTTTTTCCTTATACTGAGCTTAAATTTTTCTCCCTGAAACTTCTCCTCTCTGTCTACTAGATCTCCCCTTTGGGGCCAAGCAGAACAATTGCAATCTCTGTTCTATCAGAGAGTCCTTCAAATACTAGAAGAAAGTGATTTTGATGTCTCTTTAATCTTGCACTCTCCAAACTAAAAATCCCTGGTTCCTACGCACAATCTTCATATTCCTTTTGACCTAGCAATACCACTACAAAGCCTATATCCCAAGGAATGAAAGAAAGAGGACAAAGACCCAAAATGTACAAACCTATTTTAGTTAGTAGCTCTTTTTGTTCTGGAGAAAAACTAGAAACAAAAGGGGTTCCCATCAATTGCAGAATGGCTGAACAAAGTATGTTGTACAAATGTAGTGAATAGTAATGTACCATGAGAACGAATAAAGGGATAGTTTCAGACCAAATAAATCATGGAAGGCTGGTATAAATGGCTTCATAGTGGGTAAATTGAAGTCGAGTACAATTGATACAGTAGTAACAACACTGCAAAGCAAAAAAATTTGGAAAAAATATGATCACTCTAATGACTAACTATAGCTCCTGGAGAATGATAATAAAGAATTCTTCTCACATTCCGAGACAGAAGAGATGGTTCAAAGTGAGACATAATTTTAGACAGGGAAAATGTGAGAATTTATTTTACCACACCATGCTTATTTTTATAAGGAATGAATTTTCCCCTTTTTATTTTGGGGAAAGGTTTTGGAGTGAAATTAGCAGCTAGTGAAAATGCTAACAATAAACAAACAAGTGCAGGAATGAGTTAAAAATAGGCAGATAGAGGAAAGTCCCTGAAGTAGCTTTAAAAATAGACTAAAGGGAACAGAAGGAAGTCCCAAAGGAACCAAAGAAAAGCAGAACAACTTTGAAAGATATATATATATATATATATATATATATATATATAGATAGATAGATAGATATATATAGATATATATATCTATATATATATATACATGATATATATAATATAATTTATTAAAAAAAAAAACACAGCCAGTACAATACAGAGATTCGTGATTTCACAAATCATCATCTTTTTTCCCCCCTCTTTTCCTTTGTACATGACAATTATCTCTTAGGGGAAAATGTTATTTAAAATCAGAATTTAACAACAACTAAAATAATTTTAATGTGTCATGATCCTGAGGCTCCTTCAGATTCCGTTGCCTTTATCCACTTACCAGTTTAACAATGACCTTCCCAAAGTGCATCACACAAAACTGAAGACAATATTTCTAATAAGGGTCAGGGACACCACAAAATGTTGGGGTGCAATATTGTCTTGAAGAATTCACTCAGGCTATCTCCAATTAAGTATAGGCTTTTATTGTGGGCAACATAACACATCAAGCACAACACACCAAGCATGTTCCTCCTTCCCTTAAGTGAGATTCCAGCTTAAGAGAGGAGTGGCAGCCTCCTAAGTGAGGCAGATCCCCCAAGGAGGGGGACAGCACCACCCAGGGAGAGAGTCAATACAGGGAGACAGCTGCTTCAGGAAGATGCCTCCTGCTAAAAGGAAATGCCTATCAAAGTGATGAGGTGCAGGCTCTGGGAACCCCCTTGAACTCTGATTGAATCTTGCCATTTGAAGAGGCATTTGCATGAGGCAATCAACCTTTCACTGTGGCTCTGCCCAAACCTTTGTTACTAGCTTGGCCCTCCATCATACATCTACTTCCCACCCTTGAGCCTATCAAAATATCTACACCCAAAACAACTGTTACCTGACCTCGTTAACTCCTCCCAAAGACCCTCTCCAAACTCCTCTTCTAGATCACCCCTAGATTCCTCCCACAACTTCTTTGTAATATAAGACCCCACCTTGCCTCTGCATCCAATACAAGCAAATTTTTAATAAACTTTGCTTGTCTTTGGTTGAGAGAAGACTTGAGTAGAATTCATTCACCAGAACTCAGAATGTTGGTATTTTGGCATCTCAAGCACCCCAAACCCTATACCTCTACATTTTATGGGTAACCTCTTCAAAAGGAGACCTCAATTTAAAGGGGATGTCCTCCCTAAAGGAAGACTTGGATTTTTATAGAGGGAAACCTGCCAAGGGCAAGGAGATGAGGTAGCCAGGGAGCTTCAGGCACTATTTATTATTGTTGTTGTTGTAATTGTTGTCTCCCTGTTCAGCCCCTGGTGGAGTGGCTGCCCACCCCTTAATTTTTTTTTTTAATTTCACTGACCAGCCCACCTGAATCTCTTTGTCTCCTAAAGTGGCTTTAAGAGGTACTTGAGATAATGGGCTTCTGAAAGACCACTCTATTTGAATCTCTTCATTCCAATTGTCTTTTGACCAAGACAGTATTAGAAGGATCCTTAGTTCTGGAATCTCTCCAAATCAAAGAAGCCTAAGAATGTATTTCATCTTTTGTGTTAGCTGCCATGCCACACTATTGACTCACACTGATTTCTCAGTCCATTTCTCTGATAATGCCTTCCAAAGTTGACATATAAACACTAATAACTATTTTGTGGTTTAAGACACAAACCAATTCCAAATCTAATTAATTACGTACCATTAAGTAGTCTATGGGTTCTCTCTATTTACCATCAGAATAGCAGGAGATATTTTGCCAAAGGCTTTGATAAAAAAGAGTTAAATTAATTGTATCTTTAGCATTCTCCTGATCTGTTAACTAAGTAACTTGGCCAAGAAAGGAAAGAAGGTTTGATTGGTAAGGTTGGCTCTTGAAAAAAAGAAATCCTTTTCTAAATGTTAGCTAATGACACCTTGCACATGATAAAAATTTAATAAATGCTTATTGAATTAATGTGTTGAATTAACTGGAATTCCTTTGCAAAGAAAAATTATTGGAATGGCATTAAGAAGAACTGTTGTATTTTGTATGGTGTGAAAAAGGAAATTAATGTTAATGCCTTAGGAAGAGTATAATCAGCTGGAAGAAACAGATGTGGCCAATGGTAAACACATGTCCTTCAGCAATCAGGTATTTAGGTCTTGAAAGTATTGAAACTTTATTTTTCCAAGGAGACAAAATCATGTTCACTGGCCAATAGATTTCTACTTTCTTTTCCTTCCTTTAAATGGAACAGGATATTTCATCCAATTGCCATGATTTAAATTCACTAACGGCAACCCAACAAACTCACCTTCCCATCCTCTCACACTCCACCCCACAGAACCTGATACATAGTTATTTTCTCTATTAACATGGCCATCACCTTCTTACAAGCTTATGACCTTTTGCCTGGATATCTACAATAGCCTGCCACAGTAATTAATTTCCTTACCTCCAGTCTTGCACATTTCTAATCTATTTCTAATCTACACAACTGCCAAAAAAGATAATCCTAAATCACATGTCTGGCCATGTCACTGCCTTGATCAATAAACTCCAATGGCTCCCTATTGCTTTCACAATCAAATAAAACTCTGTGTTTGGTACTTAAAGCCCTTCACAACTTGCTTTAAATTTGCTTTTTCAGCTTTTTTATATAGTCCTATTCAGTCTCTCTTTGAAGTTCAACCAAATTGATCTTGGTTTGTCACACACTACACCCCATCCATCTCCCACTGTTGTCCTACCTTTTGGCAGGCTAGCCCTATGTTTAGAATATATGCTTTCCTTTTCTCATTCTCCTTATTGTCCATATTTTTGTTTAGTTCGTATCATCTTCTACATCCCATGCTTCTCAATCCCATTAGCTGCTTTTTCCCTTTTACTCACAAAATCAGTGTATATTTATTTTCAATATATTCTTAGATGTACATGCTGTGTTCTTTGACAGAATATAAACTCTTTGAGGTCCATGGATAGTTCATTTTTGTCTTTGTATCATCAGAACCTAGAACAATTTCTGGCACGTAGTCCGCGTCTAATAAACGCTTATTTATTGGTTAATGTAAGACTGGTGACCTGTGATAAATAAGGGCAACTAAGTAGCTTCTAAGATTCACCTAATGGTATCCCATTATTTCTTCTTATTAGCCATTTTAAATCTGTCTTTTTCATTGCAAAGACCATTCTCCTTAGGAGAAAAAAATATAAGCTTCTCTCCTATAGTTTCTGGATTTTATCACATGAATATGCCTAATTAATATACAATTCTACTTGTTTCCCATTGAGCTTTCCTTTTAATTTTAATAAGATATAATCTCTAAAGGGACATATTCTAGTTCCATCCTATCAAGGTTCAGTGTTACCTATGATGTTAAATTTACCTTTTATAATTAGATTCCTTACTTTGTCATATATTATCCAGACCCTGAACATTTTCCTATTGATATCTGAGATTATGGGTACAATAATACACATTTTCTCTTCTAATCCTCCTAGCACTTTATGGGAGTAAGGTATTTAGGTATTATTACCTTTTAACAGATGAGGAAATTGGTTTAGAGAGAGAATAAGTGACTGGAAAACCTAAATATCAGTGGTCAGATTTAATTCTAGGTATTTCTTGTCTGCATATTCAACACTTTCGCACTATGTTATTAGTGCCTTCGTGAGTCAATTAGCAACAATAATTGAGCATGCATCATGTATAGGGCATCATGCTGGGCATGGGGGAAATCATGCTTTACAGAATATTAGTGGGACAAGGTCACTTGTGTCTTCTATCCAACTCTTTCTATTTTCACATAGAAGAAAGTTATTTCCCTTCTGTTTTGAAAGAAATAAAAGTAACACATACATAGACATAAGAGGATTAGTGCTGTTATGTGTAGATACACTGTAATGGAGAAAGGCTTCTGCAAAAAGGAACAGATGTACTTTTGTCATAATCCAGGTGTGAAGAATCTAGAGTCTAGAGAATTGATGCAGAGAGAAATGAATAATAATTGGCTGTGAGCATCAAGGTACTACAACACTGTAATAAACACGCATATGTTTCCCTCAACCTCAGAAGAAAAAAAAATAACCCTCACTTGATCCTTTCATCTCCACTAACTCTCCTCCTGTATGTCTTCTCCCTTTTGTGGAGAAACTTTTGAAAAGGTCATCTACAATAGATTCCTTCCCTTTTTTCAGGTCACTCTTCTGAACCCCTTATAATCTGGCATCTTACTTCATCATTCCACAGAAATTACTTTCTTAAAAATTCCCAATGAATTCTTAATGAACAAACTCCATGGCTTTTTCTCAATATTCATTTTTCTGAACCTCTTTGTAGTCTCTGATGCTGTTGATCACTTTCTTTGCTTTGATACTCTCTTCTAAGAATTCAGAAAACAGCTCTCTCTGTTTTCCTATCAGACTGATCCGTCTCAGTCTCCCTTGCCAGATTGTAAATCCATGTTACAATCTCTAACTACAGGTGTCCCACAGGGTTCTGTCCTGGACCCTTTTTTCTTCTCCCTCCCTCCTTCAGCTTCCATGTATTTAATTACCATTTCTATGCTGATGATTCTCAAATCTATCCTTGTTGCCCTATCCTCTCTCCTCACCTCCAATCTCTCACCTTCAACTAACTTTGAAACTTCTCAAACTGGATGTCCAGTAGACATTCTAAACTCAAGAAGTCTGAAACTGAATTCATTATCTTTCACCTTAAACTCTCAGCCCTTCCTAACTTCCCTATTATTTCTCTATTCCAAATGATAACATCATGCTTCCAGGACCTCAGGCTCTCAACCTTGGTGTCATGTTTGACTCCTCACTATTGTTTACCCACCATATCCAATCTCTTGACAAGACATGTTGATTTTACCTTTCTGATTTCCTATATATGGCCCCTTCTTTTTTTCTGGTACTGTTACCTCCCTGGTACAGGCCCTTATCACCTCCCATTTGGACTATTACAGTAGCCTGCTATCCTCCTTGTCTCTCTTCATTCTAATTCATCCTTCATTCACCTTTACCTTTATCCACTCCCTTCCCTGATTTTCTTTTAAGTCTCATCTAAAACTTTCCTTCTACAGAAAACCTTTCAAAACCCTTCTTAATTCTGTTGTCATGTCTCTTTTAATTGTTTTCTATTTATCCTGTTTATAGCCTAATAGGCATTTGTCTGGTTGTTGGCTCTACCATTAGATTGTGAACTCCTTGAGGACAAGAACTGTCTTTTGTCATTCTTTGTGTCTTCAGCACTTAGCATAGCACTTACCACATAGGGGATGCTTAAAAAATGTCTACTGACTGACTGTAATGAATATAGAGCTGGCCTCAGAATCAGGAAGATCCAGGTTTAGGTTCTGCCTCTGATACATACTTTATATGTAATCTGTTGCAATAAAAATCTGTGATAAAGAGAAAAATGCACACAAAATTCTGTGCATGATCAGTTCATTAGCAAGGCAAGCAATTACCAATGAGATCCTGAGGTCTTTAGTAGCCGGGGATACTTCTGACAACCAAAGCTGACTTTTTGGCTTTTTTTCTTTTGCTTTTTGGAGGGGTGAAGGCAGGACAATTGGGGTTAAGTGACTTGTCCAAGGTCACACAGCTAATAAGTGTTAAGTGTCTGAGTCTAGATTTGAACTTAGGCCCTCCTGACTCTAGGGCCAGTGCTCTATTCACTGTATCACCTAGCCACCTCAAAAGCAGGCTTTTTATAAAGTGAAAAGATAACAGTTTACACAGGATGCCAAAAACAGTTGTGCAATAAAAACTAAACTAAGACTGTAATTGGTCTACATCAGAGGTAAAGGTGCCTTTACATTTGACCATATTCATAAGAGGGGATCTCTAGGACCCACAACAATGGGGAAAACACATCATTGAATGACATCCTCTGGAAACTCCTGTGTCAGTCAGTCCACTACTCCAGAGTGGTCTGGTGTTGGGCTTACGACTGAGCAGAACATCTTAAACCAGGTCAACTCAATCTCTTTACCCCATCCTTCCTTCTGGGGTAGGACAGATTGAGTTCAGGCTGTAGCTTAAAGTAATCAGGAAATTGAATTCATAAACTCTTAATACTAACATCTACAAAATTAAATCTAAATCTGATCTATAAGCACTGATTCCAGTGCTAAGTTATAATTCCCAATTAATAAATAATATGAAATAAGGTGGAGCAAAATTTTTCAATTTCACAAATTTTTAGTGAGTTCCTCAGTACTCCCAGGAAATTCTGAAGTATCACAATCTTCATCTGATTTTATTCTAAAACATCAATTCAGCAGCAACTCCCACAGCTCTTGTCCTGGGCACCAGACTTGGTAACCTTGCTCTATAGAATGTGAACATTGTTATCCAGTTGTGGTTATTACAATCGTGAGCATGACTTTTTAAATCTCTTACTTGAAATGGTTGAGCAGTTTCTCCTTCATTTCTCAAGTTTAGTCTCCAAGGCCATATGCAGTCATTATAGCAGAACTCAGATTATACATTGCTTTCCTATTCTTCCTCACTATGCCATGCCAGCGAATTGCCATCCCATTCCCTTTTCATCTGATTCTGACCAGTCATTCAGCGTACCTGGGAATCTTGCTAAGTTCAGAAGCACTCCCAGATATAGATTTAAGTCACTTTTTATAAAATTAGCTTAGAGCTTATTCAATTGCATTAACGGCATTTTCAATACTGATCTATGTATAGCAGTTTGGAATAAGCAAATTAAAGGGTAAGAGGTCATCAGACCACCAAGATAAATAGCGGAGCACCAAAACCTGATGCCCAGATTATGATGATACATTGCTATAATATAGCACAAGCATAGTATGAGTGAGAGACTGCTTTCATATTTTAATTTTAATAGAGCTTAGCTATTTGAATTCTGCAGATGTGTGTCTGAGTTTAATAACCATCAAATACATGTTCAGATTGAATGACCAAGCCAATTATTTCTCCAAAAGTAGTTATTAGGAGAGTTTAAATGCATAAGAATAGTAATGGGACTTACTCATGAATATTCTACATGTTTCTAAATTTAATTTCAATCTACTTCAGTAACGTACCCTTTATGAAAACAAGAGTATTACACTTGGAGATGTTCTTGTGGCATTTCAGGAGCTAATTCCCAAATTTGGACCCAGGGATGAACCAAGGATTACTGAGTAGCATATTATTACCACTTTATATTTTTAGTTGTTCATTTGTTTGTTTGGAAGACTTGTTTCACAATAAACAGAGATCCAATTCAAAAGGAGAAATTGCTACTGTCCTGGTAAGACCTAGGTGATATAAGTTACTTTAATGTATCTGGTGTCTTTCATTTCGTAGTTCAGAAATATAGGCAAAACAGTCCTTATTGATTACTGATAGAAAAAAAATTATTGTTTCTGAAATGTGAGGCAGGTAACAAAGGATGTGATCTGATTCATACTTGTACAACTCAAAGGTATTATAGTAAGCATAGGGGGATTAGGGAGGAGGGAGAATGATTGTATTTCTTACTTCCGTCACAACACATCACAAATAAAGAGAGAAACAGAGCAGCTTTTTGCTCTGCTTAAGCTGTTCTACCATTATAAAGCAGGTACTAGAGAGGGAAAAGGCGAGGTTCTCTGGAAGCACTAACCACACTATATTTGAAAAAGATAAATGCAGCAACATGCCTGTGAATATTAATTTACTTGGAATTTAGGAAGCATTCTTGTGTTACACCATCCATCACAGACGTAAATTATAGAGGAAGAAATAAGCAATTAAAAACATGTTTATTATTTCATGTAGTTCCTTGTTCCATTAGTCTCAACTGAGAGTTTCACTTAAAGAGTTTGTTTTAAGCTTTTCAGCAGATGTCAACATAAATGGCTATGCCATAAGGAAAGACCTGAAGACTAGATTTCCTTGGTGAGTTCAGGCCAATTCTGTGGCAAAAGAGGAGGTGAGGAGGGAAGGAAGTAAACTGAAAAAAGTTATTTGTGAATTTATTGTAGGACAAACAAGCATCTGTAAATAGTAATAGCTGCCATACTGGGTACTCAACTGGCCAGTTCCACTTGGGCAACTCTGTTCCTTCCTTCCTTCCTTCCTTCCTTCCTTCCTTCCTTCCTTCCTTCCTTCCTTCCTTCCTTCTTTCCTTCCTTCCTTCCTTCCTTCCTTCCTTCCTTCCTTCCTTCCTTCCTTCCTTCCTTCTTTCCTTCCTTCCTTCCTTCTCTCCTTCCTTCGCTCTTTCCCTCCATTCTTCCCTCCTTCCCTTCCTCCTTCCCTCCTTCTCCCTCCCTCCTTTCCCTCTGTCCACATAGGGCATCATGCCCTTACCTGTGAGCGCTCTGCCCAAAAGAACATAAATTTTATTCATTGAATCGTCTCTGGATGTCTTGGGTTTTATGGACTAGATTTCTTTCCCAAGAGAAATACCTTTAAAAAAAATCACTCTAGCTCTGATTGATTAGCCAACCAGAGATCTCAGTCCAAGCCTCCCTTGGGCTTTGGTGGAGGTATAATGGCTCAGAGTGAGTATAAATAGCAACTGTTTCTGTTTTGGCCAGAAGGGTCTTCCCCTCCCAGACTGATTCTGGTGGTTTTGTTATTTTTGTTTGTTTGACTAAGGTAAAAGAGGCCATTATTCACCTCATTTCTTACCTTGCCTTAATGATGAAATGGGGGTTGCCTCTGCTAAGTTGAAACCTGGGAAAGACCTTAGCTTAAAAAAGCCAAGGTCTCTCACTGCATCAGGACCATCTCCAGTCCTCCAGATCTATACCTTGCCACTGGACCCAGGTGGCTCTGGAAAAGAGAGTGAGGCTAGTGACTTTGCACAACCTCACTCACTTAAATCCCAATCATTTGCAAGTCGTGACATAGTCTTCCTGGTGTCATGGTCCTCTTTGTGAATGAAGAACAGACAACAATAATAGGGAAAAAATGCTTGAATTAGTTTATTTCCCCTCTTACCCACTGCTTCTACAGTTGTTGGTGTAGCATATGAACAGAGCCACAAGCACTATTAGGAGGAAATAAAGATTTTCTGTACAGTCTTAGCCACTGAGGAATAAACAGAAGGCAACCCATTCAGCTCTTCTTGACTCATTCACAGTTGGTTCACTATAGAGAATAAGCCATATCCTACTTCAGTCTCCAAATGACAAAATGTTACTATGACACAGACAGTTCTCACTACTACTCCAGCCCCCAAAACCAAGTTAATTGTAGGATGTCCAGAAACTCAGAGGTCATCATCATCATCATCATCAATATCATCATCATCATCATCATCAACATCATCATCATCATCAACATCACCATCATCATCATCATCATCAACATCATCATCACCATCATCAACATCATCATCATCATCATCATCATCATCACCATCTTATCAATAACAACAATCATATTTATGTGGAGTTTTCAGGCTTATAAAGAATTTTACAAATATTATCTCTTTTTATCACCATGACAACACTTGGACATAGGTGCTATTATTATCCTCATTTTGTATATAAAGAAACCAATACAGATAGAGATTAAGTGATTTAAATATTTTATTTTAATTACACGCTTTGCAGTGCGTTTCAATAACCTAAGATGCGTGAAAACTTTTTTTTAAGCACTGATAAACTTCAGAAATATATTTTATTCTCCTATAAATCAGATTTGAAGTTCTCAAAGGGAATTTGCATTATTTTAAATGAAAATACAATGTAGTTATAAATATATACTGATAAGTGACATTTATAGACAAATATTCAAATGCTTGGATACTATCAAAATAGGTATTCTCTTCAATAATTGACATGAAATCAACCTATATTTGCTGTTTCTCTTTGATTCTTGTCAAGGTCTTCCCATTCTCTCCCTAGAAAGAACACCCCCAAATGATGAGAGAGTTCTTCAATTTCTTTTTCTAAGTAGTATTTTTTTTTCTCATTCTTTTTTTTTTTAATTGAGTTCCAAATTTTCTGTTTTCCTCCCTCACTCCACTTCCTCTTTCCTTAGAGAGAAAGCAATTTGATTTGGGTTATATATGGACAATCATGTAAAACATATTTACATTTTAGTCATGCTGTGAAAGAACAAACCAAAAGGGGTGGGGGAGCATGAAAAAAATAAAGTGAAAATAGTATGCTTTGATAAGCATCAGTTCTTTTTCTCGACGTGGAGAGCATTTCATATCATGAGTCTTTTGGTCTTAGATTATTGTATCGATGAGAAAAGTGAAGTCCATCATAATTAATCATCACACAATGTTGCTGTTACTGTGCACAATGTTCTCCCAGTCCTATTCACTTAATTTTGCATTATCTAATTTAAGTCTTTCTAGATTTTTCTGAAATCTACCTGTTCATCATTTCTTAAAGCACAATAATATGCCATTACATTTATATATCACAACTTGTTCAGTCATTCCCCAATTGATGAGCATCCTCACAATTTTTAATTCTAATTCATGAAAAAGAGCTGCTACAAATATTTTTGTACATGTAGGTCCTTTTCCTCCTTTTTATGATATCTTTCAGATACATACTTAGTAATGGGATGGCTGTATCAGAGGGTATATACAGTTTAATTGCCCTTTAGGCATAGTTCCAAATTGTTCTCTGGAATGGGTTGGTCAGTTCACAACTCCACCAACATTGCATTAGTGTGCCAATTTTTCTACATCCTCTCCAACATTTATTTTTTTCCTTTTTGTCATATTAGCAATCTAAAAGGTATGAAGTGGTACTTCAAAGTTGTTTTAATTTTTATTTTTCTAATCAATAATGATTTATTTTCCTTTTTTTTAGGAAGGTGGAAGGCAGGGCAATTGGGGTTAAGTGGCTTGCTCAAGGTCACACAGCTAGTAAATGTTAAGTGTCTAAGGCCAAATTTGAACTCACATCCTCCTGACTCCAGGGGCAGTGCTCTATTCACTGTGTCAGTTAGCTGCCACATCAATAGTGAAATAAAACATTTTTCATAAGACTATAGACAATTTTTTTAATATGAATCCTGTCTGTTCATATCCTTTGACCATTTAACGATTGAGAAATGATTTGTATTCTTACAAATTTGACCCACCTCTGTATTTGAGAGATGAGGCCTTTATCAGAGACACTTGCTGTAAAATTATTTCCCAGCTTTTTGCTTCCTTTCTAAGCCTGGTTGCATAGCTTTTGTTTGTGCAAAACCTTTTTAATTTAATATAATCAAAGCTACCCATTTTACATTTCATAATGCTCTCCATCTCTTGTTTTGTCATAAATTCTTTCCTTCTCCTCAGATTTGACAAGTAATCTATTTCTTGCTCACCAGATTTGCTTATGGTATCACCCTTTGTGTCTAAATTACATACTTATTTTGATCTTATCTTGGTAAATGGTGTATGAGTTTGACCTCTACCTAGTTTCTGCCATGTTATTTTCCAGTTTTCCAGCAATTTCTGTCAAATAGTCAGTTCTTGTCCTAGAAGCTGTCCTTAGTACACTATGGTCATTTACTACTGCATATTATGTACCTAATGTATTCCACTGATCCATCATTTTACTTCTTAGCCGGTATCAGATAGTTTTAGTTCCTTCATTTATACTGGCATTTTGATGATACAAATGCAACATGCAACAGGAAAACTCTTATAAGTGGTATGAATTCACATTCACAGGGGTTTGCAATTTTTTATGGATTGATGAAGAAGACAATGCCATCCACAAAAAGAAAAATTTAGGTGATAACACCATCTACATCAGGAGCTCTTAACCTAAGATGGACAGAACCCCCTCCCTACCACCCTACCTTCCAAAGAGTCCATAAATAGGTTTCAGGGAGTACATGAACTTTGGTGGGGGAAAATGTGACAGTATTTTCACTAACGTTGGTTCTGTGTATAATCCCATATTAGTGTGTGTGTGAGCACACACATATGTGTATATAGTATATGAGTGTGCACATATATATTATATATATAATATATGTATATGTACATACATGTGAGTATAAATTCAGAGAAGCGACCCATAGGTTTCAACACAATGCCAAAGGGATCACACACACACACATTTAAGAACTTTGGATCTATATCACATGCCTTTTCAATTTTAAATTTGTTCTAGTTCTTCATAATAAATGTTTTTTTTTTTCCCACTCATTCTTTCAAGAAAACAGCAAAAATATTTTATGAGGCTTTATCTTTCTGTTTTACCTCTAACTTACCTAACATTTTAATTAGGCTCATTAGACAAGATTATCCCTGGTATATAGTTCTTGGAACCTTGAATGTTTTAATGTATCCATTGTAGTTATGTTGTTCTAAGTAAATATTTGTGGAAAGGGATGTTTTGTTCTACTAGAGTTAATGAATGATGAACAATGAATACAATGGAATTTTATATTCTTTTCATCTTTTAGTGAATTGTGTGATAATGAAGACATCCTCTATGGTACAATATCATTTAGAAAAACCTGTGAGTTTCTATGAATAATGTTAATGAGGCTTTATTTGATGCATGGCTAGAACATTCTCATCAAAATTGTATATAAATGGGAAAATGAGCATAAAATATAATGGTTTTTTTCTTTGGGGCATTTTTTTGTTCAGGAATAATGTTTAAGAATTTTAATGCCTTTCATATAACTTCCTCCTTCAGATATCTTTTGAACTGGTCTTATCATATCCTCATATTTGCATTGCATGATATACAGATGCCTTTCATTTGTATGTGATCTAATGCTATTGATTTTCTTACACTAATTCCCTTCTGAATCATATTTATCTCATCTATAAGCATAACTACAATTATGCTATTAGAGACCAAGTAGATCAGTTCTACTCTGATGATAGAAAAAGTATGTAGAAAAGCTTTGCAGATATTTTCCATCTTTCTTCCATGTGTTGTTCTTCCATTGTGATTGTGTTCTCATTATAACTTTAGGTCTCACTGTAAAGTTTAAAAAAATACTTTTATTATAGACTGTGTCTCTGTTTTATGACATTACTGTTCATAACCTTCTATCATTATCCTTATAAAATTTTCCAAGTTAGGTTGTATTTTCAGATTTTCCCTTTGTCTTACACATGTCCCTGCTTGGCAAGTATATGACAAGTGCCAGTAAGATAAGTGTTTCTTTTTTAAACTAAGGTGTTTTTTTAGTCTCTGTTCACTTTGTTATCACAATTTGTTAACATTATTAAAATCTGTAAGTGAAATTGCTATTATCTGGAACTGCTTTTTTTTCCCTTTCACACATATCTGAGTTTAATCATAAGGATGTGGTTAAAATAGGTCAGGGTGATTTATTAAATTACATTCCAAAATGTGTGTCTCTATATCTGTGTGTATATTCCTACAGATGGTAAATGTGACATGTATGAATAATCAGGAAAGAAAACTGAAGCATAGACTTCTGCATAATCATCAGTCTTAGGATTGTTTCATGTTTTACCCTTGATCCATATTTTGCAGAATATTTTTGGCTGCTATACTCCCAAATTTGTGGGAAACTACATGGTATCAACATTGTGTATATACACATAGATAGGTATATACATGTATATATACACAACACACATACATATACGCATGTATATGTGTATGTATTTGTGTGTAGATACATATGTCTACATATATATATATGTATATATATATATATATATGATTTAGAGCGTTTTATTGTGTTCTTTACTCTTCATTCTCTGTGACAGATGTTGTTATAAGTTGCAATTATTTTTATGACAGAAAGTTTGCAACTATTTCTCATGAACATTGAACCATGGGATGACCAAGAGTCCCATGAAACTATGATTTGTTTTATGTTAGGACTAAGTGATCAAAGCAATCCTGCCAATTCTTTTATTTACTTCTCCAAACAGAATTTATAAGCCATCACTCCATTTAGATGTGACTTCCTTCTTTCTTCTGATTTTATTTATACTAAGAATGTCAATATTGATAAGATTGACTCCTCTATTTGTATGTCCATTTGTTGGTCATTGGACAAGGATCTGACATTTAGAGTACCACCAGCTAAATTAAAGTTTATAGTCAGTGTGAAAACCATGTGATTCTCATCATTTTTTTCTATCACTACGTCACTATCAGTAGAAAAATAGAAAATGACCTCATAGGCCTATTGACTATTTTGTATTTTCCTCTATTTTTATACGGCCGTGGCGAAAGCACTGGTAAAGGCTCAGGCATCATGTCGATACTGCCTGTACTTAGCTAAGTTTGTCTCTAGAAAATAAATTCTCCCTGTTTAAAGGACAGTGATCTTTTCAGTTTTCTAGCACTTTTAATCTAAAGACATAACTTTTTGAAATCCAAGGCTTTCACTTTATGGATACAGTCTTCAAGTACCTGGGGTCAGAGAATTTAACGGGAGCTGAAATTATTTGTTTGTTTGGTTTTTTGAATGGCTTTTTTGGATGTCCCTCTTCAAACTATTTTTTTTTAATTTAAAAAATTTTTTTTCCTCTCCAAACTATTACAATAAAGCTAGACCTTTGTGTAGGAACTAACATTTATTAAGCATTTTAAAGTATGCAAAATGTTTTCTTCACATTGTATTATGAGATCTTCATAGCAATCCCCAGTGAGGCATATACTCAAGGCATTACTATTTCATAGTTGAGGTACCTGAAACTTACATCTGTTAAGTGACTTGTTCATAGACACATTTGTATATGTCAGTGGCAAAATTTGAACTGAGAATATGTGACTAAATCAAACTCTTTATCTACATCTTCTTCCATCTCAGTTATTACAAAAAAAACATTTGGAACACAGCATCAATGATATGTACTGTAGCATATGCCAATGTAGTCTCCTCATGTATATGAACTCAGCAGTCATATTAAGGCATAGATATTCTGAATTCTCTTGCTGCATTTCCAACTGCATTGTTGATGCTCCATTGATATGTCAACCACGCTATGTTCTAAAAAGAACTCATTGACTTTGTCCACAAACCCACCCTTCCTCTAACTTTCCCATAACTGTCAAGAGCACCACCATTCTTTAAGGCAACCAAGTCCTCAACCTCAGAGACACAGAATCACAGACTTTAGGCATTGAAAGGGTCATCAATATCCATCTAATCCAAGGATATATTACCATTTTGATGTAATTGACCTGTTTAACAGTATAATGATGGATCTTTTCTCAGAATAATCTTTTTAAAGGCATAAAATATACATTACCCAGGAAACCAATTATACTGGAATATAGTGATACACATACATATGCATCTCTCTCTATGTGTGGATATGTATATGAACTTGTTTATATATGCACATATATGCAAATGAATCATATATGTATCTATACATATTATATAACTTCACATCTACAGATATATGTGCGCATAGATCTATCTATATCTCTCTATATATTTTATGAAGTACCAAGTTGCTTCAGCCTTCTCTTACATCGGTGAATTTATTTTCTCCCGGTCTTAGTTTTCTTCCTCAGTAGTTTCTTGGCAGGTGTGGGAGATGTACAGGACTGGTCCTATGTTAATTATCATTCCTTTTTCTTCTGGTTCAGTCACATTCATCAGCCCCACCCGCACCCCAATTCCACCCCAGCCTCTTACTCATCTCTTCGCTGGTTGGGTTGAATTTGCTTTGGCAGTTTTTGCAGGCCTGGGAAGTGGTAGAGTGGCTATTCCAGGCAGAGTCTATGCAGCCTTGGTATTTCTTAATACCCCAGGAAGAATGCAGCTCAGGCAGAAGTTAGCCTGTCCTTGCCCACTTCTATCCTACCCTGCTGTTCAGTGAAGCTGGGCAAAGTCACTGTTCTGATGCTTGCTACAATAGGGTGGGGTGTGCAGTTAGATCCCAAGTTATGATCTCAAGCACAAGTCAATGGATTGATCTGGGAATACACGTCCAGCACTTTATCCACTAGGCCATTTTTGAACTCTGAATATGAAAGACATATTTCACAAGAGTGAAAAATATTTTCAGAGAGCATATTTTTTTCCATCTCAAGTCTCAGGTCAACTGTTAGATCTCTCATGCAAATTTTGGCAATGTCCACAGTTGCTAGGGCTTTCTCCTAAGTTCAAATTATTTGTGTCTGTATACACTGAATTCCCCCAGAAGAATATAGTCTCCTTGAAGGCAAAGCCTTTTAATGTTTTGTCTTCATTAATTGGGGTCAAAGGAATTCTTAATATAAAACCTTGGTAAGTCAAATATTTATTTCCAAGACCAAAATCTACCCAGAATACATATAGCAGATTTTGTGGAAATTATTTCCTTTTCTGTTTTTAGGAAAGGTATCCCTGCACAAGGCAGTGACTGGGGAAGAGAGTGGTTTATGATGCTTTCTAGCATAAACATGCAAACGCTTGAAACTGCTTTTTTTACAAATAAAATACTTTATGACCTGAAATATAAATGTTAGCCAGGGTGAATTTAAACTTGCTGTTTATAAAGTGGTTTCCTTATATAGTCAAGTACTATTGAACAAGCATTTATTGAGTGCCAACTGTGAATTCAGCACTCTATTTGGTTAATATTTATGGGTGGCAATGCCTTGCTCACCCAATTTGTTTATAGTATCAGCCTTTATACCTATTGTTGGTGGAACTGTGAACTGATCCAACCATTCAGGAGAACAATTTGGATCTACATCCAATGGGCTTTAATAATACATAGTTATTATTAGGGTTTTTTTTGGTCTTATTGAGAGGAACGGTTTATCATATCACTCCTGGGGAGTATTCCATAGCACACAGTACACTGGACTTGGAGATGGAAGAACTGAGTTCAATTCTTGCCCCAGATGTTGGTTGTTATGTAATTATAGAAAATTTAATCAATGACTCAGAACTTCATTTTTGAAATGTGGACAATAATAATCCTACTATCAAACTTCAGAGAGCTGTTGTGAAAAAAAAAGAATACTTTTCCAACCTCCAAGAATTATACAAATATTATATGTTACTCGATATATTATTGCCATATTACCTAACTTTATTAATGATGGTAAAACTGAGAGAAGTAAATAGATCTGCCCAAAGTCATAAATTTAATCAATGGCAAATTTGGAACCAGAACTCTGGCCACAGAAAGAAATATTAATTAGCCATAATATCATTTTTATTCCTGCTGCTTCTCAGAATATTTGACTTAACTACAGCTCCTGCCTCAGAGTTGATCTCTCTCAAAATTGTCTCTTTCCTAGTTTCTGTCTGTTTTGGAAAAGCTGGTTTGTTTACACTTACTTCAAATGTTTGTCTCTACCCATAATAGAACTTGATTTTTGAATGCCTATCCCACCTCCACCAGGACCCCTCAGAACTTCACCAGTCTGTTACTTTTTTTTTTAATCTGGACTATCTCTAGTCTAGATATTTCTATCCACCCTCAATCAATAAGAATCTTTTTTTCCATGCTGCCTCTTGGTGTGGAATCTATACTGAGCCTGTTTTAGAATCTTTACATAGTAGGCACTTATTAAAAGTGTTTATTGAATCAAATATTTTTTCTACAACTACAAATTCACCCAGTATACATAAAGAACAAGGATTCTTAGTCATATTTTATTAAATTGACAGTGTTGTGAAGACTATGGGCTCCTTTTCAGAATGCTTTTAAATGCGGAAAATAAAACACTTGGGATTGCAAAGGAAATCAATTATATTGAAAAATAATTACCAAAATGTATTTTAAAAAGTAAAGGACATGGACCTCTGTTTAAGAAATCTTGACTTAGAGGACCTTATAGAAATGCTTTCTTCCCTGTATTTAGGACATGTGTCTCTGCACAACGCAGTCTTTGGAGAAAAAAAGTGATATAAAATACTTTCTACCTTAAGTATGTGAGAAAAGGAAATCTCAACTATATGTTTTGAAGTGGATTGAAATCTTCTCTTGAGCTTCATTTAACTCCTTTTATCCTTTAAATAACTGCAATTTTTGTATATTTTAGAAATGAGGCCTTTATCAGAGACACTGGTTATAAAAATTCTTTTCTAGTTTTCTGCTTCCCTCCTAAGCTTGGTTACATTGGCTTTGTTTGTGCAAAATCTTTTCAATTTAATGTAATCAAAATTGCATTTTATAAATTTCTCTATCTCTTATTTGGTCATAACTTCCTCTATTAGCCAAAAATCTAACAGATAAACTGTGCCTTGCTCACCTCATTTGTTTATAGTATCAGCCTTTATACCTATTGTTGGTGGAACTGTGAACTGATCCAACCATTCAGGAGAACAATTTGGATCAACGCCCAATGGGCTTTAAAAATGTGCATATCCTTTGATACAGTAATACCACTTCTAGGGCTGTATCCCAAAGAGATCATAAAAATGGGAAAAGGACCCACATGTATAAAAATATTTATAGCAGCTCTTTTTATAGTGGCCAAGAACTAGAAGTCAAGGGGATGGCCATCAACTGGGGAATGACTAAACAAGTTGTGGTATATGAATGCAATGGAATACTATTGTGCCATAAGAAATAATGAACAGGCAAACTTCAGAGAAACCTGGAAAAACTCATATGAACTGACATTGAGGGAGGGGAGCAGAACCAGGAGAACAATGTACGTAGTAATAGTCATGTCATGCACGGACTGATTTTGATAGATTAGCCTTTCTCAGCAATGCAAGGACGTAAAACAATTCCAAAGAACATATGATGGAAAATGTCAATTACATCCAGAGAAAGAACTATATAGTGTCAGAATGCAGAACAAAGCAGATTATTTCTTTTTTTTTGTTTTATTTTATTTTTCTTTCTTGTGGTTTTCCCCATTCATTATAATTCTTCTATGCAACATGACTAATGTGAAAATGTGTTTAATAGGAATATATGTGTGGAGTCCATATCAGATTACAAGTCATCTAGGGGAGGGAGGGAGAGGGAGGAGGAACAAATTTAAAACTTATGGAAATGATTGTTGAAAACAAAAAATAAATATTTAATTTTAAAAAGTAAGTAGTTGCAACCATATTTAATTAAATAAAATGTCTTCTATAAAAATTATCTAATAGATTTTTTTAGATACTCTATTTGAAAAACTATACATTTAGAGCTACAAGAGACATGTGAAACCAATCCCCTCATTTTACAGATTTGGGCCCCAGAAAAAATAACAACTGATTGAAATACTAGAGGTAGCAGCAGAGTTAGGATTTGAACTAAGGTCTTGCCTCCCCTAAGAATTCCAGATCCAGTGCTCCACTCTATTAAGATTTATGCTATAAATCTTTTTGTATATTTTAGAGGGGTTGCAGCTGAATATCCTTCTACATAATACTATGAATTCATATAATGTCATTTATCCTCTACCAAAGCCAAATTCAAAGTTTCATTATAATAATGAAATTAGTTTGGGTTCTCAAAGTGTGTGCCCTTAGAACACAAAGTATATGACAGATCATACCATATAGATTATATAAATAAAAGGCTTCAGCTAGAGGTTTGATATGTGTGTTGACAAGACAGGCATAACTAATTTTGTAGTGGATACTCAACAGAAAATTGGTTATTGGGGGCAGATTATTTTCATCATGTGTACTCATGAAATTAGAAAAGCATAGAAGGGTTCAGTTGTAATCTATGTCAGTCAATAACAATTTCTGAAGCATTTATAATGTTTCAGGCGCAGTACTAAGTGGTGGTGATACAAAAAAGAGGCAAAAATCAGTCCCTGCCCTTAAGGAACTCACAATCTAATGATTGCATTTATTGATGAAATTATGGAACTTACCCTTTTTTCACTAAACAGCAGAGAATAGGGACAGGTTTGGGTATAAGTAAGAAGGAGATTCAACTGATGCAGAGTGAAATGAGAAGTACCAGGAGAACATTGCATTTAGTAACAGCAATATTGTAGTGATGATCAACTGTGTATGACTTAGTTATTCTTAGTAATACAATGATACAAGATAATTCTGGAGGATTTATAATGAAAAATGCTATCCACCTCCAGAGGAAGGACTGATAGAGTCTGAATGCACATCAAAGCATATTTGTTAAAACTTTCTTTATTTTTCTTGTTTTGTTTTGGTCTGGTTTTTTTTTTTTTTCCCCCACAACATGACTCATATGGAAACATGTTTTGCATGCCTGCACATGTATAACCTGTATCAAATTGATTGCCTGCTCAATGACAGGGAGAGAAAAGGACAGAAAGGAGAGAATTTGGAATTCAATTTTTTTTGATGAATATTTTTTAAAAATTCACATGTAGTTGGAGAAAATAAAATATTAAACATATTTTTTAAAAAAGAAAAAGAAAGGAGGTTCAAGTCTTACTTTAGGCAAAGTATAACAATACTAATAGCAGTTTTACAGTACTTTAAGGTTTCTAAAGAATTTGGCATATACTATTTCATTTGATTCTCAAAACAACCCTGTGAGTTGGGGTTCTGTTATTATCCTTGTATTATAGCTGATGGAAATGAGGTTGAGAGAGCTTAAATTATTTGTTCCAGGTCATTCAGTGAATAAGTGTCAAGGAAGGATTTGAAATGGAGTTTATCTTCTTTCCAGTCCAGTGCTACTTATAAGATCCTAGACAAGTCACCAATTTGAGCCCCCAAAGAAATTCTGCAAGAATAAAAATTATAAATAAACTAACCATCTACATTTGGCATGGAGAGGTTTTATTACGGGAAATTCTTTTACTAATGGAATCACAAGCCTAAAAAATATGTGTTTGTGTCTATATAAACACATCTATACATAAATGTATATTTGATTTAATATATATGGTATGGTTATATAGATGATTACACATATGATTTAAATATTATATATGCACATATATTCAAACAATTATGCATTATGAATGTATAAATTTAACAACCAAGGCAAAGGGTGAACTGGGTACAAAGTTCTTCCCAGCAGGAGAAGAAAGGAAAATGATGGGAAAAGGGGTTGTCAGAATTTGGGGGGGTTTGTGGTTGTTGTTGTTTTTGTAGGTAGCAAGTGTAACTTAAATACAAGATTGGTTACAGGTATTTATAAAATTAATCTTAAAAATCTGGTAGATACAATAAATCCAACCATTTTATAGATGAAGAAACTGAGACCGAGTGGTTGTGATTATCTCAGGGTCACCAATGAATAAATATCAAAGTTATAACTTGATCTTGGAGTTTTCTGACTCCAGTTTTCAATCAGCAATATTTCTAGCTATCTCACCATTTTTTCTACTACTATCTTTCAGATTTCATAACATTTGATCCATTTTCTAAGCAGATAAAAGCAACACTTCTAAACAATCATTCTAATAAAATACTGTCTAAATACTTTCTGTGCAACCATTTTTAAAAATGAAATTCTCTCTATATGTGCTAGAATTTAAATAACTGTTGTGATGTATAGATTACAAATTATATAATATGTAATTAAGTTACTGTATATAGTTGTATAATCAACCAAGAAATACTTAATCTAAAATTATATAACATGGATCATATGGAATATGCAATTATATTATATTTATCTCAGATTTCTTTTATGTTAACTTAGATCCTAGATACTTATATTGTGAATTGAATGAAGTCTACATTGCAAAGGTTAAAAAATGATCTTCTTTTCTGTAATTTTGTTAACTTCCAGTCAGATTGAGAGAAAAAAAATATGAATTTTGAAGGAATCTGTATTTCCGAAGCACATATAATAGAAAGGAAAAACAGTTCATTGTTTGTACTTAAGAGAAGTGTTTTGCAAATTAGCCCATAGCTTTTAACATTTCTAGAACTTCTTGGAGATGATAAGATCATACACTTTTGGAAGAGACAGGTTTCTTCTCTATAGGATTAAAAAAACACTCTCAGATAAAGATTTAAATAAGTATGTTTGAAGTCTTTAAGTAAGGGATAAGATGTATAATTTCAGTAATATAGGTAATTGCTGACTGTGAGGCCAGTCTTCTAATCACTGTGCCGTATTCTTCTCAGTAGAATAACTAGATTCCTTCAAAGGAACACCTTATGGGGATTGTCTTCATGCTCTCAGGTATTGGTGGTCTTTCTATCTTAAAATTACTCTGTACTCATTAACATTAATTCTAGATCTCTCTCCATTTCATTTGGGCTTTTATATTCATGGTAACTAGTACAATGCCTTGCACGTTATAAAAATTTAATAAATGCTTATTGAATTAATGTGTTGAATTAACTGGAATTCCTTTGCAAAGAAAAATGATTGGAATTGCATTAAGAAGAACTATTGTATTTTGTAAGGTTTAAAAAAGGGAAGTAATGTTAATGCCTTAGGGAGAGTATAATCAGCTGGAAGAAACAAATGTGGGCAATGGTAAATATGTGTCCTTCAGAAATCAGGTATTTGGGTCTTGAAAGTATTGAAATTATTTTTACTTTGTGGTTATTAAAATTCTACAGCTTAAAATTAAAATATACTGTATTCGTTTAGATATCATGGAATAAATCTTTCATTGATGGAAAGACAAGTTGACTATGGTAGCTAAAGAAGCATAGGTGAAGACCTGAACCAAAAAATAAAAGATCAGGGATTGAAATAAGCTTATATGAAATGTAGAAACATGAAAAATTGAAAGTGTAAATCCAGAACCGGAAATTGCTATGGAGTTTAAATGAATCCCATCATTCACATTCTGGCAAATTCCTTAAAATAACTATGGCACATTAATAAAGAGAGCATGAAAATTGAAGAGGGAAATGGATTAAAAGAAGATTGGATGTATGATGTTCTGGAACAGAGCAAAGGGTCACGTAGATAATTAGAGTGAACAGTAAAGCAAGATAGGTACCAATAAATTTTTCAAAGGTCTTTGATAACAAGTAAAGACATTTTGAATTAATGTTGCAATTCAAGGGTAAAGTCCGCACCTCACTAGCCATCAGTTCCATTTTTGGGGAAAAAAATAAAGAGGAATTGATGAAGAAAATAAACTTCTAAATTGACACAAGCAGAAATGCCCTTTTTCCAATAAAAGCTCAGTTGAAAATACCTTGAATTTGGTGAGTGGGTATCTGATGTCCAACAACATTCACTGAATATTTGTTACACACTGACAAAAAGTTGGTCAGTCAGATAGCAAACTTAGGGTGAACTGATGGACGGACTTCATGCTCCATTCATTTTTCAGATACTCTCTAAATGGGTCATAATCTTCATTGTTTAGGAAATCCTCATATTGAAGATAATGGTGGTGATGATGATTGTGGTGGTGGTGGTGGTGGTAGAACTTAAACAATGCTGTTTGTAAGATGTGAAAAGCTCTTAAAACTCATTTGAATTTCACAAAATGATTGTAGGTTGTATTATTATTGCCATTTTTATAGTTGAGGAAACTGAGGTTGGAAGGGGTAAAATGTCTTGCACTAGGGTCATACAACTAGGAAGTATTTTTGGTAAGATTCAAGTTTGGGTCTTCCTGACACCAAGTTTAACTCTCTAAGCAATTCCCCATCTAGCTGATGACACCTCAGATCCTCTGGAGTCCTGAATAGTGCATAGGATTGTATTCAATTCTAAGAATAGATAAAAGAAACATAATAAAGTTTCCAACGTTTCTCTCTTTTCTGTCCACTTCTGAAATTCCTATGCTCATTAGGAGTTCTAAGATAGGGAAAACAGGAAATTAAAGTTGAAAATTTCTTTAAGCAGTATAAAAATGCAAAGAAATGCATTATGGAAGATTCATAAAAATGCTGCATAAATATGAGTGATTTTTGCCTTGGAGACACAGGAAACATCTCAATTCTGATTCATATTTAATCCTTTTTTTTTTTTAATTCAGAAGTGTCATACTTGTTCTTCAAATACTTTGCCAAAGTACTAAAATTCAGTTCATGAAGTATTTATATACATTTCTCTAAACCATTCCTTTCATTATCCCTTCCAATTCTAAGCCCCTTCCCCTGCCTTTTTTTCCTGTTTCTTCACATTTATTAGGCAGTACAGGATCTGGGCAAAACGAATGTCTTCAGACAGCATTATTCAATCCTAAATGTGTTTTCCTCTCCCTCTGTTGTCAATCTACAAGGAGCTAAATAGTGCATTATTGGCAAAGTGGGAACTTGTTCTAATGTAGTCAATCAGTCTATTTTTGTGCACATATCTAAATCAGAGTGACATTCATTTCCTTTGGTAGTAGCATAATCCATATCCATGGCCATGTCATTGCTAATGCAAAAATCAAGAAACAAAAAAATAAATAAAATAAATGACATTGATCTAGATAAATTCTATAAGTTTGGTAATGCTTGTACTTATATTTTTGCCTCACACTACCACACAGATAAGCTATAGTGAGGTGACCATATTTTATTTTCACTTAGCCTATTGCCTATAAATATGATCCCATGCTATAAAAAGAAAACTGTCTCACTCATTCATTCAGCCATCCATCATTCTACAAATATTATAACACAAATATTTTAATAATTGTTTGATGTCATCAATGTGAACATTCCTCACAGTAGTGAAAATACTAAACTATACATGTTTATCTGTCCTGTGTAACTCTTGTTCACACATTGATCATTTTTCATCTGACTCCATCAAATAAAATATAAAGATTGAAAAATTAGAAGAAAATGTAAAAAATATCTCATTGGAAAAACAACTGACCTGGGCAACAGATCCAGGGGAGAAAATCTAAGCATTGTTGGTCTCCAGAGAGCCATGAGGAGAAAAACAGCCAGGACAACATCTTTCAAGAGATTGTCAAAGAAAACTGTCTTGAGGTCCTAGAATCAGAGAGAAAAATAGTTATAGAAAGAATTCACTGGACTCCTCCTCAAAGAGATCCCAAATTGAAAACTACAAGAAATATAGTAGCCAAATTGCAGAATTATAAAGTCAAGGACAAAATACTGCAAACAGCTAGAAAGAAACAATTCAAATATTGTGGATCTATAGTCAGGATCACACAGGACCTAGCAGCTTCTACATTAAAAGACTGGAGGGATTAGAATATGGTATTTCTTAAGGCGAAAGAACTTGGACTGCAACCAAGGATCAACTACCCAGCAAAACTGAGCATAATATTTCAAGCAAGGAGATGGACATTCAAGGAAATAAAGGACTTCCAGACTTTCCTGATGAAAAAGCCAGGGCTCAATAGAAAATTTGATCTCCAAATACAAGACTCTATTCAACTCTAAAACTAACTTATTTTCCATCTATACTTTCTGTAGAGATATACACAACAATGCACAAATTCTATAATTTATATATCCAAATGTATATTGTAATCTGAGCAGCAGACATTCTTTATCCATATAGTTTTTCCTATGTGAATGATCAAGCAAAATTCCTTTAAATGATTACAAGTCTATTTCATGGATCACTGCTTTGCTAGGGTATGAAACAGTGAACATAGGCACATATGGAGTATCTCACCATGCAGTGAAATCTCATTCAACTTTGACTCAGGTGTATTTCTTCAACTACAATTGCCAATAACCCCAGTAAGCATTCAGATTTCTACTTTATGTCTCACCTGATGTTTATGAGCATATAGTTTTTAAACAAGGATATTTCTCCTGTTATATTTTTCAAGAAATCTGAAATGATTTTAAAGAAAGGATGATAACCACACTTAAAAAAAAAAAAAGCAGTATAGGTGGTGCCAAGATGGCAGAGGAGAGGCAGCAGACCACTTGAATTATTCCAACATTCCCTACCAAATAACTTTAAAATAATGCCTCAAATCAAATTTTTGAGTGTCAGAGCCAATAAAAGGTCAGTGGAAGGCATTTTTTTTCAAGTCCAAGGGAACTTGGGAGGTCAAGAAGAGAGTCATTTAATAGTGTAGTGAGGACAGGTCTGGAGCTAATATGGAGGCAGTACCACAGAAGGGCCTTGTTGGGAGAACTGTAGTCCCAAAAGTAGTTTAAGGAATTCTAAGCCTAAAAACAGTATGGGGGTCAGACAAGTAGTCAGAAAGAGATTACAGGAGACCCTTTGCCAACACTTGGTGTAGCTGGCACTGGTTAGCAAGAATATTGCCTGTATGTGGTTCTTGGTTGTAGTTCTAGAACAGAAAGGCATTCTTATAGTCAGTCATAGGGGAGCAGGGTCCGCGGTCTCAATTTCAAAGAAAAGAGGAGCACGAGCCCTTGTGGTTGAAGAATAGGGGACTTGGTCACAATTCCAGGGTCAAGAAGAATTCTAGTGTTTGCAACTTCAGGGGAGTGAGGTCCCTTCTTGTATAAAGATTATAGTACATACCAGAAGAGCAGTGACCACAGCTCTCGGTATATCATACCATGTTGGGAGCACTAAAAACTTGCAAGACTACAAAATTAGATTGGGAAAAGAGCAATACAAAAAGGTCTAAAGTCTGGAACACTACCTCCCCACCCAAGGAGAATCCAACTTTACATAAAATTCAAAATCAAGAAATGGGCTGAAAAAAATGACTTTACTATAAAAAATGTTACTATGCTGGCAAGGAATACAGAGACAAAAATGGAGAAGACAACAATGTGAAAACAACTATAAGGAAAGCTTCAAAGGAAAAAAAAAAACACTACTAATTTGACACAAGCCAAACAAAAATTTCTAGGAGAGTTTAAAAGAAGATATAAGATTTGTGGAGGAAAAAAAAATTAAAAAAAAAGAAATGAGTGATACAAGAAAATTACACAAGAGAAAACTGACAAAAAAGGACAAAATAAGGAAGAAAATAACTGCTTAAAAAAATAAGATTGGCCTAAAAGTAAAAGTAAAAAATAGCAGTAAAAAGTAGGAAGAAGGAAGGAAGGAAGGAAGGAAGCAAGGAAGGAAGGAAGGAAGAAAGAAAGAATCTATATCCAAGCAAAAGGCTACTTCTTACTCCTCTCCTTGGACACAATCAAGGCTAGTTGATTAAGTATGCTGTAAATAATATGTTTTCTTCTTGCATCTTAATTACTTTGACTTTAACTCAAGCCATGAAATTCAGCCAGCTGTCAGCTACTGCTTAGATCTCTCATTAATTAAAACTCCAAGGAAGCCTGTTAAAGGTGTTCAAAAGCCAAGGTCCCTCTACAATTGTTCTAGCATTGTTACAAAGACTTGGTGACAGTGATGTTATGGCTTGAACAATTTGTTTATTTTTCCTCTCACTGAAAACGAGCTATGTTTATATGTCTTGTTTACTCTTACTTCTCATCCTTTTTTTGGTTTGATTTTTTTTTTTTTTATGGGGAAGGGGGTAATTGCCTTGAAATGAATCCACCAGATGAAACATGACAACTTGAATGTACTTTCCATATTTCTGCTAACACATGTTGTCATAGATTCAAATTTTGGGGTAATTTAGGCTTGTGGAAGTTCTCAGTCACCATCAACGTGGCCAAATGAGAAAAAAATGCTTTATAAATTTGCTGAGCTAATTCTTAAAATATTATACCATATATCAGTAAACAAATCTACATTGATAAAATATATCAATACACTTAATTTAATCTGTTCAAGTTGGGAATGCAATCCTAAAGAAGTTATAATTTAAAAGGCTACAATTATTGATATAATTGGTTTAAAATTAGAAAATACACGTTTCTTAGAAAAGTTAGTAGATGATAAGAATATTACAAAATGGGAAATAATTAGATTATTAGGAAACCATAATATATTTCATGAGATATTATTTGGAAATAAGAATTACTTAGGCCAATCCCCCAGTAGTTAATTTCAATGTTGAGATGAAACAAGACATTTGTAAACATTTGAAAACTTACAAATAGAGGATAATCAGCAAAAGTAAGCATTGGAGGACAGCTTGAGTTGATTACACTGAGTGAAGTTCCTATCATGATCCATCAACCAAGCATCTCAGAACTTCTCCAGCTCTTTGTGGCTCCTTAGTTCTCAAACGTGATAAACTGAAATCAAAATTGTTGTAAAAAATGAGCAGGTTGATTTTAGAAAAAACATAGGAAAATTTGTATGAAATAATGAAGATGAAAATAATCAGAATCCAGAGAACATTGCGAACAGTAATGGCAATATTTTTCAAATTATTATTGTGAAGAACTAAGTTTATTCTGCGTGTTATAAAAACTCAAATCAACAATAAAGGACCTATGAAGGAAAGTGCTATCCATCTCCAGATAAAGAACTAACAAATAGAAGTATGCATAATATAGTTTTACATGTGTGTGTATATAATTAAAATGTAACAAAAATAATAAAATTTTTTAAAGTGACATCAACTTTCTAAGTTTTTTTTTCTGCTGTTAACCAAGTCTTGAAGAATTTTCATCAACATTTTCTTACACAACAAACAAACAAAAACAACAAAAAAAGTCTAATGTGCATGAAAGGTGGGTAGGAGTTAAGATACTGCTCCTAAAATGGCAAAATGGTACATATGTAAATTATCTTAAAGGTAAATGCTGAAGTGCTGGAAATGGATGAGATGCTGAGAGAGTATATAAAGGGAAGAAAGAGAACCACCTTAAAAAAAAGATAGTTTAATAAACCCTCAGAATCTAAGACAGAAAACCTAGGATAATGTGCTCAAGACAATGGAAATAACAATCCTATTCTCTTCTCTCTCTGCCCCAGGCCACTGCCTCTTGTAGAGCTAACAATTATCATCCAGGGTAGCATCTCTTGCAGAGAAAGGGATTGACATCCCCACCATCATGGACAACAATCACCAACCAACTGCCCCCAGTGAGTAACTACACCTAAAAACCAGTGCATCCCAGACTGCTAGCCCCATTTCCAGTCTGGTCCCCACAACCACTGTTGAGGGAATCAATACCTATGACAATGTGTTTGTGCAACAGCATCTGCAAGTGTTATATCTATCCCCTGCTTCTTTCTAGCCAATGCTATTGATATCTAGAAAGGCAGGAGCAGAGGAAATAATAATAAGATAGGAAAAGTCTGAAGGGTCTAGGATATGAAGAGCTTTAAAAGCCAAATAGGATTTTGTATTTGATACTATAGCTAAAAGGGAGTCATTGGAATTTACTGAATGTGGGGAAAGAAGGGTGGTATGGTTAAATATTTACATTATGAACATAAGTTTGACAACTGAGTAGAAGATGGCCTGGAGTGGGGAGACTCGAGGCAGGGAGACCAATCAGCAGGTTATTGCAATAGTCCAGGCATGAGGTGATGTGGGCCTGTATGAGGGTCATGGTAGTTCGAGAGAATAAGTTTTGAGGATAGCTAATAAGAAACAGATAAATGAACAGATATTGTTGCAGATATATTTTATTTTTTCTTATCAAGTTAAACCAATGTGATCTGATCTCCACGATAGTAAGAATAAAAAAGTCCAAAGGCTATCTCACACAGGAAAAATATTTCATATTTTTGTTAAACTGAGAGATGCAAGAAATCAATAGGGGCAACATTGGTTTAGAATATAAACTTATTTATAAAATGTTACAGAGAAGAATGATGACATATTATGAGCACATTGCTTCATAAGATAATTTTTAAAATAATGTTGAGACAAATTTATGGAAAGTTTGGTGAGATACCCATTTACTCTATATTATAAGTGCTTAATAAACACGTGTTGAATGATTAAGGACAAAATAACATCCCTGAGGTTAGGGACTATTTTTTGCCTTTCTTTCTATCCTTAGTGCTTAGCAGTGCCTGGCACAGTAGATACTTAATAAATACTTACTGATTAACTAACAATACACGTGATTTTTTTTTTAAGTTCCATCAAAATTTCTAAAGCAAAATCTCCTCTGAAAAGGACACTGTATCAGAGACTCCACCACTGGACTCTAACATTACAGTCATGGATATACTGTATGAGGAAGTAGAAGTGGCACTATCGAAAGCAAAGTTGGGAGAAACAGTAGCACCAGATCTGGAAGTTCCGGTAGAGTATAACACAATTTTTAACAGTGATAAGGAAATGACTTTTGAAATAGCTGAAAAAGAATAATATCCCAAATTTAACTTAAAATCACACATAAATCTCTTTTCTGAAATAAGTTATTGAGAGTGAATCAATAGCAACTGACTAATATCTTCCCTTTCTTATTTCTACAAAAAAAGAAAAAAAGATTATATATAGATAAACATATATACACACATTCACACACTGTACATATATATATATATACACACATGCATATATACAAATACAAACACACACATATATGTGCATGTATATATAACACAATACTATATTATATATAATATATTATTATATATGCATATGTGTATAGGGGTATGTGTGTATATTAGAAGAGCACATTGGATGGGTAATTGTGGATGCCATTAGAGGGAAATACCTTTATTGAGATCATAGATCCACTTGAATAACAATATAATAATAATAATAGTTCGGTTGATTGTATTGAAAAGTTTTGTTATGGGGTGGCTAGGTGGCACAGTGAATAGGGCACGGGCCCTGGAGTCAGGAGGACCTGGGTTCAAATCCAGCCTCAGACACTTAACACTTACTAGCCCTGTGACCTTGGACAAGTCACTTAACCCCAATTGCCCTGCATTCTCCCCTCGAAAAGAAAAAAGAAAAAAAAAAGAAAACAAGACATTCATAAAAAAAGAAAAGTTTTGGTATAAGAGTGACAGAATCAGAGTGAGAGAGAGACAGAGAGAGAGAGAGAGAAAGAAAAAGAAGAAGCAGAAGAAGGAGGAGGGGGAACAGGAGGAGGAAGGGGAAATGGGTGAAGAACAGGAGAGGAGAAGGTTGAGGAGGGGAGCGGAAGGTAGGAGAGGAGAGACTTCAAGATCGCCATCTTTCCCCCCTTGAGTGAGCGTCTAGAGGAAATGATATCCATAATTTAAGTCCTCATATTTTTTTCCTTCTTTTTTAAAAAAAATTAAATTTAAATTTTTTTGTCTGTGTTAATTTGTTTGTTTACTTTTAGTTTACAAGATTCAGTTCCACAATCCCTTAAGTTTCAAATTTTCTCCCCCTCCCTCTCCTCACCCCACCTCGCCAAGGGTGGCATGCAATCAAGTATAGGATCTGCAAATACTTTCATATTAGACGTAAGTCAGATTATAAAGATGGATTGTAAGGGATGGAATGAACAATGGGAAAGAGGAAACAAAACCAAACAAGAAAAAGAAAGAGAGAAGGTACTTCACTTCAATCTGCATTCAAACTCTGTTCTTTTTAGTTCTTTCTCTGAATGTAGACATCTCTCTCCATCATGTGACTTTTGGAGCTGTCTTATAACTCAGCATTGCTGAGAAGAGTCCAGTCTATCAAAGTTGGTCATCACACATATTTTGTGTCCATCATTGTGTACATATTGCTCCTGGTTCTGCTCTTCTAAATCAGCATCAGTTTGTATAAGCCTCTACAGGTAAATATGAAGTCCATCTGCTCCTCATTTCTTATAGCATAAGAGTATTCCATTACATTCATATACCACAACTTGTTTAGCCATTCCCCAATTGATGAGCATCTCCTTAATTTCCAATTCATTGCCACCACAAAAAGAGCTGCTATAAAATATTTTTGTACATATAGGTCTTTCTCCCACTTCTCTAATCTCTTTGGATACAACCCTAGAAGTGGTATTGCTGGGTCAAAAGGAATGAAATTATTTTTAGCCCTTTGGGCATAGTTCAGATTGCTCTCCAGAATGATTGAATCAGTTCAGAACTCTACCAACAATGCATTAGTGTTCCAATTTTTCCACATCTTCTCCAGCATTTGTCATTTTCCTATTTTGTCATCTTAGGCAATCTGACTGGTGAGATGTGGTACCTCACAGTTGTGATTTGCATTTCTCCAATCAATAGAGATTTAGAGCATTTTTTCATATTCTTATAGAGATCTTTAATTTCTTTCTCTGAAAACTGCCTGTTCATATCCTTTGACCATTTATCAATTGGGGAATGACTTATATACTCATAGATTTGACTCAATTCTCTGTATATTTTAGAAATGAGGCCTTTATCAGAGACACTGGTTGTAAAAATTCTTTCTCAGTTTCCCACTTCCCTCAATCTTGGTTACATTGGCTTTGTTTGTACAGAAATTTTTCAATTTAATGTAACCAAAATTATCTATTTTGCATTTTATAATGTTCTCTAATTCTTGTTTGGTCATAAAGTCTTCCCCTCTCCATAAATCTGACAGGTAGAGTATTCCTTGCTTTCCCAGATTATTTACAGTATCAGCCTTTATACCTAGATCATGAACCCATTTAGACTTGATTTTGGTATACGGTGTTAGATAATGGTCTATGCCCAGTTTCTGCCATATGTATTCCAGTTTTCCCAGCAGTTTTGTCAAATAGTATGTTCTTATCCCAAAAGGGTCTTTGGGTTTATCAAACAGTAGATTACTATACTCGTAAGTCCTCATATTTTAAATTAAGTCCCTAGAGATAGCCATACAGTTAGAAATGGTGCTTGATTGTTCCATTTTATTTAATTAAACAAAACTTACCTCCATTTATTACTGCAGGTAGGGAGTCAGTCTCAGCATGCCAAGGTTATGCATATATTTTCCCAGATTTCCTGGATAGGGAATACAAGGAAAGAGGATGAGAAAAACCCTCAAAATGTAGATTTATGGTGGTGTTTTTTTTTCAAGTCAAGTAATTCTCTGATATAGTTTATACACATTGAATATCACAGACATCTTGTATAACACTAAATGACAGGGCTTTATTGGGAGAAACGAGCTCCCATCAATCATTATGATACATGTTTTTTTTTTTTACCTTTTTTTCTTCAACTAACATATTTTTTTCTCTCTATTTGTATACCATAATTGTTTTAGTCATTAACCAAGTGATAGGCACTTCCTTACTTCCTAGTTCTTGGAAATTCAAAAAGGAGCTTCCAAAAGTATTTTGTACATAGGGGTTGGTTTTTACTTTTTATTATTGTTTTGGGTGTAAAGGCTTAGCAGAAATATAACTTGTTATTCATAGTTAACTAAATTTTGGAAATGATTCTAAATTTCTTTCAAGAATGGCTGCCCCAACTTATAGCTCCATCAATAGTTCATTAATATGTCTGTTTTCTTGCAACCCAATCTATTATTTGTCCTTCTCCTTTTTAGTCTGTGTTGCTAGTCTTACGGTATGAGGTAGAATTTCAAAGTTATGTTAATTAGCATTTCCCCACTTAATAGCGATATGGATTTTTTTTTAATGTGGCTTTTGATGTCTTCGGTTTATTTCTTTGGAAATTGCTGATTTGTATACTTCGATAATTTATTATTTGGAAACATTTAATTTTATGTAAAAGGCAGAGCCATAGCTAACATGGGGCAAAAGGGACTTTGTCCCAGGACAATAACATGCCAGGCAGCATGTATTTTTGCCCAAGGTAAAAGATTCCCTTGTTAAGTCTTTGACAAATGAATAAAATACTGGTATTTAAAAAAGCCAACTGATTAAACTTTTTCTTCCTGTTTTTCCTTTGAAGTTATGACACATCCAAATGCCATGGAGATTATTTTTTCCTTATTTTATAATGACAATACCTGTTTTAGCTATAGTTTATAAACCAACTGCTCTGAACTATGAATGGTTGCATTCTTGGTAAGGTCAGGAGAAAGTGAGAAAGATCTTCAGAATACCTGGCAGAGTTTGTGGAGTATCTCAACAAGAGTCTCAGAAGAAGGGAAGGGTATGGATAAGTTCTGTGTTATTATCATTGGTGGGAACATGCACATTGAAGAAACATAGAGAGTAAGGAATGAATAAAAAAGAGATAAAGTTATCTTCATATTCATTTTGAATGGTAATAAACTTACTTATTTTAGCATTTTAAAAGTTGTTATCTCCCTCTTTTAAAATTAAAAAAAATCTGAAATAGTTGCACATGCCTTAAGAAACATGGAAGTCTATTGTGGAAAGACATACCTGGGGACTTGTATTGACAGTATTTGTTAGAGGCAATATATGAACCTAAGCTGTCCTGACTACAAAACCAGTTCTTTATCTACTAGGGCAAGTTTCTTTTTACTTTGATAACATAATTCCATAATTTAGCTTTAAAAATATTAAGATATGGCAAGGGGAATAATCTATTTCAATTACTTTTAATTCTCTTATACCACAGCAGAGAAAGAGGTCTCTAAAACAGTCAACCTGTTAAACAAAGTTTTTTGAGAGAGATCCAGTCATGGAGATTAGTGCCCATTAGAGAAATAATGTGTGTCTCCACTGGGATGGAATAGATGAGAGATTTTTTTTCAATTCATGAACTTGATCCTTTGAATTTTGTAACTGGATATAGCCCAGGTTTCACAGATGTTTCTCAGGGGCAGATTCTTGGGGAATTTTGGTGTTTACTAGTGAACTGCAAGGATACACAATCAAAAAGACTGAAAAATTGTTCAAAGTACAAATGAGACAGTGTATAAACTAAAGTCCAAATCCATTCTTATAAATAAAGGATGGGAATCAGAATTACTCAGTCATTCATAAGGCCTTGGCAATCTTTTGTTTTAATCACATAGGTTGCCTTTAGCTATTGACAAGTAGTATTCTACAGGGAACAAGCTTGTACCATGAAATGATTTATAACAGTTATAAAAATCATATTTAGCAAGTACTAACCTTCACAGTATTGAGTATAAATTCTTTTTTTAAAAAGTTTAAAAACTAAAGCTTTTACAGAAATGATACCTTTAGAAAACAATTGTATTTTTGTATAAACACATGCATATGATTATTGAATGTTATTTTGACTGAATTAATTTTTGTTATCATTATTGTGAAGTTATATTACTCAGTATCATATTTTGATTCAAGTATCTAAGTATTTAATTCCACAAAAATCTTCTAAGTAAGTTTTATTCTCCTTTCCTTTTGTCCCCCTTTGGTAGTGCATCAATCAAAGAAATATATTCATTTAGCATCTACTGTGCATGTGACACTATGCTAGATGCTAGGGATATAAAGAAAACATTTAATGAATCTCCACTCTAAAGAAACTTGCTTTGCATTAGGGTAGACATATATGTATCTACAAAATAAGAACGAAATGAATATGAGATATTTCAGGGGTCAGGGAAAAGCCATTAACATTGGGAAGGGATCAGGAAAAGTGGCATAAGGAAGGTGATTCTTGAGCTGAGCTTTGAAGGAAAGGAGGTATTCAAAGGCTCAAATATGAAGAATATAAGTATAACAGACCTGGGTTGTGGCCTGTACAAAAGCAAGAAAACTGGAGATGGAGTCTTGTGTGAGAGATAGTCAGACAAGTTTAAATAGACTACAGAGAAAGAGTGAGGGGATATAACATATAATAAAACTGAAAAGGAAGGTAGGAGCTAAGTGTAAATGACTTTCATTGTCAAAGGGAGAAATCTGTAGCTGATTCTGGAAATAACAGGGAGCCACTGGAGTTTATTGAGCAAGAGACTGTAACAGTAATGAAATTTGAAATTCCTTTTTCTATCGGCAATAAGCAGGTACTTAACATCTTATTTCAAGTTAACACCTTGTTTAAGCTATTTAATTAACACAGAAGTAGTTAACACCTTGGGAAGAAGTAGCTGATGTGATAGAAGTAGCTAATTCTGTGTGTGTTTATGTAAGAAAAGCCCCAAAGAGGCACAGTGAGAATTTCTTGAGACCAGAATGTGCTGAAGGCTGAAGTTGCTGCTGCCTGGAAGGTTGAAGTTGTTGCTGCTGGGAAGGCTGAAGAGGAACCACCCCTCCCCCCCTCCAGGTTGGAGAAAAAGATTTTGATTTTAAAAACCTGGGAGGAGTGATTTTGATTCCGGGAGCCAGCTGAGATTTCTTCTGGGTCTAGGGCCAGCCAAACTGCCAGAGGACTAAGGACTATGGTTGTGTTGCCTGTGTTCTGTCTGTCTGTCTGTTTTGATGTTGTTTTGCCAGACTTGTCTTCTGGTGAAGGATAGCGCTGCTGTTGCAGAGGTCCTGGAAACTTACTGTTGGCTCAGAAATCCTGAAGAAGGATTTTATTGTTGTGTGTTCACAGAAATCCTGGAAGAGGGTCTTGCTGATGTTTTCAGGGGTTCTGAAACTGTTCTGAAGGCAGAGAGTGAATTGATGAGGACATTGGCAATGTACGTGGTGGCTTTGTTAAGCTTTGTCTCCCCAGGAACAGAGATTGCTGAGAACTTGCCTTGGGTTAAGATAAAGAAAAGACCTCTCCTTGGGTATTGAATGCTGTGATGAAATTGTGGTTTACTAGTGACCTAGGGGTGGGGAGTTTGTGTATTTTCTAATGATTGCACTAGTGATTAACTATACTTAGTAATTGATGGATAAATAAGTGACTGATTAAGTTAACCTAGTTGCCCTCATGAATGGAAGACTGACTATTGTACTTTGAGATGACTAAATGACTGAGTAAGGAGGCAAACCTCCTTAGGGATACCAGATGATTGTTCTTTGTTCAAAGCTATTGTGACCACTTTGGTGAAAACTGTGTGGCCATTTTAATGATAAGCTGTTGTGAACACTATATAGTGACTTACTGTGATAAGTTGTAATATTGTGAATACTGTACCTTGATTTTCTGCGAATGTTTTGCTTTGATTTGTTATGGAATAAATAGAGAGTTCACTATACTGTGTAATCAGAATGTTAAAAGCTGCTCACAGTATCATTCTTCTGGAAAGCTGCTTGTGCACGACATTACAGAGAGTGATGTGATCAGACATGTGCTTTAAGAAAATTAGTTTTGCAGTTGTGTCTAGGATAGATTGGAGAGGCAGAGAAATAAATTTAGAGACTTCTGATTACATTTTATGCTGGACCTACGAACATGTCAATAGAACGTGCTACAGTTTCAAACATACCAGAAAGATCCTCTCATAACTCTGTATACCCAAATTACAGTCCCTGTGTCTGAAACTGCTTTTAAGATGGCACAAATATTTCAAACCACAATTAAAGACAAGTCTCAAATTGGAAATTTCCCTAAGTGAAGTAACAAAACTGACTGAAATGTATATTACATTGAATTTCACAGCAAAAGTCAGTTTATGAGAGTTGTATAAGTAGGGCTAGACTTTCAAGGAACTAATATAACTTCCTTGAATCCATGCATATCAATCATGACCTTTTTAATATTCCCATTATTTAATTTCAAGGTGAAGAAAGCTACATGCAGTAATCCCCATTTAACAAGGTAAATTCAGGTCAAATTCTGTCTGTATGTGATCCTTTGCCTAAACATCTTATTCAAGGCAACCCCTGCCCTAAGAGTATATGTCCTTCAATTCTTGCCTCAATCTTGGTCTTCATAGAGCAAATTACTTGTGCCAACATCTCTGGGTTTCAGGACTGACCAGGATGTAGGGAGATTATATGAAAGTTGAGATAGTATGACTGCTTAAACTTCTCCAGATATGGATAACTTCACTCTCTCTCTGTGTACCCTTCAATAAATCATATGCTATCAAATTAATTGATTATGGTACACTGTGTCAGACCATAGAATTCCTTGGAACTGAGATTGAAAATAATGAGCCACATAATAGAATATGCCTCATTGTTTTATGTTTGTGTGTGTTTGCATGCAAGTGCATATATGTGTGCCAGTGAAGTGAGTGTTTTTAACTAAAATAAATGGATAAAGTAGGTAATCAACTATGCAGATTTGGTTATAAATGAGTTGGGGTATTTCTAAAAATTAAATGATTCCTCAAAAAAAATAAAGATTCTCCATCACTGAAAAAAATAATAGAAAAAAAATCTTCCTTATTTTATGAACAAAATCACATATAAGAAAGAGTAACACTGTTTGGGAACAATGGTAATGTGGTTTCTAGAGGTACATAAAGTCTTGTAGTAGTTATTTTGTTAAGTTCAAGATTCAACTTGATATTGTCATTGTTTCTGTTAAAAAAAAAAAAAATCCGGACATGTGACTATATAGTCCTCTGATATATGTAGTTCTTATCTATACAAATGATTATCATGATAGGTTAAACTAATAACAATTAAATTAAACCTTAAGACAGTTTCCAAATGTAGATTGCTATCTCAAAATGAAACGTATCTAAGATTATTATTTTCTTTTTTCTTTTATTTTTTTATTATTAAATTGATTTGTTTATTTACTTTTAGTTTATAAGATTCAGTTCGAGTACCTTGAGTTTCAAATTTTCTCCCCTCCCTTTCCCCACACCCCACCCATGGCAACATGCAGTCAAGTATAGAATCTACTTTCACATTGGACATTAGTCTGGCTGTATAAAAGGGTTGTAACCAATGGATTGGACAAAAGGAAAAAGGAAACAAAACTAAGCATGGAAAAGAGTTATAGCATGTAGATTGCTTCAGTCTCCATTTAAACTCTGTTCTTTCTAGATCTTTCTCTGGATGTAGGTATCTCCTTCCATCCTGAGACTTGTGGAGAGTTGTCTTATAGCTGTGTGTTGCTGTGTGTTGCTAAGAGTCCAGTTTATCAAGGTTGGTCGTTACACATATGATGTCTGTGATTGTGTACAAGTTTTTCCTGGTTCTGCTCTTCTCACTTAGCATCAATTTGTATAAGCCTCTCCTCCTCATTTCTTATAGTACAATAGTATTCCATTACATTCATATACCACAACTTGTTTAACCATTCCCCAATTGATAGGCATCCCCTTAATTTCCAGTTTTTTGTCACCACAAAGAGAGCTGATATAAATATCTTTGTACATATTTAGTTTTCCTCTCACTTCTATGATCTCCTTGGGATACAACCCCAGAAGTGATGTTACTGGGCCAAAGGGTATGCAATTATTTATAGCCTTTTGGGCATAGTTCCAAATTGCTCTCCAGAATGGTTGTATCAGTTTACAGCTCTACCAACAATGCACTAGTGTTCCAATTTTCCCACATCCTCTCCAGCTGTATCTAAGATTATTAAAAAATCACAAGATAAATTGTGATACAGATGATAAACTGAGAAATCCCAAATATACTAAAATTTGCTATTTTAAGATGTAGTAGAAAATTTTTTTTAATAAAGTAGAAGTTATTAATGCAGTTGTGTAGATTGGGAGTTGAGGTGGGCACCATATGCCTTAAATTGACTGGCTCCATCAGAAAATCCAAAATAAGTGTAAAATGTGGGAATCAACATGGAGGAAAAGAAAAAGACGTCCAGGTCACCAGCCCATGGGTTGGAGGATAAAATTTTAACAATTAGAAAAATGAAAATTCTCTAGGACTTAAAAGATTACATTACATTACATCTCCTCCATTTCTATACACAACACCTCCATTCACAAGGCACATAGACACAAGCACACACATTCCCACCTGCCTATACAATCCTTTTCAGTCTCCAAGCCAATGTAAAGTTATCTGACCTCTTTGGCTTTAAGAGTTTCAGTGTTTGCTCTGGAGTTGAAAAGTGAAAGAGTAATTAAATAGCAATTAACATCATGATCCTAAATAATATATGTGAAGTACTTTACAGACTTTGCTATGTGTCTAATAATTATGATCATGATGAATTTTCATTTTTTCCCCAAAGGCATTCAGAGAGAAATGGTCATGGGACAAATCTCTATTCAACTATTTTACTATTGTTCTTTTATATTTTATGTTATACAGATGATAGCATGAGTAGATGAAATAACTGCTTTTCTTTTCACTGAAAAATAAATTAATCTCCCATATTCCCTAAAAGAAAAATCTTCTATTATCCTTCCAGACATCCTGGCTCCTAATGTATATATTACTCTTGACTCCTCATTCTCTGTCACCCCCTAATATCCAATTTGTTCTCAAGGATTGTCAATTTTACTTTTTTAACATCTCTGCCATATGTACCCATCACTCATCGGACACTATCACCACCCTAGGTTCCAGGGTCTCAACACCTAATACTTGAACTACTATAATAGCCTGATAGTTGGTCTCTTCCACAAGTGTTTTCCCACTCTTGTACAGATGTTAAAATTATCTTCCTAATGTGCAGTTCTGATTATGTCATTCCTGCTCCATGCATTAAACTACAATGGCTCCCCATCACCTCCAGGATTAAATATAAAATCCTCTATTTGACATTCTTCATATGTTAGTCTTCTCCCTTTCTTTTCTCCTTCTTCTAACATTAACCACAATATTCTTTGGTCCAGTGAATGTTAGTTGCCTACCTGTTTGTAATGGCAAGCAAAGTAAGCTTTTTTGCTCTTCTTCTATATTGAATTTTAGTAAATCAAGTGCCAAAGTCTTTGAGTCTTGCCTTTGATGGAATCAAGAGTCTTTGATTGGAAACAGTACATGTTGTATTTCCTGGAGGGAAAGGAGAGAGTAGAGAGAGGAGCAGAGCTGAGAGAGAAGCAAACAAGAGTGGACTAGGGGCATTTTCTTGTAGGAAGGGCTAACAGAAAGAATGTTTATGATGTTGGTTCTCTGTCTGTTGATCTGTGTTAATTTTCCAGACAGAAGTCCTGTCTGTTGGTTTGTGTTAATTTCTCAGACAGAAACTGTGTTGGTCTTTATGAGTGAATTGAGCTGGAGTGGAAATTTACCCATGGGAAGGAGGCTTAGATTAAACCCCTTTTAAGAGCTGTTAAAGTGAATTAAGATGATGGTGCTGGTAGTGTGTATAAATATTGTTGTAGCCCTATTAAATTTTGTTTTTTGTTGTTTTATTTTTCCCCTAAGAAACAGAAGCTGTGGGAAGAAGTCCCTGAATTCTGCTCTCAGGCAGAAGCAGGAAGAGTTTGGAGTGGAGCAGTCTTTGAGAGTTGAGACAAGGAACAAAAGCAGAGAGGTGCCTGGCTATGAACCCAGGCAAGAGCTGGGAATGGTCAGTCCACAGAGGAGGAGCCAGGGGGTTTGGAAGTCAGCCTTGAGTCAAGATGAGAGAGGACTTTACTTGGACACTGTGTATTGACTGAGGAGACTGCATATGGGGGTATGTATTTTCTTCTATTCCTTAAGTATGTGTTGTACTAGGGAAGACCCTAGTCTGGGAACTCCTGATTTTGGAAATGCAATGATATATACTGTGTAATATGTTGTGCTAGAGAGGACCCTAACCTGAGACCCTCTAATTATGTAAACAAATATTTTGGGGAATGTTACTGAATGCAATGATATATCTATGCACCATATGATATACTGAGTGAGATATAGATAGAAAGATGGATAGATAGATAGATAGATAGATACACATGGAGAGAGAGAGAAAGAGAGAGACAGAGAGAGAGAGAGAGAAAGTCTAATTCTAGTGGCTTCCTCAATCTACTTCCATTATTGTGGTATCTGACATCTGTCACTTCACAGGTCATCTTCCTATATTTATTATATTCCCAATACCAATGATATCTATTGTTACACAAGGTTTTCATTATTTAAGTTAAATATTTTGGGAGAATGTGTGAACAAACAATCTTTGCTGTCAATGCTAGCTTTAAAAAAATATTTCCATTGGTATAGTTGGTCATCCATTTGTTTCATTGAAATTCATAAATGACTTAAGTCTAAAGATATTCAACTTCTCTTCAAATTCATTTTAGACATCAGAATCATTTTAGTCATTATTTGTTATTAGGTATAATTTCTGGAATTTTCATTGACAACAAGTTCTTCATCTTTTCCCATTTCAGATTTTCACAGCATATCATTTTTCAACTCTTCTAATCTGTTCTCTGGGATGAAGTTATTTCTCATATTTCCATGCATTGACTTGTAATATGTTTCTCTGGAACTTGTGGAAAAGGCTACCTACCACCAAAAAAATGAAATAAAAGTCATACAAAAAAGATTATGTGTCTAGTCTTGTCATAAATGCTGACATATGATATAAACATCATATCTTCAGTTCATATCATATTAATTCATCATTTTTTTATTGGTCAGCAACATCTGTATCAAAGTATTCCACCCAGCATTCAAGTTGATTATAGATACTTCTGATATGTTGCCAATGTATCTTAGCTTCTTGTGGTATGAAAATACACAGTCATGCCACTCAGGGTTCTGTCTTCAAAAGCAAGGTGAAAATAATAATAGTTTCAAGGAGCACCATCTTCCACCCCCAACTAACATCATTGGATTCCAATTAGTCAGACTTTCAGGTTTCCTGTGCCATGTCCATAGCTGCAATATGAATCATGTGGAACTAGAATGCTAAAGTTATATCATCTTTGCTAGCAATCCTCTAATTTACTTTGGCTTCTTCTTATGCCATGGACAATGGGTTGGGTTTTGAAATGATTATTATTTTTAATAAAAGTTAAAAGTGACAGAGAAGAAGTAGTTCCCAATTTTACATAAAAATTTTGATGCCAAACAATATTTCATTGATGTTACTAATAAAGAAAATATTGAGTTGAACTGTCCAATATTTTCACAAGCCATATGTTGTTACAGTATTTTTCTTAATTGTTGGTGACCCAGGAGAATACTACAAATTTAGATTCATTGATTTTCATATTTGTAATCAGTATGAAGTCTTGGCAAGGCTTTGATTGAAAACTATTTCACTGGCTTCTGGTCTTTTCTTCACACAAAGTAAGTATGTATTGTCATATCTGAGATTTGTGCAGCAAACATGTAATTTATTAAAAAAAACTTGTATATTCGATACTCAATATCTTCATGTATTTAAGACTCACATTTCAAATTGGCATCAGCAGTTAAAACCTTAAATTTTAATTTCCCAACTTTTTTTTTTTAAGAAGAAAGAGAGGGAAGCAGAGACAAATTGGTAAAGTAGAGAAAGCAACCTATCTCTCCCAACATACTGCTCCAAAAAAACTATAAAATAGTATCTTGAATTGAATTCTGGAGCAACAAAGAAAACAAAAAGTAAAAGACATTTTTCTAGCCCAGATCAGAAGAAGTCTGTGACATAAGAGTAAGGCCCTTAGAGGTGACAACAGCATCTTTGGGAGTTCTCAAGAGAGAGACAGTAAAGTGGACCTGGAAAATGACCAGAAAGAGATTACAGGTGAAAGCTGTGCTAGCACTGGATACACAGCAGGGCATGGTTTTGAAACTCCTTTTCCAATACCCACTTCCACATCACAGTATCAAGTCAGAGAGGAGTGCTCAGAGTTACAAGGGAGCAGAGGCCTGAGGAACAGTACCATTTTCTTTGCAAGGAGTCAAGGGCCTTTCCCAGGAAAGGATTAGAACACAGCCCAAGACAGCAGGGATCACCTCTCTTTTCAGATGACATGACCTGGGAAGCTCTAAAAACTTCTAGACTTCCAGAACAAGATCTGAAAACAGCAGTGTAAAAAACCTAAGCCCGAGACAATGTCCCCCATTATAACCACCAGAGAAACAAAGGTGAAATTTAAGATAAATTTCAAAGTCAAGAAATAAGCTGGAAAAAAATGAGCAAGCAACAACAAAAAAGAACTTGATCGTGAAAAGCTGCTTCAATGACAGAGAAGATAAGGACACAAACACAGAAAAAGATAATGATGATTTATATTAAATAAATAAATATCATATTTCAAAAAAAAAATTGTAAAGGAAAACCGTCCTAATCTCTTAAGACCTAAGAATAAAACAGAAATTGAAAAAAATCCACCATTCATGATTTGAAAGAGATCCCCAAATGAAAATTCCTAAAAATATTATCACCAATTTCTAGAACTCCAAGGCTAGGGAGAAAATATATCTCACAGTCAGAAAGAAGTCATTCAAATGGCTGTGTGATTCTAGGAAAACCACTTAACCCATTCCTACTACGGTCAACACTTTAAAACCTAAAGTTGCAGATTAGGTGACAATCTGCAATGAGAAATGTATTTTCCTTACTCAGAAGCTCTGTAATAACAACAAACTATAAACTTAGTCTCTATCACATATATAAAAAGCGTTGTAAGATCACAAAAGCAATAAATAGAAATTCCAGGATCTATTAATTGAGCAATTAAATGTCTGGATTTACTAATTGAGCAATTAAAATTAATTTAATGAGTACTTGCTTATTGTCAGAAACTGTGCTGATTGCAAATTAGTGAGGAGCAAATTCTCTAGAACCAATGTGACTTATACAGAATGATAGATAACTTGATAGAATCTGAAGAATAGAAGGGACCTCGGAGGTCAATGAATCAATTCCTTCAGTAATAGTGTAAGAGCTAAAATTATTTTTAATGTATTTATTCAAGATGCTGACAGTAACTAAATAAAGGAACAAAGCAGAATGCAAAATTGTTTTTCTTCTCCACAATTTGTTTGTTTATTTCCCCTTGTGCTACTGATTAAAACTTTTATTTAAGGAGTTACCAAAAAAGAAACTTAAATGTGTAATTCCAGTGATATAATATGATTTTCATCAAGAAAGCCTGAAGGAATTAGTACTTAGAGTAAAAAAAAAAATCAGTTACTGATGATTTGACATCTACATAGGCAGAGATCAAATTCGGAAGAAATTTTCTGTTTTAAAGCTACCACTCCATTTACGTCTTGAAAGAGATTTCTACATGGCATGCTCATTTCAAATGGTTTTGAGTTTGTTTAACTGATATTGTTTTGTCTGGTATATTCCCTTATGAACTGAAGACTAAGGTGATCATATAAAGCTATAGAGGGCAGATCTCTAAAGTCTTAGGGGAGGCCTGTAAAATTTTCCCCTCTTTTCTCTAAGAGGGAATAAGGTCGCAATTTTCCTATACTACCTTGTTTTTCTTTTGTTTTTTGTTTTATTTTTTAATCACAATACTGTGTTTGGTTTACAACACCATATTTTTGGAAAGACACTATAAAATGGACAGCAAACATTCAGAGGAGACAAACCAGAATGGTGAAGGGTCTTGCTCATGCCATAAGAAGATCAGTTTCAGGAACTATGGATATTTAACCTTTAGAAGAGAATATTGAAGCATGACATGATAACTGTCTTCAAGTATCATAGGGGCTGTCATGCAAAAGAGGGATTAGAATCTGCTTGTAGTCACAGAGAACTATTAGCAATGATTAAAAGGGCCAAAAAACAAATTCATGGTATCTATTTATCTATCTTTCTGTTTTATAAGCATTCAACATTGCTTCTTCCCACTGCTTCTCCCAACTGAACAATTTAAAATGAGAAATAAAACCCAAAAAACAAACAGGCTAAGTGCAGTAAAACAAACTGCCACATTGGCCACATCCAAAAACCTCTCTTATTCATTTTAAGGCCATTACCTCTCTTTCAGGAGGTGTATTACATGTTAAGCATTCAGTCCTCTGGATTCATCATTAAACATTGCATTGATCAGAACCTTGAAGTCTTTCAAAGTTGTTTTTACCTATTATGTGGTTTGTTATTCAGTCATGTCTGGCTCCTCAATCATAGCACGTCAGTTACTTCTATCCTCTATTATTTCATGAAATCTCTATATGATCATGTTCATTGCTTACATGACACTATCTATCCATCTTATCCTTTGCTATTCCCTTTTCCTTTTGTCTTTAATCATCCTCAACATCAGTGTTTTTTTCCAGTGAGTCCTGGATTCTCATATGTAGTGTAATGTTAAGGAAATATGAAGATCTTCCCTGCCCCTTAACAGGCCCATGTGGCTTTCTTTAAGCTCTGACCTGGTCCACAGCTGAGTCACATGAAGCTCAGTGTGGGAGGAATTTGCCCAACAGAATGTGAACAGAAAACAGAAAGGGTGGAGCAAGAAGAGGGAGTGAGTGAGGGGGAGCAGAGAGAAAGAGAAAGGAGGTAGAGAGAGGCAGAGCAGTCACTGTGGGTGAGAGAGGAGCATTTTGCCTAAGGTAATTTGTTTGTGGGGAGGCCTGATGGAGGGAAGGCTTGGGGATGGCAGTGCTCCCTTCATTGACAATGTGTATCAACTTCTTTATTACCATGGTGGATCTGGCTTTCTAGTATATGAATAAATATCTTGGTTTTGTCTTCAAAGAAGAGAGTCTGTTATATCTTGTGATTCAAACCTGGAAATAGACCTGCATATTCATAACAGTCACTGTGGGCATCACATTGGTGATATATGTGGCCAAAGCATTTAAGCTTCAGCTTAATTATTTGGACTTCTAGTCAACAGTCTGAGTTAATTTCTTTGAGTATTGATTGATTCAATATATTTGATATCCAAGGAACTCTCAAAAGTCTTCTCCACTACCACAATTCAAAAGCACTGATTCTGTGGCTTTCAGGTTGTCTAATAATACAATTCTCCCAACTATACATTGCTACTGGAAAAAAAGCTTTGACTATAGAGACTTTTGTCAACAAAGTATGTTTCTGTTTTTTAGTATAATGTCCAGATTTGGCATAGCTTTCTAAGGAGCAAGCATCTTTTAATTTCATACTGCAATAGCTATTTGCAAGGATCCTTGAGCCCAAGAATATAAAACCTGACACTGTTTTCATTTCTTCTCCCTCTATTTTCCAGTAAGTGAGGAGACCAGTTGCCAAGATGCTAGTGGTTATTTTTTTTAATGTTAAGCTTTGATTCAACTTTTACACTCTTGTCCTTCACACTCATCAAGATGCATCTTAATTATTCTCCACTTTTTCCATCAGAGTAGTATCATCTACATATCTAAGATTGTTCATATTTCTACTGGCAGTCTTAATTCTGGCTTTTGATTTATCCAGCCTGACATTTCTCATGATGTACTCTGCGTATAAGTTAAATAAGGTGACAATATACAGCCATATTATACTTCTTTTTGAATCTTAAACTAATCATTCCATATTCACTTCTAACTCTTACTTTTTGGTCTACATACGGGTTCCTCAGGAGACAGGTAACATGATCTTTTATTTCCATCTTCTTCAAACACTTGCCACATGTTGTTGTGATGAACACAGTTCAAAGGTTTTAGTGTAGAAGTTGGTGTTTGTCTTCCTTACTTTTCCATAATCCAGTAAATGTTGGCAATTTGGTCTCTAGATCCTCTGCCCCTTTGAAAACCAGCCTGTTCTTCTCGTAATTTTTGGTTCACATATTTCTGAAGCCTAGCCTACAGAATCTTAAGCATAACTCTGATTGTGTGTGAAATGAATACAATTGTTCAGTAACTTGAACATTCTTTAGCATTGCACTTCTTTAGGATTGGGACATAAACTGATCTTTTCCAACCCAGTGATAACTGTTAAGGTTTTCAAATTTGCTGGCATATTAAGAGCAGCACTTTAACAGCACCATTGTATTAGCAAGCACCCTAGCATACCCAGGGTGGCTGCTAGCACACGTTCTTAGATCAACTTTTCTAAAGGAAGGCAACTCAAAATGGGTTAACAATATAACTTTAATCAATCAAACATATATCATTTACCTAGTTCAGGGGAAAAAGTCAGCACCCTGAACTCCAGATGATACAAACAGAATACAATACACAAGTTACAAGCAGACAAAGAGACAGATCAGCAGACAGGCTTCCAACCATCTGACCATTACATCCATACCTATTCAGTTACCAGAGAGGGAAGAACCAACATCTGGGTTTTTCAAAGCCGGGGGGCTCAACAGCTTCCCAGAGTCTCATCTGGCCAAATCACACAACTCTTTCCAAAGTGAGCCCCAAAGAAAAACCTAACATCAGCAGTATATACAGACTTCTCCTGGATCAGATGGAGACTGGCACAGCCCTCTTGACCCACTGCCCAATCACAAAGTAATAAAGCTTGGGCATTCCTGAAGAACAAGCCACAGGCTCCATGTGACCACATTCAGCCTACTAGGGGATTAGAGTATACTTTCAAATAGGGGGAGGTTCTCAGAGACACTTAAGCCTATCAAAGGGCCTAGGGGCAGGGAAGATCTTCAGATTACCATAACAATCATCTATTGGGATTTTAAACAGCTCAGCTGGTATTCCATAATCTCCACTAGTCTTATCATTGGCGATGTTTCTGAAGGAACACGACTTTATTCTTCAGGATACGTGGCTGTAGATCAGTAGCCAACACCAACTTGTTTTTCAATGATATTAAGATGATTCTTGCATAGTTTTTCTACATATTCTTGCCACTACTTCTTAATCTCTTCTGCTTCTGATAAATTTCTACTATTTTTTTATCTTACCCATTTTTGCATGAAACATTCCCTCTCTATCTCTAGTTTTCTTCAATAGATCATTTGCCTCTCCCATTCTATGTTTTTCTTCTATTTCTTTGCATTTTTCATTTATGAAAATCTTGTCTCCTTGCAATTCTCTGGAACTCTGCATTCAATTGAATATATCTTTTCCTTTCTCCTTTCCCTTTCCTTTTCCTTCTTTCCTCAGATATTTCTATAGCCTCATCAAGTTGCTTTCTTGCTTTTTTTTTTTTTTTGGACTTTTTTGACATTGTTGCTGCCTTCTATAGGGTATCACAAATCTCTGCTCATAGTTCTTCAAGCACTGTATCTGCCAGTTTTAATTCCTTAAATCTACTCATCACATCGACTAAATTTTCATAAGGGATGTTATTTAGGTCATGCCTGTATGATCTGATGGGTTTTTTTCCCCCTATTTTCTTCAATTTTAGTCTGAATTTTACAATAAGAAATTCATGATCTGAGCCACAGTCATTTCCAAGTCTTATTTTAGCTGACTGTATAGCATTTTTACACAATTAGCTGCAAAGTATATAATCAATTTAATCTACATATTGACCATTTGGTGATGTCCATATGTCAAGGAACATTTTTGGTTGTTGAAAATGTGTGTTTGCTATGATAAGCAAGTTATCTTGACAAAACTCTGTTAGTCTCTGTCCTTAATTTTGTACTCCAAAACCAAATTTACCTGTTACTCCAATTATTTTTCTGATTCCCTTCTTTAACATTCCAATCCCCTATGATGAATGTGACTTTTTTGGGCCATTATTTCTAGAAGATGTTGTAGGTCTTCATATAACTAAACAACTTGGGCCTCTTCAGTATTAGTGGTTAGAGCATAGACTTGCATTACTGATATATTAAACAGTTTTCCTTGAATTCAAACAGATGCTCATTCTATCATTCTTGAGATTATAATCCAGTACTGCTTTTTCTCATCATTTTATTGTTTGTGATGGCTACTGCATTTCTTCTAAGGGATTCTTGCCAATGATATATATATATATATATGTAATGATCACCTGAATTAAATTTATCCAGGCCATTTGAATTCACTGACACCCAGGATGTCAATGGTTAATCTTTTCATTTCCTGTTTGACCATATCCAGCTTAGTTTAGTTGATAGATCTGACTTTTCAGGTTCCTATGCAATATTGATCTTTATAGCATTTGGACTTTCTTTTCATCACCAGACACATTCACAGTTAAGTTTCCCTCTGGCTTTAGCCCAGCTGCTTCATTAGCACTCAAACTACTTGTAGTTGTTTTTCTTTCTTCCCCAGTAGTGTAATTGGACACCTTCTGACCTGAGGGGTTCATCTTCCAGTATCTTTTCTTTTATCATTTTAGTATTGTCCATGCAGTTTTCTTGACAAAGATACTGGAGTGGTTGGCCAATTCCTTTGCCAGTAGATCGCCTTTTGTCAAAACTACCTACTATGACTTGTTCATCTTGGGTAACCCTGCATAGTGTGGCTTACAATTTAATTGAATTACTCAAGCAGGACAAAGCAGTGATCCAGGAGGGAATTATGTGGTTACTAATATATAAATTATTCTCCTAGTTCTACTCACTTCACTCTGCATAAATTCATCTGAGAACTTCCTAGTTTACTCTGAAATTATTAATTTCATTAATTCATATGGTATAATAATAATTCATTATATCTTATATTATAGTTAGTTCAGTTGTTCTCCAGTAGGAGGACATATTGTTAGTTATCAATTTGGGGCTACTCGGAAAAAAAAAGTTGCTATAAATATTTTTGTATACAGAGGTACTTTTCTTGTTTCTTTGATCTCTGTGGTGTATTGGGATACTAGGAAATCTAGGTAAAAAAGATCTGAACAATTTTATATATCTCTGGATGGGGTTCCAAATGGAAAAACAGGAAAAATAATGTATTATTTGTAGATCAATTCACAGTTTTTCCAAAGCCCTCCAAGGTTTTGTTATTATTCCATTCATACACCCATGTGCAATGTAACATGTATATGCATACTTATATACACATGTATATCACAATAGATTATGACATATATGTTTAAAATTAAATATGTATGTTATAATGTACACACATATGTATATATGTGTGCAAGTGCATGTTTTGTTTTTTAAAATTTTCTCTCTATCTTGTCCATGTTAGAAGTGCAAGGTTTAATAAGTAATTGCCATGAGAGCTTTAGTGAGGTCTTTCTTCTGACCTGTGCTACTTCATTTCTTCTTAGGTAACCTGGTATTCTCTTATTATTCCCCACTCCTAGTCCTGGATGCTCATGATATTAATGCCAAACCTAGTGCGTATACCTGATTGGCTGAGTCCCCTGAAGCACAGAAATCCTGAGCTCAAGAGATCCATCAACCTCAATCTCTCAAGGAGCAGAGATTACATGTATATGTTATCATCCTCAGGGGTCCTTTTCCTTTTTCCCTCATCTTTGCCTGTGTCATAAATGTGAGGAAGAATATTAGAGTTACCTGTGATTTACACTTTTCTATTTATTAATGAAATGGAACATCTTTTCATATAGTTTTAATAGGTTGTATTTCTTCCTTTGAAAATTGCATCTTCATATCTGTTGATTGCTTATTGAAGAAATCTTAGTCCTCTTTGAATCAGTTCCTTATATATCTTGGATAGGAGATCTCTGATGTTTTCTATTGCATGAACTCTTCTATTCATAGACTTGCAAGGTAATTGTTTTTCTATGTTCGCTTATTTATGAAATAACTTTTTAATGTCTATGTTATATATCCATTTGGAGTTTATTTTACTATATAGTGTGAAATACTGACCAATACCTAATTTCTACCACACTGCTTTACTATTTTCTTTCTTTTAGTCAGAATTTATTTATTTATTTTTGATTTTCAATATTCATTTCTACAAGATTTGGAGTTCCAAATTTTCTCCTCATCTCTCCCCTACCCCCACCCCAAAATAGCAAACATACTGATTACTCCTTCACCCTATCTTCCCTCTCATATATCCTCCCCTTTCCCTCCCCTTATTTTCTTGTAGGGCAAGATGAATTTCCATACCCCATTGCCTGTACATCTTATTTCCCGGTTGCATGTAACAATTTTTTTTTACATTAGTTTTTAAAACTTTGAGTTCCAGATTCTCTCCCTTCTTCCTTCCTCACCCACCCCTAATGGGAAGACAAGCAATTCAATATAAGTTATACGTGTGTAGTTATGCAAAACATTTCCATAGAAGCCATGTTGTGAAAAACTAACTATATTTCCCTCTGCTTTACTATTTTCACAGAGAATTTTACTCAAATTGTGAGTCTTTAATAGGTAACTGGGGTCTTTGTGTTTGTCAAACATCATGCTCTTGTGTTTCTGTCTTTCTGTATGTTGTATAACTAATGTGTTCCATTAATTAACTTCTTTTTAAACCAGTTCCAAATTTATTTAATGATTAATGATTTATAGTACAGTTTGAGATCTGTTGCTGATCAATCCCCTTCCCTCCTACTTTTTCTTTCATTCTTACCCTTCGTTTCCTCATCTTCACCATGAACCTTCACTTGACTCAAAATTAGACACAGACAAGCTACTTAACATACTTAATGACAGCCTGGATCCATCCACTCCCCCCCCCAAATAAAAAATTCTGAACACATTATAACATTGGGATGACTACAACAAAATGACATTTAACAAGGATAAGTATAAAGTAGACTATCTGAAATAATTTTTAGTACTACAAAAACAATAGCTTTTAAAATATTTAAATACAGAATTTGAGAAAAGATATACAGGATTTTCTACATCAAATCATAACAAACTCCTAGTAACTCAAATTTTCAAAGGTGTAACACCCCTTCTTGGGTATTCTCCCAAACTTTCACACACTCCCAATTTGGTTCTTTGGAGGGTTGCTGCTACCTCACCTTCTAATCTAGCGATAATCTTATGAGTAGCTACTCTTACCATTATATCTCAGAAGCCCCAGGGTTATTCTTTTCATCATCAATTGACATGCATATATAATTAGATTTTATTAATGACACTTACTAAGATTATATAGTAAAGGCAGTTGATACAAAACCCAGAAAACCTGTCGAGTATTCTCTCTGAAATAAACTTTTTGTCCATAGGAAGAGTGACTCCAAACAGAGTACAATGGTTGTCACACATAAGTGCGTGATATATGTATTTAAAAAAGGATAACATAAATCCTGGCCCTGCTTGGTCTAGAAATCCTTTATGACTTCAGAATCTTAAAGTAACTTTCCTTGGGGTCATTGACATATTGAATCGGCTGCTCAGCTGGGTCCTAGAATCTACTCTTTTTTTTAATGTATTATCTGAAACTTCTGCTGCAAAATGAGATCAAACTTCTTGAGACTGCTTCCTCCAGGTGACTCTTTTTCTCTATTCCTGCTTGTTCTTAAATATGTGTCTTCATACCTACCTTTATGCCTTGTTTCCCACTGATTGAGTAGCTCTGATTATATGGCTCAATGTGGTCATCAGAGTGTTGGAAAGATAGTTGGAGCTTTATAAGCTGAACCCACAGAGGGCTCATGAGTTATAGGAGTAGAAGTAGTCCACAGGGTTATTCCTAGAATGTGAGGTAGCTGTGACTTTCTGGGGAAACTGCCTGGAAGCGTGAGCTTGACTGAGCTTTCCACAATGAGAGTAGGACTTGAGAATCAGTATTGTCTTACTGGACAACAATAGGAACTAGGCATGGTAGAGTTAGGCTGCTTCCTTCTCAACTAGTGGAGTAGTACAGAATGTTTGTATTGCCCTATTGGGTAGTATAAATATGGCTACTGCTAATGATATACTCACAGAAATTGAGAAGAGGGTTTTTACCTGAAGTATGTGAACTTTAAAAAAATGGATGGATAAATAAACTATTTCAATATTACTGGTTTCCTTGGTAATCTTCTGTATTTTTTTTAATGAAGACTATATTCTTTTATTTTATTTTATTAAATTGATTTATTTATTTACTTTTAGTTTACAAGATTCAGTTCTACAGTCCCTTGAGTTTGAAATTTTCTCCCTCCTCCCCCCCCCATTGGCGGCATGCAATCAAGTATAGGATCTGAAATACTTGATGAAGACTATATTCTGAGAAAAGTTTCCTATGCTTCATCAGATTATCAAAGGTGTCTATGACACACAAATAATTATGGACCCTTTTAGAGTTTTTCCCAGTAGCTCTAATTCTAATACTTTTGGAATTATGTAACCAAACCTATCATTGTATATTTGAGGAAACTGTAGTCCTTATAACTAAGTGACCTGCCGAAGGGCACATGGCAAGTCAATTGCAGAGAAAGAGAAAGAATCCAGGTCTTTCCCATGTATCATGTTGCTGCATCCTAGCTAAAGATACATAGAGCCTACTTCTTATTCTTGAACAGCCAAAATTAGCTTCCTGATATTTAACACACTCTACAATGTTTTCCATTTCAGTCCTCTTTTTAAACACATTTTAATAGAAAAAATAAAAATAAAGATCTTTTAAAATCAATCCAGTGGCTTTCCCTGAGCATGCCCTGGAGAGGATTAAAAAACTTGAGTTGATTATGTTTCATTAGGCAGTAAACTGGCACAACTGATAGAGTTCAATGATTGTGAGTCAGGAGTGTGTGACATTTGAACAAAAAAAAGGCTAATTTATACCTTACCTTGGAGACAGGACTTGCTGTGTTACCTTTGGCAAGTCATTTTACCTTTTTCTGCTGCACTTTCCTTATCTGTAAAGTAGAGGTTGTAGTAGCACCAGTCTCCCAGGGTTGTTGTGAGGAATAAAGGAAATAATATGTTTAAAATGCTTTGCATTTTAAAGCCCTCTATAAATATTAGCTTCATTTTTTTATCATTATTATCAAATAGCACCTCAGAAGAGATTAAACACTGAACTTAAAAATCAGGAAGATCTGGGTTCAGACTCCATCTTCGACACTAATGTTGTTATAAGCAAGTCCCTTCATTTACCTTCCCTCACTGGAAAAAATGAGGATTATATAATGCCTGTAGTACTTAATCTCACAGAGTTTTTAAGATGTTCAAATGAAATAATGTTTTGAAAACTTTAAAACACTCAACTAGCACCAGCTACTGTTATTTTGTTGATTTTCATCCTTGACTCTGGTTCTTCTTTGTAGTTCCATATTATGTGTTCTAGTATTCTCACACCTATTATGCAATAGAATATTTCTTTCTGAGTAACAGTCATCTTTTAAAAATCTCTTTAGGCACTGCAGTGTTCCATGGACTTGCAACCCTACAACAACATTGTAATCAAGGATATCATCTAAGGAAAGCATAATGGGAAATGAAGAAGGAATTGCCACATGATAAGGGATAGAAGTAACCAATGGACTGCACATGTGATCCACTTGTATTCTCATGATGATAAGATGAATTTCTTATAGCAAACTTCATGGAGGCATAGATAAGAGTCAGAGAATGGGCATTCAAAGATATAGTTCCATCTTCATCACTTGAGGGAATATTCAAATCACTTAGATCACTCATTATCATTATTGTTATTATTATTATTTATCATCTCTAATATTACTACTTTTCAAGAACCTCCTATTAGGAAGGAAATAAGCATTTATTAAATACCTACTCTGTGCCAAGCACTGTGCTAAGGGCTTTACAAATATTATCTCAGTTGACAACTTACCTCCTGGCAAGTGCTATAATTATCCCCATTTTATAGCTGAAGAAACTGAACTAGACAGAGGTTAAGTGACTTGTTCAGAGTCAGACAGCTAGTAAGTCTCTGAGATTAGGTCATCCTGACTCTAGTCAAGGTCCACTTCTCTTTTAACTATTCACTAGGAAGATAAATATGTTAACATTCGACAGAGAAACTCTTGACAAATGTTTTAATATCCAAGGCAAAGTATTTTTTTAGTACTCCCATTCTCTTTTACTAGAGATTCTCCATCACTAGGTGAATAGAATCACAAATCTTAATTTTCACATTACCTCCCACTGCCCCACATTAAACAATATTAAGCCTCACAGAGTCTATTAAATAAACACTAGCTTCTTCCAGTGGTTTGTAGACAGCTTAAATGTAATGACCAAGGCCCAATAATATGGACTTCACTTTATTTACAAGTTGGCTTTGGCTTGGTTTTATGGAGTCTATCTCCTATACAAACAGACAATGGAGGTTTGGGGTATAGCAGAGTCTCTAATCTAGAAACTCAGTTTAGCATTATTTATAGCAGTGACTGACAGCAATGCCCATCCAGTCACTTCGTATCAGATTCAGAAAGGCAGGATCTCTGTTCAGTTTGTGAGTTTTCCTATAAGCTCTAACCTATGAACTTGCCACTCAAAACACTGGAAGCAATTTGCCTGATACCTGACTTCACATCAATGAAAAGAGAGGTCATAACATCTATGGTATGTGCCTGTAATTTCTGATATAGCAACATTTTAAAATTACATTTATCATTAATGCTTACTCTTTTCCAGGATTTAGATGAAAGTTGATAATGAACAAATTTAAGTCCAACGAAAACCAACTCCGGGATTTCCTTAATTATAATCTATTCTTGAGTTAAAGGGGTAATTCATAGAATAATCAACTCGATATCAAATGATTTCTTAAAAGGGTGATACTAAATCTAGGCAAACTCTGAGGCATTCGGTCTTGATTATCTTATGAGTCGTTCAGGACCAACAAAAGTCTGATAAAAGCATTGGGTTCATTCTTTAATAGTTTTAATAAAAATCATGATGTCAAATAGCTCTATTCTGGAATTGATGGTACTCTTTAACAAGTATTATTAACTCATTATGCTCAGAATAGCAACCATCTACTTTCTTTTGCTTCATGTCAAACTTGCCTCCAAAAACTGCTGTTGGAAGAGTCAATTAAGTCAAGAGTAGGGAGAATACTTATGAACTTGAAAGGAATAATAGCTGAAAAAGAGAACTCATTTCATAGGCATAAATACAGGTGGTATTTGGATGTTCTGCAAGAACTCTCAGCATAAGAACAAAAACTAGAAATAGTGAGTTCACTGGAATAGAGAAATCTAAAGGGGAAAATAAGGAACAAAGCAATTAGGAAAAAAAGAAAATGGATAGAGAGAAAGAAAAGAGGCATAAACATAGGGTAAAGTGAAGTTTAAATTATTTAGAGAAAAAAGAAAAACAAATGATTAAAGTAGAAGTAGCGAAAAATGGCAACAGAAAGAACAGTTGATGTTCTGTGATCATCAATTGAAGTAATATGTATAAAAACTATTTTAAAACTGCAAAGGATTGCACATTTAAAATAATAGGTGACATTTAAAATATATATAATACATATAAAATGTATGTACTTAACAACTTACTTGAACCTCACAATAACCAGGTGAAGCAGACATTATGGCTGCTTTAATTCCTATATTACAGATGGGGAGATACTAAGGTTGAATTATGTTAAGTGACTTTCCATATTATTTTAGGTTCAATATACATAAAATAGTGCAGTACTATGTTAACAATTTTTCCAGGATCACCATGAACAAAAAATTCATCATCTAGTGGTCAGCCTAGTTGAAAAGGAGTATGGTGCAGTGGAGAAAAAAAAACAAACAGATTTAAAGGACTTGGGTTCAAATCCTGCTTCAAAAAATACTTGTGTGATCCTCAACAATTTTTTTTTTTTTTTATCTCTCTGGAACTCAGTTACCTTGCCTATAAAAATGAAGTGGCTGTGGGGCAGCTAGGTGGTGCAGTGAATACAGCAACGGCCCTGGAGTCAGGAGGACCTGAGTTCAAATCTGGCCTCAGACACTTAACACTTACTAGCCGTGTGACATTGGGCAAGTCACTTAACCTCAATTGCCCCTCTTAAAAAAAATAAGGCAAAAAAAAATTAAGTGGCTGCATCAGCTTAATCAATAAGCATTTATTAAGCATAGTCTAAGTGCTGGTTATTTTATATATATATATATATATATATATACACATACATACATACATTCTTTTATATATATAAATATATAAAATATATATAAATATAAAAATATAAATATATATTTATATAAATATATATAAATATAAAATACATAAAAATATAAATATATATATATATATATATATAAAACACACTAAGTGCACATAAAAATACAAACAGAATAAATATAAAGAGAAAAATTAAAAGTCAACAAAAAATTGTTAAATACGAGGCAGTGTTGAGAGAGGACACTAGCTGGGGAGGGGCTCAGGAAAGACTTCATGTCAAAGGTCATCCAGCCAATAAACTCTGCCTATTGTGCCCCCGTCACTATACTAATCTTGGTGATACAAAGAAATGTAAAAGATCATTCCCGTCCTTAAGGAGCTCACAGTCTAAGGGGGGTGGGTACAAGTCAAACAATCATGTGTGAACAAACGACATACAGGATAAATTGAAAATAATCAAGAAATAATCAGGAACTAAACAGGATGGGTAAAGTCTTCCCTTAGAAGATTTTATCTGGGATTTGATGAAGTTAGGAAAGTCAGGGGGCAGAGGTGAAGAGGAAGAACATCTGGGTGTGGAGGGCAGCCAGAGAAGAGGCCTGCAGGTGGGAAATTGAGTACCTTATTCTAGTAGTGGCCAGGAGGCCTGTGCTTCTGGATCATGGTGATTGAGGGTTATTTTGAAGAGAGAGGGACTCTATAGAGGTGAAGGGTGAGCACATTCTTGGATACCGGGAAGGCCAATGCAAAAGCATAGAGATAGGAGAGGTCATGTGTGAGGACCAAAGAGAAAGTGTGTTTGGACTGGATCACATAGTGAGCAAGGAGAGTTATGTAGAATAAACGCAGAAAGGTATTTTGGGATCAGCTTATGATGAGCTTTAAAAGACAAATAGAGGAGTTTTTATTTTAATTTTAGAGGCAATGGAAAGCCACTGGATTTTATGAACTAGTCCCATCTTGAACTAGACATGATAACATCATTCCCTCTTTTAGTTAGACATATGCCAGGAAAGCACGTACTATCCACATCTGGCACCATATCCAAAATATTTCTTATATGCATTTTAATAAAAAGTACAGTTTTTGCATTTTCTAAGAGGGAATGACATCAGTCCTGTCCAATTCATAGGTCAGTTGCCTCATAAAGTATAAAAAACTCTGAACTGGACTCAAAAATCTTAGCTTTGAAGTCTCTGCTTTGAATCTCAGCTCTGTTAAATTCTATCCATGTGATTGGTCTTTTTCTTCATCTATTAAATAGGGGAGGTGGGTTGAACTAGCTTAACTGTAAGAGACTTTGAACCGATGGTCTTGTGAAATGTGTCAAAAAGTAAAACAATCTGTATACAAGCAAACTATGATGATTATGTTGAAGAGAACTCATAATTTCAGAGACAACGAATGTTCACACAGGGAAAAATAATACACCAAAAGAGAATCCCTAGGACCTATGTAGATTGATGAGTGTTTCTGGTGCCCAGGAATGAGATACTCATCAAAATGAGAAATAGTTTTTTCTTGAAGGAAGTCCTTTATTTCATTGTTGTTTGCTTCATTATATCAGTGTAGAACCATAATTTGTTTTAATCATCTCTATGGCCTGAAAAGGAGATCTATACAGTCAGCAACACCCAGCTGGGTAAAAGCTCCAGGAACTCATTAATCCTTTCAGTTATTTTTTTTAAAGCAAAGCTCCGAAGGAATTGGAAACCAATGCCAAAGGTCACTTCACATTAAAAGGATTCCAATGAGTTAGAAATGCAGGCATTTATCAATTATGTAGGTATTGCTGATAAGAACTCAAGCCTTAAAGAAATATCTGTGATAGAATTGCTGTGGGTTTCTGATCTATTGACTTTTGTTCTAAGGGCAACAATTCCGTTAGGTACCAATAGGCTAGTACAAATGAGGGTTAGTGGTCCTTGTTAGTAATTTGTAAGTTTACAAATACTTCTGGTACAATACCTATGCATATTGGCTCTTTTAATAATAATTCCATTTCCAGTTCTGATATTGTCAATAAACATGAAAGAAAAAGCAACATTGATGACCTAAATAATTAAAATAATGGAATGAAGAGAGCTGAGAAAGTATGCTTACCTAGAAAACTTTAAGAAATAATGTGTCATTAATCTTTTTATTTGGAATAAAAAACTACAGCAATTTAAGAAAATGACCTTTTATATCATTTAGAGACAAAATTTGTGATTAAGTACATTTTCTTGGTGGTGGTAAAAGCCATATTAACTCCAAACTGCATTATTTATTAGCAGCAAGGAGGAGAAAATGACAGTGGGAAAATTGGTGATTTTTAATGATATCTCATCACAGACATAAAGGAATACTACAGTCACCTACTACAATATATTTGTACAATAGCATATTTGTATGTATTTTAATTAAAATTTCATTTCCGATTATTGCCTCCCAGATTTTGATACTGGTATATAGAAATGCTGTGGTCTTTTAAAGTTTATTTTGGACCTGGAGATATTGCTGATGTTATTAGTCATCTTAATTAGTTTCATTGCTGATTCCTCAGAATTGCCTAAGGAAAATATGATCATAACCAAATAGACATAATTTTGTAATCTTTTTGCTGAACTTTATGATTTTAAATTCTTTTTTTCTTGTCATATTGCTAGTACTACCAGAACTAAATCAAATAATATTGAAAACTGAGAGTATCCTTGATTTATTCCTATATTTTTTTGGAAGAAACTTTGCATATAATGGTTTTTTTTTGTTTTAAGTAAATACATATGCATATACATTTATAAACGTGTAGACAGATAGACGATAAATCTTTTTATGCCTGTATTTTGTGAGGATTATAACAAAATTAGTGTTGGACTCTGTCAAAGATATTTTACTAGATAAACTGTGATTATCATGTGGTTTGGGTGATTTTGTTGTAATGTGATCAATTATGGTGATTGTTTGCATATCCCTAGTGTAAGCCTAATGGGCCTTGTTAGTGTTTATTGGGTATATTACTATAGCTTGATTTGAATTACTGCATTTATTTAATTTTCTAAAACTTACATTAATACTATCAGTGTGTGAGTTTCCTTCTTTGATTTATTCTTTCATATTTTAGATATAAAAATATATGTTTTTTCATAAAAGGCTTTGGAGAAGTGCTCTTCACATTTTTGGAAGTAATTTATTTAGTGTTGTTATTCATTGTTCTTATAAAATTGGATAGAATTCTCTTACTAATATACCAAGGCCAGGACTTTTTCCTTTGGTAGTTCTTTTGGACTTGACCTTAGTCACATGCCACATGGGGGAATTTACTTTTTGCTATTCTTGGTTTCTTCTTCACGAATCTATTGAGCTGATCCCAGCTCAGATCCAGTCCCTTTTCCTTCATATTTAATGTAGCCACATATGTTGGTTCCCTGACTCTTTTTTTCATTTTTTTTTTTTTAGTTTTATCATCATATTAATTCTGCAACTGCCAATTTTTCAGGGTTGCAAGAGGTCAGTGCAGCTGTTCTAAAAATATTTTCTTTAGCCATAGTATTTTCTAAATCTGGAGGGCTAACCCAAGTAAAGGGAATTCGTTTTCCACTTCCTAATTCCCCCATTCTTTATATGTCTGGGACAAGTTGATGTGCTTTCTCATTGCAACATTATGATGGTGAAAAGTCAAAGGAAAATTATGCCGTATTGCAAAAGAAAACACATACACATGTACACACACACAAACCCAAGAAAAATAAAGAAAGTGAAAAAAACATGCTTCAGTATTAATTCAGAATTTATCAGTTGTCTCTTAGGAAGTAGATAGAATTTTTATCATGAACCTTTTAGATTTGTCTTGGATCATTGTCAATCAGAGTAGATGAGTCATTCACAGTTAACTATCCCTACAAGAGTGCAATTACCATGCGAAATGTTATTCTAGTTCTATTTGCTTCACTTTTCATGTATATGTGCATGTACACATGTATGACTGTTTATATGTACATACATGTGTCATGTGTATAGGTGAATATATGCACGTGAATCTGTATATGTGTACATGCGCGTATAAACATTGTGCATATTCACATAGACATACACACATGTATATGCACACACACGTGTGCAATGGTTATACATATGTTATATAGACATGCATGTAAATTGTAATGTGTGTTATGTGTGTGTGTATGTGTGTGTGTGTAAGTTCACAGTTCATATAATACTTCCTGGGATTTTTAGAAAGCATCTTACTTGTTTCATTTAGTACAACAGTATTTAATGTAGCACAATAGTATTTTATCACAATGATATTCCACAACTTGTTCAACCCTTCCCGAACTGATGAAAATCTGCTCAATTATCAATTCTTTGCCACCACAAAAAGGCTGTTTCTTTGTAAAAAACAGATCTTTTTTCCCTTTTCACTGATCTCTTTGTGATACAGATCTTTCAATGGTATTGATTGGTCAAAGGGTATGCACAGTTTTATAGCCCTTTGAGTGTCATTTCACATTGTTCTCCAGAATGATTAGACCACTGCACAACTCACCAGTGTCAAATACCATTTTTAGAGGAGGTTTTTTGCGTGTGTGATCATACTGTTATGAGTGGTCTCTTCCTGCCCTTTCCCATCTCCAAATGTGTGTGTCTGTATTATCTAATATATATTTATAATCTGTATCTATATCTTATATATCTTAGCATTTTTTGCATATGTGTTATTTTCCCCCATGAAAATGTAATTTTCACAAGTCCTTCCCCAATTGAATAAATGATCAAAGAGTATGACCAGGAAGTTTTCATATAAAGAAATTAAAACTATCTATAGTCATATGAAAAATGCTCTAAATCACTATAGATTACAGAAATTAAAATTAAAATAACTCTAGGGTAACACCTCATGCATATCAGATTGTCTGATATGACAAAAAATAAAGAAAATGATAAATGTTGAAGAAGATGTGAGAAAACTGGAATACTAATGCAACTGATCCAAAAATTTTGGAAAGCAATTTCAAACTATGCCCAAAGAGCTACAAAATTGTGCATGCTTTTTGATCCACCAATACTACTACTAGGTCTGTCTTCCAAAGAGAGCATAAAGAAAGGCAAAAGGATCCACATGTACAAAAATATTTATAGCAGCTCTTTCATGGTGACAAAGAATTGGAAATTGTTGAGATGTCTATCAATTGGGGAATAGTTGAACGAGTTGTGGTATATGAATGTAATGGAATATTATTTTTCTATAAGAAATAATGAAAAGACAAATTTCAGAAAAACATGGAAAGACTTACATGAACTAATACTAATTAAAGTGAGCAGAACCAGGAGGACATTGTACCCATCAACAACAACATTGTGCAATGATCAACTTTGATAGATTTAACTTTTCTCAGCAACACAATGATCTCAGATAATTCCAAAAGACTCATGATGGAAAATGCTATCCATATCCAGAGAAAGAATTATGGAATCTGAATGCAGATCAGAGCATACTGTTTTCTCTCTTCTTTTTTTTTTCCTTTTTCATGTTTTTTTTCCCTTTTGTTCTGAATCTTCATTCACAACATGACTAATGTGGAAATATGTTTAGTATGATTATACATGTATAGCCTATATCAGATTGCATGTTGTCTTGGGAATGGGGGAGAAGAGGGAGGCAGAAAAAATTTGGAGTTCAAAATCTTATCAAAGTGACTGTTGAAAATTAAAAATAAAACAATAGATAATAAGTGGGGGGAGGGGAAGAAAACATAACTTCCTTGAGGACCTAGATCAGGACTGTTTAATATTTCTGTTTTTGCACCCTCAAGGCCTCATAAAATGCCTGGCACATAACAGAGGCTTTCATAAATTTTCACAGAATGGAATGATGACTTAATGACATATCTAAAGATTGAGTCACATAATGAAGGCTAAGAATATCAAAATCTAACAGAAGTATATGCAAATAAGCCTGAATGTAAATTTGTAGGAGTCTGTATTTATTTCAAAAACAGGCATAAAATGTTTTATTAGCATCAATAAATCATTAGTTATGACTTCAATTAAAAAATCTTCGCTAAATGTCTCTTAAAATGAGTTTTGTCATTTGAATATTCTCCTTCCCGAGCCACCACTTCCACCCCTTCATAAGGCAGACTTTTTCTTTTGGAACCATTCATGGCTCCAAATAATATTGAAACCATACCAAATTCTCACTTAAATTCAATGAAGGTAGAGATCATTTTTTTTTTTGCGTTTTGTTTTTTTCTTTCTATCTATAGCACTTAACACTTTAGATATACTGGGTGCTTTATTAAACAATATTGATTGAGTTGACATTTTTATAGTTTCTGAGCTGCTCAGACTTATATAAAAGTGAGAAAGGGCAGAGCAGATGTATGAGGCCCAGAATGAGGTCTAGGGAGTTAAATGATCTACCTAAAGTCATATAGGGAATAGGAGCCAGAGCCAGAATCTGTACTCTTGTCCTCTGACTCTAAAGTCATTGAGCAATGGACTCTTGAATCGTGATATTCTCTCCACATTCCATGAAGAGAATTTTCTAGATACAAGAGAAAAAACAAATTAATATAACCTTTAAAACAAGTATTGGTTTTATGTTTGATGCCTGAAAAAGCTCAGAGTGGTCCCACAAAATTTGATAGTGATTTAGGAATAAAACTATTCCATATTTCTCATTTCTATTCTTATGGAGAGTGGTTTGCTATATGAGTTGGTGAACAAACAGCTACTTATATTAACTCAACGATTCTCTAATATATATTTATTTAACTTTGTGCATTGTACTGTACTAGGTACTAGGAATACAAATTTAAAAAAAAATGATACTGTCCCTGCCGTCAGGGAACTTACACTCTACTCTAAGAAGGAGTGATGTGAAACAATTTTTCTAAAGACAAATGAGTGCTAAACAATTTCAGGAAATAACTAACAAAAGGGGACAGGAGGGGGTTAGCAATAATAGTTTTAAACAAACTTTGATGGTGGTAATAAACTGTGCCTTGATGGAGGACAAGGATTCTGAGGGAGTAGTTAGGAGATAATTTATTTTAGGAACTAAATGTGCCTCATAAAAGAATGTCTATGTGCTTTGAGCAGTTCTCTAGAATTTATCAAAGCAGGTTTCAATTTGTGTTATTGAAGTGAATTTTTTTCACTAGAATTTCCCTATGCTAAAGAAATCTTGCTTTTCATAGTGAAAAAGTAGAATTTAATCACATCTTCATAATTTGTGACTTGAAAAGACAAATTCAGTTCAATAATATTAAGTCCCTACTGTGTACCAGAAAATTCCTTAGTCTCTATGGATACAAGTACAAAAACAAAATCAGTTCCCACTACTCATGGAGTTTATATATTATAAAAGAAAAATTAAATAAAACATAAATAAATAAAAAGTGCCATCAGAGAAGTAGGGAGGGAGGGGTGTACTAATAATTATGGAGAGTGGGGAAGCCTTTGTGTAGAGATAGCACTTAGCTGAGTCTTAAATGAAACTAAGATTTCCAAAAAATGGAAGATGAAGAGGAAAATGATAAAGACTAAAGGAGCAATCAGAACCCAAAATATCCAAGATGAAAAAAACGTAAGAAAGTTCTTGCAAAGGGAGATGAGAGTAATAAAGGCACAAAGAGGAATAGAAAGGAGGGGAATGAAAATGAACGGAATGAGAGTATTATAGAAATCTAGGTGACTGCCCATCTATCATATGATAGGGTCTGGACCAGGGAATTCATTGATATTAGGAACTGCCAGTTGAAAAAGTCTCCTTTGTCATTTTGGAACCTTCTCTGTAACTTAGATTCTTAGAAAACTGCTTGGAACACTAAGAAATAAAGTGATTTGCAGAAAGTCACCCAAGCATGATGTGTTTGATGTGAGAGTTGAACACAGGGCCTCCTAGCTCTCAGGTCAGTTCTCTGTCTGTTGTGTCATGCTATTTATTTCGTATATAACACAGAATCAAGAAAAAAAAAAATACTGTGGTTCATCTTATCATCTAATAATTTGAGCACCAATTTCCTACCACTTGAACTAAGACCTAGTATATCATTAAAATGTTAGATTACTTTTTTTAGAAGGCCAGGGAGAAGAGGGCTGAGCGATATAGTATCTAATGGTGAATATAATTATCATTATGATCAACAATAGAAACATGATCCTTATTATTATGGGTCATATGTAGGCCAGTCTTCTCTCTGCAACATGAATGTGATATCCCAGTACTTAAGGCTCACAATGTAAATTGAGCAGAACATTTGTATGCGTGACCAAAAGTATACACACACACACATATATGGAATGAGCAGAGAATGCATACATATATCATCTATAAGTACATATAATTACATAAATATGCATATATATGTATACATACATATGTGTGTGGTCACCATGTACACAGATGGATAGATATTAAAGTTTAAAATGTCATCTGTAACAACAGATGAATCAAAGCCCTCTGTGCCTAATATCATCCTCTTTCCCCCAAACTTGGTCAAACACATTCTAGGACCAATGAATAGATTATTTCTTGAAAACATGTTCAGTTTTGGGATAGCAAAGTGGAAGTCCGAGTAACATGAAGCAGTCTGATAGAGGGGAAAAACAAACAAACAACATTTTGTATCAGGTTTTAAAAGACTTTTCTCCAAAGCTCGAGAGTCAGTCTTGCTGTGGCAATATATAAATGTTGTTCTAGTTTTAAGAGTGACTCTGTGATAAAAAGACAGGTATTACCCCTTAAAGTGAAGCTGCCATTACAAGAAATAGTTGGGGGATTTGATAGCAAACACCATTGCTTCTCCTGTATGTGTATGTGTGCACTTTCTCCAGGATTTCCTGGTTTAAGTTATTTATTCTGGTTGGCTTAATATCTCCTGTATACTCCGCATTTTCAAATATAACTTTCCAGACTTGTCTTTTGTTAATAGCATAAAATAATTATACAATCTAAATAGAGAAATAATTAGTGCAATGGCTTTGTTTTTGCAAACAATGTAGATAGAGACTAGGAAGCCATTTTAGTTAAATGAGGACATTATTAGCAATATGGATTACATTCAGGTCTTAAAGAAAATAAGCTTAAAATTTTAACTAGATAATTTGATCATCCAAATGTGATATTAACAAACTAGAGATATTTAAATAATAAATTACATGTATAAACTTACTATTAAGTAGAAATTCTTTAGACAAAATATTGTGACTCTCTGAATAAAATTACACCACATTTTTCTTTAGCAGAATGCATATGAGTAAGCAAGATGGGAAATTTGTCTTTTTCTGCCTATCTCTTCAAATGTTCAATCGCAAAAGAAAGCAATTATTTGCCAGATGTAAAGTAATTACAACTAAATCCACAAGATAAGAAGACAGCACACCTGGGATGAGGTAAGAACCTTATGAATTAGCAGCAGAAATTGATAAGACCTAGAAGTCTTTTTAAATACCACCCCAGTTTACACAAACCATTTCCACAGGTTTGTGCCTAGGGGTCCTCATCTAGGAACCTCCTTTGACTACATTATATATGACCAAATAATTATTCAGACAGGCAGAGACAGCAGATGCTAATTCTTCCCAGCCAAATGAAGGAAAGGAGATTGGAAGGAGAATCAGGGAAGCTGTAAACAAGCCTGTGTTTGCAGGTGCATTGGGCCTGAAAAAATGAAGACTGGAAAGCTCCTTTGGGTCAGTATTGTCTCCCCAGAGGTCACTCAAGGCAGAGAACTAGGCTAGTGGCTCTCAAATCCACCAAGAAGAGGAAGGAGATGCAGTTTGTGACCTAACCTTGGGAAACTGGGCATCAGTAAAGGAGAGGGTTCAGAAGGTAACAAAGAATGCATGACAAAATGATAGAAATTCAGAAGATGTTTTAATAAAAGCTCACTACCATAGATAAATTTATCAAAATGATATTAAAATTGAAAAGAAAGAATAAAGGTAAAGCCAAATTATGTTTCACAAACAGTAAAATATGAAATAAAATATTCCAAAGGTACTTGACAGAAAACAGAATCCTGTTTACTTCCCAGAAATCATGGAATAACAAAGAAATTATAGAATTGTTTGGGAATTAGAAAAAGAAATTATTAATGAACTTATTTAAAAGCTCTAACTTTCACTATTCCAAATAGAACACAGTGCAGAATTTAAAATAAAAAATAAGTTTGAAAAAAATGGCATCCATAAGGGAGAATTTTAAAGAAGCTATGAAAGGATTAGCAGATTTGGAATTCAAAAGTATTAAAGTGACACAAAAAATGAGAGAAGAAAATCAACAAACAACAAGACAACTAACAAACAAATTCCTTGAGTGCAAGGGGCTATTTTTTTGCTTTGTTTTTGGTTTTTTTTTTTTTGGTGTTTAGGTCAAATGCTTGTTGATCGAATTGTTGATTGATTGATACTTCATTCAGGTCTGTGATCAAACTGATATGTATGTCAAGCAAAGCAACATGCTTCTTTATATTTCTTATCCTTGTGTATGTCTTCTCATAAATACTTTGCTGATGTATCCAAATCTCTGTTAACATTCTTTTAGGTATTTTGGCATTACTTGTTTATATCCATGTCTATATCTATTGTTGCTGCTGTTCAGTTGTTTCAGTCATATCTGACTCTTCATGAACCCCTTTTGGGGTTTCCTTTGTAAATATACTGGAATGATTTGCCATTTCATTCCCAGTTCTTTTTACAGATGAGAAACTGAGGTAAACAGAGTTAAGTGAATTGCCCAAGGTCACATAGCTAGTAAATGTCTGAAGCCAAATTTGATCTCAGGAAGATGAATCTTCCCGACTTAGACCTGGTGCTCTTTCCACTCCACCATCCAGATGCCCACCTATATCTATATCTATTTATATACATATGAATATAAAACATTGCCTAATACATATCTGACATGCATGCACATTATATGAATGTATATATATATATGTGTGTGTGTGTATGTCTATGTGTATATACACATATCTTTATATAGATACATATGTGTGTAAATATACCCACACATACAAAACATTAGCTATACTGGTCCCTATTGCATGAAGGCAAAATGTGTTATGTAACACCTCTTGCCCAGGACTCTTTGGTATCCTTAAGGCAGAAATTTCTGCGGGGGGGAGGTGTCTAGATTCTCTGAAAATGGCTCTACAGTTCTTTCAAAGTTTTAATCTTTGAAATCATATAGAAATGAGAAATGCAATTATTTAAGTAAAAAAGCCAAAAGGCTGACTTTAAATCTCAACAACTTATGCCAATGTCCGCTATCATATAAATTTTAGTTATCCATTTAACTTAGATTTGGAATGTCAACATTTTCAAAACTTAATTGGTTTTAATCTAATTTATTTATCATTACTATTTCAGTCTACACATTCCAAAACCAATGGTTACTAAAACACCATTATTTAGTACTTGTTGAAATTTTGGAAAACAGGTATCAGACATAGCCTAACAAGACATGATGGCTAGTTTCCTGGAATTTTTAGGGGAAAAAAGACATTAATCTCTGTAGCCATTGTAACATCATTAATTATTATAAACTACAAAGTTTCAGGGGGTAGTTTTAGAGCAGTAATTCTTAAACACTTATATATACACACACACATACATAGTTTAAACACTGTATTTCAACATAATTTGTTTCCTTTTCTTATCATTTTTCTGAGATAATATCTATTATCTTCATCAGACTGTTCAAAGGGTACATGCCATTGAAAATAAGAGTTAAGAACTCCTGTTTTAAAGGAAACTACTGGTTTAGACCTAATAGGACCCTTAATAAGCTCTTTAAAGAACAATCCTAATAAATCAGTCTCATCTGAAGTCTTTAACATAGGTTAAGTCTATAGGAACATTCTCACCTCTGCCCTTGGGAAAGACTGCTAATGAAAATTTGAAGTTGGTTTAAACCTGATTTTCTGACAAATGGAAGCTATTTGTCTAGAAACCTTCAAGAAGAAAACCACCACCAAGGACAACAATAATTGCAGTGATTAGCATTGTTATAATCATCACCAGCATCACCGCCACCATCATCAATTATTTCTGGTCAGTAGAGAAAAACCTCGAAAATATTGGAAAGACTTATTTTAAGCATAAATGGGAGGATAAAGATAAAATCATGTGGTTTGAAGGCATATGGATGCCTGCTATCCACGTCATTAGAGGGAACTTCCATGTCCATGGGTCATAAATGCATTACGGAATAATGAATTAATGAATTAAAAAGCATTTATTAAGTGACTACTGTATGCCATACACTGTGCTAAGTTCTGGAGATGAAATGAAGAGTCTTAACAAAGTGACCACAGAGTCCGAATAAAAAATTTTAAGGAGCTTTAATTTTCCAGCTGGGGCTACTCCATGCCAATTCAGAGGGAGGGAGTAGCACAGAGATCAGGATTTTAGAAACTTATATCCAGTATGGTTTCATAGGTGTAAGTAAGTTGCTTAGGCAAGGGGTTTGTGATTACAGGGCATGATGACCGAGCAAGAAGAAGAATGAAGAATAGGCAAGGGGTGGAGTTTGTGATTACATCTGGTTGTAGGATAAGCAGACAGGGGCACAGGGCATATTGACCAAGAAGAAAAACAAATGAGAAATAGGCAAATTATTCTAGGCCAATTTCTTGACTCCTATCTTGAGTCTATGAAGTTTCTACTTAATTGGTTCCTGGCCACTTCAGAGATGCAAGTAAAAAAAAAGAAAGAAAGAAAGAATGCCTGCTCTCAAGAAGCTTACATTCTAATGGGGGGAGGATATCAAATGAATAATAGAGGGATGGCCAGGGAAGGGTGTTTGGGGACAGGAAATCACAGATAGTGAGTGCAGTCACTAATTTAACATTCCCTTTCCAAAAGTAATGATAGCGTTCATTTTATTACTAATACTAGAGAAAGGGTTGAAAAGAGTTTGGGAAATATTTAGCACGTCAAGAAGATGTCTGAAGTAAAGCATAGTTGGGGGTCAAGACCAAACTAATATAGATGGTTATAGGAATTCACTCATACATCCAATTGTGTAGTATAAATTAAAAGATGGCAGCATGTCTGCAGTAAAATTCCTTTTGGAAAAAGGACATTTCTAATAAACATATCCAAATAATGGAAACATTTCCAATAAACAAGTAGTCAGAAGATATGGGGGGCATTTTCCAAAGAAAGTCCTAAACTACTGTCATCAGTATCACCAACTGCCTATTAGATTGTAAGATCTTTGAGGTCAGGGACTGTCTCTTATTTCTTTTTATATCTCCAGTGCTTAGCACAGTGTCTGACACATGGTAGACTCTTAAATGTTTATTGATTAATTGATTGATTATTGGGCATTGCAATCTCTATGTGCTAGAGTCATTACAAACAGCATGTCCAACGCAGAACCTGAAAATAGTTGCTCTGCTGATTATGGACAAATCACTTAATCTTAGAGGCAGTGCTCTGAATTCACAAATTACAAATTAATTGCCAATGAGCATATTGGGGGTGAATTTTCAAATGGGGAGCCACTTCTATTGATAAAAACAAAGATATGTACCCCTAAAAAGATTTATTTGTCCTACCCCTCCTCCTTAAGTATATGTTCTTTTCAGTGCAATGGCTGTCATATCTAGGGTAGTTAGGTGGCACAGTGAATCGAGCACCGGTCTTAAAGTTAGGAAGACCTGAGTTCAAATACAAATTCAGACACTTATTAGCTCTGCGACCCCAGGCAAGTCACTTAACCTCTATTTGCTTCAGTTTCTAATCTTTAAAATAGCATCTACCTTACAGAATTGCTGTGTGGATCAAATAAGACAATAATTATAAAGCAGAATATAAAGCACAATTACTAGAGCATAGTAGATACCATATAAATGTTAGTTATTATTATTACTATTAATGATTTCACTAATTTAATTACTAGTGTACAGCCTTTAACTAGGTACGGAATTAGTATAATATTATGACATGACACGACACAACACAACACAACATGACACAACACAACACAATGACATAACACAACATAACATAACATAACATAACATAATATAATATAATATAATATAATATAATATAATATAATATAATAAATTATTGAACAGAAATCTGTTTTTATCCACTGTTCTTATTACCAGGACAGTAATAGTATGAGGAAATGAAGTCCAAATGGTTTACTACATCAACATTCCTCAAGCTGAGTCCTCTAGAGTTTGTGGTCTTCTCAGGTATTTGTTCAAGTCTGTATGATTCCTCTACTCAAATTTTCACATTTTATTTAGTTATCTAATCATTTGATATTTTTCTTTTTTTTAGTTAGTTAAATGAAAATCAGTTGAAGTCATTTTATAGATATGGAGGCTTTTGCCGCCATGGGGAAGTGTTAGGCTAAGATGTGGCAATAAAGGAAATAATAGTAATGATAAGGGGGAAACAGAGACAACTACATCACAAATTCTTCTTTGCTCATCATGCTGGCCCTGGGATTTCTTTTCCTTTAATGAAAAGATATATGAGTAAGACTACTAATTCTCTCTGTATGCATCTTAAGCACTATACAAAATAGGACAGACAGTACAGCATAGAGAATGTATTAATTATGGAGTCTGGGCTGTTGCCAGGAGTCAATCTGTTGAAAAGTAGCCAAGATTGGGACTTTACATTCAAATGAGAAATACTGCAAAGCAACTACTGTCAGTTTTAATTTGTTTTTGGTGTAGTGAATAGAGAGTCGGTCTGGGAGTCAGAAAAAAATTGGGTTCCAGTACTGCCATTGATATGATGTCTGACTGACCCTAGGCAAGTCATATATACTCTGTGTTCGAGGCAGCTCTCTGAGAATGGAAATTACTGAGAAGATACCAAATGTCAGTGGTAAAGAGAGTTTCCTCACCCATGATTTTCCTATTTAAATGAAATTGCACATCCATTACCATATGGATTCTATTTTGCTCACATCCAAACCTCACTCTGGCCTTGTTTTGTTGTTCTTGTTGTGGAATTGTTTCAGGTGTGTCCAACTCTCTGTGACCCTATTTTAGGGTTTTCTTGGCAAAGATACAGGAATGGCTTGTCATTTCTTTCTCCAGCTCATTTTACAGATGAGAAACTGAGTTAGAGAAAGTTAAACGACTTGTTCACAATCACACAACTAATCAATATCTGAGGCTGGATTTGAACTCAGATCTTCATGAAGGCAGGTTCAGAGCTCTATCCACTATACCACCTAGCTGACACTAGGAGGATCAGTGGGCCCATTTTACGATGGAACTATTAAGTATAAGAGGGACTCATTAAAAAATGTAGGATAAGGAACTTTTAACTAACAATATGTATATGCATGTAAATAGATAGAAAGATTGATAGATAGATTTTAAAACTTCATAATTTTAATTGTTAAGCACATGCCCTAAGGAAGTCAAACATGAAAATAAAGAGGGCTAAAATTCTAAATATTACTAAATATTAAAATATTTACATTAGTCCTTTTTATAGTAAAAAAAAATGCAAAGTTGAGGCCCATTGTGTGGGAAATGGTAAAAAAAAAATCAATGCATATAAATTTACTGGAATATTATTTTTCCATAAGAAATGAAACAAGGGCAGACAAATGAACTAAAGCAGAGTGAACTAAGGAGAATCAGTAAAACAGTAAACACAATGACTACAATAATAAAAATGGGAAAAAAATAAGAAATATAGCAACAATGATCTTGAATTCTGTACTATTATAATAACCAAGTTTGGTCCCAAAGAAGAGATGAAAAAATAAGCTTCCCTCTCCTCTTTGAAGATTGGGGGACCATGATTGAAATATTGCATATAGTATTGCTTGGTTTTAAGGAATTGCTTTTTTTTTTTGCCTCTTCATTTTTTTTTTTTTGTTGTGTACTTTTTATCTTTCCTTCCCCCACCCCAACCAAGAAGGCTATAATCAAGAAGATATACATACATATATACATGTATCTGTGTTTATACACATACATTTATGTAATATATATCCACATACATAGATATACACATATATACTCAAACACATATATGTAATACATTATTTTGCTTATTTCCACTTTTCATCTATTTCTCTGAAGGTGTATAGCATCTTCATAAATCCAACTCTTTCTACATTTTTCTAAATCTGCCAGCTCATCATTTCCTATATGACAACAATATTCTGACCCAATCACATTCTATCTGGGAGACTGTCTATGACAGTTTCCCCCGCCCCCCAATTTTCTGCATTCCCTCTATTCTTGGCTATGTAGGATTTATTTGGAGAGGAAAATTTTAATTTAAAAAAATCAAAATTATTCTCTTTATACTTCAACATTGCTCTTACCTTATAATATTGTTTTAAAGTCTGATATTATTGAATCTAGTTCCTTGACATCTTTTTTCCCAAGTTTCCTTGAAATTCCTGATGCTCTGCTATTCTGAATGAACTCTGTCATTGGGTTTTTTTTTACTCAATAAGATAAGTTTTTAGTTATTTAATTGATATTGCATTACATAAATAGATTAGTCAGGTAAAATTGCCATTTCTTATTATATTAGCTTTACCTACCCATCCAAAATAAACATTACTTCAATTTTTTAGACCTAACTTTATTTGTATAAAAGGTGTTTTGTATTTATATTAGTATAGTTTCTGTGTCTGTTTTGGCAAGTATAATCTCATATTTTTTATACTTTCTAGTTATTTTATATGGTCTAAAATTATTGATTAATAAGACTAACACATAGTGTGGTTTCCCTATTTTTTCTCTTTCAATTAAATCTGATTTTAGCTTTGAGATCATGATTACTATCCCTGCTTTTTTATATAATAAATCCTATTCCTGGCCTTTATTTTATGCTTGTGTGTATTTTTCATTTTTATAGCACCTCCTAAAAAAAATATATTGTTGAATTCAAATTTTTAATCTGCTGTCAGTTTCTATTTAGTATTCCATTCACATTTTAAACTATAATTACTTGCATATTTTCCTCCTTCCTATTTTCCTCACTATCCTTCTTACCTTATTTCTATCCCTCTTCACTCTTCTACTTTACTTCTACCTGCTACCCTGCCCTCCTATTCCTTAACCTTCCCACCCTCCAAAAATCCCTCTCTTATCCTCTCCCTCCACCCTATCTCCTTAACCTCTTATTTCTTTCTGAATTTGGAAGATTTTTATATCATTCTAAATGTATATGTGGTTCCCTCTTTATCCCATTCCCATTAATTTAGAAACCCTTATCCTATATAACTATATATATCCCATATATCATCCTTCATCCTATTGCCATCTTCTCTCCCTTTCCTATCCCCTTACCCTCTTATTTCTTTCTGAATTTAAAAGATGTACTTTATACCCTTTTATAGATAGAGACACAGATAGGTAGGTGTAATGTTCCCTCTTTAATCCATTGCTGATGAGGGTAGGGTTCCAGAACTACCCACTCTCCTTGCCCACCTAATTCCTCTATATCTGTTCTTCCTCTTAACCCTCATTTATATGAGATAATTATACTTTTTACTTTTTCCTACATCATTTTGCTTTTTAGAATCATATCATACTCAGCTCTACCCCACTCTTTCTTTTAAACTACCCAATTACTAACAACAATCTTACAGTGCTTACATTTCCACATATAAAAAGTAAACACTTTGTCTTTATTGAGTTGTAATTAGTCTTTGATGTTTACCTTATATTTCTCCTGAATCTCATATGTCAAATTTTCAATCAAATTCTGGTCTTTTTTGTGATAAAATGCTGAAAGTCTGTCAATTCATTGAATATCTTTTTTTTTTCTTTTTTCATTCTGGTTTCTCTCTGTCTCTCTGTCTCTCTCTGTCTCTCTCTGTCTCTCTCTGTCTCTGTCTCTCTGTCTCTCTCTGTCTCTCTCTCTGTCTCTCTCTGTCTCTGTCTCTCTGTCTCTCTCTCTCTCTCTCTCTCTCTCTCTCTAGTTCTTCACAATGAGACCTGGCTCTCTAGGGAAGAAAGGTAGAAGCTAATATAATCTTGGACTGCATTTAAAGGAGCATAGATCTTCCAAGAAATAGGATAATGATAGCTTCATTGTACTCTGCCATCATCAGAGCTTATCTGCAGGTTTATATTTAGTATATTTAGTTCTAGGTGCTGCAGTTTAAGAATAATATTGATAGGGAGAGGAATCTGGGAAGGTAGAGAAGTAGGTCAGAAAATTTCAAGCTCTCAAATTTTCCTCCACAAAAGTGATAAAATAGCAACTCTGGGCAAACATAGAGCCTTGAAAATAAATAAGAGTAGAGGCAGAACAGGGGTCCTTTTGGGACAACTGGAGAAGACATGAAAAAAAAATCCCAGAACTAGATTTCCTCCTTGTGAAGAGTGAATGACTCTAGGGTAAGGTCCACTTTAACAACCAGGGAAAGTTGCTTAAACAACAAGCTGCAAGCCCTGGAGTTAGCAGAGTTGGTAGACTTTATCCACTTGACACAGGAACTTTTACCCAATGGACAGTGAGGGGAGCTGGGTATCTGACCAAGGGAAGATCTAGGGAATTTCTGTTGACAAGGAACACCAGACCCAGCTGTGCTGCAGAGAGCAGAGTGGGTGAGAAGGAATCAGTACACACCTGGTGAATGCAGAAGCAGTGGGGACAGAGATGCTACTGGCTGTGGATGCTCAAAAGAGGCTACAGGTCTTGGTTAGAGTTCAAGTTCAGAGGAGAGAACTGAAGGAGGATCGAAGGCAAGAGGCACTTTATCCCAGAGGTGGTTATAAAAACTAAATTATTACCAAAAAAAATATGCACAGGCAAAGGAGAAAGAATTGGACAATAGAGAGATGGGAATAGAGAAGACTGGGGTTTGTCTTCAGAGGAAGATACTGGAGCAAAGAAACCCTCTTCTACCCCAGAGAGTAATGTCAAGTGGTCACCTGCCCAAAAAGAATTCATTGAAGAACTTAAAGAGACTTCAAAAATCAAGTGAGAGACTGGGGGAAAAGAAAAAAATAAAAATAAGAATAATCCAAGAAAAACAAGAAGATTGTGACAAGAAAGTCAGTAAATTTAAAAAGGAAATCCAGAATCTTAATGAAGAAAATGACTTTTTGAAAATCAGAAGTGGTCAAGGGAAAGCCAGCAAAGTCACTGGAGATGAAGAAATAAAATGACAAAAATATCAAGAATGAAAAGAAAAGGTAAAATATCTTGTAAGAAAAGTAATGGTTCTAGAGAACAGATCAAGAAGAGAAAATGTAGGAATAATTGAACTACCTGAAAGTTCTGATCAAAAAAAGAATATTGATATAATAATATAAGAAATAATGAAAGAAAACTGCCCTAAAGCATTAGAACAAAAGGGGAAAGGGAAATTGAAAAAAATCACTTATCACTACCTGAAAGAGATACTACAAGGATAACTCACAGGAATATTATAGTTAAATTCTAAAATTCCCAAATCAAGGACAAAATTTTATGAGCAACAAGAAAAAAAAAATTTACATGTGATGGAACCACAATTAGAATCACACAAGACTTAGCAGTGGTGGCACTAAAAGATAACAGGTCTTAGAACACTATATATCAAAGAGCAAAAGAACTGGCCTCTGGCCAAAAATATACCAGAAAAGCTAAGCATAATTTTGAACGGGAAAAATAAAATGGACGTTTGATAAACTGCCAGACTTTCAGGACTCTGTTGAAAAGAAAAAAAAAAAAAAAACACCCTGAACTCAATAGAAGATTTTACACACAAAAGCCAAAAGAAAGATAAGGTACATACTAATGACCAATTACAAGGGACTAAATAAGAATAAAATGTTTACCTTTCATGTATTGAAAATGCAAAATCTATGTCTAAGATTAATAGTAATTAGGTAGCTTATAAGAAAGATTGGGATAGACCTGAGTATGATATGACTTGAAAAAGTAAAAACATTCAAGAATAATTAAGAGTAATTATCCTATGCAAATGAGGTACAAGAAGAAGAACCAATAAAGAGGATTTAGTTGGGGCAGGGGAGCTATTAGTTCTGTAAACCTACTTTTATCAGGAATAGGTTTAAGAGCGGTAAATACATATACATCTGGAAGAATATAAAAGTCTTCAAAATTTAAAAAAGAAATAGAACTCTAAGGGGATAAGGAGGGGTGAGAGGATAAAGAAGTAATCTTTACAGGGGAAGGTGAGGGAATAGGTTAAAAAGTGGGGTATAAAAGGGTGTTTTGATTTAGAGGAATGAAAGGATAAGAGAGGTAGTTTTAGAGGGGAGAGTGAAAGAACAGATAAAAGGTGTGTACAAAAGGGTGTTTAGATTTAGGGGGATGGGAGGGTTAAGCACTGGTTGCTGGAGATGGGGTAGCTTAAAATAATAAGAGGGCTAGGCAGCAAAAGTTAAGTAGAGGACTTAGGAGAAATAGGGAAAAAGAGATATGCATAAACATAAACACAAGATTAAGAGTGGAATCTGTTAGGGAAAGTATATATTTATGTATGTATGTGTGTGTATGTATATATGTATGTATATGTATATATCAATATCCATATATAAATACATCCATGTTCAATTGTATACTTGGGGTGGTAGATAAAGGGTAGACAAAGAAGGGCGAAAAAAGAACAAGTAAAAAGTATGTAGCAGAGAACAAAAGAAAACCTACAAGGAAGCAAAGATGGACACTATGTAATATATAGGCTTTCTTGAAATGATTAAGTTTCTGCTCTCTGAATTCCCTCCTATGTTCTATTGTATACATGAATTCTTTTTCTTTTCTTATTTTGCATTTGTCTAATATTTAAGTTTACAGTGTTTCCTTTTCTTTCTTATTTTGTATTTAAGTTTTAGTATTTATGTAAAATAAAGAAAATTTTAAAAAATAATAACACTGATAAAGGGGAGACTGTCCAGAGTAAGGGTAGCAAAAAATGGCCTGAAGGACAAAAGCAGTCATATACACCATTTTTTTTTGTTAAGACCCTTTAAGCTAAAATGATTTTTACATAAATATTTTCAAAAGGGTTAAAAAAAGAAAGCATCCTTAGCTTGCTAGTCCACAAAAATAAGTGGTGAGTCAGAATTGGTTCTAGGGCTGTAATTTGCTCAGTCACAGTCTAAAGCATGGTAATGAGAATGACAAAGAACTTTGAGTCAATGTCACATAAATATCAGTTGAAGAAATTTAGTATTTTAATTTGTAGAAGACTGGTCATCTTCAAGTATTTGAAGTGTTTTAAGTATATCATATGGAAGAGAGATTAGCCTTGTGCTGTTGGCATGAGAGGGTAGAAAATAAAAATGTCCTTACAATCAGATAGGTCCCAAAGGGTCAGAGTTTAGCCTTCCTAGGTGGTAGGTTTCCCCTCCTCGAATGTCTGCACACAAAGTCTAGATACCACTCACTGAATGTGTTAAAGTGGTGTTTCCTTTTGCACATGGGCTGCACTATATGGACTTTGACTTCCCTTCACCACACTGAAACTCTGTGATTCTATGATTCTATGTATAAGATAGATGTTATTGCCAGATTCAGACAATGCATATATGCTAAAGGATACAGAATAAGAAAGTATCATCTTATTACCTGCCCATTAGAATCACATTGTCAACACTTCTACATCATCAGCTCTAGGAACCCTGATGCCCTCTGCTCTGGTCAAACCACGTGCTAATTACTATGTTCAATTTTGGGAGCTCCATTTTTGGCTGGGCATTAAAGAGCTGAAGGTGTTCTAGGGCAGCATGATCAGGAGGATGAGGGGAATGGATGCTAAGTTCCTTCCTCTAGCATCAATAAACCATCCTAGCCAAAATAACAATGTACTCAGATCAGCATCTGGAGGCAGCATGTGTTGGGTGGGTCAAATCACAACTACCACCAAATGATCATTTTCCTTTGGACCTCAGTAAAGTCTGCCCAAGCCTCTGTATCTAAGAACCCCAGGAATAGGACTAGCATTAGGATAATATTTCTGGTTCCAGAGACTTCCTCCTCCCCCTGACAGGGGAAGATTCATTGTAAAGACCACAACTGGCAACTGATTCTGCAGGTGTTGAGGTCCTGTCTCCTCATCCATAGCTACTGAAAACCCAGAAAAGAAGGCTCTAACCAGGAAAATCTTTGATACTGCCAAATGATTTAAGATCAGAAACAGATATGCTTTTAACAATGGAAAATAAGCAGTAGGAAAAATGTATTTCCATCTGCCTTGCTCATTCGTCCTTTTATATGTGCCTTTTATTTTCATGTGAGCTCCATAAGAGTAGAGCCTGTTCTGCTTTTCTATGAAACTTAAAATGTTTTAATGTTGGCTATTTTGAGGCATCAACATAAGGGTGACATTTGGAGAGAGAGAGAGAGACAGAGACAGAGACAGAGACAGAGACAGAGACAGAGAGACAGACAGAGACAGAGACAGACAGAGACAGAGAGACAGACAGAGAGACAGAGACAGAGAGAGACAGAGAGACAGACACAGGCAGAGACAGAGACAGACAGACAGAAAGAGACAGAGAGATAGAGAGACAGAGAGAGACAGAGAAAAAGACAGGACTTGTGTTTTCATTGGTGTAGAAACTCAAAGGGAAGGAAACTCTCTATGCAAATTTGTACTTTTTCTGCAACTTATAGTCTTAGAGAATTGCTTAGAGCCCTGAGATATTAAATGACTAGTCCAGGGTCCCCAGTCCGTATGTATCAGATATGAGGTTTAAATATAGTTGCTCCAGGTTTTGCATGTTAAGTGCTTAATAAAAGCTTTATTATTCTTTCATTCATCTATGCATTGATTCACTCATTCTATCTCTAAATCCTCTGATCACATGATTCTAATGCAAAAGGAAATAAGAGGGAAGGTAGATGGAACTAGACTTATTTAGTCTAGAGAAGAAAAAGTTTTGAGTACATGATAACTCTTCAAATATTTGAAGAGATATCTTGTGAAAGATATAAAAATCTGATTCTGTGTGACTTTGGAGGGCAGGACCAGAATTTTCACATTTCTTTCTTTTAGAACTGTATCTATTCCTTCTTTACTTCCCCCACAGGGCTGGTTTTGTCACCTAACAAAGGCCTTTTTCCTTAAGGAAATCCACACATTTAAACTATTTACTTTAAATTTGTTTTAGACATCCCTTTCTCATTTTAGATGAACAATCTAATGTCTTTCTGAACTATGAAAAAAATCAATTGTACTTAAAAATTTTATTTCTAAGCTCTCCAGAATAAGATTTCTCTAAAACATAGAACATGTACTAGATCCAACACGGTCTGTTGTACTCTACATACCTAGATGGTACAATGGGCTAAACAGTGGGAACTGGGAGGCAGGAAGACCTGAGTTCAGATTCTGCCTCAGAAGCTTGCTAGCTATGTGACTCTAGCCAAGTCATACAACCCCTTTTAGCACCAATTTCCTCGTCTGTAAAACTGGGATAATAGTAATATCCCACTCTTAGGGTTGTTATGATGATTAAATGAGGTAGCATATGTAAAGCATTTTTGCAAACCTGAAAGGCCTTTATAATTTTATTATTACTTATTATCTTTGTGGTCTTATCCATGTGGAAAAATTCCAGGCTTTTTAGATATAAACTCTACTATGCCAAAGGGAGAGTAACAGCAGGAGCAAAGTTGAATGATTTGTTTTGGATCTCAAAGCAAACATACATTATAGTACAGCATGCTGGTTTGGGCTGTTTTGTCAATGCTAGTTTATTGGAAATATGTCACTTTGATAAAAAATTTTCCTCCCATTAACTCTGTTAAATCACTGGAGGACCCCTTCTGTGCCATATGAAATCAACACCTGTGTTCCATACTTTCTGAAGATAAATGTGATTATCTTTCAGAAAGCAGAATTTCAGGTATTTCCTTTCTATTTGTGCATCTTCATTATTAATGAATTCCACAGATGTGTTTAGAATAACCATTGTTATAAAATTTTCAGATGTGCTTCAATGTTGTAAAATATATAACATGGGTTATCTTGTAATACACACTCTTAGGTTATCTACAACTATGATCATAGCAGACATGTATTTTGATAAGATTGTATTGATTTTGATAAAATTTGTGCAGAAATGCCAAAAACATAAAGAATGAAATCCAGCAAAGAAGACACCTTTCAACCTTATCCTACATATATGAAAGGGAATGCTAAGTTCTGAACAAGAGAGATAAGAGATGCAATGTTTATTAGATAAAAACTGAAAGAAAAAATCTTTGGGAGGTATGACAAAATACAGTTAAGCTATGGGAGTAAGGAACACAAAATTGAAAAATAATTTTGCACATATAAAGTCAATTTCACCAAGTAAAGCTAAATTTGTGATAGACTTAATTTTAAAGTCTATTATTTTCAAGGCACTATAAGCAACTTAAAAATGTATAGAGTTGAGTCCTTGCTCTGTAAATGTTTACAACCTAGTGATGGGAGCCAGAGAAGTACAAAAATATCTATAAAATACCTGTTCCAAGAAGTTATGGTAAATGGGACAGAAGAAATCAAAGCAATATACTGAAGGAGGAGGAAGGAGAATATGAGATTAAAGACACTAGAGTTAGATGGAAATCAAGAACAGATCCACAAATAAGGAAGCATTTGAAATGGACCTTGATGAGGAGAGTTATAACATGGAGAGATGAAAAGGATGCCAACTTAAGTGTAAGAAACAGATTAAGCAAAAATCCAGAAGCAAAATAATCCTGTAATTTGCCCCCAAAATACTGTTTTCAAATGAAAGTCCAGTTTTGATAGAGCACAGGATACATTCCAGAAATAGTGGGAGTTAAGTATAGAAAGAAAATGATGCTATTTTGTGAGAGATATTTTAATGGTAGAATAAGTTGTCTAAATTTAATTCCATGGGCAAAGAAGTAGCCACAGGGGGAAAAATGGGAAGAACTCAAAAGTAAGAATGTAGGCTTCAGGAAACAAGTATCTAGCTTCTGAAAGAGGGATATAGAGTGGCGGAAATCTGATCAGAAAGGGAAGAGGAAAAAGCATAGTAGCCAGAATTAGAACACAAAATCAGAGTGGAACCATAATTAAAGTTGTCTTTCTGATGAAACACTGAAGTTATGGTTCCATAGCTTGTTATATTTACCCCTCCTGGCAAAGGGATAAGTGTCAGATCTTGCAGTCCTATAAGTTCCAGCTTTGAGTAGAGAAGGGATGAAGGCAGGTATTATAGAGGAATGGGTCAAAATTGGTGAAGGAAAGAAAAAAGAGAGGAATAATCAAAGACAAAGCCTTAATGAATAACAAATTAAAAGTATCAGAGCAATAAGGTCAAAAAGTCAGAAAAGTAGGAGGAAAAACAAAACAGTTCAGTGTGACAAAACCCCAAGACAGAAAACAATATCAAGAGAGGTATCGAATAGTACCAAGTGCTGTAGAAAAATCATGGGAGGAGTAGCATCAAGATGGCGGCTCTGAAGCAGGAAAACTCTGCAGCTGCCTCCATAACCATCTCAAATACCTATAAAATATGACTCTATATAAATTTTGAACCTCCAAAATTCACAAAAGTACAGAGAAACACATCTCCTACTGAAGGCAGCCCTAAAGGCTGATGGGAAGGCTTCATTGCAGTGCACTGGGAATTAAGCCCAGCCCTGACTGAAACAGCCATGTTAGACCCAGGGCAATCAGGACAAGCTACTGCTGGAGCATTCAGGAGAGTGGATCACCAGCATCTGTAGCAGTTTCCAGAATTATCAACCCATAAGAAACAAGGACAAAGTGAAAGGTCAGTGGAACTTGGCTAAATTTGGGGGAGAGAAGTGGGTCCAGCCAACTGCCCCCAGGGCAAGAAAGCACGAGAAGTGGTGGCCCTGCAGCCACCTCCACCCCAGCTTCAGAGCTCATGGCCTGCAGATTGCAGGGGGATAAAGCCATCATTCAAAGGCTAAGTGCACTTGCATTAACCTTTCTGGATTGGGATTGTGGTCTAGGTTGGTAGTTCTGAGGTGTGTGACCAGTGAGCCAAAACTGGTGGGGGCTCCAGAGACAGCAGCCTCCTAATATCTCCGGCAGCTGTGAAAACCCCAGCAATTTGGGACAAAGCTCTCCCCTAGGGAAGCAGAGATTGACTGTGGCTCAAAAATCAAGTTAATTGACTGGCAACATGAGCAGGCAAAGGAAGCAAAGCAAGCTCTGCAATCCAACTTTAGATTCCTTTTCTTAGGGACAAAAAAGATCAAAGCATGGAATGGGAAAAAGACAACACAGTCAGAACTCCTGCACCAAAAGCTTCCAAGAAAAATGTAAACTGGTTACAGGCCATAGATAGGCTTAAGAAAGATTTTGAAAACCAAATAAGAGAAGTGGGGGAAAAATTGGGGAGAGAAATGAGAATGATGTAAGAAAATCATGATAAAAGAGTCAACAATCTGACTGAAGAAAATAACACCTTAAAAAATAAATTAACTCAAATGGCAAAAGAG
>CM053586.1:52825741-52836109 GCA_028646515.1 Pseudochirops corinnae
TTAGAGTGAAGCAAATGGAAGCAAATGACTTTATGAGAAATCAATATACTATCAAACAGATCCAAACAAATGAAAAAAAATAGAAGTCAATGTGAAATATCTCACTGGAAAAACCACTGACCTGGAAAATAGATCCAGGAGAGACAATTTAAAAATTATTGAACTACCTGAAAGCCATGATCAAAAAAAGAATCTAGAAATCATCCTTCAAGAAATCCTCAAGGAAAATTGCCCTGATATTTTAGAACCAGAGGGCAAAATAGAACTTGAAAGAATTCACTGATCACCTCTTGAAAAAGATCCCCAAAAGAAAACTCCTAGGAATATTATAGCCAGGTTCTGGAGTCCCCAGATAAAGGAGAAAATATTGCAAGCTGCCAAAAAGAAGCAATTTTAATTCTGTGGAAACACAATCAGGATAACTCAGTATCTAGCAGCTTCTACATTAATGGATCAAAGGGCCTGGAATATTATATTCCAGAGATCAAGAGAGGAAGGATTAAAACCAAGACTCACCTCCCCAGCAAAATTGAGTATAATGTTTCAGGGGAAAATATGGTCATTCAATGAGGTAGAGGACTTGCAAGCATTCTTGCTAAAAAAAAAAACCAGAACTGAATACAAAATTTGACATTCAAATACAAGAAGCAAGAGAAGCATGAGAAGGTAAACAGGGAAAAGAAATCATAAGGAATTTATCAAAATTGAACTATTTACATGCCAACATGGAAAAATGATAATTGTAATTTATGAAATTTTTCTCAGTATGAGGATAGGTGAAGGGAATATAAATGTATATATACATATATATATGCATATATATACACATATGTATATATATGTATGTGTGTATACATATACATATATCTATATAGGAGGGTATATATGAGTAGGAATACATATGTGAATGTCTGTATATATGTGTGCATAGACAAAGGGCACAGGATCAATTGAATAAGAAGGGATGATATTTTAAAAGGTGAAATTGGGAGGTAGGAGAGGAATAGAATGAAAGGAGACAGGGAGAGACAGAATAGGATCAATCATCTCATATAGAAGAGGCAAGGGATAACTGTTACAATGGAGGGGAAGAACAGGAAGGCAAAAGGGAATGGGTCAACCTTACTCTCATTGAATTTGGCTTAGAGAAGAAATGACATACACTCGAAAGTGGGTATCTTGCCCTACAGGAGAGTAGGGGGGATAGGGATGAGAGGGGGAATGATTGAGGGGAGGGCATAGTGGGGGGGAGGGCTTTTAGAAGCACACACTTCAGTAAAGGGATGGGGACAAAGTAGAGAATAAAACAAGGGCAGGGGGGAGGGGAGAGATAGGAAAGAGGGAAATATAGTCAGTCTTCCATAATGTGTCCAATGTGGAGATGTTCTGTGTAACCACACATGTACGGCCTGTATTGAATTGCTTATCTTTCCAGTGAGGGGGGTGACAAGGGAGGAAGGGAAAGAATCCAGAATTTAAAGTTCGATAACCAAGTGCTAAAATATATATATATATATATATAATTATTAATTTCATGCAACTGGGAATTAAGACATATAGGCACTGGGATAGGGAGATCCATCTTGCCCTACCAGAAAGTCAGAGAGGTGATGGGGGAGGACATAGGAGAGAACAGATTGGGGGAGAGGATATAAAGTGGGATCGCTGTTTTGGGGTGGTGGGTAGGTAGAAGATGGGGAGAAAGTTTGTATCTCAAAATCCTGTGGAAATGAATGATGTAAGCTAAAAATAAACAAAACTTAATTTAAAAACAAGAAAAAGAAAAATCATGGGAAAAGAGAGTTGAGAAAAAGCTAATGTATTTGGTTGATAAACTTATTTGTATTCTTTGAAACAGAAACGATGGGATAATGGTGTTAATGAATGAATGGATAGAAAGTGGAAGGAAAAGACAATGCAGTGTATGATCTGTATTTAAAATGTCTAGTCAATTATTTCTGATGAAGTAAATGAATTCAATAAAAGGTATATAAATAGTTAATTGTGTTTTAGAGAGCCAATAGAGTCAGGCATAAACTCATAGAATATATGACTAATGCTCACAGTGCAATTGTCATCCTATACTCTGAAAGCAATTCTCAGCTGCTAATCTTGGATTTTTCTGTACTGCTTCAATAACAGAATCACATTCTCCAAAGCTTCCCTTGGTATTTTACCTTTAATATGCTGTCCCATCCAGGGTAATATGGACAAATTTTTCTAAGTTTCACTGGTCTCCATTATTATTTCTTTGCTTATGTCAATCACCTCATAAGAAACACATCTCATTTCCATGAAAGCCTCAAAGGAGAGTTGTCAGGAAGCTGGGGTTTGGCATAGAAAAGAAATAAATAACAAATAAATGAAAAAAAATAATTACCAAATACCCAATTGAAAGTAACAGATATCCACTAAGCTGATATCACTTTAGAGCTATAGAATTTACTTTTTAAGTTATAGAAGACTTATCTCATTTGTATGCCTTGTAATTACAGTTTACTAAAAAACTTGGGTCAAATTATATTCCTCAAGACATGCATATCTTCAGTAAAATCCTGAATACAATTGTTTGTGTAAAAGCTGGATCTTGGTCCTAACCCCAGTGACAGTATTATACCCGACTTCAAACAGGTCACCAAAATTCACACTATTACTACTGAATTCAGGAGCTGAAAGTTTAGTAACTATCATTCACTTTGGGTTTCTCAGCATGTAATAATAGCTAATAAACAGCAACACCAAGCCTTTGAAAATGAGGCAAAACATTAGGTTCTAATAAAAATAAATATAAAGGGAGAGAAAGGAAAGGCAATTTCACAAATATTTATTGAGCGCCTACTGTATGCTTGGCACAATAATGAATATGTCAACTCCTTTGGGTCAGTTAATCATATTCAAACACTTTTATAGCTAACACAGTCTCACTTATCCAAACAGAATACACAAGTATTTCTAGCAGATCTGATGCAGCTGGCAGAGGATGCGGACATTAGCTTTGTTCAGACTCTGCCAAATTTTTGAAATAATGCTATACCATTATTTCTTCCATTCTAATGTGTCAGCAGGAGATTTTTAAATGGAGCAGTGAAGCTGATATGGTGCAAAAACAGTGAGATACAACCACAGTGGATGTGGGGGCAGCTGTTGAAAACATTGTAGAGAAGAGATCTATACATATAGACATACATACCTGCATACACAGATATACACACATATTTGTATGTGTCCATGATACATACACACATATGTGTGTACATATATATGCATTCATATATACATATATGTGTTCATATGAATATTTCTGTGTGTCTATATGTTTGTGTGGGGGTGAGTGGAGGTGGAAGCATGTATGTGTAGTTTTCCCAGTTAGGAATTTCAGCTGAAATCCTCAACAATTTGCTTAGAGTCTAAGAGAGTGATGGGAGAGAGATTGAGGCAGCTATTGAAAATGTATTTGACTAGTTTAAAGATAAAAATCATCCCTGGGATGCCCTTCTATTAAAAAAAAAAGAAATAAACATGGTGTTGAATGGATAAAGTGTTGGTCTAGATCAGGGGTTCTCGTTCTAATGTCTATAGACTCCCATTAGATCCACAGAGAAGATTTCAGGGATTCTGTGTACTTGAATTAAGAAATGATGCATCTTTATTTTCACTAATCTTGAACTGAAATTTAGCATTCCCTTCATGTTCCTTCATGTTCAACTCTTTTTTTTTAGTTTAGTTTAGTTTTTTTTTTTGCAAGGCAATTGGGGTTAAGTGACTTGCCCAAAGTCACCTGGCTAGTTTTTGTGTTAAGTGTCTGAGGTCGGATTTGAACTCAGGTCCTCCTGATTCCAGGGCCAGTGCTCTATTTACTGTGCTACCTAGCCATCTCATGTTCAACTCTTTGTGATCATAAGTTGCAAAGAAGCCTGCAATGGTAGAGAAAATTTCCTCCCTTGAAAGTTCCCTATACCAAAAGAATCACAGTTCCAGTTTCTATTTTACAAATGCCTCATGTCCAGGTACTTTCCCTAGTCTTCCAAGTGGATAACAAAACTTGTACTACCCACCCCCCCCAACTCCCAATAAAATCCATGGTTTCAAAATACCTGTAATTTAATTGAAAGTTAGGGTGGCTTTTTTTTTTAATCAGTTTTGTTGTTGTCTTTATTACTTTTTTTGTTCATGATTCAATTTTGTTCAAGTACCTGACAAAGAGCCAGATGAAAACTTGGTCATATCACTGAACTCAACTTAGCATTGTGATGAATCTTGAACCCAAAGGGAAGAACTAGGTACAATATTAATTAAAATCCCTACCACTAGGCTTAATTGTATTAAAGAAAAACCTCTGTAAACTGTTGAAAGAAGAAAGCCCCCAGGTCCAAAAGAGGGAACCTGGAATGATCGAGAATCCAATCACAGTTTACACAGATTATAAATGCATTTATTGCCAGGTTGAATCACTGTCAGCATGAAAGATACTTTGTTTCATTTCACCTTTTGGTTACTGTATTTCTCCAGTATTCTTTCTCATTAGGGATACAGAGCTGCCCCCTTCCAAGGATGAATGCCATTTAATAATTTTAAAAAAAAATAGTTAATACGTATAAAGTATTTTAAGGTAGGTAAAGCAATTTATATGTGTGATCTCACCTGATATTCAAAATAATCCTATGAGACAGTTGCTAAAATTAGTTCATTTTTACAGAACAGGAAACAGGTGCTAAAAGATATGAAGAGACTTGATTATGGTCACAGAGTCAGAATTTGAACTGAAATCTTCCTAGCTCCTAATGAGGTGGTCTATCCACTAGAGCACATAACTGTCTAGGAAGAAGGGTTCAAGCCATTGTGTTCCAAGATTTGATATAACTTACATATTGTTTATATATAAGGTAAATGAATACTTATTAGTGACATTGTGTGTGATAGTTCCTTTCCTCCTGTATTTCTTTCCTTTCTATTCTGTATGTAGTTTGTAGGTGTATATTTATTTGCGTGTTGATTTCCTCAATAGAAGCTAAGCCCCTTGAGGGCACAGATTACCTTTTGCCTTTTTTTTTGTATTTTCAAAAATCAGAATAGTGCCTGGTATGTAGTAGTTGCTTAATAGATGTTTATTGACTGACCCTTCTGCAATGTTGGACAAGTTTAATTTTGTCCCAGGGAGACCCACAGAATGAATGGTTGCGCACTGGAGATATATGGGATATATTACCTATTGAAGAGCTCTGAAATTTGTGTATTATTCTTCATAATTTTTTTTTCTTCTCATAACCTGTTTCCTCAATAATTTTCACTCATCAAAAACAAAAGAAAAAAGTGAATGAAATAAATGAAAGAATGCACAAATAAGGAATAGATTAAAAAATGAGTGAATAAGTGAATGAATAAGTGAATGAATGAATGAAGAGTAGATATAACTTCAATCCAAAATTTCATTTCTGAATTTCACTCCTGACTCTTTGGCTTTTTTCCACTGTTCCACAGGAGCTTCCAGACGTTTGATGTTTACTTTCCTCCTAGTCTTCTCAACCTGGAGAGTTCGCCCTCCCCTCTTCTAACTAACCTTTCCCCTTTTAACTTCACTTTTTGTGTCATCTTCTGCATTTGGATGACTTGATGATACTATCTATGCTCTTCATGAATAGAGTATAATTCTTATCCCACGAACCTTCTAAAAATAAGGTGATTAACTCTTTGTACTATGCTCTGACCAGATCACATCTGACATTATATGTTCAGTTCTAATTGTTATATTTCAGTACTTTTTCAGTCATGTCTGACTTTTTAATGACCCCATTTGGAGTTTTCTTGGCAAATACTGGAGTGGTTTATCTTTTCATTCTCCAGAAAATTTTACAAATGGGGAAACTGAGGCAAACAGGCTTAACTGACTTGTCTCAGTTTCTCTGTCTTTAACATGACCTGGAAAAGAAATTGCAAACCACTCCAGTATCTCTGCTAAGAAAACTACCAAAAGGGGTTACAGAGTTTGACAGAACTAAAATGACTAAAGAACAAAAACAATAGCACTTTACAAATATCATCTTTGTTATCCTCACAACAACCACAAGAGTAGGTGCTCCCCATTTTACATATGAGAAAACTGAGGTAGGCAGAAAATAAATGATTTGCCCAAGGTTGCAGAGCTAGTAAATGAGTAAGATCAGATGTGAAGTCAGCTCTTCTGTAAGCCAAATTCAGCACTTCATACTGTGCAAACTAGTTTTTCTCAAAAGATATGTTGGAGATACTGTAAAAGTTTTTGAATGCTAGACTTAAAAGCTTATATTTTATCCTATAAGGAACTAAGCATCACTGAGAGTCTTTAGTAGGACAGCAGTCCGATAAGATTTGGACATTACAATTATTAATTTGGCAAAAAATTATCCCAGAGGAAGAGAAATTGTATCAGAGGCTACTGCAATGATCTTCAGAAAAGCAGCAAGCAAGGAAATTATTTTGTTAATAATGTGAATAGAAAGAAAGGTATAAACATCTTTCATACTATCCTTTTCATTCTGAAGTTAATTTTTGGTGATGGAATCAAAGAACGCTATAAGTACAAGAACACAACCATTCCAAAAGTTGTTCATCAACTCCACAAAAATGCAGCATTAGACCAAACTACTTATAGAGTCATTAGGTCTTTAGGAACATTAACATAAGTGGATAGTCTTCTGAATGAGATTACTTACAATGTGGTCATGCAATGTTATCAATACTTTTAATACTGAAGAGTTAAAATGTCATAATGGTGGCCTTGAGAAATGATGTTATTTTAGCTACAACATTATTGAACTACATTGTATATACAATACATTATTGTAATACAATACAATACATATATTACTAAGTTTCTATTTCCTTAGTATACTCTGATTTGAAGAAAAGGGTCATATTATAATCATCCTGAACACAATTCAGGAGTCTTCCTTGTCCTTAACTTTTGACAACCTCAACATTTCCCTTCACCTCAGTACCTCTCCTTTTTTTTGGTTTCTTATTGCTATGGCAGCATCCCAAATCCATTCATTTTATTTTGGAGCTAAGTACAACTACCAGAACATCTTGAGGATTACAAACAATGCCCTTGCCAAAACTGACATTCTTTAATACCTCTAATACTACTTTATGAGCTTCTAATCAAGAGGTAGCATCTGCCAAGGTAAGATTCAATATGTAAGACAGTAACTTCGTAGTCATCATCTCTGTGACATTGCCCTAATCTGTTAAAAAAAAAAAAAAGCATGAAGTCTTTGACACACTGTGTACCAATTATCTTAAGGGATTCAAAGATAGCCTGGTAGTGTTCTGCTAAATTTATGTATATTCATTACTGAATGATTACTGAATTCTTAGTGCACCTATTTCTATAGGCCATAAATTCATATATGTGTAGCTGGAAGGGAACTCAGAAACCATAAAGTCTAATTCCTTCACCTTTTCTTCCACATAGAAGCTGAGGGAGATAGGTGGTACAGTGGGTAGATCATTGGACCTGGTGTCAGAAAGATCTGACTTCAAATCTGGCTTCACTTACTGTCTGTGTTGTCTTGGTCAAGTCACTTAACCTCTTTTTGCTTCAGTTTCATGAACCACAAAAGGGCATAATAATTGTATCTACCTCCCAGAGTTGTTATGAAGAATTATTTTAAAAATGTAAAGAGCTTAGCACAATGTATGGCACATACCAATTTCTTTCCTTTCTTCCTTCCTTTCATCTTTTCTCCCACGGAAGTAATTACTGTCAGAAGTGTGATTTGAACCCAGCTTCTCTGGTATTGGAGATACAATATTTACAATTGTATCACTGAAATCATTGTAACTAGAAACAGAGATCTTGAGTCTGAAGGGATCAAAGACCATTTAGTGCAACCTCTCCTTATTTTATTGATGAGGAAACAAGCCAAGAAGTCTAACTGACCAAGAATACAGATACTAAGAGTCAAAATATGCCAAATAAGAATGAAAAGATCTACATGAGATTTTAAGTTTCAACTTGATAGTCATTGTCCTTGAACCCATACCACTCTTTTGTGTTGTTTAGGACTTGGTACTCTCTGCATTTTTTACTTTAATATTTTAATGGTTCACAGATGTGATACTCCTAATGAAGCATACCACAATCTAATCTATCTTTCTATTCTCTGTGATTCTTGTTAACATTGTCTCATACAGGGGTTTAGAATGAATAATATACTGAAATTCTGTGTTATTCTACTGAAGAGCTTTCTTGTGACACCATATGAGTATATTAAGATATGTCTCCTTTTCCATTCTCAGCACAAAAGACAGAATGAACATTTTTTGAGAGACATCTCTCTTTTAAAATCCATAAAATAATATGTATATTAACTAAGATTATCCCTTGAATTATTGCCTTGAGAGTAGATGGCACATAACTGGCACCCAGTACACTACCTATCATTGTTTATCATCTGATTTTTTTTTGTTTTGTCTCAATATAACATTGATAAAAATGAAACCCGACACAAGGAAGGCACATTGATTCCCTTGTAAGTTACTTGAAAGCAATCATGTCCCTCACAAGTTATTTCAACAGTTTAAGAAACCCCTCCCCCAGAAATCTTTCATTAAGTCTACATATTACATGTTCCCAAGACCTCAAAATCATGGTCACTCTATTCGGAAAGGACTTCAGCCTATCGATATCCCTTGTAAGATGTACCCTTTCATCCCATATCTGAACAGAATATTTTAAATGTGATGTAATAAGGAAAGAACATTGTGGTACTATCATCTTCCTAGTCCTGGATATTATGCCGCTCTTCTTTCAATGCAGCCTAAATTTTCAATCACTACAGATTTATATTGAATGTCCAATTCACTCATACCCAAATATCATCTCCTTCCAAGATGAAATGTCAATTTCTTTCACTACTTTCAAAAGTAGGTTTTTAACACTGATGTTCTACCCAAAATGACCCATTCCTCACCCTACTCTGCTTGTCTTCTTAGAAGTATGCTGCAAAGCCTTCCCCAAAGGATTATACACTAGCCCTCCAGTGGCTGCCAAAATAATTCCATAGTTCCTTGGTTCTCTGCATTAGGGAACCAAGAAACACTATGCAAATTGGTACATTATTGTGCACATAAAAAAGAAAGAATTCACAAGGATCACCTTATATTAGTATTTACATCTGAAAAGATTTTGAGCTTAAAGTAAGGGTCACAGTATAAGACAAGCAATTTTAGATTTATTCCAAGATGATACTGTAGTGGAACTCAAACGAGAATAAATTTATTGGAGAATCTATTTGCACACTGTACTGGATTGCAGCATAACGCATTTTGTAGGCAATCTAAGTTTGTAACAGAATGATGCATAGGTCATATGTCAAAGAAGAGTGGTGATGAAGAAGACTAAAGGAGGCAGGGAGAAATAGATTTGATTATAAGGTCCAGTGGCAGGAAAATTCAAATAGAAAGAGCCAAGAAGTCATTGAGTGAATGATAGCTTTTAAATAGAAATGAGGAAAAAGAGATAAAGAGGGTTTTTTCATCCTTTAATATTTTAAAATCTTGTTGAAAATATTTGGTGGATTCATTTTCTATGTAATTATTTTCTAATTTCACAATGTAATCAATTAAACATATTCCTCATTATTAGTAGTAGCATTATTATTTAGTCCAGGCCTATTTCATCTGTGTGTGAAAATAATAATGTGGAAAAGCTTTCCACTAAAAGAGATTGGTAGTTCATCTGAAACTTTAATACTTGAGGAGTTGTCTTGGCCACTGAGAGTTAAATCAGGGAGTCAGGCAATTAGCAATTATTAAAAGCATAATGCCTGGCATGCAGCATGCCAAGTAGGAGGGTTACAAGAAAGACAGAAGATAGTGCCTGTCCTAAAAGTGCTCAGAATCTAAAAGGGAAACAACATTCAATAAGATATTTGCAGACAAGCTACATGAAAGATAAATAGGAAATAATTATCAGAATGAACACACTAGAATTAAGAAGGATTGGGAAAGTCTTCCTATAGAAGGTGGGATTCTACTTGGAAGTTGAAGGACGACACAGATATGAGGAGCAAACACATTCCAGGCATGGAAGACAGGAAAAGAAAATGCCCAGAATTGAGAGAGATAAATGGAGTCTCTTATTTATGGAATAGCAAGGAAAGCAGTGTCACTAGACTGAAGAGTTTATGGGGGAGTAAGGTGTAAAAAGACTTAGCTATAATCAGAAGTAATGGTGTCAGAGGTAGATACCAAACAAAGGACTTCTTAACTATAGGGCTACACTATAACTTGACACTCTAATTATTATTTTTAAGGGGTGGTGTACACCTACAATTTGATCAGTGTAGAACTCTCAGTGAAGAAACTCCCTCTACTAATGCTAATCAT
>CM053586.1:52845165-52860528 GCA_028646515.1 Pseudochirops corinnae
GCTTATACAGACTGATGTTAAGTGAGAAGAGCAGAACCAGGAAAAATGTGTACACAATCATATATGTGATGACCAACTTTGAAAAAATGGACTCTTCTCAGCAACGCACAGTTATAAGACAACTCTACAAGTCTCAGGATGGAAGGAGATATCTACATTCCGAGAAAGATCTAGAAAGAACAGAGTTTAAATGGAGACTGAAGCAATCTACATGCTATCATTCTTTTTCATGTTTGGTTCTTTTTCTTTTTTCCCATTGTTCACTCCATTGGTTACAACCCTTCTATACAACCAGACTAATGTCCAGTGTGAAAGTATTTGCAGATCCTATAATTGATACTATGCCGCCATGGGGTGTGGGGAAGAGGGAGGGGAGAAAATTTGAAACTCAAGGGACTGTGGAACTGAATCTTGTAAACTAAAAGTTAATTAATTAATTAATTGATTAATACTAAGAACTAAAACCCAGTCCTTGCATGAATTCACCAGTAGTAGAAGTGGGGAGGTGGCATGGTAGAGGAGATATGACAGGGTGAAAGGCTGCAGGCTCTGAAGGAATTGCAGGGTATGACAGAAGTTGAGACATAGTGGCAAAATCCCTAAAATTGGAAGCAAAGAAAGGGTCTGGCACACTACAAGGATATATTTCAAGGTGAGAAAATCACAAAAGCAAATTGATGTTGCTGAGTGTGGAGGTGCTGAGGAGGCTACTACAGAAGGACTAGCTGAGATTTGATTTTGAATTCCAGAAAAACAGAAGAAGACCCAAAAGGGGAATAAAGGTTAGCTGGCTTGGGCTGCTCCACAAATTTAGACTTTGGGAAAAATGGAGCTAGTGCAAAAGAAAAAAGTTTATATTTGATACTAGAAGTAATTGGGAGCTACAGTATTGGAGTTTAATTAGTAGGTGAGATGAGATGGTCAGGTCTGCATTTTAGGAAAATCACTTTGGTAGCGTCATGAAGATTAAACTGGTAAGGTAAGAGATCTAAGGTAAAGAGTCCAAACAGCAGTCCATTACAACAGCTTAGGTGAGAAGAGATGAGGTCTTGGAGTATAGTGGTAGCTATATGAGTGAAGAGAAGATATATAGGACAGAAGCTGTGGAGGAAGAAACTACAGGGTTTGACAACTGAATATATGGAGTGAGAACAAATAATTAGTAATAATAATAATAATAATAATAATAATAATAATAATAATAATAGCATTGTACTTTAAAGTTTACAAAGCACTTAATAATACCTCATTTGGGCCTCACAAAGCCCTATGAGATGAGTTGTGGCATCAAACTGCACAAAAGAAATGGGAAAATTTGAAAGAGTTTTAGAGAAAGGATAATTAATTCTAATTGGGAAACAAGGAGTTTAAGATGCTTAAAGGACATGTAGTTCCAACTGGACATTCCAATTCCAAAACTCTTTAAGAATTATCCATCTGCCTCTCTATAATAGTGTAAACAAAATTCTAATTCACAAAGTAAGTCACTATTCTTAGTGAATCCAACAATTATTCAGTTCAATTTAGCAAACATTCCCTAAGCATCAACTAAATGTAAAATCCTATGCTTATTACTGGATTGCTAAAAATCACAATTTTTCCCTTTCAAAATGCTAAAGGTAAGTGTAGAATTGCTAAGAGAACATCTAGCAACAGCTTTCAGTGAGTTTAAGTCATCTCAAACAGAAAAACTCCATTCCCAATGTACTGAGACACTAGCAAATGTTATTGGAACATCTTTGTTAGTAAACTTTGAAAAACATCAACATTCCCCAATTGATAAATCATCAAAGAATATGAAGAGGCAGTTCTTAGATGAAAAAATTAAAGCTATTTATAGTCATATGGAAAGATGCTCTAATTTACTATTGATTAGAGAAGAGCAAATTAAAACAACTCTGAAGTACCACCTCTCACCTATCAGATTGACTAATATGACAGAAAAGGAAAATGATAAATGTTGGAGAAGATGTGGGGAAATTGGAGCACTCATGTATCATTAATGGAGTTGTGAACTGATCCAACCACTCTGGAAAACAATTTGTAACTATGCCTAAATGGCAAGCAAACTGGGTATATTCTTTGAACCAGCAATACCACTACTAGGTCTGTATCCTAAAAATATCATAAAAAGGTGGCAAAGAACTGGAAATTGAGGGGACACCCATCACTTGGTAATGACTGAATAAGTTGTAGTATATGAATGTAATGAAGTGTTATTGTGTCATAAGAAATAACAGGCAGACAGATTTCAGCAAAAACCTGGAAAGACTTGCATGAACTGATGCTGAGTGTAGTAAGCTGAACCAGGAGAATATTGTACATAGTAACAGCAACAATGTGCAATGACTAGCTATAATAGACTTAGTTCTTCTCAACAATACAATGACTCAAGACAATTCCAAAAGACTCATGATGGAAAATGCTATCCACATTCAGAGATAGAACTATGGAGTCTGAATACAGAACAAAGCATGCTATTTTCACTGGTTTTTTGTTTTCCTTTCTCATGGTTTTTCCTTTTTTGTTCTGATTCTTCTTTCACAATTTGACTAATGTGGAAATACAACTAACATGATTATACATGTATAACCTAAATCAGACTGCTGTTTTGGGGAATGGGACATGAAGAGAGGGAGGGAAAAAATTTGGAAGTCGAAATCTTACAAAAATGAATGCTGAAAACACTCTTTACATATAATTGAAAAACTAAATACTATTAATTGCAAAAAAAGAGAAGAAAAAAATCAATATTTGGGAAAGATGGTATAGGATTGGAAACCAGTAAATAGCCCAATTTTGTAAGTATCGTTGGACAATAGGTTAAGACCTGATAATTTCTGTAGAGACGATTTAGTGCAAACCTTAACCCAAAATGAGCCAATGTGTGGAAAATATTTTTACAAAGCTTAAAGTCCTATTTACATATCATTTAATTGTAATATTATTAATAAAAATTAATGTGGATTGATCAAATTGTATGCTGGAAAAAATGACTCCAATTATTGACAAAATTCTAGAATGCGTTACAGAAGGGATGAGTACTGAACATATATAGAAAGAGAACTGGAAAATAAGGATTGAATCTTGGTATTGTTACTTACTAACTATAAGACCTTCATGTAGTCATTTAACAAAAATTCACCTTTGCAAAATGAGAGCATGTGATCTCTAAGAACTCACCCAGCTATATTATTGCTTTCCAATAACCTACTTAAATTCCCAAAAGTAATAGCAAGCAATACATCATGCAGATATCAGCAATCAACGCAGTGTTAATTACTTAAATGAAGAACTAGCAGGCTATGATGTGGCAAATTGGAGTTATGGAGAGCAAAACCAGACTAGGAATTCCCCATGGCCAAGACAGGTACTAAACCCATGCCAGGAAAAAGCAGCATGAGGTAAGCTTTTAGTTGTGTGGGGGAGACTTGATAAAAAACCTGGAGCAACAAGGGGAAGGGAAGATACTCATCCACTTACACAGTAACTGATTATTGTTACTAAGCTTCCTTCTTTCTGTAACTACTATTTCTAATTTCCCACTAACTACATTGCTTTTGGACCTCTCCATCATGTCTTCCTCACCCAGCAAAGTAATCACTGGGAAATTTTGTTATCTGGAAAGATTAAATCTGCTTTGGTGCTTATTTCTCATCAGTATAATCAGCATCTCTGATTAGGACCTCCGATTGGAGGACAAGGTTATAGCTTCCAGGGCCTCCATTTAATGAGGGGATGCAGCACAGGCTTCTCCCCATTTTCCATCAGGTATACTGTTTTTGGACATTGTAATGCCATGCATGAGCAGCTTTCCAGAAGAATGCTATTGCTTTTAAGGTTCTGATTATACAGTATAGCAAACACTCTATTTATTCCATAACAAATCAAAGCAAAACATTCACAGAAAATCTAGGTACAGCATTCACAACATTACAACTTATCACAGAAAATCACAATATAGTATTCATAACAGCTTATCATTAAAATGGCCACATAATTTCCACCACAGTGGCCACAAGGTTTTGAACAAAGAACAATCATGGAGTAACTCAATCATTCAATCATCCTTCAGGAGGCTTGCCTCCTTCTTCAGTCATTCAGTCATCTTCCAGTACAGTAGTTAAAGTCTTCCATTCATGGGGCACACTAAGTTAACTCAATCAGTCACTTATTCAGTAATCAATTACTAAGTACAGTCATTTAGTCATTCATTAATCATCAGGAAATATAAAGATCCTCCACCCCTAGCTCACTAGTAAATTCACAATTCCTCAGTTCAGTACACAGTTTCCAAGTAAAGTCTTCTTTCAGCTTGACTTGGGATAGTTTCTCAGATTCCCTGAATCCCTTTCCATGGTCCCAGATCCTACCTTGATTCACCAAATTGTTACCTGGGCTCAAAGGTAGACAGTTCACAGATCCTTGTCCAGCTCTCCATGCAGGTCCTGCTCTATGCTGAAGTTCACAGGGTCCCGTCCATCTCAAATCCTTCACAATTTCTGTTCCCAGGAATTCAAGGCTCAACAAAGCCACAAACAGACAAAGTCTTAGGATCTGGTCATTCTTTCTCAGTCTTCTGCAGCTTGTTCAAAAAATTAGAATCACCTTATCCAGACTGGGAAGGCAGTGGGTGGGTGGGGAGAGTTCCTGTGCGCCTGGCTCCTGGGCTCCTCTTCAGCCTTCTCCTGGAAGCTGCTTCTGCCTCTATGGTGCTCCAAGAAATTCTGATTGTCCGTCCCTGGGGCTCTTCCTCGTATACACACAGCATTAGCTTCTTGTTTCAGCCAACCCTTTCGTGTTATGTCAATAACAGCAAAAAGGAGTTCATACCTGATCTAGCCGTGTTATGTCAATAACAGCAAAAAGGAGTTCATACCTGATCTAGCCTAGAGGCTAGATCAATAACTAAGTGCTAAGTATCTGCTACCTTTGCTTAACTTGAAACAAGATGCTAAGTACCTGCTTACTTGCCAATACAAAAAGGGGTCTTCAAATTCAACTTACATTACCATTGCAGACATCTTTGTATTTCTCCATCACAATCCTACTATTCTTCCACCTACTTTGGCCCCCTTAATTCTCTTTTCAGTTCCTGTTTACGTGTTATCTTTCCCCCATTAGATTGTAGGCTCCTTGAGGATAAGGACTGTCTTTATTTGTATTTGTATTTATATTCCAAGCACTGACCCCAGTGCCTGACATTTCAGTCACATTGTAGAGTCTTCATTTCTCCCTCTTGGGCTCTGGAGATTGGTACCCGGATAGAATGCTACTATCCTGAAGATGGCTTTCTTTGATGCACATATCTTGTTATGTGTATTTGTTGTACTGTATTTGTTTCTCATTTTCCTTTTCCAGGTAGATTTATTTACCCTTGGCATGTGTTTCAGCAATCTGAACTGGATGTGTTATCTCCTACTAATCATTCTTTTGAGCATTATGGTCAACATAGGCGGAGAGTATGGTATGTTCAGGAAGGCCTTGAATCTCTTGTGTCAGGGCTTGCCAGGGCTGATCATCCACATTTGGTGTCCACCTGTCACTCAGATCTGGGTCTACTAAGAAAAGAAAAGTGAATCTTCAGAGATTTTTCTGGGTTCTTCAAAAATAGGAACATTCAAAAACCATAAACATTGGTAATAACTCCAATACAAGTTAAGGACAGCCTTCCCAGAGAAGCAGTAGCTGATGGCAAAGTATACATTGGAATATGAGAAACATACTAATAACAATGTATGTACATCAAGGAAAGCCATCTTCAGGATAGTAGCATTCTGTCAGGGTACCAATCTTTGAAACCAGGAAGGAGACATGAAGATTGTAAAAAGGAGGAAGGAGAGCACTTCTAGTAACCCATTTGCATATGGATTCCCTATTCCATTATCATTTTGCTTTAATTTTAAGCCTACTCTTTGCAGGAGCATTGTATGCAAAAGGAAAGTGTGTGTCTTTGGTTTGGAGGGATTGTTTCTATAATGACAGTCCTTGCTATGTGTGCTTAGCAAATACCCTTTCTAAAAGTTAATTAAGTATGGCCAATAATCAATAGGAATCACATCAATGGGGGCTTATAAGCAATATTAATAGAAACCTCAGCCCTTCAAGGTTACTCCCAGCATCCTGAGGGGAATTTTAGTTAGCCACGCTCCAGGGATTTGCCCCATCAATGTCAATGGGTGATGGGAAGAGAACCTATAAGGTTCATAAAGTCTTTATTTCCCCACCAAAAATGTTTATACCAACAATATTATAAGCATTAAGTCATACCTTCAATTTACTATTACATCTTCCATCAGAAGATCTGATAAAGGAATGACTTAGAATGAAAAGTATAGGGAGATAAATGATTGAAAGGGGAGATTATTATTTAGGAAAATGTATGAACCCTTAAATAAGTCTACTTTTTTTTTTCCTTTTTTATGTTAAATCATTTATTTTAATATATAAAAAGATTTGGACATAGGTGTTTAATGGAATAATTCACCTTCCTGTGCAAGTCACAGCCCTAGGCACATGCTGTTTGTCCTTTGCTCTCCAAGAGGATAATGACATCAGGAAAGTGACATCATGACTTGCAAGTGAATTGAATTTAAGTGAGGGAGGACTCTGCAAAGTCACCAGCATCACTTTCTCCTCTAGAACTATCTGGGTCCACTGGCAAGATGTAGATCAAGACTTCTGGAGGTATTCCACAACATTCCCTTTACTGTCCCCCTAGTAGAGATAGAAGAAATAATGAAATAGCTTCTACCTTCAAGAAACTTCATTGTGGGGCTGGGAGAGAAAAGTAGAAATGCAATATATATACAGAAAAGTAAGTGAAAGTGTTTTTTTTTTAATTAAAGGAAGGAAATAAGCATTTACTAAACACAAGCATGTTCTAGGCATTGTGCTAAGCATTTTGCAAATATCTCATTTAATCCTCATAAATCTGGGATGTAGCTGTCATTATTATTTCTATTTTAGTCAACCTACGACTTCATCAGTTTAGGGAGATTCTGCTAAAGAATGTCAAAAGCAAAATAAATACATTGCTTTAAATGGTAATAAATACCATTTTGTGTGTGTAGGCCTTATAAATGCATTATCCAGGACATATGACATTAAAAATCTGGTTTTCATGATTTTTGAATCACATATGAGATGTGTTCTAACCTGTAAAAATGCACTTGATGAATAGAAGTATATACTGGTCATCCTCTTTACTTAGTATATATCTAACAAGACCTGACAAAGCGTTCTGGTTTAAGAATTTTCAATGCTTTTGAAATGCTCCTCCTTCTAGGGGAAAAGGTTTTTTATTCACTTAAAAGATTTAAGGAAAGGGTTTGATGCCATTAACTCCCTTGCAGAGTATTTCAGACTTAATTGATTGTTAAGGAATATTACAAGGTAGTAGACTTGCTAGAAATAATCCTCTCTGAAGAATGGTACAGTTTGATGTATTTTGCTGAAGCAGACAATGGTGACCCTTATTAAGCAAAGCACTTGAATAAGAAGGGTAGCATAAAAAAGGTATTTTAAACAATGATCTAGTGAAGGACAAAGCACAAGACAGAATTAACATGAAAATCCCATTAAATAATCTTAAGCAAATTCTACACATAATGCGTAACATGAAATATTGGGCACTGCATTTTTATAATTTTTAAAGAAATGCCTTCAGTGTAGATACAAAGACAAAACCAAGCAGAAACAGGGAACCATATTGTTTTATCAGTCACATTTTTTTTTCCAGTAGAAAAGCTCTTTCCCTTAGGAGAGAACAACAGGATAGAATTGGATGATATATGGACATAAAGACATTTATTTCTTGTTCTAGGTCTATCAAGAAGGACATCCATGTTATAGTGCCAACAAAACTCTTTATACAACATGGGTTACATGGTAACAGGGCCTGGATCAATGGGTACATGAAGTGTCATAATCAGTATAGTATAGTATAGGAAATAGGACATTGTACCTAGAGTTAGGAAACTTAGGTTTAAATGGGTTTTTTGTTTGTCTATTTGTTTTTTAAAGAAATTGCTTGTTTTGATTATTAGAAATTAGTCATTCAACCAACACTGAGAGTATACAATGTGTGTAGTTATTGTGCTATGTTCTGGAGTGTTTGCTTCTTAAGAATGTGAGAGACCTCCTTGTAGGCAGCAGTGGATGAGCCATTAGAAAGGAGTAATATGCAAGAAGAGAAGGGAAGTGACAAGTTCAAGGATAAAAGCAAGTGGGTCATGTAACTTCTCTGAGTCTAAATTTACTCACCTATAAAATGTGGATAATACTACTTTCAGAAGTGATTATGTCACTGAAGTATATACGATGGACTACATGGACAGAAAGAGAGAATCCTTGAGGCCTTCAGGAAACAAATCAGAAGGCAGTATAGATACAAGATATAGTCATGATTAGAGCTTTAAATTTTCCTGACATCTATTAATAAGAGCAAGTCCTTCCTCTCAACTTCTCTCTCCCTTCCCTCATCTTTTCTTTCTTCCCTTCCCCTCCTCTCTTCTCTCCTCTCCTCCCATCATTTCTTTGACCTTCTGTAGTCATTGGTCACTGCATTGATCAAAATTCCTAAATTTTCCCAAGTTATTTTTTCTTCACTTGTTATTACTACATACATTTTATTCCAATTTACATTGTCTCACCAAATGTTTCAGCAATAGTTTCATTTTGTCATTTCTTACTGTAATGGCAAGCAAAGAAGTACTTAATGCCTTGCTTCAGATATTTAATTATTTAGCACCTTGTTTCAGTTCAAATTTCTTTTAATCCTTGCCCATGATTATATCAAGTCTTTGTTAAGAAACAGAACTTGGGAACCCCAGAACTTGGGAACCCCTGTTGTTGATGCAACAGTAAGGGGAGGAGCTAATAACCATATATAAGGAGAAGCCTAAGCTAGGAAACAGCAGAACTGAGAAGAGAACTCTTGGGGTAGCAGAGTTGAGATGGAGAAAACTTGTGGTATCCCTGCACTCTATGTTTGTCTGTTCTGTCTGTGTTGATTTTTATCTGTGATATTTTGTACAGAAGCCCCGTGACCTTACTGGAACCCCTGAAAGAGGATTTTCTGGTTGTCTGTTTACAGAAGTCCTAGAGAAGGGTTTCAGAGGTCCTGGGACTTTACTGATGATTTGTGTTGAACTCTTAGACCTTTTTTGTGAGTCTCTGTTGATTTCACAGGCAGATAGTGAATCGATGATGGCGCCAGCAATGTGTAGGAATGTTGTTTTGGCTCTATTAAGCTTTGTCTTCTCAGAACAGAAACTTCAAAGGACACTGTGAGCTTCAATATGGAACTGGACAATGAACTGGATGAGGAGCTAGATGAGGAGCTGAGAGCTGCCTACTTGTAAATCCAGGTGATAATTGGGCATATTCAGGCAGGAGTTGGGACCATGGAAGAGGAACCATGGAATCTGAGAACCAGCCTTGAGTCAAGATGAACAGCTCTCTCCTTGGGTACTTAATGCTGACTGAGAAGATCATGATTTACTGTGACTTAGGGGTGGAGAACTTTGACCTTTGCTTTGTGTCCCTTAAAGAAGCTTGCTCCTTAAGGATGACTGAGTTAAGGACTTACTAAATGATATCTTTTGCTTAAAACTATGTGGCCACTTTGGGAAAAACTATATGGCTGCTTTAGTGATAAGTTTTTATGTCATAACATTGTGAATGCTGTACTTTGGTTTCTGCCAATGTTTTGTCTTACTTTATTACTGAATAAATAGAGAGTTCACTATACTATGTAATCATTACCTTGAAGCTATTCACAGCAGCAGTCCTTTGGAAAGCTGCCTGTGCTTAGTTTTACATTGACAGAATAACAATATTCTGTTATGTTGATGTATCATAATTTGTTTATCCAACCCTGACTTGATGGGTACTCCCTTAGTTAGCATTTTTTGCTATAAAAAATAGATCTTTTATAATAAATATTATTGTATGTATGGATCTTTTCTGTCTTCCTTTTATCTTTAGCATCAATGGATCAATAGGTATATACAGTTTAATGACTTTGTATTATGACATGTATTAATGAGATGTATTCAAACTATTTTGAGCCTGATGAATTCATAGCTTTTTTGCCTAAAATGCTTTTTTCTTTATGTAAAAAGAAAAATCAATTGGATCAACTTTTTTCAGTATTAATGATCCACCATTTTTCTAAAACCTTATGGCACATTTTTGAGGGAGGGGTATGACACTGTAGGAGGTAGCTAGATGGCATAGTAGATAGAATGCTGGGTCTGGATTCTCAGGAAGTCATGAATTCAAATCTGCCTTCAAATACTTGCTAATTGGGTAACAGAAAAATCACATAACTCCTGGCTGTTTCCATTTATTAATCAGTAAAATGGTGATAATAATAGCAACTATTTTCCAGAGTTGTTATGAGATTCAAATGAGATAATATAAATAATCACTTTGCAAACTTACGAGTGCTAATGCTAGCTATTATTATGCAGATTATACTTCACTGGAAATCACCTGGCTTCAAATATCTCTTCTGCTATGTGGCTCTGGAAAACAAGACATTTAAACTTTATAAACCTCAGTTTCCTCATGAGTTAGATGAGATGCCTAAACTAAATGGACTTTAGCTTTTTTTCTTTTCTTTTTTGCTCTGTTAATCTGTACTGTTACTTGTTCTTAACTTATAGTATTTGAAGGTTGAGAGGGATTGTATAGGAAGTGCACTGGACAGAACATTGACACTGTAGTCAGAAAGACTTGAGTTCAAATCCTGGTTCAAATATTTATTACATATGTAGTTCTCAGAAAGTCACTTAGCCTCTATTTGTCTCAGTTTTTTTTTTTTACATTTGTAAAATGAGGATAATAACAGCACTTACTTCACACAGATGTGAGGGTAGAATGTGTTGATATTTGGAAAGTACTTTGCATATGTTAAAGGGCTATCTAAATGCCACAGCATGCAGGTGTAGACACAGCATGTGGGGGCAGGCACAGCTTGCTGCACCAGTGTGGAGCTGGATCAAGCCTAGGCAATCTGATCTACCCACTGCAGGGGCAATTCCCAGACCTATCACCACAGGACAGGGGATCTGTAGGAGCTGGGTAAGAGAGAAATTCAGGGCCTATGGCAGCAACAGCAGCTACTCCTGGGACTAGCAACTCACAACCTGGAAGTTTAAAAATCATCTACCTGAACTTCCAGGGACCATGATGGTTGAGTAGCCCCTAGCTGCTCTAATCCCCCCTCTGACCCTGGAAAACCAGAGAATATTTCCCCAGAATCAAATCTTAAAAGAGGGGAACCAACCAAAGGCTTGGGAGTCCTAGAGGAAGGGCATGGTTGAGGTTGTGCCTCACAATAAGGAAAAGAAGAGGTTGGAAAGACAAAGACTTTAGAATCCTGTTATGGGATGGGGAGGAAGCAAATTCGGAAGGGGACAGCATTGACTTTACACCCACATCTGAACTCTCAAAATGGAATATGAATTGGTCTCAAGCCCAGAAGGAATTATTGGAAAAGCTCAAGAAGGATTTTAAAAACCAAATTAGAGAGGTAGGAGATAAATTGACCGATTCTTTTAAAATTACAATTGCCAAAATAGAAAAACATTTCACTGAAGAAAGAAGCTCCTTAAAAAATAAAATGCATGAAATGGGAAAAGAGGTTCAAAATGTAACAGGAGAAAAAACATCCCTAAAAATGAAGTCTGAACATATGGAAAAGGAACTTCAAAAATTAACTGAGCAAAATAATTTGCTAAAAATTAGAATCAGTGAAATCAAAGCTAATGACTCTACAAGGCATCAGCAGTCAGTGAAACAAAGCCTAAAGAATGAAAAATTAGGTAAAAAATGTAAAATGTCTCATTGGAAAAATAACTGACCTGGAGAACAGATCCAGGAGAGATGATCTAAGAATTATTGGTCTAGTGGAAAGTCATGATGAAAAAAAGAGCCTGGACAATTTCTTTCAAGAAATCATCAAGGAAAACTGCCCTGAGGATAAAATAGTTATCAAAAGAATCCACTGAACATCTCCTGAAAAAGATCCCAAATTGAAAACTCCAAGAAATATAGTAGCCAAATTCCAAAATTATCAGGTCAAGGAGAAAATACTGCAAGTAGCCAGAAAGAAACAATTCAAATATTATGGAACTGCAGTCAGGATCACACCGGACCTAGCAGCTTCTACAATGAAAGATCAGAAGAATTGGAATATGATATTTTGTAAGGCAAAAGAGCTTGGGTTACAACAAAGGATCATCTATCCAGCAAAACTGAGCATAATCTTTCAGGCAAGGAGATGGTCATTCAATGAAATAAGGGACTTCCAGGCCTTCCTGATGAAAAATCCAGAGCTCAATGGAAAATTTGATCTCCAAATACAAAACTCAAAAGAAACATAGAAAGGTAAACAGAAAACACACACACGCACACACACACACACACACACACACACACATGCACACACACACACCTCATTGGTTTTGTTGTAAGGAGGGAATGACATAATCAGTTAAGTATAGGATTCTATCATGAAGAGACATAAAACTTATCATAACAGAGGGAAAGAGGAGAGGGAGAGGAGCACTGTATGAGATTTATTTTCATCAGTCTTGGCTCAAGGAAGAAATAACATACTACATTAAGTATAAAAATCTATCATATCAAGGGTAAGTAAGAAAAGGGAGTGGGGTGGTTAGAAGGGAAAGAAGAAGTAGTACGGGGATAGGGTAAAAAAGGGAGGCGGTTGATAGGGAGGTAATATTGAAGGAGGTGGTGGTCAAAAGGAAAGCTCTTAAGGAGGGGAAGGGAGAAATAAAAGCATCAATAGGGGAGGGAATATGATGGAGGGAAAGACAGAGATAGTAATCATAACTGTAAATATGAATGGAATGGACTCTCACAGAGGCAGATAGCAGAATGGATTAAAAACCATAATCTTACAATACGCTGTCTACAAGAAACACATTTGAAACAGGGGCTTTACAACATTATAAAATATTTGGGAATCTACCTGCTAAAAGAAACCCAGGACCTATATGAACACAATTACAAGACACTTTTCACACAAATAAATTCAGATCTAAATCATTGAAAAAATATCAGTTGCTCATGGCTAGGTCAAACTAATATAAAAAAATGACAATTTTACCTAAATTAGTTTACATACTTAGTGCCATACCAATCAATCTACAAAAAGAAATTTGATAGAGCTAGGAAAAATAGTAACAAAATTCATCCAGAAAAACAAAAGGTCCAGAATATCAAGGGAATTAATGAAAAGAAATGCTAGGGAAGATGACCTAGACATACTAGATTTAAATTTGTATTGTAAAACAGCAGTCATCAAAACTACTTGGTACTGGCCGAGGAATAGAGTAGTAGATCAGTGGAATAGATTAAGTATCCAAAATACAACAGTCAATGATTATAGCAATCTACTGTTTGATAAACCTGAACTCACTATTTGACAAAAACTGCTGGGAAAACTGGAAGATGTATGGAAGAAACTGGGTATAGATTAATAGATCAATATCTCACACTGTATACTAAAATCAAATCTAAATGGATACATAATCTAGGTATAAAGGTTGATACTATAAGCAAACTGGGAGAACAAGGAATAGTTTACCTGTCAGATTTATGGAGAAAGGAAGATTTTATGAGCAAACAAGAGTTAGAGAGCAATATAAAATGGATAATTTTGATTACATTATTCAGCTACTACTTCTTTAAAATTCACTCCATCCTAATTTTGATTACATTAAATTGAAAAGTTTTTGTACAAATAAAGACAATGTAACCAAGATTAGGCTGGAAGTGGAAAATTGGGAAAGAATTTTTACAACCAGTGTCTCTGATGAAGGCCTCATTTCTAAAATATACAGAAAACTGAATCAAATCTATAAGAATACAAGCCACTCCCCTATTGATGAATGGTCAAAGGGTATGAAGAGGCAGTTTTCAGAGGAAGAATTTAACATTTGAAAAAATGCTCTAAATCACTATTGATTAGAGAAATGCAAATCAAAATAACTCTGAGGTACCACATCTCACCAGTCAGACTGGCTAAGATGACAAAACAGGAAAATGACAAATGCTGGAGAGGATGTGGAAAAATTGGAACACTAATGCATTGTTGGTGGAGTTGTGAATTGATTCAACCATTCTGGAGATCAATCAGGAACTATGCCCAAAGAGCTATAAAAAAGTGCATACTCTTTGACCCAGCAATATCACTTGTAGGGCTGTATCCCAAAAAAATTCATAGAAGTAGGAAAAGGATCCATATATATGAAGATATTTATAGCAGCTCGATTTGTGGTGACAAAGAATTGGAAATAAAGGGGATACCCATCAATTGGAGAATGGCTAAGCAAGTTGTGGTATATGAATGTAATCGAATACTATTGTGCTATAAGAAATGAGGAGCAGACAGATTTCATAATAATCTGGAGAGACTTATATAAACTGATGCTGAGTGAGAAGAGCAGAACCAAGAGAACTTTGTATACAATTACAGACACATTGTACATGTGATGACTAACTTTAATAGATTGGGTTCCTCTCAGCATTACAAAGTTAGAAGACAACTACAAAAGACTCATGATGGAAAGGAATATCCACATGCAGAAAAAGAACTACAGAGTCTGAATACAGATTGAAACAAACTATTTGCTCTCTGTTGTTTGTGTTTTGTTCTGTTTTGTCCCTTCTTTCTCACTATTCACTCCATTGTTTATAATCCTTCTTTACACCACTACTAATATTCAACATGAAGGTATTTGTAGAACCTATATTTGATTACATGCTACTATAGGGGGAAGGGATTAGGAAAAAGAAGGGGAGAAAATTTTAACCACAAGGATGAGTGGAACTGAATGTTATAAACTAAAAGTAAATAAATAAATTTAAATTTAAAAGAAAAGAAAGTTTGTTTTCCACCTCTAGATTAAAAAATAATTATACAATTTGCATAGCCTGGTCTTACATATATTTATAAATCTTTGTCAGATGGCAACTTTCTCTAGTATAGAGGAAGGGAAGGGAGGAAGACAGTTCAGAATTTAAAATGTAACAAAAATAATTACATTGAATATTAAAGAAAATAAAATTATGCAACCATTCTGAACGGATCAACTACAAATTTATATTACATAACATCTATTGGACCCTCTACTAGAGAATCCTTCCATGCCTGTCTTATCAATTCATTATCCCACTCTCCACAATGATTCTTCCACAACTTTTTAAACTTTTATTTATTTTTATTTTTTAAATTGACTTGTTTATTTACTTTTAGTTTATAAGATTCAGTTCCACGATCCCTTGAGTTTCAAATTTTCTCCAGTCTCTCTTCCACCCCCCCCC
>CM053586.1:52861028-52886137 GCA_028646515.1 Pseudochirops corinnae
CTAGGGTTTGGGTGCTGTTCTTACTTTGCTTCTTATGCTTATTCTTACTCATGGTTGTTCAGTCCGTGATTTTTTAAAAAAATCTCTGTGGGGCTCTGCTTCCAGAAGGGAAAGCTCTGTCCCAAATCACTGGAGTCCTCCCAGCTGCCGTAGCTCTCTGGAAGATACTGGGACTCTTCCTATTTACTTCCGGCTGACTGGAGAGTGAAGACTCCAAGACTGAGGCCCAAGACCACGATTTAGATCCAGGCCACTCAACATGAGAGCTCTTGACCTGAGAACAATGGCTCAGTCCCCCTGCTGTCTGCAGGCCGCGGGCGGGAAGCAACAACGCGGAGGCGGGTACAAACCTCTGCCTTTCACTTTTCCGCTCTGGAGCCCTTTTGCCGGACTGCTTGTCTCCCCCTTTCACAATCCCCACTTGCAGCTGGTGCTAATCCGCTCACCTGAGAGGCTCCTCCCACCCAGCCACCCCCGGGGCACAGCCGCGGCTTGCGACTTCAGGCCAGGCTGGTTTCGGTGCCCAGTGCTGATATGGTTCCTCATAGCCAAGCTGACTTTAGTGGGAAGTATCTTTGTGTGCGATTTGGAGTTCTAGGATTGGTTTAGAGTCCTATTTTATGGGTATTTTGGGGTGGCTATGTGAGAGCTGCGATATGTTGCTGTGCTACGCTGCCATCTTGGCTCCGCCCCTGGAATTTCAAATACTTAAAGAAAACTATAATCTTCCCCTGAACCTTCTCTTCTTTACATGTAATGTGTTCAGAGTTCACCTCATTAAGCAGGATTTATTACTTCTGTGACACAATTCTAGAAACCTAGTTAAGACTGAGAAATTCTCTTTTAATTGAGATCATTCCCTTCGTCTGCTTCCTGATCAACTTTACCCCACCTGGGCCTGTCTTTAAGAGAACTTGAGGCATGGATACATTTATTCTACTCCGTTCTAAAAGGAGAGGGGCTAAAAAGTACCAGAAATGGTTATACAATTCCACAAATGGATCATTACCACTGCCATTTTGGAAGTGGAATCTCTCTGTCACAGCGGCTGTAAACAACAGCTACTGCGCAAAGCGTTTCTGCCAAACTAAAACCTGGAACATTCAATGATGATTCCCTTTTCCTTTCTTGTTCAGAAAGATTGAGACTGTCCATGATGACCTGAATATTATCCAAGGCATATCATAGACTCATTAGATCAAAGATTTTAAAATAAAAGGATTCTAAAGGTAATCGAGACCAATGTTTTCATTTTACAGCTAAGGAAAATGAGGTAAAGAGCAATTATGCGACTTGTCCAGAGTCAAATATTTAATGAGTGTCAGATACAGGATTTGAACTTAGGTCTTCCTGTCTTTAAATTCAGCTATTTACTGTGTCACCTAGCTACTTCCTTTTTCAAACAGTCCATGTAGGGGTGGGGAACTTGCAGCATCAAGGCCATAGGTGGTCCTCTAGGTCCTCAAGTAAGGACCTTTTGAATGAATTCAAAGTTCATAAAACAAATCTCCTTAATAAAAGGATTTGTTCTGTAAAACTTGGACTCAACAAAGGGCTGCAGGACCTAGGATCTAGAAGATCACATATGGCCTTGAGGCTGTAGGTTCCCCATCCCAGTCCAGGATATTGTAGAGCCCGAGTTAGTTAATAAAAGAATTCATATCATCATGAATGATGCTCTTAGAGATCATCATGAAACTGCTCTTAGAGATTATCTAGTCCAATTTTACAGCTGGGGAAACCAAAGAGGTTAAATTACTTGCTAAAGATTACACTACTAAGGATGGAAGCTTAATGCTGAGAATGATTGTAAGGAAAGTACATTTGTAAATACCTTTATTGGCACTAGAGTCTTCATTTTATTTTATTCATGGTGGGCAATGGAACAGAGCATCACTGAAATTGCTCACTGAAATTGTCATGGGGCACTTGATGATAGGGTATTGACTCCAAATAAGCTTCTTGGCAAAGAAAAAGAACATCATTTTACTAAAATACAGTGACATAATCCACCATTTTAGCTAAACCTTGGCATTGAGAACAAGCTAATCTGAACTTTGCAGGCCTTTAATAACATCCATTATTTTAATTTTATCAGGGCCTGATGAGTACAGTCATTAATTAACCATATAGACAGTTCTACCTCATTTACTAGGACATTAATCCTGCAGGAAGCCATGTAGTGGCCTGTGGAAAATGTGCAGGTGTCCAATCAATAGCACTAGTTTACCTCTTCACAAACCAGTAACGATAATTAACATTCAATTTTGTGTCACTTATGTGGCTCTATACACACTTTAAATATAGATAGATATATACATATACACATATATAAATATACATATCTAAATATGTTTGTATACACGTAAAATATAAACACACAAACATATGTGTGTATATATGAGTGTGTATATACATATATGTATATATACACACACAAACATACACACATATAAATTGCCACAGCAATTTTGTTTCTTTGATTATTCTGTGTTTAATACTTAGCTTCCACAAAATTCATACAAATTTAATAGAGAACTATTCACGGAAGATATGTGCATATCCCCTCCCCTTCCCTGCCCCTGTCCCTGACCTGCTTCACACACACACACACACATACACACACACACACACACACACACGCACACATATTTACAAACATACCCAAAACTCCCACGCTGTGCTTCAGTCCCCATGAAGAAGTTTTAGCAGCCCTCTGGATTACCTGTAATGACTAAAAGATATAATAGAGACACGGACATCTATCTGCTTCCCCCTGTATGCAAAAAAGGCCTTCTAGGCAGACATTTCAGTTAAGCACATTCATTACCTTTTAATTGCTTCCAAACTGCATTGTGTCCTGTCACATCAATAGCCAAATCCATCTAAAGGAGCCTGGCACAATTGGGGTATGGGTATTGTTAACAAGTTTTACTAGCCTGTGTGTGTGCGTGTGTGTGTGTGTGTGTGTGTGTGTGTGATATTCATGATGAGAAGTGATAAAGGAGAACACTAACTCAATGACAAGATCATCTGCAGAGTTCGTTTATCTATTTTGTTTGTTTACTTTTGTCAAATATGTTTTTAGATTACCTCTGAAATACCTTTCTGACTATCTGGTTTTAGTACTGAAAAAATATAACAAAGCAACACAAGGATATATTCATTTGAACCCTGGCGTTGAGCACAGATAAATCACAGCCATCTTTAAAAACTAAACTAAATAAAAACAAAGTCCAAACCTTTTCCCCTTACTAAGTAAGTGCAAAGGTTTCCGATGCCACATGTTCCATACAAGGGCTGCTACAGAAGATGTACTTGCATGCAAAGTCACAGCTGAATAACATGCTTTATTTAAGATTCTGAGCCACGCAGCAGAAAAAAAGTCCCCCTTGGAGAAAAGATAAGCTGACTACTTTCAGGCAGGGCTGCAGCAAACACAATGCCGCCAATAGTAAGCTAGCATGCCAACCACTGTGAAAGCTGAGGCCTAAAAATCATTTCTCCCCTGGAAAGACTTATTCAAAACTATTGCACAATCATTTATCGAATGTCCACATGCCATCCCCACCGTCAGATGATTTCAACAGGCAAATGTGGTTGTGTTTGACCATTACTTTCCCTTCACTGGCAGACTGTCAGGAGTAATGCTCTCAACTCAAGCCTTGAGCCATACTTTCAATCTGCATGACTGGTTTTTGATTCTTCTCCGTTCTTTTTCCTTAATGTACATATATAAGAAGTTATTTCAGTGGCTTTTTCATTTCTTTTCTTTAGTCATGTCTAAATATCCAGTAGAACTGTTTTTTTGTTACTGTTTTTTCCCCTGGGGAGGCTTAAGGGGGAAGGGCATTTTAACATAAGGAAAACTTTGGTCACAATTAATTAGTGATATCAAAAAGTGAAAAGATTTATCTCAGAACGTGATGTGCTTTTTGTCACTACAGGTCATCAAGCAAAGGCTGAATGGCTACTTGCCTAATATTTTATAAAGTGATTTGTTTCCCCCAGTTAGAGCTTGGTCTAGGGCAATGACATCCACAAATACAAATGGGGCAATTAAACCATAAATAAGGATCCTGGTGAGATGTAAGTTGACTTAGAAAACTACATATTAGCATTGTCTATATTTTATTTCATTTTTCTTTATTTTGTTAAATATTTCTCAATTAAATTTAAATCTAGTTTGGTGGCCTGTGAGAGTGTTGTGAGCCCAATAAACCTTGGCCTGAGTGTCAGACAACTCTTATCTAGAATGCGTCTGATTTCCCTTCCAATTACATGACCCTATTCAAGTCACTTAACCTCTACCTTTTTCTACTTGTTGAATTTTCATTTATGGTTTATGTTTCATATCAACAGATATGAATCTGCTAATTAAGAATACTGATTTGATTACTGAGTATCTCTACTCAGATTATTTCTTATATCCCTACTTGGTTCCCTGGTTCCATGTGACATTAGGGAGTAACATCAATCAACAATCAATCAGGCAGCATTTTTTAAGAGTCTGCTTACATTGAAATACTATTATAATTTGGATTTTGCTTTCTAATCAATATTTTATCAAATGAATCACAGTTTAACAGGAAGAAGGAGGTGAAGAAGAAAGAGGAGGGGGAGAAAGAGAACACAGAAAAGGAAAGAGGAGGAGGAGTACGAAGAAAAGAAGAAGAAGAAGAAGAAGAAGAAGAAGAAGAAGAAGAAGAAGAAGAAGAAGAAGAAGAAGAGGAAGGAGAAGGAGTAGGAGAAGAAGAAGGAGAAAAGAAGGAGAAGAAGGAGAAGAAGGAAAAGAAGAAGAAGAAGAAGAAGAAGAAGAAGAAGAAGAAGAAGAAGAAGAAAAAGAAAGAAAGGAAGATGAGAGGAAGAGAGGAGGAAGAGAGGAAGGAAGAAGCACATTATGTGTCAAGCACTGTCCTAGGCCCTGAAGAAACAGTCAATATTATTTCCATTCTTACCGTGGGTTTCAAATGTCTATTTATTATGTTCTTTTCAGTCTAAAAAAAACCCTAATACTCCCTTCCGCCCCAAAAAAAAGTTAAGTATTTTTGCCTTTTGTTTTTGCTTTTTCTTTATATTCCAAACACTTAGCACAGTTGTCTGGCAAATAATATGGGCTAAATAAATGTTGGGTTCTTGATGATTCCTTCCTTTATCCATTATAATCACTCTATCTCAACCACCACCACCACAATTTTATTCTTTATGTTACTGGCCTCTTTTGGCTAAGGGGCAGGGAAGTATTTTAGTTACCCTCAACACCAATTGCCAATTTCTCTTCATTCTAAGATTTAATTTTCTTTGCACTATTCTCATAGGAAAGTCATGTTTTGAACTCAATATTCAATATGTGTGTATACATATATACACATATATGAATACAATACTCCAGCTGTGGCCTGACTTTATTTTATCCTTACAACAATCCTGGGAGTTAGATACTGCTATAATTGCCCTTTTATAGCTGAGGAAACTGAGGTAGATGGGTGTTAAGTGACTTGCCCAGAATCACAGCCTACAAATATGTGAGGCCATATCTGCATTCATATCTTTCTGAAAACAGGCCTAGCTCTCTATCCATTGTGCCATCTCACTGTGTCATACAAATTGCTGTCTAACCATGGCTCTCCAATCTTGTACTTTTGAAGTTTATTGTGTGATCCTAAGTATAAATTTATTTTATGAAAATTAATTTTATAAATTTTATAAATTCTCGAATTGGCCAGTATCTGTGAGGATCCTGATTCTTTTATCTACTGTATTAATTAGCATTACTGAGTTTGTGTCACTTCAACATTTGATAAGTATTCCATCAGGGAGTAGCATCTATACCAATATATAAAAGTGTTGAACTTGATGTCAGGAAGACATGAATAGAATCTTACCTCTCATAATTAGTAGTTCTACAACACTGAGCAAGTCAGTTAACCCCTATGGTTTCCTTATCTATAACATGAGAGAGGTGGATTTGATAACTTGCAAGGTCCCCTTCAGCTCTAAATCAAGAATACTATAACTCATCTATATCCCTATCTAAGTCATATTTATAAGAGTGGGGTGGTTGATTTTTACTTAATCAAGTCATCTCACCTTACTTGAGTTGAGTTCAATCAATCAATGTCAGTGAGCTTTGGCTTAAGTGCTGAAATTCTCTGAAGTGGCACAGCATATAAGAATCTGCCATTCTAGATGCATAATACGAAAAGGAACATGAAGAGGAAGGTAGTCCTTCACTTTGACACTGGGCCGCATCCACTCTGTTCCATTTTGTTCAGAGGAGAACCTTGCCAGATTCAAAAGGTAATGAAGATTTTTAATATCTCAGCAGTGTCCTCAGATAAACTGATAGCAGTGAGTATTAGGTGGCAAGGACAAACCAGATATAGATCCATGGTTCTATACGGGGTTTAACAAGAAAGTATACATGGCTAAGGGGAAATTCTTGAGCAACCCAGTAGCTCAAGCTTAAACACACTTTCCCTGAATTCTATACTGGTGAGGGGATTACATTGTGCCAGATATTCATACTTTAACATTTTATTAAACACTCTTTTCTAAACTCTAGGTAACACTAGGTGAATGACTCTCAACAGATAATCATGAGGGGAAAGCACAATGGCGGGAGCTTAAACCAATAGATTAGAGAATCACCTCTGACTCCTCAGGGGTTTGCCCTGCCCCCCTGCCCCAGAGCCTTGAAAGTAAAATGTTGCTTTGTTTTAAATCTGAGACTTGCCTTTGAGAGTTGGAATTATTATAAAATTCTTAAGAGCTTACACAGGCTACGTATTTCAATATACAAGTCTAAAGAGCTACTCTAGCATAAGGGGTAGAGTTGGGATGAAAAAAATCTGGGAGTTATGGTGGACTATTTAATTTTCAATATGACTCAATGGTGTGCCGAAAATAATTAATGCAATCTTAGGCTACATTATTTAGAAACATATTAAAAACTTAATTCAAAATTAGCATTATTAAGAAATAAATATTTTTTCTAGCCTAAGCTCTCTCTCAGACTTTTTCATTTAATAAACTATATAAAGGTCAAGAAGAAAAGTCAAGATCCCAGGGAAAGAGATTAAGGGTGATAACCACACTTGGCACAAAGAAAGTACCTCGGGTTTATTTAAGATATTAGGCCTTCTGATTCCTTGAACGGATGAGAATTGCAGCCTGCCTAAAGGCAGTACCCTCTTTCCTAATTCTGAAGAGACTAGGGATCATAGGAGAGGGGTCCCTATGAATCATTAGCAGGAGTAATCAAAGAAGAAATAGAGTAGTTTTAGAAGAAAAATGACTATTGGATGGAGTAGAATTTTAACTCAAGTCTGTATTTTAACATATTATAATCTTTTCCATGTTCAAGTTTCCTATAAATGAAACATCAAAATGTCCTGGATAAGAAAGATGTCCAAAGGCATTTGGGGACTATGTCACTGTGCACATTTCTCTCTCTAAGCTGGAAATGCTTAGATTTATAATAATGCTAAATCAATAAATATATATTTATGACATATATGACATAATAAAGACCTTTTTATTGCCTAAAACACAGAGTACATTATTAATTTTTTTTTCCTTTGACAAATATAAGAAGAAAAGTATCCAAGACTGGACAGGGTGATAGTTCTTCTGTACACCAACTTCTCTGTGACTCTTTGGAATATTGTATTCAGTTCCAAGACTAGAAAGCACCCAAATTATGGAGAATTGGGAGGTAGAAGGCTTTCATAAGCATATCAGATAAGAAGTAGATGAAGAAACTGAGAATGATTAACTTCCTAGACTATACATAATGCTTACATAATAGTTATTTTTAAGCATTAGAAAGGTTGTCAAGTAGAAGAGAGATTATGGTTGTTCTGCTTGGTACCAGGTAGTAGAAATGGGGAAAAAAAATAGGTAGACATTTCAGAGTAATTTGGGTAATCTGATCTAAGGAATAATTTCATTATCATCAGAATTATTTGCAAATGGTTGAGTAGCAGGTTCTCCTACCCTAGAGGTCCTCAAAGGCAAGATGATAGTGTGTCAGGTATTTTGTACAGAAGACACTTTTTTCAGGCACAGATTGGAATAAATGTCTTCTCAGGACTTTTCCCACTCTGAGATTTTGAATTTCTACAAGGAAATACCATCTACCTTAAAATTATACACAGTTATTTGTGGTATATTCTCCTCATTCCAAGAATGTAAAAGAATTAAGATAGATGGAAAAAAAATTGAACATTAGACTTTTGTGACTGATTGACATTTTCTTAGAAAATAAAGCCCTAGATCTCAAAACGATGACGTAGAAATTTCCCAGTGTATCTAAATTAACAAAATTACACTCTAACTTCAAGAAAATCAAAGTGCAGGAGCAATGAATATTTCTCAGAGTACAATTTATGAAGACCAGTTCAAAACAGAGGGAGTATTAGGATATACTTGTCTTACCATGAACTTTAAAGGGTTGTAGCTTGAATGGATGGAAAATTGATTAAAAAAACAAACAAACCTCACATTGTGGTGAGGATCAGTGTAATATATATTCATAAAAGGCTGACAATTGATGAGGTGTCCATGAAGATTGGGAAAAACTCTTCTTCTCTACAGTGTGTCTTATAGGAATCTACACATCAAATGATGTCTCCTCCCCTCCCCCAAAAAACAATATATAGACTGTTCCTACATGATCATACGCCTTTTTTATGTTATTTACTACATAATGTAAATTTTATTCTATGTTTGTTGAATTGCATTAAATTTAAAAATGCAGAGCTCCATAGAATGTCATAGATAATAGATGAGTTGAAAGTAGCTTCTTGTGCAAAGAGGCACTGGATAGGCCATGTGACAAGAGTGATGGATGATATGAGGTCTAGCCTAATATGGAATGGGGACTACAGTACCCAAATGACAGGATGTCAAAAAGAGGAGACACACAGAGGGACAGGTTAATCTGTCTACATACAAGAAGAACACTGAACAACTTTAGTGATCTCACCACTTTTCACTGGGGCAGACTTTGTTTATTGGGCCCAAAAAGAATGCTTCGAGATCTAAGCAAGATAATCTTAGGGAAAAATATTTCTTGAGTTTCTATTTTAATCTTTTCTAAACAATATGTTGCTGTGTACATTATTCCTAAATCTGTTTGTGTTTCTGTGTCATCAATTAGGTTACTGCTTCAGAAACTTCAGATGTCTTTTTTTTCTTTTTTTTTTTTCACAAAGCACTTAGCTCATTGCTCTCCATGTCTTTTAGGTTCACTCATATTTTAATAGACTTCCTATTTCGGAATATATGATCATTTCCATGGTGGTTTGGAGTATTAAAATCAGAGCTGAAAATCCATATTTTTTAAAGTTAGATTCTATTACTTTCAGAATACTTCAGATGTCATGGAGAAAATACTAAGCTTAAAAGTAGACAACAGTTTGAGAAATTATTCAGCAAAGGAAACAGTATCTCCAACTAATACTCAAATGAGTACAGGTTTAGAAAAGAAACAAAAACTTGTGATAAACTCTGCAGTTTTGTCATTAATCTCCAAAAAATTGTTTTTGGGGATAATGTACTTTCATCTTATTGTCCTATAATTGATGGGATGGCATAATTTTAACCTTTGAGATTTTGAAGGCAAGTGGTGAAGATGAAAATACACACACATATATATGTATATACATATAGCACATGTATACCATATGTGTATAAATTTATATGCTATATATAATAGACATATATATCATGTTATTGTGTGTATACTGTATTTCTTTAAACACACATATATTCCATCCTAACTACTTACCTTTAAATATGAAAGACTCAGAATTTTGTATTAGAAAAATATGATATATACATGTAGATTGCATATACATGTAAAATATTATATGTATTTTCCCCAACAAAATCACAAACATCTCAGGATTATAGAAAACTATAATATGTTGAACTTTAGAAAGACATTATAATCCTGCCATGAAATATTATTTCTTATCCAGAAAAATATTATGTATTTTAATGAGAGGCCATGATGCATTAATTTATATTTTAGCCCTCTGGAATAGGCAACCTTTATCTTTGTGCTACCAAAACTCCAAGTTCAGCTGAATCTATTTTTTTTCTTAAATGGTTTTTTGATTTGTTTTCCTTTAGATGAATGGGAGAATGCTGAGTTGTCATTAATGTTAGCATTCATAAACATTAGTCATTATAATTTATCATTTCCCAACCGGGCAAGTCCACATTTCCAATGGTCACCCAATTAATGAATGTCTAATAGACCTATCTACAAATCTTACAATGTAATACTTTCACTAAATAAATTGAGCTAAACCCTACCAAAAAAAAAGTGATGTAAGACTCCAGGGGTACAATTAAGTATACAGAGGCATAGTTGCTCTCCAAGGCCCTAAGGTTAATCAATAATTAGTTTTCCTCCTGAGATTGTTAGGTTATTATAGACATCAGACAATATTTTTTAATCCAAAAAGATTTCTTTTCTTGGATCAGAATAGCAAATCAGGAGCAATCCAGAGGTTCCTTGCCTAATAAATTTCCCAAAGTATCCCAAGATTAAAAATAATCAAGTCAAATAAACCAACAAGAACTAGTTATTTTGTAACATATTAATGTATCAATGATAACGAAAATGGAGAGCATACTAATAGTTTACGTCTCTCTGATTTAAATGTAGATTGTAATAGTATTTTACTTTATGAATCATTTTAGAGTAAAAATAGGAAATCAAGTGACCTGATTGGCTTATAAGAATTCTAAGCTGAGACTCAGGACATTCATGGCCTGGAATTTACAAGTCCCATTGCTTAATTAACGGTAAGAATTCTGAGCACAGTTACTATAATCAGCACAATTCATGTGGGCTCAGTATTTATGAGTCTCATCAGTTAGTGAGGTAGACAGAAGGAACTGAATACTCTGATAGACTAATAAGAATTCCAAAAGTAGGGACTCTAATATAGTACAATTCAGAGCGCTCAAAATATATGATTAGCATATGCTATGTAAATAGATTTTTAAACACAATTTTCTATCCTTCATGCTATCATTTTATTTTAGAGCCAGGAAAAAAAAAAAAAACTATTAAATTATTGGCATAGTGTCTCTCTGACAGTGGGGGAGGGGGTTGAGGGGGAATGTCTATAAAAGTCATTTTAATTTCTTGCTTCCTGTTTGCAAGAGCACAATTCTTCCTCCCTGCATATTCAGTGGAACCAAATACACCTCTGATAACATGCTAAATAGAAATAGATGTGAGAAAGGGTAGGAGGAGTTCTTATTGATTCATTTCCTTTGTGATCACAGATAATCCAACAATCAAAGAATTAAATCCACCCAATCTAATTATAAGCAGCACCAAAATAGAGGGGGGGAATGAATGAGTGAGCCATAAATGTTGGCATCTTAACATTTAGAGCTGAAAGAGAGGAGATTTTCTAGTCTAAAACTGTCATTCCACGGATAAGGAATCTGAGGTCCTGGGATTTTTTAATTACTTGCCCCAAACCAAGCAAATAAATTATCAGAGCTGATTTTTTTTTTCTAGTTCAGTTTGTTTAATTTGTAGAGATGGTTAGATTTTTTTACTAGTTCACAGCTCTCATCCCAAGAATGGGTTCGTCACAATGTAAAAACATCACAAACTGTTTCCTCTATTCCATTTAACCAAGTCAAATAACCGCTGCTCAACCCATTATGTGTCTGGATAAAATGAGATCAGGACTATATCAGTATATCAAGCCATAAATTTCGATATTTACGATAATCCTTAGGGAATGGAGTGGTTTGAAAAAGAATCACAACACAGAAGGCACAGATTACAAATTTCCAAAAACTTAGATAGCGATAAAATCCACTCAACACTAGGAGAAGACTGACCATCACTGAACCTGCCTTTGATGATTCAGAAGGCACTTCAGAGCTTGCTGGACCTCATTAGCACAGATAGCAATTTTCATCGTAGTTGTAGAAGATGGGACTGACTCCATGACACAGTCCAGAATCTGTGGCTTCTAGTAAGCTGCTGATTAGAATGTTTGGGGTGGGAATCAATAGACATGGCCCCCCAGTTGTGGCTGGACCTAATATTATTTACTGATCTTGCTATCTGTTATCTGGCTTTCTCCTCTTTTGACTATTACCAGAGGCATAAGGTCGAATATTTTTTTTTTTTAATAACTCTACAAGTCATGTGAAAAGCTTTACTTCTTGTGATTTCAAACATAAAAAGAGAGACAAGTTCAAATGAGAACAGGCCCTAGCTAGGTGTGCATCCCATGCTCCTCTTTCTTCTGAAATTTTCAAACACAAACAAAAAAATTCTTATGACTTCTTGTAAAGCCAAGCACGAGCAGCTTTCCAGAGGACAGCTGCTGTGAACAGCTTTCATTTCTGATTGCATATTATAGTGAACATTCTATTTATTCAGTAACAAATCAGAGCAAAACATTCACAGAAAATCAAGTTATAGCATTCAGAATATTACAACTTATCACAGAAAATCAAAACACAGCATTCACCATGTCACAACTCAACAGCTTATCGCTAACTATGGCCACATAGTTTCTAGGAGGGCCTCTGCCCTCCTACACCAGCCCTCTCCTCACAGTCTGTGGGTCCACATCCAGCCTGATATTTCAGTTGAGGTTTTTAGATATCAAAGTAAGACCATAACTACAGTGAGGAGATAGGGCCTTTGTAATAAGAATAATGAAATTTAGAAGACAATAAAAACACTTTTATTCCAACATGAATATACAATTGAACTTTGTACTTACTTAGCAAGAATTATTTAAAATAGTACACCAGTACCATGGTCACTCTTAAAGAGAACTTTTTACCAGTAATTCTCTTCTTCCTCTGTCTTCACCCCATGGTTGTACTCATCTGAATGTCATAAAAATTAAATTTGAGAGCATAAAAATACTTGTACTCAAGCAACATATTGTAGCAAATAGTAGTCTCAGACCCAACAAGGCCTAGATTGAATTCCCAACTCTAATATCAATTGCTTGTGCAAGTCACTTACTTTTTCAGTTCTCTAGGCAACTGTCTAAAACAGTAAATTTACAGAGCATGTGCTGACCTCTCAGAGAGGGAGTTTCCTCCTCTGGGAGTTCACTATCATAATAAAATCTTAAATCTGGTACCCATTTCAGCCCCTTTCAATTAGTCAATTGCATTTTCTGGGTATCTGATGGATGCAGATCTCTTACAACCAGTAGGATTGAAGAGAAAAGAAACAATAAAGTCCTTTTTGTTAAAAACAAAACAAAAAAAAATATTCCATTTACTTGAGGTAGGCAATGCTCCCTTTATAGGTTTGATCTTAGGGGGGAAAATGAAGCAGGTTTGCCTCCTTCTGCCTTCTCATCAAAAGGAGATAGAAAGAGAATTGTATGACAAGTTTGAGGCCACAGGGGAGTTCCTTACATATAGAGCTATGGTTCCAAAGAACGGGTTGAAATGAATGGGTTACAAGATGAATAAGCTAGGCTGTGGGGATCTGGCAGTGGGTAAGGGAGGTAGGAGAGCAGGCAAAGTGTTGGCATGAGACTGAGGAACTCAGAGAAGTCATTTTAACCCTGGAACAAAGGAACCTAGAAATGATGAGTCTTCAGTTTAAACATAAAGTTAGATGACTGAATTTGGAAGGAACAGAATCTATATTCATTTGCTTCATCAATACAAAGGACAGATGTGAAAATTTCCAGATATATTTGCATGTACTGATAGAATGAAATGTGTTTACATCAGTCATCACCTCTTTTTTTCCTTCTGTTTCTTGATGGTGGGTCTGGCACTTCCTGGATAAGACATAGTTAGAAAGAGACAAAACAGGGGACTTTCTTTATGAAGAATCTCCCATGCAATTTTTCTTCCAGCTGACCTTTGATACCTTAATAGTCAAATTGAGGTTTCCAGGTGTAATGTTAACGGAATCTGAAGATTCCCCATTCCCCTTTGTATTGGCAAGTAAGCAGGTACTTAGCACCTTGTTTCAGGTTAATACCTTATTTCAACTATTTAATAAATATAGAAGTGGTTAGCATATTGGGAGGAAATTACTGATGTAACAGGAAGGGACAGAATGGGGAGGAACTATAATGTATATAAAGTAGAGCATTAGCAGGACAGTCAGAATTTCTCTCACTGAGCATCTGGAGGCTGCAACTTCTGCTGAAAACTTTCCTTTGGGAATTTTGGCTAAGAACTTCTGAGAACCAGGCTGAGGAGCTACTTTGGGGTGAGAGAGGAGGATCCCTGCTTAAGGGAGTCTGTTCTCTTGTAAAGGTTTGGGAATGCTGGCATTTACTGCATTAACCATGTGTATCAACTTTGTGAGTACTGTAATGACTTTGGCTTTCTGGTTCTGGGACTCAGCTTTCTGGTTCTGGGACTCAGTTTTCTGGTATTTGAATGAAGGCTTTGGTTCCACCTCCATGTGGAGACTCTGCTACATTTTGTGATTGATAACTATACCAGCATATTCATAACCGTGTAAGTGTTGTGAATATTGCATTATTGTTACACTAGTTTTCTACAAATCCTGGCAGGAAAGGTTTTCTTTATAATTTCTTTCCCTCGACCACCCATTTCACAAATTTAATCACTTGTCACTTGTTGTCCATTCAACCTCTGTGCCAGACCTTCACAACTTGACAGTAGGTAGCAGCCAAAATTAAAATAGGCTAAACTTCTTTGGGTCACAGATAGTTTAGACTAGAGATACAGTGACAATGGTTGGTTCCTGGGAGTTGCAAGGGTGTCACATAACAAACAGAAGCATGCACAGTGGCAATCCTGCATTTTTAGTAGGACACCTGAAATCCTTTGGTGGACCAAAAGCACCTCATAGGCCATATGTTTGCTTAGGCCTGTTCTGTGCTATTTCTCAAAACCACTTTCTCCTTTCTATCAACACTTAAACTGTTGCATTTCTGGTCCCCATGTCTTATTTCCTAGAACTGTGGTCTATACTGTTGCTTTCCTAAGGAGTAAAAAATAAACCCAAAATACAAAGGATGTTGGGGAAAAGGGAACATACATTTATTAAATATCTAATATATGTCAGGTACTGTGCTAAATGATACACAAATATTATCAAATTTGATCATTGCAACAACACTGGGAAATAAGGGCTATTGTCACCCTCATTTTATATCTGAGGAAACTGAGGCAAATAGAGATGACATGACTTTCAAAAGTTCACACAGCTTTTCAAATCTAAGAGTGGATTTGAACTCATGTCTTCCTGATTCAAGGGCCAGCATTCTATTCACTGTAGCACCTAACTGCCTAAATAACATACTCTCAATATACCTATATTTACTTTAAAAAAAAACTTACTCCCAATACATGCATAGTAATTGAATTAAGTATAAACTCCTATTTAAAGTTGTTCATAGGTTTCACCTCATACCTGGCTCTATCAACAATGCAGTATTCATAATGCCTATGGTACCTATAAATATGCTGATATGGTTAGTAATCAAAAAATATAACAGGCTCTCTACATGGGGGACAAAGCTAGAACATCGATCCAAATACCAGAAAACTGAGTCCCCAAACCAGAAAGTCAAAGCCATCACAGTAGCCATGGAGTTGGTACACGTAGTTAATGCAGTAAATGCCCACATTCTCAAGCCTTCAAAACAGAGCAGGCTACCTCAGGCAAAAATCCTCCTCTACTCACTCACTGCAACTGTTCAGCATCCATGCAGCTTACTCCAAGCAGCTCCCACCCCCTGCAGTTCCCATCCCCAACAATCCTTAACAGAAGTGCTTAGCAGAAATTCTGGCTGGGTCAAAAAAAAAAAAAAAAGGAGTTTGAGCTGCTGCTGCTTCTAGTCACTGGGCTGGCTCCAGCTGAGCTCTGGCTTCCTCCTGCCCCACCCCTTCCTGCTATGTCAGCAGGTTCAAGGGGCATTTGAATATCTTCAAATGCCTGTCTTCAAATCCCATAACCATTACACTGGTAAAAAAAGACAAAATATGAGAAAAATCAAGGTTGTAGGAAGATGAGCACACTACTGAATTTTTTGATAGAGCTTTAAATCAGTACAATCATTTTGTAAAGAAATGTGGAATTATATAAATAAATTATGTAAGTTGATCATAGACCCTTTGGCCCAGTGATTCCAGTACTATATTAATGTCCTACAGAGGCCAGGGATTAAAAAAAAAAAAGTCCCCATATACACCTAAATTATTTATAGCAGCACTTTTTTGGATAGTAAAGAATTGGAAACAAAGTAGATACCTGTTGGGGAATAGCTAAACAAACTGAGTTATATAAATTTAGTGGTTTTTCCCTGATCCCAGACTTGCACTTTCAGATACCTATTGTCAAAACCTTTTCCCAGTTCTGGGCAGAAGTCAGGGTTTAAAAGAAGTCCCAAAGGGAAGGTCAGTTCTATCTCCATCTTTCTCTCCAGATGCCTCCTGTCTAGCCCCCATGTCACGTATCAAGAATAACCAATGTAAGTCATGTCTGGTAAAATGTGATAAGGCTAGAAAGGTTGGTCAAGAGCAAATTGTGAATTTTTTTTGTTTCATTTTTGTTTTTTCACATATATTTTATTGATATATTTTGTTTCTTTACATCATTAAATTATCCCCCAATATCTATACCTCTCCCTCTCCCAAAGAACCATAGCTCTGTCAACTTTCTGCTCATCACAGTGTGCTGGAAACCTCTCTCATCTAGCCACTGTAGACTTCCTGATTCCATCTATGTCCATTTTTATACAAGACTCATGAAATCTCTCAGTCAGCTGGAACAGACTTCCTGTTTGGCATCATTTCACTTTATCAAATGGTTTTCAAAGACTTTTCACACTAAGTTAAAGGACTATGAGTGAGATTGACTGATTGGGTATCTTGTCACATATTTAAGTGGGATGGAACGGAGCAAAATCAATCACTGCACTCACACACCTGGAATGCATACCCTCCTCATAAACAGCTCCACGAACCCCTAATTCCCTTTAAGGTTAATCTCAAGTGACATTTTCTTTCCAAAGCCTTACTGATCTCCAATTTTTCTCCCCCTCACTAATATCTTCACCCACAAATGAATTTATATCTATTTTGTAGCTATTTTGAATATGCATGTATATACATATTGTTGTGTTTGTCCTTGGAGCTCATACGCATATACATATACATATACACATATGATTATGTATAGACAGATATGCAGTTATCCCTTCCCCATCGTGACTTTCCGCATCACAATTTTGATTATATCACCAGTCTGCATGAGAAATTAAATGGGAATTTGGGGGCAGTTTTATAGAAGCTGCAAGTGACAGAAAAAATTTTAGAAACTCAGAAATGCATAAAATATATGTATAGTATTGTATAATATCAACATATTTTATCTTTTTATACCATAATAATTCAAACATCATCTCTGGTACAAAGGCAGGGCCAAAACATTTTACACTGATCTTCGAGATCCTGAGTTTGTCATGACCTCAACCCCCATGATGTGGAAGGATAACCATAAATTATATAAATGACAGATAAAAACAAATATGTGCATATATGTATGCATATCTGATACACACACACACACACACACAGACTGAATACATATGTATAGACTCCCCCAGATTGACAGCAAGTTCTTTCAAGGCAAAGAGTTGTTTTATTTTGGCTTTGTATCCCCAGCACCCAGCATCTTTTGGTACAAAGCAGTTGCTTGATAAATGCTGATTGGTTGATTGATATGTATGCCCAAAAGTATTAATATATTATTGCTTTATTAAGCCTGAATGAAAAATTTAAAAAGTTAAATATGACACATAATTTGTAATAATTTATACATTTTTAAAATTAATTATGGGTTTGGATTAGTTTTTTAGCCTGAAATTAGAGGTCTTCAAATTCCATTTACTCTCCTCTTCTCCTCTTTTCCTCCTCTTTCCTGCTCCCTCCTTTTCCCTTTCCTCCCCTTCCTTCTTCTCCTCTCCCTTCTCCTTCCTTCCCCCTCTCTTACTTTTTCTTGCCAGATTCAGGGAATGTAAAATATGGGTGTTTCTTTTGAGGTGAGAATGGAAGAAGCAGGAGCAAGATTCACAGTGATAGAGAGATCTGGTGTCAGGGGATGGGGAAAAAAGGGAAAATATTGCCTAAATGGGGAAAAACACCCAGCTTGCATTAGGGACAGGCAAGGGAGGATGAGCCACAGATATAGGCACTCTCTGTCAACATGCCGAACAGTCATCCTACCCTCCTCGTTTCTAATTTTTTTCTTTGTCCAGTCCAAAGGATCATCTTGTGCATTCCCTGATTGTTGTATGGGCACCCCACTTGGAAGACTATTGTCCTACACTATCATCCTATCTTGATAATTGGTACCAACTCCAGGATTTCACATTTATAAATCAGTCTACACGCTGCCACCTACATAATCTTCCTAAGTCACTACTCAGGTCAAGTAGTTCAGGTACTCAACCTTTAGTAGACAATAGTTCTCTTCTCCCGATTGTCACTGCAACAAAATGTCAAATGCTGAACCTGGTATTTAAATCTATATTCTTTTATTTATCTTCTCTCTATATATTCTACTTACTAACTGAATATTCAACCTCTGCCCTTTTCATACTGCTCTCTCTGCCTCTATGCCTTTGTTCACAGGGTCCCAGAGCCTAGGACTCGCTCCAATTTAAGGATGGCCTCTTCATTAGTTATTTAAGCACATTTGTTTCACATCTATTATAATCCTCAATTTAATTTAAATTTAATGTATGTTTATTATAAAACAGAGATACAATTACCAGGGTGGTTTCCATGAGAAAAGTTATTTGGAAATTTTAGAGCCCTATTATTGAATAAATTTAATTTTAAAGTTTCATTAAAGTCCTATGTTAATGCCTCTCCATAGCAAGGAAGGGAAAATTTTTTTAGGATTGTACCGATAGAACACAGGTTCCAACATATCTCATCGAAGCTTGAAAAGCTTTGTGTATTGGCCTGAAAATGCTTGAGGACAACTCTTACTAAGTTCTGAAAGACTCAGTACCAGAAAGTAGGTCACTGGGTGCTGCCTCTCTCTGTCTGCACCTCCTCCTCCTCCTCTTTCTTCTCTTCCTCCTTCTTCTTCTCCTTGCACAGTCTAGCAATGAAGGCAGAGAAGGCTCATAATCTGCCTAAGTAGAGGAAGTTCTGAAGAGATGATGGATCCTTGAAGTTCCCACACTTCAATGAAGACTCTAACTTATTTTCTAACTCTCATGCTCCTCCCTCTATGCAAACCTCTCTCCTCTTAATCAGCTCTTGCTCTACTTTGCTAACAAAACAAAAAACAAACAAAAAAGTCACCTGGTTGTCCTACACAATGTCCAATAACCAGCAAAAACATGAACGTATTGCTGTATTTCAAACCTTAAAAATAGCAGATAGCAAAATGAGAAAGAAACAACAGCTCTTAATTTGGGGTCAAAACATTTCAGAACAGTTCCTCATTCTGCCAATTACTATCTGTAATATGTTAACCACATGTTTTAGAGCACTGGAGCTGGAGTGAGTAAAAAAAAAAAGGGAGTTTAAATCCTACCACACATGAACCCTATCTGTACAAATCACCTAACTTTTCATTCTGTTTCTTCATCTGTAAAATGGGGTTAATAATCAAAACTACCACAGAGGGCTGCTGTATATATGGAACTTTAGAAAACTTAAGGGTTATATAAATGCTATTATTATTATTATTATTATTATTGTTGTTAATATTATTAAAAATGAGGGAGTCAGACTAGGTCAATTAGGTAATCCAACATTTATTAAGTTCCTAAACAGTACTAGGTACTTGGAATATTTTTTTTTTAATTCCTGCCTTCTGAGTGCTTATATTCTAACTATAGTGACAACACATAAATATATAGGATATATAAAACACGTACAAAACAGATACAGGATAGATGTAGAGGGAAAGGCACTTGAAGCTCAAGGTGAGGTGGGGCAAGAGGAAGCATCTTAGTCCCTTTTAAGGATTCCTTTTAATTCTAAATCTATGATTTTTCTCAAGGCCAACTCACCTAATGGTTTATGCCTAATATGGCACCTCACATGGTTAATAGTTGATTCACAAACTTGCAGGGAAATACACTATAGACCATGGTTTTCAAAGGTAACCTTAAGCTTCTAAAGCTATTTATATTCTATAGAAAATGGGAAAAAAAAACAAACAAGTTTTTGAATCAAAATAAGACCAAAGTAATACAAAGACAGCAGCAGGTTGTGCTTAGAATACAGTATTTCTTGAGTCTCAGGCTATACATTTCAGCACAGTCTGTACTTTGTCTTTAAACAATTTATTTCTGCCACCACCGTGATTTGAGCTTCAAACTCTGAAAGCTAATTAAAGTCGTATTGAATGGTTTAGGCCAAACCTAAACAGTGATGAATTTTCAGGCTGTTTTTGTGTTTCAGGGTCTAAAAGTTTCCAGCAAGGGAAGACATCATAAGCCAAGCTTTGCTTTGCTTTTTCCAATTCGGTCTCATCACACATGCCGTCGGCAGAAATACTGAGAATACAAAGTCAGTAACTTATATATAGATAAAATAAAATGCCTAACTTTTCTGCAAACTGCACTGAAATCTGAAGGAGCACTATTTCTTACATGAATTAAACAGAAAGGTCTTAAATAAAGCCCGGGAGGCTAGTACAGTAGCTGCTTCGTTGAAAATCTACCCTGAAAATGTATCCCATTCATTTCTCATAGAGTAGATTTCTGAATCTGTTACCTAAGCCCCAGGCAGAGCCGTAACTAGCTAATGGTTGGGGCGGAATACAGGGGAACTAGGGTTTCTCACGAAGGAATACACTTCTATGGCATGTTTCCTCCCCAGGGGTATGCTTCCTCCCCATGGCAACCTATCATTCAATCAACAAGCATTTTATTAAGTGTCTACCATCTTAAGGCACTGTATTAGGTGCTAGAGGTTTTACTTGTTTGTTTTAATTTTACTAATGGAAGGAACAAAAAGATTCCTACTCTCAAGAGACTTGCATTCCACTTGGAGATATTGTATGTATACATACATATATCCATGCACCTATGTATATACATGTAAATAGAGTAATGTGCATAGGTACATGCATATGTAGTATGTGTATATGTACATATATGTACATGTGTGTAAACTAATCTAATAAATATTTATTAAGTACCTACTGTATGCCAGACACTGTGCTAAGCACTGGGGATACAATGAATAATAATAATAATAATAATGATAATAATAAAATAAGACAATCCTTACCTTCCAGGAATTTACAGTGTAAAGGGGGAAGACAACACATAAAAGGCAGAAGGAAGTGGGAGAGGAAGCCCAGAGGGCACCTTGTTTCAGGTAGTGGAAATCAGATTGAGCAGCTGATATAGACTGGAGTGAGGTAGAAAGTCAAGTTTCTGGTTTCTGTAAAAGGAGACATTTGGAGGAGTTTGGTAGCTACCCTCCAGCCCTCCAATCAGAAGAGACAGGAGACTGAGGGAAGTGGTGTCAGTCAAAACTTGAGTTAGAAGCATTTATTAACTGGAACTATGTGTCAAGTCTGTACTAGGCACTGGATACAAAGACAAATATAAAACAGTTCACGTTCTCTAGAAAGTTCCAAATAATCTGGGGCCACTTGTAACTTATGGGAATCAGAAAGGATTGACCTAAGAGGTGGAGATTGCTCCTGCCACTGCTCTTGTTTTTCTTTGTTCTTGAAGAGGACCATGACATCAGGAAGGGGATGCCATGACATGTAAGGTAATTGGATTTAAGCGAGGGAGGGCTGTGCAAAGTCACCAGTCTCACTTTCTCCTCCAGAGCCACCTTGTCCAGTGGCAAGATGTAGATCAGGACAACTGGAGATGGGGTTTCAGTTTGACTGAGGCAATGCCTATTCACTAATTAAGGCTTAATAAGAAATGAGGCAAAGAAGGCCTCTTTAAAAAAAGAGAGAGACATCTGGGAGGGGAAGCCTCTTAGGGTTTCTGGTCAAAACAGAAACAATTGTTATTTGCATTCATTCAACCAACCAGAGTACAAATAATAATCAAGTAGGCCTAAGAAAAGAAAAAAGAAAGAAAAAAAGCTTTAGAGATTAAAATTTTACATCCCCTTTGTGCAGAATCCAGCTTCTGACCTCATTATTCCACTTAAATTGCTAATTGTGGAGATTGGTAGGAGCATTGAAGGAACCTTTGGATGATACAAGGTGGAGGCAAGGAGGGATACTGTCTATCTAGGCACAGGTGACTGACTTTTCAAAGACACAGAGATAAAAGATGGAACACTGCATCTGAATAGGAGCAGGGTGGATCATAGAATGTATAAAGGGGAGTAGAGAGTATGGAAAGGAGGATCGAATATTTATCTTCAAATTTTTATATATATTTATATATACACATACATAAAAATGTATACCTCTGTGAGATGCTTTAAAAATGAGATACATGTAATTCAATAAAAAACTGAGATAATAAATTGTTTCCTTTTTAAAATTTTTTTTTCAATAGCCCCTTAAAATTATTTCTAAGGTTCATATGAAAATCCTATGTTTTCTTAATTCCAGAGGCAAAAATCTATGAGATAATTCATATTTTCAGCAGCTAATTTCATTAATCTACAAACACACTAATTTTTAGATTTCTCCATAGATAATTTGCTTAAAGTATCTATGGTATGGAACACTAATTTCTGTGCAGGCAAAAATTAAAAATGAAAATTTTAAAGCTCTAATAAAAATCTAATTGAATTATGTCCGTAGCAAAGCAAAAGAGATTCCATTTTTTTTACGACACTTAGTTAAATGAGTCTCCTACTGCTCATTTAAGTCTTTATCATCTTTCAATTTAGATATAATAGAACATCAGTAATTCTTCACTAATTTTGTAGTAAAAAAACACTCTATGTCTATCTAACAAGATACAACTAGTAGTTAGATCAGAAACACATGGAATCACTATACAAAGACAAGAGTCATATGGGGGCCATTCAGGCCATGCCATTTCTTTTGCTGTTGGAAAACAACTTCATATTTTTAGATGTGTATCATTCATGTGAGAAATAATCATCTTACCAAGAGAACTCCACATGGCCCTCAGTGAATTAAGGAAAGATTTTATTATATCACATCTTTTAGGATGAGTGACCTGGCCTTCACCCGCTTGTGGAATAGGGTAACCTAACACGTGCAGGCACACTTCAAGACAATTACATAGCCCTTTTATTATTTCTAGCCCATTTAAATTTCCCCCCTTGCATTCCATTGGCCAGGCATTCCAAGGTTCACAGGCTATCTAAAAACACCTAAACCCCACCCCCACATAGGTCTACACCCCAGCTTACACTGCTCATTTTTGCATTTCAATCCCCCCCTTTTCATCCTCATTTTCCTTATAATTTATTTAATAAAGGAAATGCCAAGCCATAAAATGCTTTTAGTCTCATTTCATGTTGTTTACATCAGATCTTCTGATCTCCATAGCATGAGAAAGGAATTTTCTCAAGTGCTAGGAAAATTAACAAAAGTATAAGTTGAAGATTCTGTCCAGGATATCCATAAGAAAAGTCCCCTTATCCAAGACAGTGTCTGGGTCAATGGACCTCATCCTTGGTGAACCGCACCTGGTCTGGCAGTTGGTTTTTATTGTTTTTGTTGTTTTGATACACAGGACAAAGGCCTTCTCAGGACAAAAGGGGAGGAGTCTGCTTTTAGATATGAATTAATTAATTATAATTTCCATAATTAATTATAACACAATTAACAAGATATCAAAATCACCCAATGCCCTCTACCACGAACAGTCTGCCATCACTATGACTCCTTAGATTTCATGAATTATGCTTTGTATAATACCTGTGGGAACAAAATTCAATCATCCCTTAAATTCATAAATTCTTTTACTCATTTATTCATTAATTTATTTAATTCATATTTTGTTGGGTATCTACTATGTCAAGGATATTGTGCTGAGTACTGTGGGAGATTGTAGCACAAATGTAATATTTACAGCATCCGTGATCACTATAAAGATACCTGCAAGGTACTCAACCACAACATATAACAGACTGTCCATACAGAAGACAGGAGCAAAACATTTATTCAGACAACAAAAACCCAAAATCTCAAAACCAGTAGGCCAATTCCATCATAGTAGCAAAGAAGTTATTAAGCTACAACAGCACAGAGAGGCACAGCATCCTTTAGCCTTCCCTCAAACCAATACTTACTCACAAGCCTATCTGTCTCCCTGGAATGCATGCTGTCTTCCCAACCATCTATCTTGCTTTGACTCCCAGCTTTCTGTGGGTTCTTCTCCATCCTCCAGCAAACTCCTTGCACCACAGGCTCCATGTGATTATATTCAACTTATTAGGGGGCAGAGTTTATTTTCAAAGCAGGGAAGGTCTTTAAATTCCCATTACCATTACAAAGATTCAAAGACATTGAAGACATGGTCCTTACTTTACAATCCAGTAAAGGATATGATGTGCAAAAATAACTATAATGCAGGATATTATAACACAAAATAGTAATACAAGATAGAATACGAATTGGAGAAGGAGTAAGAATCTGGGACATAAGACCCTTCCTAATTTTATTCCCATCTACCATTCCCATCTGATTTCACATTATTTTCTTTCACTTCATTTTCCATTTTAGGCAAATGGGTTTACATTCAAGCTGTTTCCATAGATGCAATTTCATTATCCCCTTCCAAGCCTTGTTGCTGGTATTTCTAGAAATACACTCCATATTCAACTTTGCCTCTTGGCATCACTATCTAACTTTAAGAAACAATTTTGTTTCATTTCCTATAGAGCTCTTTTCCTTGAATTCCCCCTTCTTCCAAACCCATCTTCTAACAGGTAACTCTTTCTTTCTTTTTTTTTTTATTTTTTATAGTTTGCATCATTCATTTCCACAAGATTTTGAGTTACATATTTTCTCCCCCTCTTTCCCCCACCCACCACCCCAAAACAGCCATCCCAGTGTGTCCCCCCTCCCCCAGTCTATTCTCTCCTATGTCACTTCTCAGTAGGGCAGGATGGATCTCCCAACCACAGTGCCTGTGTATCTCAAGTTCCAGTTGGGT
>CM053586.1:52886637-52897447 GCA_028646515.1 Pseudochirops corinnae
ACTTTTCCCCCTGAACTAGGTAAATGATATGTTTGATTAAAGTAAGCTTGTTAACCCATTTTGAGTTGCTTTCCTTTAGAAAAGCAGATCTAAGAACCTGTGCTAGTAGCTGCCCTAGGCATGCTAGGGTGCTTGCTGTTACAGTTGGGTAAAGACTTCAACCACTGTCCCCTGATTTCACATCCAGTAGTGATTACAACTGCACTTTTCAACCAACCTGTCCATCAGCAGCTAACACCATCAAGCAATATTTGTTGACAGTACAATATACAAAGCACTGTCAGCTCAATAATGTCGTAGAATTATGCAATCTATGTCTACCTTGCCTAACACTTTGTATCAATAAAATATGAGGTGCACATCATTCTACTAACAAGTTTTCTTAACAGGCTTTAAAAAATTCTGCTGCCTTGAATTATAATCTTCTTATCATTTGCAGATCCTTTAGGAAAGTAGCTCCAGGTTACACGCACATTAGGTTATTGCTCATCAAAGATATTAAAATAGGTGTGTTAGAAAGATAATTTTTTTCCTCTCCATTGCTCACTAGAAATTGCCTTATAAAAACCCTGCAGAGAGGACAACAAGGTTCTATGAGAAATAAAAGTCAGAAAAGGAATGCATAACTAATTATAGAAAGGCTGACAGGCTGGTTTGGTTTCTAACATACACGGATGCTTTGGTTTTTGCTTTAATATATATACAATATATTTCAGGACTAACAGGAATAGGCATTACTATGCCTAGAAAATTGTGAAAGATCTTTGTAACCTTACGAAATCGAATATTTCATAAAATATGCTGAGATGTTTGTCAGTTCTGCATACTAAAGATATGCTACATTTATTTGGATTTTATTGCATAAGGAAAACTCAAGTCTCAAATTCTGATATTATAAAAATGTCTTTTTAACATGAAATTTGAGGGAAAACAAATCTAAATTTTATGTACTAAAATGGTCTTGAGAAGTTATAATGGGAGATATTACATGTCACAAAATAATCAAAAGGTAAGATGATCAAAGGAAACAAAAATCAAATGGCAACCTAGGTATATAGATGGCACAGAACACTGGTCTTGCAGTCATGAAGACTCACGTTCAAATCTAACCTGAGTCATTTACTGGCTGTCTGACCCTGGGCAAGACATGTAACTTCTATTTGCCTTAGTTTTCTTACCTGTAAAATGGGGACCGAAATAGTAACTATCTCCTAGGGCTATTATGAAAATCCAGTGACACACAGTTTATCCTCAGTATTCCTGCATTTAACTTAGCCAATTTCAAGCATTTGCGTGATTTTGTTAGTAACCTTTTTTTTTAACTTATTCACTGGCAATGACACCCAGTATCCTCAGAACACCATGGAGCAGCATTGCCTTTACCTGTGATCTGAGGCTTCCTGCCAGCAACCTGACTGGGCTAGAGATTTAAGCTCCAGCAAGGCCAGGGATCTTACCCTGAGGCATATGCTTTTCATCAGGGAACCATTTAGTTATCAAGTGGAAAGAGAGATTGGAGACAGCATGTTTTCTTTTTCCCTTTTTTTACTTCAAGTTTCTTCTCACTCCACAATCAGCATTCTATCTACCATTGCTTGCTTCTACTTGTCCTTCCTTCTCAAAGATGACCACAACACACTATAAATGTAAGCCAGAGTAGATTGGCTACCCTTGACTTGACTCTACTACACCACTTAACTAGACTAATTGACATCTTCAGTGTAGAGAAATTACAAAAATAAACCAAATAAATAAATGAACCAATAATTTTGCATCTAAGTTTAGATTAGACAAAATAATAGAAATAATCAAGGTATTTAATCTGAAGAGGGTTAGCATTAGGTTCAAGACCCTGAAATCACTGAGAATATGTACACTCCATGGAATTCAAATATGAAAAATTCTGTCTAATAATCACATTGTTGAAAAAAATAGCACCATATCTCCACTTATTTTGAAAAGTGTATGTTCATATTTATACTGAAACCACCCAAAGATTTTATTTTTAATTTCATGACATTATTCCAAATATACCAAACAGAGTAATTTAAAAAGTTGCATTTAATTATCACATATGAACACAATTCTCTCCTAAGATTTGATAGAAATTGTAGAAACATTTAAGGACTTGAACACAGTAACATATATACATATATATATGTATATATACATACATACAACCCATATATATACACACACATATACATATATGTATGTATATATGTGTATATATGTATATATGTGTATATATACATATATATGTGTATATATATATATATGTATGTATATGTCAGTCAATGCTATGGAAGCTAAGGAGGAACTCTCAAGTAATAGCCCTAAGGGCAGCATGAAAAGTATGGCAGAAGTGACATTTAAAAAAACCCAACAACTATTGCACATCTGTGGAAATAAACAGAAAGATTATATCAAATATATAGCAGATACACATAGTAGAACAATCTAAATCCTTATTGTACTACTAAGAGTAACAAAAAGTTGTACAGGCAGAAATCCAGGAAGCAAAATCAGAAAAGAAAAAAAAAACAACAACTGAAAGCCAATTCAAAAAGGTTAAGGTAAAACAAAATCAAAGAGCAAAAAAAATAATTCAACCTCAATCACAAACCTTCCTAAAGAGGCTGGAGAAATTAGCCGAGTGAGTATCTCTGATATAGGAGGATGTGAAAGATTTCTGGTCACATATATGGGTATAAGAGGATCCAAATTAAACGAGAAGAATGCACCAATCATAGAAGTATTGGCAGAACATTTGTGTCAAAGCAGGTGACTGAAATTCTAGCCTCCCTGCAAAACTAGAAAACAATGAAGGCAGATAATTCCATCATTATTGATGTAATTGTTTCATAGTGACACTTAGATTATGAACAAAGCACTTGTGTAGCTTCTCTCAGGGGCAAAGTAGATCCCATATTTCTCAACAGAAGACATCATAGATTTTTACCAAAATATGAGAGCACCAGAAATCCCTCCAAATAGAGTATATTCATGGGATTATGTATTTTATTATTTTTTTACTTTTAAAAGATTTATTAAATTTATCTTTTTTTTTATTTTATAGTATTTCCCCCAGTTACATGTCCATAAAATTTTTAGCATTGATTTTTAAAAGATTTTTTGAGTTTCAAATTCTTCTTCCTCATTCCCTCCTTCCATTTCCCTCTTCTAAAAATGGTAGGCCGTTTGATATAGTTTGTGCATGTGCCATCATGTGAAAAAATTCAATATTTGTCACAGTTGTGAAAGAAGAAACAGATCAAAAGCAAAAAAAAGAAGAAACCAAGAAAGAATAAAGTAAGTGAAAAAAATATGCTTTGATCTACATTCAGAGTCTGTTGATTCTCTACCTGGTTATGGACAGCATTTTCCTTCATGAATTCTTTGTACTTGTCTTAGATCATTGTGTTGTTGAAAACAACTAAGTCACTCATACTTGATCACCACTGACCAGATGAAACTGTGTGCAACATATTCCTGATTCTACTCATTTCACTTTGCAATAGTTTACAGAAGTCTTTTCAGGATTTTCTGAAATCCACCTGTTCATCATTTCTTATTGTCCAATAGTAGTCCGTTACATTCATATACCACAGCTTGTTCAGCCATTCTTCAATTGAGGGCTATCCCCTCAATTTCCAATATTTTGCCACCACAAAAAAAGACTGCTTTAAATATTTTCCCACATGCAGATGCTTTTTTTTGTTTTTTTTGCAATCGCTTTGGGATACAGACCTAGTAGCAGTATTGCTGCATTAAAGGTTATTCACAGCTTGGTTGCCTTTGGGCATTGTTCCAAATTGTCTTCCAGAATCATCATATCAGCTCACAACTCCACGAACAGTGCATCCATGTCCCAATTTTCCCATGTTCTTTCCAACATTTATCATTTGCATTTTTTGTCACATTAGTCAATTTGATACATATGAAGTGGTGTCTCAAAGTTGTTTTAATTTACATTTCTCTAATCAAAAGTGATTTAAAGCACTTCTTCATATGCTTAGAGATAACTTTGATAAGCTACAAACTACTTCTTCATAACTTTTGACCATTTAGCAACTGGAGAATGGTTTGTATTCTTGTAAATTTGATTCAGTTCCCTATATGTTTGAAGGATGAAGACTTTATCAGAGACACTTGCTGTAGAGGTTGTTTCCCAGTTTTCTGCTTTCCTTCTAATCTTGGTTATATTGGTTTTGTTTGTACAAAAGCTTTCTAATTCAATATAATCAAAATTATCTATTTTACATTTTGTAATGCTCTTTATCTCTTGTTTGTTCATGAATTTTTCTCATCCTCATAGATCTGACAGGTAGGCTACTCCTAACATACTGTAGGATTCTACTTTTTGATCTACTCAGCTATTCACCTCTGTTTCATGGGCGATTTCATCTCATTCACATTAACAGTTACAATTACTACCTGTGTATTTCCCTTCCCCCTATTCTTCCTCCTGTTTGTCCTCTCTCTCCTTTCACCCTTTCTCTCCTTATCAGTGTTTTGTTTCTATCTACCACCTCCCTTGATCTTCCCTCCCTTCTGTCAGTCCCCACCTGCTCTTACTTGATCTCCTCCCCTCTTACTTCCCCTGTGAGGTAAGATAGATTTCTATAATCAACTGATTGTGTATATTATTCCATCTTTGAGCCAGTACTGATGAGAGAAAGGTTCAAGTGATGCTCATCGACCACCCTCCCATTTCCCCCTCTACTGTAAAAGGTCTTTAGCATCTCTTCATGTGGAATAATTTACCCCATTCTGTCCCTCCCTTCCTTCTGCACCCATTGTGCTCCTCTTTTTCATCCCTTATTTTTTTTTGTAATACCTTCATATTCTCCTTATACCTGAACCCTCTGTCTATCTATATTCCTTCTAGCTGTACTATTGATGATACAATTTTTAGGAAATACAAGTATCATCTTCCCATGTAGGGATATAAATAGTTTAGCTGTATTGCATTCCTTATGTTCTCTTTCCCCTTTTACCTGTTTATGCTTCTCTTAGGTCTTGATATTAGAAGTCAAATTTTTGTTTTAGTTCTGGTCTTTTAATGAAGGCTTGAAATCCTTCTATTTTGTTGCATGACCTTTTCCCCACCTTGATGTACTATTCTTAATTTTTCAAGGTAAGTGATTCTTGGTTATAGTCCCAGCCCCTTTGCCTTCCAGACTATCATGTTCCATGGCATCCAGTCCTTTATTGTTGCAGTTGTCAAGTCCTGTGTAATCCTGATTGTGACTCTCTAATATTTGAATTATTTCTTTCTGACTGCTTTGAGCTGAGAGTTCTGAAATTTGTCTATAATATTCCTTGGAGTTTTTATTTTGGGATCTCTTTCCTGAAGTGATCAGTAGATTCTTCCAATTCCTATTTTTCCCTCTGGTTCTAGGACATTAGGGCAGTTTTCCTTGATAATTTCTTGAAAGATGTGAACCAGGTCCTCCTTTTGATTTTGGCTTTCAGTTAGTCCAGTGACTCTGATATTGTCTCTCTTGGATCTATTTTCCAGGTCAGTTTTTCCCCATAAGGTATTTTTTACATTTTTTTCCATTCTTTTGATTTTGTTTCATTGATTCTTGTTGTCTCATAGACTCATTAGCTTCCACTTGCCCAATTCTAGCTTTTAAGGCGTTGGTTTCCTCAATTCATGTTTTGAAAAGTATCTGACAATAGGTTAATTGAAAATAGCTATGAAATGTTAGACCCAAAAGCCTAAGCTATTTATAGAAAGATTAGGAAAGAATTCTGGAAAGATGGTGGAGTTCGTCAGAAAATTCCAAATTCTCCAGATTTTCCTCATAAATAAAATAAAATAGCACCTCAGCATGAATGCAGAGTGGTCAAAATAAATAAGACTTAGAGCAGAATAGTAGTTCTCCTGGGACAATCAGAGAAGACTGGAAGAAAAATTTCAGGACTGAAGTTTGATCTCTTTGAAGTGTAAAAACCTCCTGGGTAGTTCTTCTGAAACAGCAAGTGATGAGCCCTGGGACTACATGGCTTGTGAGATAGCCTTGGCCCCCGTCACAGAAATTTTTTTACCTTTCAGACAGTGTGGGGAGTTTTGGTTTCAGTTCTAGGCCAGAGGGAAGAACTGAAAGAGGAACTAAGCCCAAAGGCACCATCCCCCAGGACTAGAGATGATTATAATAAGTTGCTATAAATAAAAATAAAATGAGTAGGCAAAGGAGAAAGAACCCAACCATAGGAAGTTACTATGGAAATAGAAAATACTGGAGTTTATTATCAAAGGAGGATCCTAAAGCAAATAGAGCCTCTACTGCCCCAAGGAGTAATGTGAAATTGTCACCTGGCACAAAAGAGGAACTTAAAAAAGATTTTAAAAATCAAATGAGAAAGATTGAGGGAAAAAAATGTAAAAATAAGAATATAAGAAAAACAAGAAGATTATGTAAAGAAAGTTAATCAACTGGAAAAAGAGATACAGAATCTTAAGGAAGAAAATGACTCATTGAAAATTAGAATTGGGCAAGGGGAAGTCAGTGAAGTAATAAGAGACTAAGAAATAATAAAATAAAATATAAAGAATGAAAAAATAGAAGGAAATGTAAAACATTTCATAAGAATCAATCTGGAGAACAGATCAAGAAGAGAAAACCTAAGAATAATTAGACTACCTGAAAGCTCCAAACAACAACAAAAAAAGAATCTTGATGCAATAATGAAAGAAATAATTAAGGAAAATTGTCCTGAAGTGTTGAAACAAGAGGGAAAGTAGAAATCAAAAAAAAAAATCCACTGATAAGCACCTGAAAGAGATCCTATGATGAAAGCCTACAGAAATATCATAGCTAAATTCCAAAACCCCAAACTCACGGAGAAAATATTATGAGCAACAAGAAAAAAAAAAACATTAAAATATGATGCCATCACAATTAGAAGCACACAAGAGCTAGCAGTGGCTACACTCAAACACCTTAGGTCCTGGAACACTATATATCACAGAGCAAAAGAACTGGTTGCAGCTGAAAATCTCATACCCAACAAAGTTAAGCATAATATTGAATGGAAAAAAGAACATTCCATGAATTGTCGAACTTTCAAGATTTTATTGAAAAAAGACCTGAACTTGATAAAAAAAAAAATTGACATACAAGACCCAAGTGAAATACAAGGTGAACATCAAAGACTAATTACAAGAGACTCAATAAGGAGAAGTTGTTTACTTTTTATATGAGGAAATGTAAGCTATATGTCTAAAATTGTCATTAATATTTGAGTAGTTCAAAATTGAGACAAAATTGAGTATGATATGATTCTAAAAAATAATACAATCTAAGAAAAGTAAAAAGAGTAAATATCTTATAAACATGTGTAAGAGGATGAATTGACACAGAGGAATTAGATGGGGGAGGAGGGCTGGTAGTTCTGGAACCCTTCTCTCATCAGGAACGGGTTAAAGAGGGAACACATAACATTCAGAAAGAAAGAAAGAAGGCAAAGGAGACAGGGAGGGAGGAGAAAATAAGGGAGGGATGTTTAGAGGGAATCCTATTCACATCAGATCTGGGTTAAAGAGAGAACAATATAAACACTTAGAAAGGAATAAAAGTCTTCTAAATTTATAGAAACAAGAGGGTGAGGGGGTATAGAAGAATGTCCAATGGGAATGGGTTAAATAGGAAATAATATGTTTAGAAGGCTATAAAAGTCTTCTAAATTCAGATAGAAACAAAAGGGTAAGGGGAAAGGGTGGGAGGAGAGGATAAGGAAGGGGTCTTTGGAGGGTGATAGGTTAAGTAACAGGATGACAAGATATTGGGTAGAAGTAAAGTAGAGGAGTCAGGAGGGATAGGAAGTAAGAGATGCACGAATATAAAATAAAGATCAGGAGTAGAATTTATTAGGGAAAAAGTAGGGGTAGTAATCATGATCTCAGACAAATTTAAAGCTAAAATTTATTGAATCAAAACAGAAAAATAGGGATACTACACTATATATCAGCTATGTTAATCAATATTTTTGCCCAGTCTCTGAAAGAGGTGATCTTTCTCATTACCAAGTTCAATTCAACTACATGTCCATTTGATTATGTTCCCTTCTGTCTTCTCCAAAAGACTGTTATCTGTATCACCCTTCCATAAAATTTCAACTCTCCCTATCAACTGTTCCTTTTTTTTTACTGCCTTCAAATAAACTTGTTTCCATCTTCCTCAAATAAGTTTCAATAGACTCTACCATACTCTTTAACTATTATCTTACAACTCTCTTTCTCAGTCAAACTCCTTGAAAAAAGTTGTCTACTCTTGTCTCTACTTCCTCTCCTCTCACTCTTAAATGCTTTGTAACGTGGTTTCCAATCTCATCACTCCACTGAATCTTCTCTCTTCAAAATGAAAAATTATTTCTTACTTGACAAATTTTATGGCATTTTCTCAGCCTCAATCCATCTCAACCTATTTAATTTGACACTATTGGCCACTCTGTCCTCCTGTATACGCTCTTCTTAAGTTGTCAGGACATTATTGTCTCCTCATTCACCATCCCTTATCCTTTGTTTGTTTATCATCTACATCATGTCCCTTAACAGTATATTGGACCTCTCTCTTTTCTTTTCCATTTATACTCTCATGGTTGTCTCACCTGCTGCAAAGCTTTTAATTTTTATTTCTATATAGATATTCCTCTCCTCTGGAATAAAACAAACTGTCCCCAAGACCAGTGGTTAAAGAGTTGGGACTGTCATATAACTTTGTTTTTCTTGATAACTAGCTACGGCAAATGACTTGAATTCAGAGATCTGCTTGCCAAACAAAGACACCCGTTCTCTCTAGGTCCATTCTCTGGTCTACATTTATGGACAAAATAAAGTTTTTGTTTTTTTTTTTTTCTTTATTCTTTTCTTCCACAACAATCTTCAGTATATTAAATGTAAATTAATATTAGCAAGATAGTGACACATTCAGATTATTTCTGTCTGAATCTCATTAAAAAAAAGAATAAATGAATTTCTGAAGATGCAATGGAATATTTCTTCCCAGAGGATTTGGCTACTGATTGGCAGCCTGTCCATTAGAAGCTTTTGTTCTGGTATAGTTATAAAACCGTTAGATGTCTCAGTGGAGTATGTAGCTGATGGGCCAACACTTGGTCTTTTAAACTTCTTCTCCCTGCTGGATAGTGGAGAAATGAATCCTTCCTAGGTCTTTCCTGTTTTCTCTTTTTGGGAGGGTTTAGGCCATCGAGGATGTACTGGTAATTTTAATAACTAGCTCTCCAAAAATGCAGGACAACTTTTTAAATTCAAATCTGTCTTGTTAATATTTTCTCCATCATTTTCTTAAATCTAGACAATCAACAAAACAATAAATCCAGCCTTGATTTGTAGGATTTGCCTATTTCTAAGATGTAAATGTTCACAATGAAAATTTAACAGCTGACTCTCCTGAGCCTACTCTAGCATAGCCCTGGATCTTTATTCTAGGCACTGTTTTTTCCTCCCTTTCTTTTTTTCTCTCTGGAGATTTAATCATCCTTACCTTATTACAAAAAATTAGCTCACTAATAGAAGCAATATAATGACTTTCAGGTCTAGTTGGTGCCTTTCTATATTTTATGGAATTCATATCCGTGGAAAAGCTATTAATTAAATCACAATAGCTCTGAAGTCTCAGTTAGTTACAAAATTCCAAACGTTCAGACAGAGGTTTGGCTCTCTGTTATCATTTCCATTGTTGTTAATCTCTAACTAACCCATGGCCTCTTTATATTGAGGTTAGAAAAAAAGAGGATAAAGAAATCCTTTAGGTAAAAAAAAAATAACAGATTATACTACAGTGTTTGTTACTGGACAAACACAGAAAAGAGATACTGGAGAAAGAACAGACCATTGGAGGCGACTTCTCTCTATCCTTCAAGAGGTAAATTATAAGCTGGAGAAGTGATTGGCACCTGAATGTAACATAATATTACTATGCTATACAATTTGATGAATATGAAAAATAAAAAAGTATTGAATTACACGAACTGATACAAAGTAAGCAAAAGTTACCCCCTCCACATACAATGGCTCCCAAACATAAGTGGGTAGAATAGCCAGAAAATAATAAAAAATGAATGTAGCAAAAATTCTAAGGAATAAGCTTAGTTTAACCTTAAAGAAAAACTATGAGAAATCATCTATCCCTTGCCCTCCTATGCAGAAGTTTGGGGGTCTACAAATGTTCAACATTTCATATAATGTCAGAGATGAATGGGTTTGCTGAACTTCCCCCCACCCCCCATTCTTTCTTTTAATTTCTTGCCATAGAAGTAAGTTCTCTGGGAAAGAAAAGGGAGAATTATAGTTGACATAATAACAAAAAGTTAATAGATGAATGCAACTAATATCTTCAATATGTGTTCTCTAGTATGAGATTATTGTAAAGCCAAATGTCCCATCTCAAAATCTCTCATTCACTGCTGGACTCTGCTCTCTTTTCAGTTTTTGGTCTTGTCTTTCTACTGGGTAGGGTGGGCAGAGCAGGGGAGAGTGTTTTCCCCTAATGCTGCTATTCCTACTGCTTAGCCTTTGGAGTCCTCATTCTGTTCTCTCAAATTGTCTCTTGCAGTGTGTGTGTGTGTGTGTGTGTGTGTGTGTGTGTGTGTGTGTGTGGTGTGTGTCTGGGTCTGTGTGTCTGTGTGCATGTTTGTATGTATGGCTATGTTTGTCCCTTTAAGAATCCTAGGACGTGATTCAAACTGGCCTTAGGCTTCAGAGATTCCAATAGTTCCAACTAACTCTCAGGGCTGAGAGGGTATGTTGTCCCTCTGAACAAATTCCAGGATACCTGGC
>CM053586.1:52904090-52914697 GCA_028646515.1 Pseudochirops corinnae
TACTGGGTCAAAGGGTATGCAATTATTTATAGCCCTTTGGGCATAGTTCCAGATTGCTCTCCGGAATGGTTGTATCAATTCACAACTCCACCAACAATGCATTAGTGTTCCAATTTTTCCACATCCTCTCCAGCATTTGAATGACCTCTATTTTCTCAATAAATTGTGAAATTGTTCTCTGGTGATATACAGGATGTGGGAATGTGTGGGAGGTTTGAGAACTCTTTCAAGAGGAGAGGGCTAGATAATCAATTGTTGTTGTTGTTGTCAATCACTTCAGTTGTCCCCAACTCTTTGAGACCCCAATGGAGGATTTTCTTGGCAAAGATACTGAGGGGGTTTACCATTTCTTTCTTCAACTTATTTTGCAGATGAGGAACTGAGGCAAACAAGGTTAAGTGCCTTGCCTAAGGTTAGACAACTAGTAAGTTTCTAAGGTCACATTTGAACTCAAGATGAGTCTTCCTAATTCCAAACCCAGTTTCCAGTTCTGAGCTGTACCTACCCAGCTACCCAGCTGCCCAGACAATCAGTTGGTGGTGAATAAAAGGATTGCTTTGAAATGGGCCCAGATGAAATTGGATAACAGATTTGTAGTGGGCATTATTAGCTTGGTTGCGTGTCGTCTTCCAAGCTGTATTTAGCAGTTCATAAATAAGAGAAGAAGTTGTGTATTGTTTGAGTGATCCAGGGTCAGGGTTTGCCAACTAAGGAGAAGTAATAGGTAAAGGGAAAAAGGAGCAATAATTCAGGGGTAGAGGGCAGTGGACGATTGAAATAGTTAACTATGGAGACAAGAATGGAGAAGGCAGAAAAGGAAGTCCAAGAAAGAATAAAGACCCGAGGAAACAGAGAAGCCTGTAGAGAGTAAAGAGTAGGGTAAAACCTCACTGGGACATTGGAGGTGGTGGTACAGGAGTTGGTTTGGATGGTGATGAGAAAATAGGAAGTGATTTCAAGAGAAAGTGGTGCTTTTTCCTTAGTCATCTGGGGATTCACCATCAGTAAGACGATAAGAGATGAGAGTTCTCTAGACCATTGACTGGGACTCTCACCCTCAAGATTCCTGATCATGACAGAGGGCAATGTCATTTCTCTGTCATGTTTTATTTTACAAATGAGTAAATTGATGTCTAGAGATGTTAAGTGACATGACAAAGGTCAGACAGTAAGAGCCAAAGCCAGGACTCAAATGCAAGGACAAAATTATTATTCTTTCCACTCTTCTGTATAGTAGCCAAGAATGAGAAAAATGCCTAGTATATTAGAAAAGCATCATGATGCTTTGGGGGAGCTGAGTTTGTAAAGCTGGGGATGCAGATAAACAAGGGATGAGTACATAGACTTGGGCTTTACAAATTCCTCCCAAGTAATTAAAAACGTATTTCAGCAAAATTTCATTTCAAAAACAGTGAACTTCAAACATTGAGTTATTTTTTAGTGAAAATGAAGCTCAAGGGAAAAAAAGAATACTCTACTTGAATTGAATTATACTTCAAATCCCCCCTTTTTTTTTTACCTATAGTATTCAATCTCATAGAAGATCTTACCTTCTCTGAACCTCAGATTTCGCAGAAACTTGAGAATTTATCCTCTCTTTTTTGAATTATTTCTTCAGCATTGAAACTGCCTTTGAAGTGAAGGTGATAAACCAATGTGAATTAAATTTTATTAACACAAATGTGAGTTTTATAAAAGAGGTTATCTTGGAGAGGAAGGGGAAAGGGGGAGATACAGAGCCAGAGAGCCAGAGAGAAAGATAGAAAGAGAAGCAGAAAGAAAGAGATAGAACAGAAAGTGACAGAGAAAGACAGAAAGAGAGAAAGAAAAAGAGGAAATGAAAGGAAAATCCAGTTTTAATGCTACTGGCTTAGTTATCATAGTGTGTGAGATTACTTATTACATGTGTCTCAAAAAGCTTAGTGCAATTGTAAACTATTGCACTTAAGACTGCACTAAAAGTTTTGGGACAACCTTGTATATTTGGGGGAAAATTTCTACTCTGATAGTTGGTAAGGCAGTATTATACTTTATTACACTTAAAACATTATGCTTATTTGAATGTTATGAATTTCTGGTAAAGTTTCCTTAAAGTATGACTTGTTATTGTTGTTAATTTTCAGATTGATCTGATTTTAAAACATGAGCTGAGCATGAGGTAAATGCCTGTTAATTTCAACTACCAGGGCAGTGAACGTTGATGGATCTCTTGAACTCAGAAATTGTGAAAAATGGACTAAGACCATCAGGTTTCTGCAGTAAATTTGGAACCATAATGGCATGTTCTGCGTGGGGTGGGGGTGGGGGGGAAGCACCAAATTCCCTAATGATGTCACAAATGGAAGTAATTGATATAATGTTAAACATTTGTCCAATGTTCACTATTAACTTGCTGTCAGGGGACTAGATGGCATCTAGAGTCCCTTCTAGTTCTTTATCTGTGAGCCTATGATAGAAGTCACGTTTGTGACTCCATCATAGTGATGTCACTTTGGTCCTCTTTGAGAACAAAGGACAGCTATCAACCACCAATCATTGTCTCCATGATAATAAACTTCTCATATTGGCCTTGGAAACCACTTACAATTAGGCTCTAGCCTACCTTTCTAGGCTTATTATATTTTACTTCCTCTCATGTATTCCTGTCAATTTCTCCTCTTTACTGTTGCTCATACAGATTTCATCACTTCCACCATGCTTTTGTATAATCCATGTTCCATGTAATGTGTTTCTTAATCTTTCCAACCTGGCCTTTTAACTGTTCTTCATATATATTTCGTGTCTCATCACCTTTCTTTTGTACATTTTGTCTTCTATGCCTGGGATTCCATTCCTCCTTACCTCTTAGAGCTTCTGTCTCCTTTTAAGCTCAGGGCAAGAGACATGAGGCTTTTCCTTAAATGCTCAGGTGCTAATTCTAGCCATCATTTGCCTGATTGCCATAGTCATATATTGTATATTTAATTATATACAGATATGTTATTTTTCCTTATGGAAAGTAGGGCAACTAGGTGGCCTGGCCCAGTGGATAGAGTGCTGGGCCTAGAGTCAGGAAAAGCTGAGTTTAAATCCTGCCTCAGAAACTTATTAGCTTTATGACTTTGGGCTAGTCTGCCTCAGTTCTAAACTGTAAAATGAGAATAATAATTGCACCTATCTTATAGTGTTGTGAGGATCAAAGTAAGATGTCATTTGTCAAAGGCTTAGCACAATGGCTGGCATAAGGTAGGTACTATATAGATGCTAGGTATTATTGGGAGTATCGGCATTAGTATTATTATTAATAGAATGTACATTCCTTGATAGCAGGGCTATCTCTTTTTTTTTTTAGTCTTTGTATCTGCAGCACTTAATGTGCCAAGAGCATAGGTAATTTATAATGCATGCTTATTGCTTATTGATTAATCGTGCAAGAAATAAAGCCATTGCTACCATAGGTCTATTTCCCATGATTCCTCTCCCCAAAAGAAATAAAAAAAGAAAGGCAATACTGGAATCAAAGCCTCTGACTACAATGATATCTAAATGTTTTCCTTAATCATATATTTATAAATTTCAATACAATTTCATTTTCCATATTTGGGAGGCATCTTAAATATTTCTATTTCCTGTCTTTAGCAGTTCACATTTACATGGTGCTACAAGCTTTGAGAATAACATCCTATATGTAATCTCTTTTGAGCCTTACAACAAACCTGTGATGCCTTATTCCTATTTTGGAAATGGGGGCAGCTAGGTGGCTCAGTGCATACAGCACCAGCCCTGGAGTCAGAAGGACTTGAGTTCAAATCTGACCTAAGATATTTGACATTTTTAGTTGTGTGATCCTGGGCAAGTCACACTTAACCCCAACTGCCTGGTAGGAAGGAAGGAAGGAAGGAAGGAAGGAAGGAAGGAAGGAAGGAAAGAAGGAAGGAAGGAAAGAAGGAAGGAAGAGAGAAAAGAAAGAAAAGAAAGACAAGCATGGGAGAGGTTAAGTAGTGACTTGAATTCAGGTCCTCCTGATTCTAAATTCAACACTCTATAAACCACACCACCTAGCTGTCTATATTTGACAGAGGAGCAGGGTCTAAAACACATAGAATCTGGTATTGGGGGAGCTCTGGATTCAAATCCCCCACTAGACATTTATTACCTAAGTCAATTAAACCTTCTGAGTCTGTTTTGTATAGTTTATATAACTAAGTTTTGCAAAATATTTTTTATATTTTGTATAATTTGACCCTCAGAACAAACCTGTAAGGAAATCATTATGTTATTCTAACTTTGCAAATGTGGAAATTCAGTTTGAGAAAGGCGAAATGGCTTTTTTTATGCTGACAAGCATCTGAGACAGGATTCCAACTCAGTTCTTCCCTATTCTAAACATCGTGGTGTATCCATTATACAACTAACTACCTTTAATAATATCCATAACTCCTAGCACAGGATTTTTGTGAGGATAATATAAGTTATGTAAATGTATGTAATTTGGTTTTGCCAGGTTCAAAGGACTACATAGATTGGATATATTCATGGTACATATACATACAGATGGATATATGTAATGTTAATGGAATCTGAAGATCTTCCATGCCCCTTTGTATTGACAAGTAAGCAGGTACTTAGCACCTTGTTTCAAGTTAACACCTTGTTTAGACTATTTAATTAGCATAGAAGTAGTTAACAACTTAGGAGGAAGTTGTTGGGCAGAAGGGAGAGGAGCTGTGCTGTATATAAAGAAGAGCACCAGCAGGACAGTCAGAATTTCTCTCAGTGAGCATCTGGAGGCTGCAACTTCTGCTGAGACCTTTCCTTTGGGAATTTCTGCTAAGAACTTCCGAGAACCAGGCTGAGGAGTTAGAGTGAGTGAGAGGGGAAGATCCCTTCTTGAGGGAGATTGTTTTCTTGTGAAGGCTTGGGAATGTGGGCTTTCACTGCATTAACTATGTGTATCAACTTCAAGGGTACTATAATGACTTTGGCTTTCTGGTTCTGGGATTTGGTTTTCTGGTATTTGACTAAAGGCTTTGGTTCTACACTCCATGTAGAGAGTCTGCTACATTTTGTGATTCATAACTATCCAACATATTCATAACCACCATAGGTGTTGTGAATATTGTATTATTGTTATAATATACATATATATCTGTATAGTCATACATATGTATGTGGTATATATGTGTGTGAACATATGTGTGTGTGTGTAGACACACATAAACACAGGGCAGCTAGGTTGTGCAGTAAATAGAGTGCTAGACGTAGAGTCAGAAAGATTCATCTGCCTGACTTCAAATCTATCCTCAAACAATTACTAGCCATGTAACCCTGGGAAAGTTACTTAACCCTGTTTTCCTCAGTTCCTCATATTTAAAATGTACTAGAGAAGGAAAGGCAAACTACTCCAGTATTTTTGCCAAGAAAATCCCAAATGGGATCACAAAGAGTCAGACACAACTGAAACAATTAAACAACATCAAAGATATATACAATAGTAAGTGAAAGATCATCTCAGAGGGAAAGTACTAGTAGGGAGTAAGAGGAAAGATCTCTTGCGGAGGGTAAGATTTGAACAGTCTTGAAGCAAATCAGGAAAGCCAGAAAGAAGAGATCAAGATCCATCAGAATGATGTATCTTTGCCAAAAAAAGTCCCAAATTGCATCAGGGAGAGTTGACACAATTGAAATGACTGAACAACAACATACACACATGCAGATAAATATTAATTGTTATTAATTTTTATTTCTTTTCCCCCAGGCATGCCAAAAGTCAGTCAGGATTGCAAAAGTTATCTCTACTTAAAAAGTTAACTGTAGAAAGACTAACTTTATTTTATATTTTCCAAAAAATGAATGTTTAAAATTAAAAAATATATATTTTTGAGTTATCTATGAAAAAATCACTCTTTAAAAAGAAAAGCAAAACGTGATAAGGAAATAGAATAAGACTTTAGTAGAGTGTAATGGTCATGCCACTTTAAAATGACCAAATCTCACTCTTTGTCTCACCTTTCCCAACTTTACTCCCCTGCAAGTAATGTAAGCCTGTTTGATTTACAACAGAAAGATCCCTGAACACACACACATCATGAGGCTTACTTCTCCACAAAGCTATCAACACTGCAAAAACTAGGGACTTATCAGGGAAGGGAGTGCCCTGCTGTAACATGACCTTTCCTTTTTCTCCTCTTCTCTGTTTGATAGAAGACAGGGATGTGCATCTTTCCAATCTGATGGACAAGCCTCATGTTTTAAACAGTGTTTGATACACTAGTGATAGAAGAAACTGGCAATCCAAATATCTAACGATTGAATTCTGCTTTTCTTTCCATTACCTTCATTTGTTATTGTTCAATGCAGTTATGAAGAGGCCTTTGTTCTTCAAAAAAGACTTATTTTCTAGTGCTAAAGTCATTGTCCTGAGCCATATGTTCATGTTAAGATTGGGGGTATAATCAAAATCTGGGTTGCCTGGATAAACACTCTTTCCAAAGAATCAAGCTGTTTTGCCCCTTCTTTGTGGCTTCATTATAGGTTGGGATTTTAAAATTCTTTCCTATTCATGCATGTACTTTTCTACTCATTGTCTGGAGTATTGAAAATTCCCTCCAAACACTTAGACCTTTTATCGCTCTCCTTTCTCTTCATAATAGAAAGGAAAGTATAGGCTTAGTTCTGTTCTGTTTGTTTATGAAATTCTCATTGTCATTGGTTTCAAAGCCCACTCCTCTATATCAGAATCTTAACCACTTTCTTTTTGAAAGAAGAAAAAATCAAAATTCATTCTTCGTGAATTTATCCTGACTAGTAAATTTTTCACCTAAAAGGACAGTTACATGCGTTTTAAGAGAGATCTAAGTAGGATGAAATATTGTGAAATATTGTAGTCTACTGATTAAAGCCCTGGGTTGTGAATTTGAACTCTTTTGGTCTAGTTCTGTTACTGCATGAATGTGAATGAGAGAAAGTCAATTTTCCTCTTCAGTTTCAGTTTCCTAATCTGTATATGGAGGTAGGTGGTGAAGGTGAAAATATTTGACTATTTCTGCCTTCCAGCCAAATGGAAATTATTTACTTAAAAGAAGTTAGAGTTTCTATATGAGAGAGAGAAAAAAAGAGAGAGAGAGAGAGAGAGAGAGAGAGAGAGAGAGAGAGAGAGAGACAGAAAGAGAGAGGGAGAAGGAGAAATAGAGGAAGAGAGGGAGGGAGAGCAAAAGAAATTTATTAAGTATTTACTATGTGCCAAGTCCTATATTAGGCACTGAGAATAAAAAAACAAGCAAAATGAAAAGACAATGTCTTACTGTCAAGGGGTTTGCATTCTAATGGGAGAAGGAAACACAAAAAAGGGAGCTGAAAAATGATATGGAAAGGAGGAGGTAGAGGAAGGTACCTAAGCTAAGGGAGAGGTGGAAAGTCCCTAGGGTCAGATGTGGAGCCAGAAGAGTATTGAGGGGAGGCTGGTCTGGGCAATTTCTAAAATGGAGGCTCTGCGTTGGAAGTTACCTCATGGGAAAAGAAGGTCAGTCAGATGGACAGAGCAACTTCAGGGTAAGGGGGTAGTTGGTGTGGAGGTAGAAAAGTCCAGGGATGTAGAAAAGTCAAGAGGGAGCAGGAAGAGAACTGAGAAAATGGTAGCAGAAATTCATTTTGTGAAAGAGGGATCAGATGTCATCTGCTTGGCCTCAGGTTCAGAACTAGCAGTAATTGGTGACTTTGCAGACATACAGATATAGATACTTTATATTTTTTTCTAATGATTTCTAATGATTTTTTAAAAATAATTTTCTAATTCTAATGTCTGGATGTGGAATTGACTGCCAGAGGAAATAGAAATTTCATCCTCTAGTGTACTTTGTAGCAAGACTTCTGGTCCATTTGTGGTTTGGAATAGATGGCCTTTAAGATCCCTTTCAAATCTGAGATTCTGTATTTCTGTGAAAACATTAACCACGGACTATTACAAATACGTAGATATGACATACATTTTAGGGTAACATTAGCTCTGGAGTGGAGATAGTATAATTAGAACCTTGGACATGGAGTTCAGGGGAACTCAATTCAGATTCACCTCTGACACAAGCTGTGTGACCCTGGGCGAATCACTTAATCTCAGTTTCCTCAATTATAACATGGGGATAAAAATAACAACTACCTGCCAGGGTTGTTGTGAATATCAAATGGGAAAATATGTGTAAAGATATTTACAGGGTTTAAATTATTGTAAAAATGCTAGTTATTTTCATTACAGTTATGATTGTTGTGTTGTTATCTAGATCAGGAGTGGTAGAAGTGCTAGGCTTGAGAGCCAAGAGTTGCTTGTCCACATAGATTTGAACCCCACCCCATGGGTATCTACTATCTCTCTGTGATTAGAAAAGTGTACAGTGAAAAGAGAGCTGAACCTAGAGTCATGAGAGACGTGGGCTCAAATACACCTATCAAATATTATAAGCTGTGTTATTAAAGATATTACCCTCTCTGCAATTCAGTGTTCTCGTGTGGCAGTTGTAGATAAAACATCTGGAATATCTACCTCACAGGGTTCTGTAAAGGATCAAATTAGATGAAAGATGTAAAGCATTTTGTAAATCTAAAAGAACAATACAAATGTCAATTCTCATCGTTATCCATCCAAATTTAGAACAATTTGTACATTATGAATGTTTCTTATTGCCTCTAGCATTAGAACATACATTCAGCCTCACCTGGCTTTGAAAGGTCTCCACTTCTGCTCCCAATCATCTTTCAGTCATGTTTTACATTGCTACTGCTCATACTCTGTCCATTCCAGTTAAACCAGCCTCTAAGCTATTTTACCTTCATTCTATTGCCCATTTCTGCACTGGAGTATATTCACTCCTCACTGCCACTTCATAGGATATCTCACTTCTTCTTAATTATAGTTCAATCAACAATATCAATAATAGTCAATAACCATTAAGCACTTAGTATGTTCCAGGCATTGTGCTAAGTTGTTGTTCAGTCATTTTTAAAATTGTTTCTGCCTCTTTGTGACCTCATTTGGGGTTTTCTTGTCAAAGATACTGGAGTGGTTTGCCATTTCCTTCTCTGACTCATTTTACAAATGAGAAGCTGAGACAAACAGGATATAGTGACTTGTCCAAGGTCACAAATCTAGTGTCTGTGGCCAGATTTGAATTCAGGAAAATGTCTGCTTCAGTGGAATGCTTCCTTCAATAAGAACATGACCTCCTTTAGACAAGGGACTGTCTCATGCTTACAATCTTCTCATATCTCTCTACCTCTTACTTCTCTGACTTTCTTCAAGACTAAGCTAAAACCCCATTTTCTGTAAGAACCCTTTCCTGATGTTCTGTAATGCTAAATGCCTTTTGTCTGTTGATTATCTCTGATTTTTCCTGCATATATCTTGCTTGTAGATAGCTACTTGCATGTTGCCTCTCCCATTAGATTGTGAGCTCCCTGATATCAGGGACTGTCTTTTGTTTTTCATTGTATCTCTGGTACTTAACATGCTCCCTCACATGTAGTAGGCACTTAATAAATGCTTATTAACTGACTGGTTAGTCACTTACTGGTCTGAGTTATCTCACACCTAGCGGGGATGTTCATTCACTTCCTGTACTGACAAGTATTTTTTAATCTGCATGATTTCTTTGATTTCTATTTTCTACTGGTTTAGACTAACAAGTTTATTTGTTCTTCACTGAGCACGATGGTGGTTAGGTAACTGGCATTTGGAAGAAAGGGAGGTAAGCCTGTGAATATAGCTTAGAGTAACCCTTCCCTGTTATGGGATAGTGACCAGAAGAGTGGGTTGAACCTAAGATTCATTTCCCATGGAATAAGAATAACAATATTTAGGATATTAGATAGATATAATTATAGTCTAGTATGCTCTCCTTGAGGAGAATATAGAGGGCCAGTCTAGTGGCTCCAATATTCTGATCTTGCCTTGAAAGAAATCAAAGACTTCCTTGGTGAAGGTTGGAGGAGGGTCTAGTGATACCTATTCATTACTTATACTAAGCTACATGGAGAAAAATCCATGTAGATACATGGTCAATACACTTTACATCTATTTGACCTCTAGCCTTTTGGTTCTTTCTGGCTTAGCTCTGACACAGAACCTTCCTCTCTGCTTCTGGGCTTTCAGAATCTCTATTTAGAACCTCATACAGGTTCCTTAGGCTATGACCAAGTCTATCACCAAAGGGTTTTTGCTTGATTCAAGGACAAATATAAGCCTAGTTCACACTCTGTTCTGATTGATTGATTCAATAAAGAAGTGTTTTACCTAACAAATTAGTTATTATTAAGTGGGGTGGAATAATCAATCAAGGCTCACCGTTATGCCAGAATTCTAACTACTATACTACATTGTTTCTATGAATATATTAAATATTCATTAATTATTTGTTAAACTGAATTGAATAACAATAATTTGAGAATCAGACAGGAAGTTCCTCCTAAGTTTATGAAAACATTGTGTTTTATAAACAATTATATGGTAGTTTCTCTTTGGTACCAGTATTTATTAGTCTATAAATCTCTGTGTGGTTGTAAAACTAATCAAATTGTGGTAGAGACATCTTTTGATTTGTTCATTTCACTCTCCATTACTACTACAGTTGTTGCTAGAT
>CM053586.1:52923207-52948258 GCA_028646515.1 Pseudochirops corinnae
GTCTCTCTCTGTGTCTCTCTCTCTGTCTCTGTCTGTCTGTCTGTCTCTCTTCTTTCCCCACTGTCTTTTTCTCCATGATAAAAACTCCATTGTGACAAACAAAAAGATGATTTGAAACTTTAAGATGTGTTATTTTGTCATTTTTATGATCCTTAACAATTTGCATTTGACTTTATATCCTGAGATTGCCAGAGTCTAGCAAATAACCGGAATAGTAGATATCATTAGCCAAGATTTTTGACAAAATTTTGAGTGAGCATGGTGTAGTAGATGCAGAAATATGCTTTAAGTCATAAGAGTGTTCAAGTCACATCTTGGATACTGCTTGGCTATGTGACTTCGGGAAATTCATTTTATATCTCTGAGTCTCAGATCCTTCATCTGTAAAAGGGATGCACCAATTAGATCTGCACCTCAGAGCTATTGTAACAATCAAAGGAAATAATGTGTAGAAAGTATTTTATAAATATTTAAGTTCTATATAAATATTAGCTATTACTATTATATTGTATCCCATCCTTTGGCAAAAGATAGAGTTATATGATCTAAAGGAAAGAATCATTAGATGGATAATAAAGTGACTAATTACCTGGAATCAAAAAGTATTTACTTTGGTTGAGACACTGTCCTTGTTGGGGCATCAATTTCCTCATCTGTAAAATGAGAGGAATGAACTAGACGATTTCTGAATTCTCTTTCAATTTTAAAGCCTATGAATGAGTCAGCTCTTCTGATAGCCTAAATAATTAAAGAACATATAAGAATACTACAATTTTATCTTCTGGTTGATAGAGTCAAGGCATATATACACAATGAAAATATACACACACATACATAGGAACATATAAATACATGATGCTATGGTATAAATAGGGTCAAGGCATGTTTACACATACATATATGTGTCTGGGTATGTGTGTTTGTGAAACACCCCTCAACTCTATGCACCATATTATCATGTATGTGTTATTTATACATGTATATGTGTTTATATGTACACACATGTGTGTATTTGTATATATACATACACACTTTGATCCTACCAGCTAGAAAGAAAACAACTCTAGCATATTCTGGCTAGATATACTTACATACACACATATATGTGTATATATACACACACACACATATATACATATATACACACAAACACACACATACACATATATACAAACACAAGTATGTATGTATATATGTATATGCATATATATGTGTATGTGTAAATATGTATATACACATATAAAACACAAACATATATACATATACACAAAATATATGTGTGCATACATACCATATACATCAGTGGTTCTCAATCTTCCTAATGCCACCACCATTTAATACTTGTATGTGGGCGTATCTGCATGTAGGCAGATGCACCTGGAGACAGATAGAGGAGTGGTGTTTTGGAGTATGTGTTTTCCGATGGTCTTAGGCAACCCCTGTGACCCCTGTGAAAGGGTCGTTTGACCCCCACAGGGGTCACGACCCACAGGTTGAGAACCACTAATATACATTATACATAGACAGGACCAGTTCCCGAACCAGAGAACTCTGCCAATAACAGCGCTCTTCAGAACACTGGTCCTGTTCCCTGACCCCTAAAGCCTATATCAAGGAAAGCAATCTCTAGGGAGAAGAGGCCTATCTTCTTTGATACCACCAACACCAATATTAACCAAACAATGCTGAAAGGTGGGTGTAGAGCCAATGAAATATTTACAATGCCCATGATCATGATAGATACCGTGACTATAAGTATCACATGACATTCGATCACAAAATATGTCATACTCTCCAGAAAGAGGATAAAGTTGAAGGATTTATTTAAGCAACAGAATACCAAATCCCAGAACCAGTCATGCAAAGTACCAAAGATATTAGGAAGCCTTAATAATGCTGAGAGCCACAGCATCCGTTAGCCTTCCCACAAACTAATATGAGATCAATATTTACTCACAAAACTCTCTGTTTCCTTGCCTAAGCTCTTCTGTCCCCAACTGTCTCCAACTGTCTGACTCACTCTCACCTAGCTTCTCTGTGGGCTCTGCTTCTCCTCAGCAAAATCCTCCCACCACAGGCTCCATGTGATTACATTCAGTCTATCAGGGGGCAGAGTTTACTTGCAAAGCAGAGAAGCTTTAAACTCCCCCCTAGGTGTATTAAGGGACAGGGAAGATCTTCAAATTACCATTCCCATTACAGCAGGTAAAACCAAGTACCCCAGGAATGCCGATTAGCATTTCCATTTCCAATTTAGCTCTTGCAGCCACTATCCCAGGAAGTAACTTGTATGGAAATGTAATCTGGCAAATGGTTCTGCAGGTGATGAAGGCCCTAACTCCTCAGCAACCACAGACACTGAAGACCTTTGAAAGAAGGTGATCACCATTTGTCTTTGACACTGTCAAACAGTTCACAATCAGAAACAAATGTGATTTTGTCAGTGCAAATGATGTTAAAGGAGATGCATGTCCACCTACTTTTCTGCTTCACCCTAAGGAGGATTGTTATTTGAAACCAACCTAATGTGTTATCCATTCAATTAGAAGGTGAACTTTTTTTTTTTAGAATGTGAACTTCTTGAGAGAAGAAACAAACTACACTTTCCTAATTGTATCCTCAGTGCTTAGCACAGTGTTTTGTAAATACTAAGTACTTTTAAAATGTCTTACTTAAATTTTTCTTTCTTTTTTTTTGTTTCTGTGGCTTACATCTATTAATTTTTTTATTAGAAATTAAAATGTTTTACTATCGTTCTTTCCCATGTTTGGTTTTGTTTCTACTTTCTCATTATTCACTCCATTGGTTACAACTCTTCTATACAACCAGACTAATGTCTAATGTGAAAGTATTTGCAGATCCTATACTTGATTGCATGCTGCCATGAGTAGGGGGCTAGAGGGAGGGTAGAAAATTTGAAACTCAAGGGATTATAGAACTGAATCTTATAAACTAAAAGTAAATAAACAAATCAATTCAATTTTTAAAAAAGAATTCAAAATGTTCTAGTATTATTATGAAAATCTTTTTAAATTCATGGACTTCCTGAAAATGTCTATAGGACCCCCAAGGATCCCAAGACCACACTTAGAGGACCCCTTTTCTAGACTATGACATTCAATTAGATTGACAGTTAATAGAAACGATCCATCAGTACATATCTGATGGAGAGACACTGCAGATGGTCCATATTTACTACAGCTGGGCCCAAAATTGATGAGAAAGAAGACAGTGGACTAGATTATATTTGGGAAATATAATCTAGTAGCGTACTTTTTTGGGACATGCTTTTTTTAACACCAAAGTTGTTCAAGTGATGCTTTCTTGGCTGAAAATCATTAGATGCCTCAGTTTAATATTTCATGAGCTTATCACACATTTGGTTTGTTATTTGGTTCTGATCCCCTGAAGTATGGGGGATATCTCTATATTTATTTTTTTTAGTTTAATTTATTTATTTTCTTGTTTACATCATTCATTTCCATGAGATTTTGAGTTACAAATTTTCTCCCCATCTTTCCCCCACCCACCACCCCAAAACAGCCATCCCACTGTATTACCCCTCCCCTAATCTGCTCTCTCCTATGTCCTCCCCCATTGTCCCTCTGACTTTCCAGTAGGGCGAGATGGATCTCCCTACTTCAGTGCCTTTACATCTTAATTCCCAGTTGCGTGTAGTTAATAATAATAATAATTATTATTATATACCCCCACTGGAAAGAAAAGCAATTCAATACAGGCTGTACATGTGTAGTTAGGTAGAACATCTCCACAATGGACATATTGTGAGAGACTGATTATATTTTCCTCCTTCCCATCCTACCCTCCACTTGTTCTATTCTCTACCCTGTCCCTGTCCCTTTAGAGAAGTGTGCGCTTCCAGCAATCCTCTCCCCCACCCTGCCCTCCCCTTCATCATTCCACCTTTCATCTCCAACGCCCCTACTCTCCTGTGTGGCAAGATACCCAGTTTAGAGTTTATGTCATTCCTTCCCTAAGCCAAATTCAATGGGAGTAAGGTTGACCCTTTCTCTTTTGCCTTCCTGTTCTTCCCCTCCACTATAACAGTTATCCCTTGCCTCTTCTATATACGATGATTAACCCCATTCTGTCTAATTCTGTCTCCTCTCATTCTATTCCTCTCCCACCTCACAATTTCACCTTTTAAAGAGTCCTCCCTTCCTATTCAATTGATCCTGTGCCCTCTACGTACACATATATACACATACTCAGACATGTATTCATACGTATATATATATATATATATATACCCTCCTATATAGACATATGTGTATGTATATGTATATATACATTTGTATTCCCTGATTATGTGGGAGCTGCAGAGTGTTCCTGCTTCTATGCTGACATCTTGGCTCCACCCCCTAAATTTTCCATTCATAGAATAAAGGGGGTCAAAATTATAGTTTGACCACAATATAGCACATAACATTCCACAAAAAAAAAAATCTTTGTTCTCTTGTATAGTTCCTTAGAGCACAACAGACCTGGGGGTGCTTATAACATCATTATTGTTGCTATTACTACTATCATGATTGTCCTTTTAAAATTATTAATTTCATTATTCACTTATTTTATAGAGTTCAGAAAAAACAAAAACTGGTCCTGGTACAATTTACTTTTATATTTAATGTTTTGTGGACTATTGGAAAACATTGGTATATAAGCACACACATAAATGGTACATGAGTAAAGTGAAGAAGACATTGGGATATAAACTCCTCTTCTGTACTTATACTGGAAGCTATTAGCATCTGTGCAATAGTAACTTCAACATACACTTTTGGAATTGTAAAATGGAAGAGATCTGAATTTTGGAAGAGATCTGAAAGAAAATGAAATAAGAAACCAAAAAATAAAATCCCACCTACCGTAAAATATTAACTACTGTACTGCTCCAACAGTTGATAGTAATGACATGGAAAATATGTTGTTCATCCTGTTTTCACATGGCTTTCATTTTCTTCCAGTACTTTCTTCAAACTCTTAGAAAATTATTTTGTACAGCAATAACTACTTACAATCATGTACTTAGATATTCATTTATACATATCAGATTCTTGAAAGCAAGAATATTTTTCTGAAATAATCCTAGTTCAACTCATATGTCAAATTATCAAAGACAGTTTGGAGTCTGTATCTGTTTTATATGTTTGATGCTTTATGAAAGAGAAAATGTCTAATGTGTACTTCTAGCCACCAGGTTATATCATTATTTTGTAGGTCTTTAATTTTTGCAATCTGTAGTTTTGAATTATGTAGCTTCTATAATTTTCTGCATAAAATCATCATAGAAAATTCCAAGCACTATTTTCTCATAAAACATCAGTGAGCATGGGAGTCTAGAATTTGCAGAAATTTGGCAAAATGAAACTCATCAGTAAAATGAGATCATCCAAAGAGTATCTAAAGCTAAAACTTTGAGGAAGACAATATACAAATCAAAAACGAAACAAATATGTTGATACTCTGTAAAAATTGTGTACACTGATAATAGAATTTCTTCATTGGAAGGTATCATCCCAGTACTCAATCTGATATAGAAAGAAATGGAAATTATAATATACAAGATGAAAAAAGGAAGACTATTTGGATAAGATCAAATGTAAAGAGGAAACTCATTGGAGAGATTAGAACTGAAAGAATTTTTCAGGGAACTGAAGAGTTATGCAAAAGAGGGAAAGATACCCTGCCAATTTTTTTTTTAAAGCAATCACGAGTGATTTTGCCATTAAAATAAAACTCCAGAAGACAACAATAACTAATTACATTCACATCTGTAGGCTTACATTCACATCTCTGTTAAACCTTTATGAGACTGTTCTATCCACCTAGAAAGTATTTCTTTATTAAAAATATAAGAAGGGAACAGGAAGGCTTTTTTAATTGATTTTCTGCAGAAGACCACATTTTTATTCACAGAATTGAGTGTAAAATAGAAGACACATTATCCCACTGTGTGCATTGTTTGTTGACTATTAAAAAACTTTATTCAGCAGAGCAAAATGCTACCTTAAAGCCTGTCCAATAATGTATATGTGAATGAATGACTGACTAAATGAATGAATATTGTTGCTTGTCCTTCGTTTTTGAAGAGGATCAATGACATCATGGGTAATGGCTTGACTTGTGTGTAAATTGGATTTAACTGAGGCAGGATTGCAGAAATTCATCAACCTAACTCTCTCTTCCAGAGCCATGCAAGTCCAATGGAAGGACAAAAAGTCAAGAAGACTGGTGATGGCTTGGTATACAGCGAATGACGTTGGTATCTTTAATGTCTGATCAAGTTCTAAGTAGTCCACAGTATCTGCTTCAATCACCATCATGGCCGTTAGAACAAATTGTTCCTATCCACCCATTCTTCCAGAGGAAGTCTTCACATGTTTGGACTAGACATCTCCCTAACTCACTGATGGTTTGAGGCCTGTTACCCTCAATCTGGTTTAGCCCATCCATCAAGATAGTTTTCTGGATATCACCACTTTGCCTGCTACAGCTTTTTGGAGCCACAGATGAAAGTTAGGTGAAAAATAGAAACCAAAGTGAATGGGCAGCCCTGAAAAGGGCATACTATGTTCCAAGCAGTGTGCTAAGTACTGGGGATACATTAACGACAAAATTAATGCACATACAATCAGTTTTGCCCACTGCTATTCAGAATGTAAGTTTAAGAGTTCTGACAGACTCAGCCAGTCATCCTTAGCAGGGTTTATATGTACATCATTTCCCAAAAGATAGTCAAAGGATATTAATAAATAATTCTCAGAGGAAGAAATGCAAACATTTAACAACCATATACAAGAAGGCTCTAAATCACTAATAACAAGAGAAATGAGAATCAAAATAACTCTAAAATGTTAGTGCATTCCCATCAAATTGACAAAGCTGACAAAATCTGACAGCAATCAATGCTGGAGGGTGTGTGCAAGGATGGGCATACTAATACACTGCTGGTAAAGCTATGGATTGGCCCAATCATTCTGGAAAGAAATTTATAATTATGCAAGTAAAGTGACTTCAATATCTTTACCCTTTAACCTAACAATTCCACTGCTAGGCATATTTTCCAAGGAGATTAATAACAAAATGAAGGACCTTTCCACCACCCCATCCCTACTCACTATAGCAAAATCCTGCAGCAATTTTTGTGTTAGCAAAGAACTGAGAAGAAGGCACTGTGTTGTTTTCAAAATATTATCTCAGTTGATCCTCACAACAACTCTAAGAGGTAGGGGTTATCATTATCTTTATCGTACGGTTAAGGAAACCGAGGTAGACAGAAGTTATGTGAGTTACCCAGAGTCACATAGCCAAAAATGTTTTAAAGTGGATTTCAATGTAGGTCTTCCTGAAAGCCAACCCAATACTCTATCTGCATTGTGCCACCTAGCTCCCCATATATATATATAGGGAGCTAGGTATTGGGGATACATTATATATGTGTGCATGTATGTGTGTTGTATAAACATGTATATATACACACATATGTGCATATATACAAATATGCATACCCCTATATGTATATACATGTATATATACATGTATGTAGGGGGGAAGAGAAAATGACTAAAAAACTTGTGGCATATTATTGTAATAGACTATTACTGTACTCTAAGAAAGTGTGAATACACAAAAGTCAGATGAGGCTAATATGAAGTAGGAAAAGAGTATTATGAAATGATACAAAATGAATTGATTATGAAATGGAGATGATGAAAAGAAATACAGGACTCATTTCTCCCCACTTGAGAAGGTATATTGTTGACAATAATCATATATTGGATTGTAATAATGCTTTTTATGTATGTTAAATTATGAATATCTATACAATTTTATAAGCATTTATATTTCTTCAAAATGCTCCCATTAACTTTATAAAATTTATCATGACAACTATTATATCAGCAGAAAGCAAAAACATTATCATTTCATTTCACAAATAAAGAAATTAAGACAAAATTTAAATAAATTGTTAAATATCACACTGGCATTTAATAACAAAGCTAGGGCTGCAGCCCAAGTCACTTCACATATAATTTGGTTCTAATTTTCATGGTCTAAGGCCAGAAAATGAAACGGCTAGACAGATATTTTATTTTGAGATATTTTTCTACACCCCAAATCCATAGTTGTAGTAATATAGGGACATTCTCTCCCCCAAAGCAGATTTCAATCATTCTCCACTTTAATAAGTAGTCTTCACGAGTTTCTGTAGCCTAGTCAAATTTATCACCTGCTGGTCGACCTTCAGGTGATGACCTTCTCTGAAATCAATTAGCCTGGTCTTCAGACAGTTTGTGGCTATTCAAATACTCCTTGGACTCATTCCTGAAACCAAAAATTGGAAGGATTTGAGTTCTCCTGGGAATATTCTCCAGGAAACTATAAGTAATAGCATGCTAAAATGGGCTATTAAATGTGATTTCATGAACTAATATTATTTTCCAAATTCCAAATATTCAAATTATTTGAAAATAGTTTGTCTGTTATATTTCTTTCTGAAATTTTATCATTGACCAAAATTCAGAAAAACATAGTGTGTTGGTTTTTTTTACCTTTAGGATAATTGAAATTTTATGTATGTATAAATCCTTATTTCCATAAATTTGAATGATGCTTGCTATAAGCAATTGCCCAGAACTGGAGTCAGTGTTTATTTGCTTTAGATCTTAGAAGTGTAGTCATTTTACTATCATTCCATAATATTATCGTGCAAGTATGCACAATGGCACCATAACTCATTTTATGCAATACTTAACAATGAAAATATAATTAAATCCTAAAACTAACATGAATAACATTTCTACTTAATCAGAACGTAATCTGCTTCCCAGGCTGTACAGGTAAAATAGCATGGGAGACGCAATCTCTTCTGATTGCTCCAGTGGGTCATTCAGCACTGAGTTTGCATTTACACCTGACCAGCAGTGTTTGCCAGCATCCTTTGTCATCTTCTCTGTAGTGAATATAGGCTTTTCCTGACCAGGATGACTTATTACTGTTAGAATAGACAGTCTAATAACAGTCACAAACTACAGTCAATTCGCAATTGCTCCCAACTGGTGGGACAAAAAATCCATTTCAAGGTATTCTGGCAGACCTCCCAAAAGAACTTGTCCCCAGCAGAGAAAAGAAATAATCAGATAATTAAGTTTTGATGAAAGTCATCAAGAATGTGTTTTGAATTCCTATAGAATTGAAATATCCAGAATAATGTGAGAATAAAGGAGTAGGTGATAGATAGATAGATGATAGATAGATAGATAGATAGATAGATAGATAGATAGATAGATAGATAGACAGACAGACATATAGATAGATAGACAGACAGACAGGTAGATAGATACACAGGTAAAGAGGATATGGTATGATGTGATATTATCTAGAAATAGCAAAAATATAGGTAGTAGGTATAGTGATAGAGAGATGCTAAGAGATAGAGATAAATAGAGATGACGGAGATAGAGATATAAAACAGTTTGTCTTACTGTATATCAGGCTTGAACTGTAGTCAGATTCAAACCTAGACTCTGATGCAAGGCACTTAATTTTCTTCCCACAGAATTCTTTGATATGAATTGGATAGCCACTCCCAATCTAATTGATACAGGATATTTCCTCAGTGGAAGTTCCCTACACCAATCAAAAAGCCAATTTGGTGTGTGTGTGCGTATGTCTGTCTATGTCTCTCACTATCTCTGTATATATGTCTATCTCTGTGTTTTTCTCTGTATCTGTCTGTCTGATGCTCTCTGGTGCTCTCTCTGTCTCTATCTCTCTGTATTTCTCTGTTTCTCTGACTATGTCTCTTTGTCTCTTTCTCTCCATAGTAAGGTTTGCAGTTTGCTTTATATATGCCATTTGGTTTTCAGAACGAATCTAGAAGTAAGGTGCTATCATTTTCCTTGTTTTGTAGACTGGGAAACCAAGGCGGAGAGGTGAGCAACTTTCCCAAAGTCATGCGGCCAATACCTGATTGAGCCAGATCTTCCTGACTTTAAGTCCAAACTATGCACAACACGCCTTAGGTACCATATTTATATAGCACTTCACTGTTTAGAAAACACTTTGGAGACATCAAATTTGGTCTTCATATCCACCGTGTACATATGGTAGCACAATTATGATTAGCCCATTATATTGGGAGTGAAACTGAGTCTCATTGCTCTTAGATTATTTGACCACAATAATACAGTGAGCAAAAGTTAAATATGGGATATGGACTCAGGCTGATTCCAATTCCCAAGTCTATCAATAACACAAAACTGCTATATCAATGCCTAGAATTGAATGAGCAGACTATATAAATTTACTTTCCTGTGATCATAACATACAAAACATTGCAAATGTGGCGATATGCCACATTTATCAAGTGTTTACACTCTACAAAGCACTGTGCTAGTAGACTCAGTCCTTATCTTCAAAGAGTATGAATTGTACTAGGATAGACAGGATGGGCACACAAATATAATATAAACAAGGGCATGCTAAGTACATAGGACAGGTCCAAATCAAGCAGCAGTAATTAGGTAGGAAGCACCTACTTAAGTTCCTCATTACTCTTCAACCTGAACTATTACAAGAGCTTTCTCTTCTTCCATTCTTCCCCCTCTCTAATACACCTTTGCAAAATTGCCAGTGACAAGTTCAAAACATAAATCAGATCATATTATTCCCTCACTAAAATATATTCATTGGCTCCCTATTCCCTCTAGGAAAAATCTAAAATCCTCAGCCAACTTAAAATTAAAAATTTATTCCCTCCCTACCTTACAATTCTTCTTTCACATCATTCTACCCACCCTTCATTTATTCTGTTCCAGTAAAATGGATCTTGAAACTGCTATCTATCTAAGCTATTCCATTTCTTGCCTTCATTACTATTTTCCCCTATTTATCCTTCTCTCTTTCTGTTTACCCTGTCCCTCTCCAAAACTCTGTTTTGCTTCTAACCACTATCTCCCTTAATCATCCCTCCCACCCCCTTATCACACATGTTCCCTTCCCCTCCTACTTCAGAGTATGATAGATTTCTATCCCCATCTAAGTGGGTATGTTAGTCTTTCCTTTGGTCAATTCCAATGAGAGTAAGATTCAAACATTGCTCTCCCTGCCACATTTTCCCCTTTAATGTAACAGCTGCTCTTTTCATGCCTCTTTTTTGTGAGGTAATTTCCCTGTGCTTCCTTTTCCTTCCTCCTTGCATCCTTTTTTCTCTCCCTTCAGTTGTTGTTTTTTATGAAATTAAAATTATCCTGTCCCACAGAACTCACATTCATGTTTTGTATATGTATACTCCTTCTAACTGCCCTAGTACTGATAACTTTCTTAGGAGTTAGAAGTTATATATCTTTGTATATAGAAATGTGAACAGTTTAACATTATTCAATCCCTTATGTTTTCTCTTCCCTGCTTACCTTTTTATGCTTCTCTTGAATCTTATATTTGAAAATCAAAATTTCTATTCAGCTCTCATCTTTTCATCAGGAATGCTTGAGAGTGCTCAATTCCATTAAATATTCATTATATCCCTTGAAGGATTAAACTTATTTTTTGCTCAGTAGGTTATTCTTATTTGGAATACCAGCTCCTTTGCCTTCTGGAATGCCATATTCCAAGCCTTTTGATCCTTTAACATGGAAGATGCTAAATTTTATTGATCTTGACAATGTTTTCACAACATTTGGATTTCTTCAAATATTGGTTGCTTGAAATATTTTCTCTTTGACCTTGGAGTTCTGGAATTCAGCTATCATATTCCTGGCAGTTTTCACATTGGGACCTCTTTTAGGAAGTGATCAGTGGGTTATTTCAGTTCTATTTTTATCCTCTGATTCAGGGCAGTTTTCCTTGTTAATTTCTTGAAATATGATATCTAAGGTCTTTTTTTTTTTATTGTGGCCTTCAGGCAACTCAATAGTTCTTAAATTCTCTATACTCCATTCATTTCCAGATCTATTATTTTTCCAATGAGATATTTCATATTTTTCTTTTATTTTTTCATTATTTGGACTCTGTTTTATTATTTCTTTATTTCTCATGGTGTCATTACCTTCCACTTGCTGAATTCTAATTTTAAGGAATTATTTTGTGCAGCAAAATTTTTATACCTCATTTTCCATTTAATTAATTCTGTTTTTTAAAGAGTTCTTCTCTTCAATTTCGTAAATTCTTTTGTTGTAGTGTTCCTCTTTTTCCAGGCTGTTAAATCTCTTTTTATAATTTTCTTGCACAATTGTCACTTCAGTTTTTTCTCTACCTCTCTTATTTAATTTTCAAAATCCATTTTGAGTTCTTCCAGGAATTCTTGTTAGGTTTTTGTCCAATTCATATTTTTCTTTGAGGCTTTGGTTGCAGTTATTTTGACATCATTTTCTTCTGATTTTGTGTCCTGAATTTTCATGTCACTACACTTTTTATGGCTTAGAGTTCTTGTTTTATTATTATTTGCACACTTCAGGTCCCTCTATGCTACCATCTTGGCTCCCAACGCAATCTAACTCTTGATTTGCTTTGTATGATTTTATTAAAAAAAAAAAAACCCTTTGGATTTCCATGTTTGTATGTATATTGATGATACCACCCAAATAGAATGCAAGGTCCTACAGGGCAAAGACTATTTTTTCTCTTTGTATTCTCTGAGTCCAGGACATTGCCTTGAAATAGCTGGTGCTTAATAAGTGTTTGTTTGATTGATATCTGAGAGAAACTGCACAGGTCTCCCAATCTTATTATCCTGTGCTCTCCTCTCTCTTTCTCCTCTTCCTTTTTTCTTAGCTAACCCAGCCCCAGCCCCTAGGTTTCATTGCTATTTGACAATAACATTGTAGCTAATAAATGCCTCCTCTGCCCCACCTTGAGGCACAGTCCAGGAATATGCTAGAGCCAGTTAATACTGTCTCATGAGAGCCAATTGTTGTATTTTAATGTCTTTCCACTTCAGAAATCAACAAACTGCGACTTGATTTATTGTTTTGTTAATTATCTTGACAAAAGAAAGTGATCCAGTAAATCTTAATTATGGGGATTAAACTTAAAAGTGTATAGTGTATACATTTTTCTTTTTTTCAGATAACTGTTTGTTAAATATTTACCAATACATCCCTGGTATCTATTACTCTTGTAACACGTTGGTCTTGATTTTGATCTTTGAAGCCAAAATGAAAAAAAATCTAACCCCTCTTCCACATGACAACCCTTAAAGTTCTTGGGGATGGCTTTTGTGTCCCCCATAAATCTGTTCTCTGGGGTAAACAAACCCATTTTCTTCCAATGATCTTCCCATAAAATTGTTTCCTATTCTCTCACCATCCACATTACCCTTCTTTCAGTGGACTGCTGGTTGTCATTGTCCTTCCTAAAATATAACTCCCATGCCTGAAAATTAGACAGTAGGTAGGGGTTGACCAGGGCATAGAAGAGCAGAAATATCACTTCAAAAGAATAAATGTATCTCTTAATGCAACCTAAGAGTATGTTAACTTTTGGGAGGGTTGTCATATCACAGCACTGTTACACATTGTGCTTCTAAATCTGTCATACCCCAATGTTATTTTTCACATAATTGTCTTTCTAGTAACTACACATTTTGGCAGTTCATTGCATTTAATCCATGTGTAGAATGTGAGAAGAATACAGCTTATGCTTCTTATCAAAATCAATAATAAAAGTGTTAATGTGATAACTAGTAGACACTGCAACCAGAAAGAATGATCTTTTACATATATATATATATATATATATATATATATATATATTTTTTTTTTTTTTTTTTTTAAACTTCTCAATATGTCCCATTTTCTAGGCTGGGCAACTGAATTGTTCAGTGGATAGAGTGCCTCACTTATAGTCAGGAAGAACTGAGTTTGAACCCTGCCTCACTCACTTAATCTCTTTGTGAGCCTAGACAAATCACGTAAGAGCTTTCAGCCTGTTTCCTCCTCAAAAATAGGGTAAATTAATAGCATCTGCTTCACAGAGTGGTTGTGAGGACCGAATGAGTTAATATATATAGAACTGTTTGTAAAATTTAAAGTGTTTTACAAATGCTAGTTGTTCTTGTTGTTTAGAAGCGGCAAGGTGGCTTAGTAGATTGAGGGCTGGACCTGGAGTCAGGAAAACCTGAGTCCAAACTTAGCCTCAAATATTTACTATCTGTGAGACCCTGAGCAAGTCACTTAACCTCTGTTTGCCTTATTCCACTGGAGAAGGAAATGGCAAACAACTCCTGTGGATGTTATGGTCCACGGGGTCACGAAAAGACAGACATGATTGAACAATAAATAATTATTGTGATTATTACTGCCTGAGAGTAGCTTACTCATTGAGAGACATTGACGAAATGTAGAATAAGGGAATGAAGTTGATTGACTAGAGGAAATATACAAATGACTACATCTTAGAAATTCTCAAATGGCTTATCATAAACAATGGGATCATTTCCCATCAGAGGTAAATACTATTTTGACAGAGCAGCAGGACCATTTACCAGAACTGTGAGGTAAAGATCTGTTGGAGCTTAAACCCTGAAGCCCAAATAGCATTTGAATCAGCAATGAGTTATTTCTCACAAATGTTCTCATATAATTTGTTACTTTGCCTCTGAGGGGTGTATAAGCATGAAAGAAGATCAAGTCAGGCAGAAGTAAGTATTTTTAGTACAAAGGTGGGGGGCGGAGAGAGTTAAAGTGCTACATTTCTTGTGTCACAGGATAGGTTTTCAATGTGTTATGTGTAAAACTGGAAAGTCAGTTAAATTGTTGTGAGCAGAGGACTGGTGGGCATATGGAGAACAAACACAGAACAAGGCAGTGGAACAAGCATTAACTGGGATCTGAGGACTCTTCTGGATTAAGATTCCCCCTTCTGACATTTACTACCTATGTGATCTTAAGCCAACCACAACCTCTGGAAGCCTCAATTTCCTCACCTCTAAAATAAACAAAAGGGGCAAAATATCTATGATACTAATTTTTGTTTGCTTGTCTGTTCAGAACTATGATTTCATAGGTGTGGAGATTTGGGAATGGGGGAATAATTTCACCAATGCAGATTGGCAATTTGTCTATAATTTGCAGTCTAAGTGAGTTCTTAGGGGTACTGAGAGATTAAGTGAGTTGCTCAGTCAGAGACAGAGACAAGACTCAAATTTGGCTCTTATTGATTTGAAGATTGTCTCTTTAAACTGGACTATTGTGACTGGACGACGTTATAGGCACTGTTCTACAGCTAGCACTGTCTTAAATCAGGCTCAATACTGGGACAAAACGAGGCACTCATGAAACATTGAACAAAGGAGGCTTACTTTGTTCTAACAGAGCAAGGATATACAACAGGGATATATTGGCTCTTAGCATCTCTGCATGTAGACCCCTTCGTCTCCCTCTGGAAACCCATCTGGCCAGTAAGTCATCAAGATACCTTGACTTACATGTTCCCAGGCAAACAACCAAGTCTGAGAGACACCAACTGTACTGGTTGGGATATTTTATTCCCCCAGCGTAGGAAAGTGTGTGAGGGAAGCTGGTACCTATGAGTTTTCAAGGGAGAAGGAGGTCAGAGAGTTAGGCAAGTAAAGGAAGTAAGAGAACTCATGGAAACTGAGTCAAGAAAATTCAGATCCTATCAATCTACCTTGCATGAAGTATGTAATTTATATTCCTAGTCCCATACTTATACATATATGTGCGCGCACACACACACATACACACACACTTTTATTTTCTACTGGATCAGCAATTGCCCTAGTAGAAATGGTTTCCAATAAAGAAATTCCTTTACTAATTCAGCTTGTCAGCTTTTCTACAACCTATAATCTTAGAGAATAACCTAAGGCAGCAAGAGGATAAATGACTTGCCCAGGATCTCACAGCCAATACCTGTCAGAGATAAAACCCAGGTCATCCTGATTCTTAGGCAAGCTATCAGTTTTCTACACTGTGCCAAACTGCCTTTGATTCTATGGTGCTATAAAACAAAACAATATCAATAACAAAATATTTTTTTTCTTAAAAAGAATCATGAAGAAAAGCTTTCATGAAATGAAATGATGCGCCATCCTTCACATACCTAGAAGACCTTGTTGATCCAACACCAGTAGGATGCGAACACTGACCTCTAAGTTTATCAAATAATGTTCAAGGGTAAGTGCTGAGCTATATTTGCAGTTCTGTCCTCCTGACCAGTGCAGGCATTTGTGAGACCACTGTTGTAGCATGACGGATTGAACACTGGACTTGGGAACAGGAGAACCTGAGTTCAAATTCTGCCACAGATATTCACTACCTATGGGGCACTATGGATGTTGTTTCACTTCTCTGAGATTTTATTTTCCTCTTATCTAAAATAGGGACATCTATTTTGTATGGTTTCTGTGAGGATCAAATGAGTTAATGTTTCTACAACACTTTGCAAACTGTCACAAAAGCCTGAGCTTTTATCTCACATGCTCAGAATCAGTAAACCCATTTCCGTTTGGGCTGGGCATTTAATTGTTTAGTTTCTAGTTTCCTTCAGATAGATTTGGTTTGAGAAAGTGATTAGGGGTCTGAATACTCTCAAAACTTATTTCTCTAATCCTTAGATTAGGCAGGTAGGTGATGCAGTGGATAGAGCCTTGGGCCTGGAGTCAGAAAGATTCATCTTCCTGATTTCAAATGTGACCTCAGACACTTATTGTGTGACCCTGGGCAAGTCACTTAACCCTGTTCACCTCAGTTTCTTCATTTGTGAAATGTGCTGGAGAAGGAAATGGCAAAGCATTCCAGTATCTTTGCCAAAAAGAAGGAGGGGGGGCAGTCATGAAAAGTTGTATACAACTGAAAAATAACTCAACAACAATCTTTGGATATAGGTAAGAGAATCCAGGGTCTGTGAGTGACAGTGACTTTATTATCACATCACACACTACTGGTGGCTTATTATTAACAAATATACAATCTTCTCAGCTTTTAAAAACCTTCACAACCTGATCTATTTTTAACTTAATAGTCTTCTTAAACTTTACTTATCTCCACATTTATGAACCAGTTCCACTGGCCTTCTTGCCATTCCTCCCACTCTGTGCCTTTTCACTAGCCTTGGTGAGGGGGACCTCTTTTGGTCTCCTTGTTTCCCTGACTTCCATTAAGATTCGGTTCAGATTCTACCTGCTACAAGAGACCTTCCTTGGGCACTCTCTTCTCTACTTTCCCCCCGTTTTGTGCATTTCATGCAAAATTATCTCTCATTTATTCTATATAGAGCATATATGCAGTATAGAGAGAGTATATACATATATTTGTATATGCATAATTGTATGCATGTTATTCCCCCCATTGGAATGGAAGCCCCTTTAAGGGTAAATTGTATCTATGTCTTTCTTTGTCTCCCCTGCACTTAGCACAGTATCCAACACAAAGTAAGTGAGCAATAAATGCTTGTTGATTAAATGTTTGTCAGTTCTCCTCCCTCCAAAGTCCTTTTTCTTGGAATTTAGGTTTTCAAAAAAGTTATAAACACCTCCTTCACCCAGTACTTCTTGATTTCCTTTGTTCTCTAGAACTTCCCTTTTTTTCTTCAGGATTTCTCCATGACTTGACATCTGTTTATCTTAACTATCCCATCGCATCTCAGTGCTTACCCAGTGCTCAAGACCTACAAGAAAATTGACTCTCTGTCTCTGTCTCTGTCTCTGTCTCTGTCTCTCTCTCTCTCTCTCTCTCTCTCTCTCTCTCTCTCTCACACACACACAGACACACAGACACACAGACACAGACACAGACACACACACACACAGACCAGGAGAGGCTAAAAGATGACCTAAAGAGAACTTTATAAATTTAACTACCAAGTTTCTATGATTCTACACAATCCTTTCCTTGGCTTATTATAACTGACAAGAAAGTGACTATTGCCTCTTCCACTGTATTCATCAGATTGGTATTTGTCCTAAGACCATAACATTAAGGCCCATAATCACCTTCCTTTATTCCATTTTTTCCTGAATCTTACAATGGCTTCTCTTATAGGCTTCCTTCTTTTTATTTTTATTTTTTGTTCTGATGTTTGCACTGCCCTTAGTATTCTGTCTTGTCTCAATTCATTAGAAAGAATAGAGATGACAGGTATATAGTTTAGGGCAACGAATCCTGCATCCTTTGACCTAACTGTGGTTCCAGTCACTTCTCTTCAGCATTGTGTAGTAGAAAAAGAATCATACTTAGAAACAAAAGACTTGGGTTTGAATTCTGCCTCAAACAAAGGCGGGGGAGGCAGTGAGGAGGAAGGGACCAAGAATGTGTCTGGCACTATTGAAAGTATCCCACAAATATTATCTCATTTCATCTTCACAACAACCCTGAGACGTAGGTGCTGCTATGATCTACATTTTACATTTAAGGAAACAGAGGCAGTCAGAAGTTATGTGACTTGCACAGGGTCACGTAGCTAGTAAAGATTTGTGGACAGATGTGAAGTCGGGTCTTACTGACCCCATATACAATTTTCTCTGTGTTGAGCCACCTCGCTGCCTCGTTGGCAATTACTAAATAATTATTAAATTGTTGTCTGTATAAGAAAAGACATGTAATTTCCTTCTCATAGTCTCAGCTTCTCATTTCTAAACTGTGTCTAATCACGCTTGACTTCTACCTCACAAAGTTATTGTAAAGAAAATGTCTTGCTAACCTTAAAGTGCTATAAAAACGTACCTGATTACTGTAAGCTTCCCTGACATGGTTCATGGCCTTGGTATTCCTCCAGATGAGTAGTTTGTTAGAATTCAAGTTTATCATTGAAAACAAAATTTTTTAAAAGATAGTACATATTCAGAGAACAATCGTATTTACCCATAAGGCCAGAGTCAACACAAAAGGAGGCATATTTATATCAATAAGTTATCATGCATTGCTTACTATGTGTCAGGCAGTACGTTAGGTTCTAGGGACACACAAGTACAAAGAATGAATTAATACCTATTCACATGGAGTTTAATTCTAGTGGAGAAATCAAGTTGATATAAAGGTAGATAGATAGAAAGATAGATAGATGGATAGATAGACAGACAGATAGAAAGATAGAAAGAAAGAAAGAAAGAAAGAAAGAAAGAAAGAAAGAAAGAGAAAGAAAGAAAGAAAGAAAGAAAGAAAGAAAGAAAGAAAGAAAGAAAGATAGACAGACAGGTAGATAGATAGAAAGAGCATAGGTATACAGTGAATAAACAAAAAGGGAAAGCAAATAGTTAAATACAATATAGTTTGTGAGCTTTAATGGAGGCACTGAAAGGTTACTCCCCTCCTCCCCTTCCTCCATAACCACTTTGGTAGAAAGGGAGCCACACTAAGACATGTGCACATCACTGATCCACTCTTACCCTTTTCACAAATACATATGCTTTGATTCTGGGTATAAAGTAGTTACATCTGTTCTATGACAGGCACAAAAGTAGATTTAAGGAGGACTTATCAGCCTCATTTCCCAAAGAGTGGCAGAAAAGACTTTTCCTCTCTACTTTCCTGTCACAGCTGCAGCAGGAAGTGGAACTTCCATAGCTGGTCTGCACCACAGATAATTTGACAAATGCCCAAAGGGAACCAGCCAAGCAAATAGGGGGGATGTAAAGTCAAGCTGGGCCTCAGCTCCTAGGCTCCTTTGTGCATATCTTCTCGAAGCAGAGTAGTCTGTCACTGCCAAAAGCAGGGGCTTCATTTTTCATGCAAATGCTGCATTTCTGGATGCCAAAGGATATGAAGACAATGAATGACACCTGAAACTGTGTGATACTCACTAAAGGTCCATTATAAAATGAGATCATGTTGGAAAATGTGCAGGTGTTGATCTCCAACAGCTTTATCTGAAGAAATAAAAACTGTGGGCAGCAAGCCACAGAACACTTGTTCTCAGTCTGTCATTTTGTAACGGCCTCATTTCCTAGGAGGCAGAGATATCCGCCTTTGAAGAGTCCAGTCCTCATCTAATGCTTTTTTAAAATGTATTTTTCTTTCTTTTTTTGTGAAAGTAAGAAATGTCAGAGGGGGGGAATTTAAGAGACAGGAACTCATTGCTGTACAGAGCATTCATTTGTTTAAACTATGTTAATGAGAGAAGCCAGTTTAGTGCCAATAGCTTAAACTAGCTAACTTTTCTAAGGATGACTGAAATGCAAGGACCATCTGTGGAGCAGACTAGTTTGTCCACTAAGTACCAAGAATAAATAAAGTGAGCCTTTGATTTAGTTTTGAGTTTTACTCTTGCCATTTACCATCTGTGTGACTTTTAACAAGTCACGGACCATTTCTGGTCCTCAGTTTCATCGTTGGTAAAATGAGGGGTTCAAACTAAAGGGACTTTAATGTCCCCAACTCAAGATCCTATGATTACTCCCAATTCTTTCTACATTTCTCTTGGTTTCCATTTTCCCCCAATCACCTAAGGTGCACACCATATACTATTCTCTTTTTCTTCCTTTTATTTGGCGGGGGAAGGCAGGGAAATTGGAGTTAAGTGACTTGCCCAAGGTCATACAGCAAGTAAGAGTTAAGTGTCTGAGGCTGGATTTGAACTTAGGTCTTTCTGACTCCAGGGCAGGTGCTCTATTCACTGTGCCACCTAGCTGTCCCATCATATATTATACTCAATTGAGTGCCAAAGAACATGGAACAGGAATATACTGACACTAAAAAACAAGTAAAATAATAAATACTGAGAATTTAGCAAGCAATTATCTTAAAGAATGTAATAAGTACAAGCTTTCCTCCAAAAGCTAATTGCAAACTTTTTTTTTTTTTTTTGCTATTTTCTAGTTTTTCGCATGGGTACTTATGGAAGAACTCCTGTGCACTTTCTTCATTTCAGAATCCTCAGGATACAGTGCACTCTCCACGATAAGAAAACAGTTAGGTATGTAGGGGGCATAGCAGATAGAGCAGTGAACCTAGAGTCAGGAAGACCTGCATTCAAAACCAGCCTAAGATTCTTTGTATCTGTGTGACACTGAGAAAGCCACGTAACTGGATTACCTCCATTTCTTCATCTGTAAAATGGGAATGAAGACTGCCAGGTAGCACATTGTATAGTGTTCCAGGCCTACAGTCAGGAAGACTCATCTTCCTGGGGTCAAATACAGCCTCAGATACTTACCAGCTATGTGACTCTGGGTAAGTAACTTAACCCTATTTGCCTCAGTTTCCTCATCTGTAACATGAGCTGGAGAAGGAAATGGCACACTATTCCAGTATCTTTGACAAGAAAACCCCAAATGGAGTCACAAAGAATCGGATGTGACTAAAACAACTGAATGACAAATTCTTTAGCCATTCTTCAATTGATGGGTATCCCCTCAATTTCCAATTCTTTAATACCAAAAAAAGAGTTGGTACAAATATTTTTATACATATAGTTCCTTTTCACTTTTCTTTGATCTCTTTGGGATACAGACCTTAAAGTGATGTTGCTGGGTCAAAGGGTATGTACAATTTTATAACTCTTTGGGTGGAGCAAGGGGCTTATTTTCTAAGGGAAAAAATACATGAAAAATATGGGTTTATACAAAACATATAAAAAGTAGATACAAGGCAAATTTGGGTGGGTGAGATGTTAGTAGATGGCTGAAGGATCAGGGAAGGCCTTATATAGAAGGTAGCATCTGAATTGAGTTTTGAAGGAAACAAAAGATTGCAAGAAGCAGAAGTGAAGAGAGAATACAAAACAGATGTGGAAATGAGAGATGGAATGTCATATGTGAAGAGCACTGGGACTGAATTTTAGAATATATGAAGTGGAGTAATATGTTTAAGAAAAAAGTTATAAGGGTAGAAGGGGGTCAGGTTGTGAAGAGCCTTATTAAACAAGCAGGGGAATTTTTATCTGATCCTAGAAGAAATAGGGAGTCACTAGAGTTTATATGTCATGATCATATCTACACAATATGATTTCATATGATTAGAAAGAAAAGGACATATGTGAAAGCTGTCATGATTATTGAAATGATGTGATTTACTAATTAAATGGCTATGTGGGGGTAAGTGACAAGGAACCATTGAGGATGCACACCTGCAGGCTAGAAAGTGTGATAGTGATCTGGACAGAGAAATGAAAGTTCAGCAGAAGAAAGTGAGTTTGAGGAGAAGATAATGAATTCAGTTTGAGCCATATTGAGTTTAATATGCTTAAAGAACATCGATTTTGGAAAATTCAATAGGCAGTTGGTGATAGATGACTACAGCTCAAGAGAGAGATATATAGATCTGGAAGGAACCTGCATAGAAATGATCATTAAACTCATGTAAGTTACTGAGGGAATCAGGTGAGAAAGAATATAGAGAAAAAAGATAAGAGCTTTGGGGGTATTACCAGGTAGTGGCTTTGACATAGATGGTGATTCAGCAAAGAAGATAGGAAAAAAAAGAAAAGTCAGGTTACAAGGAGAACCAGTAGGAAAAAAGAGTTATGGAAACCCAGAGAGAAGAAAGCAATCAGATGAAAATGTTCAACCTTGTCAAATGCTACTGAGTGGTAAAGAGAGACAGAAAGACAGAGGGAGAGAAAGCGAGGGAGAGGGAGAGAGAGAGAAAGAGAGGGAGAGAGAGAGAGAGAGAGAGAGAGAGAGAGAGAGAAGGATGAGGACTGAGAAAGGGGCATTAGATACGACATTTAGGAGATTATTGGTTAATTGAGGAAAATAGTTTCAATTGGTTGGTGAAGTCAGAAGCCAGATTTAAAAGTGTTTAGAAATAAATGGGAATATAAACAAGTTTTTCAAGGAGTTTGGCTGAAACAGTGAAGAGGGTTTAGGATCATAACTAATGGGGATAATGTGATCCAGGGAAGATTTCATGATGATAGAGATTAGGTTATGCTTGTAGTCAGCAAGAAAGTAACAAATAGGAAAAGACTAAAGACTAATGAGAGATGGGGAAAATGATGAAGGCAATCTTCTAGAGAAAATGGGAGAGGGATTGATTAAGAGTTCATGTAGAGGTTCTGGCCATGACAAAAGTAAGGGACACCACTCCATCAGAGACTGGAGTTAAGGATGAGATAATAATTAATAATATTAGGAAAAGTAGAAGATTAGCAGGAGAAAAGAGACCTTTGGATGACAGGCCTCAGTTTTCTTAGCAAAATTTGTGTAAAGTACACAGACAGATGAGAAAACTGTAGATGGAGCTGCTGCTGGGGGGATGACAATAGAGAAAAGATTTGGAATAGCAACTAGATTGAGTAGGATAGAGTGACACTTAGGAAGCAGTGAAAGGATTGCCTTTCTGCAGTGAGGGCCCAGTGAGAATGAATAGCATTAAGTTCTATTACTCTATTACTCAGCTTCTCTTAGAAATTATTTTCAGTTGCTAAAGTAATTCTGGTTTCATTTATTCTTAGTAATTTATTACATAGATCCATAGCTTAATAGGGAAGTGAATCTGTGATGCATTAGTTACCTCAAATGCCCAGAAGAAAATAATAGCAAAGTTTTAATTGAGTTGCATAGGAAAATGCAAAAAATATCCAAAGCTGAAACAAAAGAGGGTCATTCAATTTCATTTGACAATTATTCATTAAAAACCTAATACATGAAAGACACTGTGCTAAGCAAAGTAGATGTAAAGACAAAACTGAAACATTTCTCCTGGGGGGATGATAAATCTATGCTTATAAAAGTAAATAAAATTATTTAAAAATTACACAAAGAGGATTATACATCTTGGTTGTGAACTCTAAAATTTTTTGCCTTGACTCTTAAAAAGTGATTAGGTATTTTTAGGTGTCTAGAGAATCATGGAAGAAAAGTTCTAGTTTGGTAGGGGATATGTAGTAGGAAAAGTGCTAGATTTGGAGGCAAAGGACCCGAGTTAAAAATCTTAATTTTGTTTTTTTATCACAGTGGGACTTTGGGTAAGTCACTTAATCACTGTCCCTTACTTTCCTCATAGATAAAATTAGAGTGTTCAACTAGATCCCCCTGGAACTCATTCCAACTCTATACTTATGATGACTTAATCCTCCTGTGTTAAATGGGAATACTAAGAGCCCTTACCTCCCAGGACTGTAGTAAGGATAAAAAGGAGATAATATTTGTAAATGACTTAAATACTATGTAAAATCAAGCTAGTAGTTGTAGTAGTAGTAGCAGCAGCAGCACAAAATGTGAGCCTTCCTGTAAAATAAGCTTCCTCTAAGCAACTTCTCTTTTTGGACTCCAAGTATGACCCAATAGGGGGCAGGGAAGATCTTCAAAGTCCTTAGACCTATTAAGGGGCAGGGAAGATCTTCAAATTCCCTTACCATTACAAGTAGTAGCAGTAGTTAGTGGTGGTGGTAATAGTGTATTTGTAGTAGTAATGGTAGATTGTATATATCATAGTAGCCTATGTCTCTGTTTCTCTGTCTCTGTCTGATATCTCTGTCTCTCTCTTTTCTCTCTGTCTTTGTCTCTCTAACTTTATGTCTTTCTCTGTCTCTCTCTCTCTCTCTCTCATTGGGACTCCTCTCTTCATATTTACAATGAGAATTCTGCACTAGTAAATGATTTTTAAGGTCCCTTCTATGCTTCCATGCCCCTATGCCCCTATTAAAAATAATTAGATAACAGAACATTTTTGTCTATAAAGATTCTTCATCTAAATCTAAAATCTCAGTGAGTAATAATAAATAGTAAATAGAATTCAGAGGATTTGACTCATTCAATATAATATTTTTTATATTCAAAGCCAAGTTACTCTGATGGAGGGAGAGTAGAAAAAGTCAAGAGTGATTGGTGGGGCGGAGAGTAAGCAGTAACCTGAACAAGCTCCAAAAGAATTTCGTCCTTGGGAACTAAAAAGTCAATTTGAGCGGATTTAAAAGTGACGGAGCCCATTGTGAGACGGAGAGTGACAGATTCCCAGCACAGAGAGGTGCCTAGTTGGGTCGGGGCAGGGAGAGCAGAGCGCGCGGGAGTGGCGCCAGCGCGGACCTGGGAGCGGACGGAGCGTGGCGGTCTGGGAGGCCCCACACAGCAGATTCCCCCAGCTGGAGGCCTCTACAGCCCTCTCACTACCCAGGTGAGTATCGA
>CM053586.1:52948758-52972994 GCA_028646515.1 Pseudochirops corinnae
GATTGGTGGCATCTTTCAGAAATATATGAAAGGAATAGATAATCTCTGACTTTATTGAATTAGTACTTATATTTAACAATGGCCAACTTCTTTAGGAAATGAGAGGGAGGGACATCTTAGCAGATAACCCTTCTTACAGTTCTTCATTCTTACCAGTGAGTCAACACCATTTATTTAGTGCCCATTGTGTATAGAGCACTTTCTCATTAATGACTTCTTTCAAGTGCCCTCCTCTCTATTTGCCCCCTTTTAATAGAAGAGGAAAAAAAATAAATGTCTTGCCCTTATAGACAGCATGAATTCCCTTTTTCCTCTCTCCTTTTATTTAGAAGTGCTGTGAGACTTAGGGGAAGGAGGAGGTAAGGAGGGAGAAAGAATAGAATAAAAAAAAAAGTTTGAGGATTCCAGCCTTCTAGCATCACCAGAGGAAAGTGAGGTTTTAGACTAATCACATAGAGATGCTTATTATTCATCTGCTTTCTGCACTTCACCTTCTTTTGAATTCTATTCCCATCAATTCCCCTTTCCCACTCCTCACCTCACCATGAAAGGATTATTGTAGGTGAAACCCTTCTAAACTATCTCATTCAGATTCAGCTGAAATCCTCCACATTGGAAGCCTTTAAGCTTTTATTTAAAGACTTAAATTATCAGCTCCTCACTCTTTACATTTAGCAACTGGATAGAAGATAAAAAAAACAAAACTATACACTAGAGAAAACACACAGTTTAACAGAAACCAGCAGGTATATGGTAGATCATAAACCTACTTCTTTCTTTTAAGGGAATGATTGAGCCGGCCAGCCCAACTATTAAAGTTGGCAGAGGGTGAGAATTCAATGAAAATTATTCTCCTCACCAGAAACTCTTCAAGCAGTTCTGAGCAGAGGATGAAAATCATGTCCTAGTGCTTCTTATTTGGATGTCATGAGGGTCACAAAGCCCTAGAGTTTTTGCAAAGTATTATACTGTGGAAAGCCACAAAAAGAAAAGAATATACCTCCAAAACCTTAACCGACTTGCTTGGTTTAGATAAACCAGAAGAAGAACAAATAACTATTTTTCATTATTATGGGTTTATGATAGTTATTCTCTTTTCAAAGAGAAATCATCCAAAAAGAGGACTCCATTGTTTTGTTTTTGGTTTAGTTTTTAATTTTTATTTTTGCCTAATGGCTGAAAGAGGTAGTGTACCTACCAGATTGGTTGTTAGCCTTCATACTCAAAGAGGACCAAAATGACATCACTGCACTAGAGTCAAGTTACAGTATGTCCAATTGTGGCTGATCAGACCAATATGAACTTGGAATGTTATACCACAGATGGGACACAAATAGTCCATAAAAATATTTGGAATAGAAATCTCTTAAAATGCATGTATTTCACATTTCTCTTGAGCTACTACAATTCTGTTTTGCTTCTAGAGCACAGAGCCTTCTTTGCTGGATGGTCCTTTGCTAGTGTCTCCAGTGTCTCACAATCTATCCCAAAGTTCTTCAGGGAGATCTAGAGGGTGTCCTTGTATTGCTTTTCTTGACCACCATGTGAGCACTTGCCCTTTGTGAGTTCTCCATAAAATAGATGTTTTGGCAAATGTACATTTTGCCTTCAAACAATGTGGCTAGGCCATCAGAGTTGTTCTCTGAGTGGTAGAGTCTAAATGCTTGGCAGTTTATATATAGGGCGCCACCCAAGTACCAGCCTCAGGTGTGAGCGGAAATGTGAGAGAAAAAGGGAGAAAAGTGGCCAGACAATGTGGGTAGTTCAAGGAAGAAGCATGAACTCCATTTATTGATGCTTAGAACAAAGTTTTTAAAGATCCAAATGACAAAGATTCAAGTATCCTTATCTCAATCATATCCTGGAATATTAGTACTAATAGAATAGTCAGCCATACCCAGGAAGTAGCTTGGATAAGACAAGACTTGTTATTAAGGACCCAGGAGGTCATGGGGAAGGTCAGTTGTCTTTTATCAAAATGTATCTTACAGGACAAAGGATGCTCCCTGAGAGCAGGCCACAATCTCAAAGACATTTGCATAGTAACCAGTCTCAAAGATATCTGTATAGAAGTTGGATCCCCAAGAATCAAGTATTTTGACTTACAATAGTCTTTAGCATAAGATGATAAGGAACATGTCCTTTTTGGTGCCTGAAGTTTGGGGGTAAAGGTTTTGATGTCAGGGTATCAGACAGAAGTCCTTTCAAGTGTACCCCTGAAGGTTCCTTCAGGGGAGCCAGCCTTTGCAAGCTGCATCACCTTGAGAGGAATTAGGGTACAATGCTGAAGTCTCTTTCTGAGTCCTGGATCAGGACTATTTGGCTCCACACAAGTTTAGTTTGAGAAAGGACCTCAGTATCTGGTACTAGGTGATCTTCAGAATCTTCCTAAGACAATTTCAAATGGAAGTGATTCAATTTCTTGAGATGGTGCTAGTATACTGTCAGTTTTCGCAGGTATACAACAGTGAGGCTAGCAATGGCTCTGTAGACCTTCATTTGGTAGGCAGTCTAATACCTCTTCTCTCCCACATTTTTCTTTGGAGCCTCCCAAACACTGAGCTAGCTCTAGCAATGCATGCATCAACCTCATTATCAATGTATACATCCCTGGAAAGCACACTGCCAAGATAAGTGAACATATCTACAGCATTCAGAACTTCCCTATTTGCTGGAACCAACGGTTCCATGCATGGGTGGTGTGGTGCTGGCTGATAGAGCACCTCTGTTTTCTTGGTGTTAATTGTAAGGCCAAAATTAGCACAAGAAGCAGAAAATCTATCCATTTTTTGTTGCATCTCAGCTTATTTGCAAACAGAAAATCATGCACCAACACTCCCTGCACTTTGGTCTTAGCTTGTAGACTTTTCAAGTTGAAGAATTTACTATCAGTGAGGAAGGTGACTTTGATGCCATGTTTCCTCACTGAAGGCATTTAACAACATGTTTGAAAACATCATGCCAAAAAGCATGGGAGCAAGCACACAGCCTTGTTCAACTCCATTGATGACTGGACAAGCATGATACCAGATAGGCTTTGATGAAAGAGAACTATAGATATGGAAACCAACTAGCACTTTGCACATGCCATTACCTGAACACAAACCACACAAGGTCACGTGCCAAAACATCAAGCACTTTTGATTTCATTATTATAGATTAATTCTCAGTTTCCTTAAAAGGAAATCAACCTCTAGATCTACTCCAGCTCTAGATCTCATGCCTTGTGATCATATGAACTTAATCCTACAAAATAGTTACAAGACTGCTTGAAATTAAAAAAAATAAAAGTGCCCATGGTCACACAGATATTAGGGCCAAAAGTGAGATCTGAACTTCATTTTTCCTGACTTTAAGTCCAGTACTCCATCCATTATGCATACTATTTCTATGATACACAAGTCTTAGAAGTTGAAGGAAATCATGGTGCTTTGACTATCATTTGCATTTCTTATTAAGTATTCACTTAGCACATTTTTTAATAGTTATTTGTATATGTGTCTAATCCTCTTTCATAGAGTAAAGGCTCCTGAGTTCTGAAACCTTGCCTCATTTGTTTTAACTCCTTTATAATCTCAGCACAGTATTTTATACTTGGTTGTTGTCATAAGGAAAGAAAAAGAGAATGGAAAGAGGTATAAAGGAAGAGAAGGAAGGGAGGAAAGAAAGGGAAAAGAAAGAAGTAAGGGAGGAAGAAGAGAAAGAAAGGAGGGAAGGAGAAAGAAAGTAAAGGAGAGAGGGAAGAAGAAAAGAGAAACAAAGAAGGAAAAATGGAAAGGAGGAAGGAAGGAAGGGAGGGAGGGAAGGAAGAAGGGGGGGAGGAGGATGGGGGAAAAGTTATATCTTATGGTAAATATAAATAATACTATATTTGGCAGACATAACTTCATAAGCAACCATGAAGTCTAATAGCTGCAATGTGAGAAAGTTAATTTTAAAATTCTTAAGTGGATTGTTTAGCTTTTGGTTGCAAAAGCAAATGAAAAAGAAAGCCAATCATTATCTGATTAATCAGTTTATATGGACTGAAAATAATATTCCCAAAATATTCTTCCTCAACAAGAGTAAACTTTTCCCATTAATCATTTAGATAATTACCTCAAGTCCACTTTCATTTGCCTAACTAGATAGAAATTTACTCCATAAAAATATTTGGCAAGATCTGGATAAATATATATTGAGCTGTGATATGTTATTATCATATTAACAAAGGCTATGAACATGTGTATCTCAAAGTAACTGATGGCTAGCCAGTTCACGTCATCTCTAGATGTCAAATATTTTTTTTGGAGGGGGGAAGCCAAGGCAGTTGGAGTTAAGTGACTTGCCCAAAGTCATACAGCTAATAAGTATGTTAAGTATCTGAGGTCATATTTGAACTCAGGTTCTCCTGACTCCAGGACCGGTGCTTTATTCACTGGGCCACCTAGCTGCCTTGATGTCAAATATTTTAACTGCCTGGGTTACAGAAGTAATGTGGTATACTTAACTTATACACAGATGTGACTTACACTGGACAGTCTACCAATGCCATGCCAGAAAAGTGAATCACCTCCATTTGAATTGTCTTAGGAAGGTTCTGAAGATCACCTGGCAAGGTGATACTGAGATCCTTTTTCAAGCTAAACTTTCAAGAATTTTAACTCTTCTACAGAGAGCACAATTCTAATGGGTTGACTAAAGTGTTTGAATGTAACATACATTTGCCTATAAGACTGTTTGATGGAAAACTGCACTCACATGGTGGTCAGAAGCAATACAAAGACATTCTCAAGGTCTCTCTGAAGAACTTGGGAATAGATCATGAGACATTGGAAACACTGGCAAAAAATTATCCAGAAAAGAAGGCTCTGTGCCCTAGGAGCAAAGCAGAATTGCAGTAGCTCAAAAGAAATGTGAGATGTGCAAATTTTGAGACATTGACACTCTAACTGTTCTTATGGACTATTTGTGCCAGATCAGTGGTAGACCATTTCAAATTTACATAGGTCTGATCAGCCAGAGTCAGATTCACTATACCTTGACTCCAACATAGTGATGTCATTTTGGTCCCTTTGAGAATGAAGAACAGCAATGTCAAATCCAGTGTGGTGAAAATTTGACTGGTGTATTCCATGGTCAGGGAACCCATGGAATATCTTCTCCCTTTGTGGGTTCCACATTTCAGAAGAGGGACTGAAAAGCCCATGACACTAGAGGACTCCAGAGAGAAATGCGGATGTTTGGTCTAGAAAAGAAATAGAATAACAGAGTAACGTGGTTATCTGAATGGTTGTCAAATATAAGACATGTTCTTGAGCTTAGAAGTCAGAAATGGGGAAGGGAAGGAATAAGCATTTATATAGTGCCTACTATGTGCCTGTCACTGTGCTAAGTGCTTCACAAATAGTATCTCATCTGATTCTCACAACAGCCCTAGGAGGTAAGAGCTGTTATTATCGCCATTTTACAATTAAAGAAACTGAGGCAAACAGAGGTTAAGTGACTTCCCTGGAATCACTCAGCTAGTAAAGGTACAAGCATGAATTTGAACTCAGGTCTTCTGACTCCAAGCTCAGTACTCTATTCACTGCATGACCTAGCTGCTTCAGCTAGGGTCAAAAGATGTAAGATATGGAATAAAGGAGGCTGGTTCAAAATAAACAATGATGATGATGATGATGATGATGATGATGATGATGATGATGATGATAATGATAGCATTTGTATAGTGTTTATTTTTATTTTTATTTTTTTTCTTTTTGGAGGGGGAAGGCAGGGCAATTGGGGTTAAGTGACTTGCCCAAGGTCTGTCAAGTGTCTGAGGCCAGATTTGAACTCGAGACCTCATGATTCCAGGGCCAGTGCTGTATTCACTGTGCCACCTAGCTGCCCCATTTGTATATTTGTATATTATTTGTAAATAATATTTGTATATTATATTAATATACAATAATTTGTATATTATTTTAAGTTTTAAAAAACACTTTAAATTCATCTTGTCCTCACAACTATGGGAGATAGGTGCTATTTACGGATGAGGAAACTGAGACAAAGACAGGTTAATGGTTTGTCCAGGGTCACAGAGCTAGTAAGTAGCTGAGGCAGGATTCAAATTTAGGTTTTCTCAGCTGTAGGTTCTGTTCTTTATCCACTGAACTACTTAGTTTCAGGTTAGTCTTAATGTACTGATTATAACTGTCCAAAAGAGAAATTGAATGTCTTGGAAATTAGAAAGTCTCATGTCACAAAAAGTTTTCCAAGCAGAGATGGATGATGACTTGTTTAAGGGAAGAGATATGGGAATTTACCATTTTAGTAGGTCCTGGACTTGAAATCTGAGATCCTGTTCAACTCCAGAGCTATGACATGATATGATAAGACTCTCTAATGGGTCTTATTAATTTAATTACACATTTTCTCCTCACTGAAATCTATCCTTTATAGAATTGGCTAGTGCTAGTATTAGAAAACTTTGACAGACTAAGAAAATAAAATCCCTCAGAAATAAGAAAGGAATCTAACTCACTTATAATTTCTTTCTTATGAAACAATAACTCTAAAATTAAGGTTTTAAAATCCAATGATTATTTCCCAAGAAATATTTAGGTTAGTATTTCATACTTTTTCTGAGGCTAACAATGAGGTTTCATAAACTTATCAGATTTATGGGAGTTATAAATAGTTTATTCACTCCTACAAATACATAAGCACTGAATACTAAAATGACATTAGGGGAGAGAGGGTAATAGACATGCATTATGGAGCATAAACAATATTCTGTGCCATTGTTATGATTTACTCATCTATGCTCTCAACCAGAATATTCCACTATAGTATATATTTGAGCATTTAACAGATACTAGACCCAATAAAATGAGGATATTTGGGCATTAAATTCATTTTAGAGGATTAGTCCATTTTTATATTCACTCTGAAGAGCAATACTCTTCTCCTCTATGAAGGGGGAAAAAGTCTCCATTCAGAATCTATTTATCACACAAACAATTGACTTCATGTGGCCAAAGATCTAGGAATGTCCTACATCAGAGTGAATTTTCTTAGCAAAAATGTCACAGTATTTCTTCATTCAAATCAGGTCAATTCAAGAGAAATTAATTAAGAGCCTACTATGTTCTAGGCCTTGTTCTAAATTCTAAAGATACAAAGAAAAGTCAAAATAGTGCATGTCTTCCAAGAATTCACTGCCTAATAGAGGGAGACAACATGTCTGCAACTATGTTCATATTACACACACACACACATATACACCACACACACATATATACACATGTATATAAATATATGTATAAATATGTATGTATGTATGTATATATGCACGTATGTATAAGACAAATAGGTAATAATCTGAGAGGAAAAGCACTAACATCAAGGAAGACCAGGAAGGCATTATTGCAGAAGGTGACTTTGAGCTGAAACTTGAAGGAAGCCAGTAAAGCCAAGAGGCAGAGTTGGGGATGGAGAGGATTTCAGATATGGAAGCCTTCAGGGGTAAAGGAAGTCAGTGAAAACACAAGGAATCAAGAGGTAGAGTGTCATATTTAAGGAATAGCAAGGAGGCCAGAGTCATGGAATTATAGAGTATATGGGGGGGGGAGGGGCGGTAAGATTTAAGAAGAAAGGAAAGGTAGGAAGGCATTAGGTTATTAAAAGCTTTTAAATCCAAACAGAGGATTTTATATTTGATCCTAGAGGCAATAGGAAGCTACTGAAGTTCACTGAACAGAGAAGTGAAACCATCAGACATGTGATTTAAGATCACTTTGACAGCCCGAGTGGAGAATGAACTAGAGGGCATAGACCAACCAGCAGGTTGTTGCAATAATCTGTGTAAGAGGAGATGAGGGCCAGTATGAAGGCTGTAGCAGTCTAAGAGACAAGGAGGCATATCTAAGATATGTGACAAAAGTGAGATTAACAAACATTGTAATACTTTGGATATGGAGGAAAGAGAGTGAGGAGTTGAAGATGATATATAGATTTTGATCATGAGGGATGGGGAGGAAGGTCTTTGATAGTGAAAGGGAAGTTAGGAGGGGGAGAGAGTTTGGGGAGTGGAAAATAATTAGTTTAGTTTGGGGCATATTAAGTCTAAGGTCTCTGTAGGACATCTACTTTGAGCTGTCTAATAGGCTTTACAGATGTTAACTTGAGTTCAGCAGAGAGACTGGAGTTGGATAAGTAGATATGAGAATGATCAGGATAGAGATGATAGTTGAATCCATGGGAGTTAATGAGATCACCAAATGAAGTAATATAGAGGGAGAAGAGAATTTGATAGAGAGTCTATATACTCAGTCAGAAAGGCCTGGGTTCATAACTTGCATTTAATATAAACTATCTGTAAACTTTTGCAACTCCTTTAAAATCAATAATGGGGATAACTGTCCAAGATTCTAAGCTAGGGAGAAGGTGCTGATCTACATTGCTAGAAGGAATTTCTTTACTAGAAGTGCCTAGACAGTGAAATCACAGGACTAGTTCAGAAACAAACAACACCAACAAGAGCCAAAAGCCCAATTAATTCCTTATCTACATAATTTAAGGCAATAGGTTTCACTAATTTGTTGTTTCCTTTTGTTTGCTCCTTCTTTTTATAGGAGGGATAGGAGTTTCAGGGATATTGTACAGTACCAATCTGCAACTTATTAATGGGGAAGGAGACTCCAATGAAAGGCTATTGCCAAAGGGATCCTTAGCAAAGAAAGCAGAAAACTACCAATCTGCAACTTATTAATGGGGAAGGAGACTCCAATGAAAGGCTATTGCCAAAGGGATCCTTAGCAAAGAAAGCAGAAAACTACTCATATATTGTGGGACTGCAATGTTGATTGAAACTTGCTTCCATGCATTTGGGAGACGGGATATTGATTCCTATACAGCAACAGAAGTAAACTAATAAGATGAGCAAGAAAGCCCATAGTAAATGTTTCCCATCACATTTCCTTATGACTGTCTAAAGTCAAAAGGCTTTCTAGTAATCAGAGCCAGCTTAGCACTAAGCAATAAATTAAATTTTCCAACTTCTTACCTGTGCATCCACAGGATTTCTTATGCCTTCCACAGCTAAAGCTAACCAAGTGATAGGATTTTTCTTCAGGGCTGCAATACATTCTACATAGAACTAGGGACGTGAAATTATTATAGGAGCTTGATTTGAGCCTACTCTGGAATTGTATAGTTGAAAAGATTCTGCCAGGCCCCTTCCCTCACTGAGTGATGAAAGACAAAAAAAAAAAACAAGTCACTTGTTCAGATGTCATAGGATTTCTTCCTATGTATTATTTGAAGGTCTTTTTTTCCATCCAGCCAGGTGTTATAAAGCAAAGGGTGAAATAGGTCTGAGAAGCTCATCTCCACAATGAGGACAAATGAAAAGGGGCTCAGAAGCAGTTTACACGGACATAAAATTGTATAGCAGTTCATACTGACTCCCTCTGAAAGTGCATCTATCACAGAGTTACTCAGAGATTTCTACCCATAAAGCACAAAACTCTGATGTTTTCTAGCCAAATCTGCCTTTGTGTTACGGTCAAGAGAGAAGTGGGAGACAGGAGATAGTGGACAGGAGATTTGCTGGTCTACTTAGACTTTTTACCCACTACATCTAATATTCCCAAGAGAGAAACATTCACAAGAAAAATGATATTAGGGGAAAATGAAAGTAATTTTGCTTCCCATAAAATCAGAGAATCACAGAGTTTGAAAGAAGCTCAGAGGTTAAACAGATCCATCCTAATGGGAATAAATATTTGCTCTAAAATTTATCTGGACTGTACAAAAGGGGGGTCTACTCCCTCCTGAGGGAACAGATTCCACTTTTCAAGAAGCTCTAGTTAGTAAATCAGTTCCTAAATAGACAGTCAATCACTCAATGAGCATTTGAGTGTTCAGAATAGGATAGGCTTGTGCTAAGTGGGGGGAGAGGGGGGAGGGGAGAAGAGGAGTCTGAGGAGAGAGGGATACAAAAGCAAAAAATAAAAAAAAACAAATTCTACTGTGAAGAAGCATGTATTCTAATGGGCAAGAGAACGAGACTAGCTACATAGATATGTTCAAGATATATACAGAGTAGATGATGGTAATCTGAAAGGGGAAGGAATTAACAGCTCTGCAATTGTGAAAATGTCATTGATCCTAGCAATGTTCCTGCTCTCTGAAGTCAGGAATAAAAAGATGAATTCTTCTTCATGACAGACCTTTAAATATTGACATTGCTGAGCTTTGTATATCAAATCAAAAACTTCAGGAAAATCTATTTGGGAATATCAGCATTATCAATGAACATGTATTAAGTACCCACCATATACAAGTCATTTTTACTAAGTTCTGAGGAAACAAAGGATATATAGAAAGACCGTTCTTGCCTTTGTTATTGAGGTTTCCTAAACCTCATTCAGTTTTTCAGCTAGCTTCTTTCTGTTCATGACATTCATTTGTGAAAATCCTTTGTCATATCTTGTCATTTGGTGCCTAACAAGTAGATGTGTCTGTTATAAGTAAGACTATGAAAATCAGCATGTTTACATTAAAATATAAGTAGATATTTCTAGGGTAGATACTTAAATGGAAAAGACATAGTGATCATTGAAAATTAGGATATAGAAATAAAATCAGTCTGTCACCATTCCTGACAATGCTTCTCAATCCTTCCCTAGAGTTGTAATGTACTCTTAAAAAAGCTGGGCATGTCTAGGTTCTCTATAAACAGCTCCAGCTTCCATCAATGGTATTCACTCAAGCATGAAGGGTCTCCTGTAATCCTAATTCCATTTAGCCACTGAGAATTGAATGAGCTTTTACAAGGAAATATTTTCTTCAAAGATTTAATCACAACTTTATAAACTTATTCTCTTCAACATGTAGGAAGAATAAACCCACCCACCACCACCACTTCAGTCTCTCAAAAGAGCAAAAGTGTTAGGCTCATAGTTTATCTTTGTTCTTATATAACACAGTCTCAATTCAAAGTTCAAATACTCCATCCAGGCTCAGTTCTCAGACACCCTTACTTCTCAGGATTTTCCTGCCAAGCCAAATAAATCTAGTATTCCCTGTGCAATCTTGGCTCCCAGATCACTATGGCTTGAGTTCTGGTGGGGATCATCTTTGGAACCTAAACAAAACAGACAAAAACAGACACTTCCCTTCCCCCAGGCACCTTTCTCAGAACACAGATAAAAGAAAGTGAGAGCAAGGGAGAAGAATCTTTTCCCTCTCACCAATTCAGTTCTTACTGTGGGTGAATTGTCATCCTCACCCTCTGCATGCATTAGGAAAGAACAGGTGAGAAAGAGAAAAAACAAATATTTCAACCTGGACAGTTTATAGATGTAGCTTGTTCTGGCTAATACAGTCAAGAAAAAGAGGTTACCCCCACCCTTCTGGTATGGGACACGGACTGTCTATGCCAGGTGATCTGGGCATGTCCAGGAAAAGTCTTCTTAGAGTGTCTTTGGGGTAGGTAATTTGGGTATGCTGCAAATTCCATTACAAAAGTAAGGAAATACAATAAAAAGAAAAATAAATTTATGTACAATGAAATTTTAAGTGAATAAATGTCAATGTTGGAAAAGATTTTGTGTAGGAAGTAGCACCTGAACTAAGCTTTGAAGATAAGTAGAGGTGCTTGTAGACAGAAGAGGTGAATAGGGAGTCCGTTCTAGACAGGGAGGACTATTTGTACAGTGTATGGAATGGTGTGTATGTGGAATCAGTGACAGATGGGATTGAATGGAGCAAATCTAATACAAAAAAAGAGGTAGAAGTCAGATTACTGAGGGTTTTAAATGCCAGGCTGGGGATTTTTTTTTTCTTGGAGACAACAGAAAGACATCAAAAATTTTGATCACAGGGATAAATAGCTAAGTATGCTGTTAAATGAATGCCTTATGTGTTTCTGATCCCTGATCTTTATATTCCTGTACTTTATTTTCACAACACTTTAAAAAAGTATTATAAATAAAATGAGACAGACAGAGAAGAGAGAAAGAGAGAGAGGAGAGAGAGAAAGAGAGAGAGAAAGAGAGAGAGAAAGAGAAAGAGAAAGAGAGAGAGAGAGAGAGAGAGAGAGAGAGAGAGAGAGAGAGAGAGAGAGAGAGAAAGAAACTGACTTGGTGAGTTTGCACTGGGTCCAGGTTCAGCAATTCATGTGATTATAACCAGACTCTGTGAGTGAATCACAGGAACTATTTCAAAAGAAACCAACTTTTTCAACTTTTGAAAGTGAATACTAATGCATTACTTTAGAATGGAACATTATCTAGGTAGATAACTGGTATAAGCTGGTTTTATTTGTTTTTTTTTTTCTTTTTTCAGGACAGTATCCTTTTGGTAAGTAGGTTTATTCACAAGCACAAATCATTGATTAGAAGCTTATTTTATGAGCCCAGATCTGGAACAAAAGGAGCTGTGTATTTTTTAAGGTGTATTTTCATCAATTCATTAGAATAACTAATTATTCTTCCTCACTTCAGGAATATTTCTCTTCTTGTACTAGCTACTAGCCATAAGAATCTGAATACTTACTCCCCTAGAGAATGCTAGAGAAAGTCATATTTGCAAGTTATTACTCTGGCTTTCTTTTTTCTACATTCCATTTAGACTATAACTCTTCTGTTATGACATTATGTTTAAAAAGTTATAATTAATTATAAGATAATTTATCTTGCATTTCTTGCATTTTCATCTCCTTGTTAGGGTTTTAGAGGCTCTCAAGTTCTTTCAAGAAATTTGGAAGCACATTTGTTTCATTAAGGACACATTTATTCACAAATTGTCTCTTATGATGGGTACTTATGCAGGCAGCTAATTTCATTAATTTTATCTTGAGACTTTCTGGCTTATATTTCAAAAGCTGATAATTTAAGACATCCTCCCCAAGTTCCTGGAGTGCATACTATTTAAAACCAATAGACATCTTATGTACTGATAACAACTAGTAGGTGACCCATACCTACATTATAAGGAGATTGTTAATATGGGTAAGATAAATTTTGACTTTGCTGTCTAGCTACCATTTGTTGTGGTGGTCCCTTTTGTAAAAAGTTATCAAATGAGTGTTCTGAATTCACTACATCCATTTCCTTGCTTATATTCATTCCTTAACACCTAAAACACTAAAATTGCTTTTTAAAAAGTCATTAATGATATCCTAACATCAAAACCAATGGCCATTTTGTATTCCCCATCTTGTTACAGTATTTACAAATGTTGAACTCATGTTCCTGATAACACTTGCCTACTTTAGCCTTCAAGACTCTACATTCTCTTTTCCTTTTGATGGGTCTTCCTTTGCCTCTTCCACTGTCTCTTTCATCTGGAAAGTGAAAAGGATGGACAAAATGACTTCTGAGATCACTTTCAGCTGTAAGTCTATGATCCTGATGTAATAAGGATTTGTGACATGACTAAAGTCTTGGGATTTGTACTTCAGATGGACAGACATTCCTTCTTCTCTCTGAAAGCAATCTAGATTGATCATGGCCACTGAGCCAGAAGATAGTCCTGGATGTGGGAGATTTTAAAGGGAGGTGAAGTTGGCTAGAGAGAGAATAGAAGTAAAGAGTTGGGTTTTCAACAGCTCAGAAGCAGCAGCAACAGGGGCAAGGACTTAACAATAGAGATCAAAAGAATCAACAACCTAGGGGGCAATAACTGAAAGGAAAAACCATAAAGAGAAACTGAGAAGAGTGGGCTAAGATGCAGGCAGAGAAGAAAGAGGTCATGTGGGGGAAGGGAGGTTAGCAGGACCTCAAAGCATCTTGGAATTGGGGGCTGATTGAAACTCTGTGTTGTACCCACCTCATCAAGGACTAAGAAAAGTCTCCCATCCCCAACCTTAAATATCAACAAAAAATTTCTGCCCTTTCTCAAGATTTCCATTCCCTAACTAATAGCAGGTGCTTAATAAATGAGATTTGCTTCTTTCACCTAATTGTTTCATATTTTTTCTCAAACATAAAAAGGCATGGGTTTACTTGAGAGAGCTTCTTCTACTAAGTTATAAATGAATTTTAATCTACAGTGGTGGAGAGAGTTTCCACTAGAGGAGTTCTTCTTGTTGACGAAATCGTTTGTTCTTAGTGTGTTTGTAAAAGTCCTATTACTATGATGAAGTAGCAGAGTATTCAGTGCACAGCAACATGTTAAGAGGGCACAATTTCCAAACCTTGTCTGCTTTATATAAATGCTTCACTAACACTTCTTTGGTAATATGCCATGAAAAAAATTTTAATTATATATATTTTAGTTATACCAAAAAAAATGTCACACTCTAAATCTCTGTCCAAATGAACATTTTTTCTAGTTTTCATATTGATGTTTAAAGGTTTACCTGACAATATTAAAGGAAATTTGATGAACTCAATTGTCCATATATTTTCATTGGCCGTTCCTAATGCTCAGAATGTTTTCCTTACTCACCTTCAACTCTTAGAAACTCTGGCTTCCTTCAGGACTTAACTCTAATGGCAGCTAGGTGGTTGTAATGTAGATGGGACTTAAGAGCTTGCCTATTAATAGCCTCAGGTGGAGCCCATTAAGGGAAGCTTGCTTAGATGAGGCTTGCTGATTAAAAGGCTTTCACACATTTTGCTAATTTCTAATTAGGCACTGAGTCTCAGCATTGTGATACCTTCTGACTCTGAGAAGTGTATATATACTCTGAAGTGGTATTTTGCTTTGGGGGTTCTCTTATGAGAAGGATCTTGAGATTCCCTGGTCAAGATTCTGAGTGGCCATATGTTCAGTGCTACCCTACCACTTAGCTGTAAAGGCTTTCTAGATCCAGAGATATATGTAAAGTGCATAGTTGACTCAAGCAGTCAGAGCCCTGTCTGTTGATCTTTATTCTTCTGTTTGTATTTTCTCTGTACTTTCTCTGTTGATATTTTCTCTGAAGTTCAGGGTGCTGAATTTTCCCCTGAGCTAGTTAGTATAATTTAAAAAGATTGTTGGGGCAGCTAGGTGGCACAGTGAATAGAGCACTGGCCCTGGAGTCAGGAGGACCTGAGTTCAAATCTAGTCTCAGACATTTAACACTTCCTAGCTGTATGACTTTGGGTAAGTCACAACTCCAATTGCCACACCCTCTCCAGAAAAGACTTAGTTCAAGTACCATCTTCCCTGGATATATTTTTTTCTTAATGTAAATTTTATCTCCTCTATGAATATGTAAACTGCTTGAGGGCAGAAATTGTTTTTGCTTTTCTTATGGATTCCTAGCACTTACCAGAATGGCTGGTACATAATTAGTACTTAATAAATGCTGTGAACTAAATTTCCTCCTATTCAAAAAGACACACAGATTCAACTGCAAGAGCTTATGGGAAGGGAATGAGGGGCACCATTCCATAGATGTAAAGTGACATAGTTTTCAAGGGTGTCACATCTTTTACTCCTGCTGCCCACCTTTTATGTTTTCATTCCTTACCCGTAGAAGAAAGAATCAAAGAAACCAAATTCCTCCATTTTTACACTTAGAAACATATTCATTTTCATTGCATAATGACCTGTTTTTGACTACAAAAACAACTATAATGTCACTAATTTTAATATTAATTTGACCTCACAATCAACAAGAAAAAGCACACTGGAGTTATGACTCTCTTCAAAAGCTCTTTTTTGCTGTTCATTTAAAATGTTGCAGTCTTCCCATGGATAGATATCACGTAAAAAAAATACTAAAGTATAATATGTAAACATTCTTCAGTTCATTTAAAAAAGTTATCATCAAAAATATGCTATAAAATGGCCATTCAATTTCATTGTGAAATGTCAATATCTAAAAATAAAAAAGATTGCTTGCTTCCATTTACCTGACAGGGGTATAATAATGCACACACCCTCCACCTCCTACTTGCATTTTCTCCCCAAGCTTAGGATGGAGTCTGCAATTTTCTCGTCAAAGCAGAAACCAGATATTTCCAGCTAAATGACAAAATGGCAAGGTGAGTGTCTCACCATTACAAGGGGAAAATCTATCCCCTTACCATTTCACAGCAGAGTTTTACATACATTATTCAGTAGAAATAGTATTAACCACAACAGCTGGCCAAAAAGGAAAATCAGTGTGTCACAGAAAGACACCATTTTGGAAAGAATCAGGTATGCACAGCTAGAAAAATGGTTAACAGCCAGTTGTTTTCAAAATAACCAGGAGTGAATTGAAAGCATATAGACATAGCCATTTCAATCTAAATTTTCATACTGTGGTAATAGTCAAAGGACTGCTGAATTTGTAGTTAAAAGTTTCCCCAGATTTTAGTTTAGCCCACATAACCACTAGGAATCTTTATCCTAACTCCTACTCCCACTAATGCCATTGACTCAAGTCCTTATTAGTGTGCTTCTCCCTAAGGAGACATGTGGAGGGGTCATCATCCAGCCTTAAGTAGCTTTTAAAAAAGGGGGATATTTACTAAGGTGGTTCAATAAGAACTTGAAATAGAGTCCAGAGGAAAGTGGGTTGGACCTTAGAGAATATGTGTGGCAAAACTAATAGTTGCCACTAGTCTTTTAGTACATCTTTTTTCCCCTTCTAATTTTTGGTATACTCAAACATGGTGAGTCTACATCCTATTGGTTCTTGGCTCTGTTTGTCCTGATGCAAACACAGCAACCAGAAGATCTGAGGATGCCATTTAGGACACTGAGAAGAAGATGGTAAATCCAACATCATCTGGACTCTTCAGAACAGGAAGGTCCTTCTATGGTCAAAAGTGGTGGTAAAGAGAACAAGACTTAATCAAAGCCAAAGCATCTCCTTCTCTCCCTTCCCTAGGGAGCCACTTCTCAAAAGTTTCAAGCCAGAATTCTATACTTACACCAATTTTTGGAATTAAAATTTCCAAATGTTTGATGCATTTATATAGGCCCCCGAGGATGGAATGAAACTCCCCAGTCCATTATAACAGACTTCTATTTTGTTACCATTTCATTGCATCCAGTGCTTTTTAAAAACTTTTCCCATTTAGTCTTAAGGACTGTGATTAGTTGATTGAGATGTGTTCCCATCCAGTAAAGGTATAAAAAAAATTTAAAATGGGGTTTCAAACATATCCTTCTACTAGGATCATAGCTTTAGATATAGAAGAAACTTTAAAAGCCGACTAGCCCAACACCCCAATTTTGTAGAGGGTTGGAGAAGTTAAGTGATTTGCCCAAGGTCAAATAAGTTATATCAGTAGTGGGATTGGATCCCAAAGCCTCAGATTGCAAAGTCAATGATTCTGTTAAATCAAAAAAGAATCTGATTATAGCAGTGGGTGGAATGGTAGTTTTAGAGTTAGGAAGATGGGATCAAATTATATCTCTCTAATTTAGAGTGGGATCCTGGACAAGTCATTTAACATTTCAGTGTCCAAGACAATTCTCTGGGACAAAAAAGAAGTTACAGATCTACATCAGTAGGAGTTGCCCATAGTATATGGGCATATGTATATTTGTGTGTATGTGTGTGTGTGTGTGTGTGTGTGTGTGTGTATAGGTATATATTACATACAATATATATTACGTGTGTGTGTATATATATATATATGTATATATATATATATATATATATATATATAATAAATCATGTCTGAAGAAAAACAAAAAATCAGGTCAAAAGTATTTAGGCAATTTCCCAGCTAATTAACATAGATAAAAATCTGGTTTTTAAAGGAAGCATATTATTTCCTTGGAATATTAATATTTATTGAATTTACTTATTGCTTTTTACTTTTAATATTTTGTCATTGTGAACTTGATAAAGAAAAATTTCCACATCCAAAGAAGAGAGAAGTTGGACTGTTCATGAAACTATGTACTTTATTTTATACATACATAACATATGTATATTTAAGTATATATCAAATTCAATACGTTAGTTTTAAGCTTTTCTGATTGCTTATGTTTCCCTCTCTCATTATGTTTTTGCCTATGAATTTTAGAAAAGAATTTATTGGCACTTTCTTCTTTTTTGGGGAGGGAGGGCACTGATACCCCATATCTCCTTTTTTCACTATCCTATTTTTTCCCATGAATAGAATAACATTAAATAAAACTTTCGTTGTAACAAGTCAGTATAGCTAAGCAAAACAAATAAACACATTTACCAAAAACATTGGTTAGGTAAGAAATATATATGACAAAAAATGTGTCATTCTATCTTACTTCATTACCTCTCTGTCAAGAGATGGTAAACATGTATCATCAATGGAATTCACTGTTGAATGCTATTTTCCGATTGGTGTTCTTGTATATCTCTAAGAACTGACATTTATTAGTATTGCTAATTAAAGCAACACCATGATTAAATTACTCTTTTGGTTAAAGATATGTGAAGTGACTAAGTATATATGTGTGGTAGAACTATCCCTTAAATCTATGAGTTGTTGAAATTAACAATAGAACAATCTAATTTATTTGATCTATCCGAGGGAGAGAAAAGGAATGGAAACCATGGAGTACATTAGGTAGATGTGGCTTTAAGATTAAAATATATTGATTTGAACAGTCATAAGTTAATTAAAAGAAGTCCTATAATATTTTTGAAGTTTTGGTCTGAAACTACCACCAAATCACTTTCACTGACAAGGTAGAAATGTGATTTATCATGTTTTCTGTCAACTTTATGATCAGGCTATTAACTATGATTCATAGAAAGGAATCTTTTCAGTGACTCCTGTGGAGCTCTCAAGAAAGTACAACAAAGAGTGTTATTTTCTTTAAACTTGTTTACTATGTGAAGTCTTTGAATAATGCCATCTGGGGTCTTCCTTTGTTACCCACAGTTCATCTTAGGAGGAAGCATGTTTTAATTTGGGTGCTGGTGTCAATGACAGACCAGGAGAGAAGTTTAAGTGGACAAGAAAACCTTTCAAACTTATATTTGAAAGAAAATATTTTACAGGGGTTCTAAGACTATTTGCTAAAGTATCAAGAGTTAGATTCGCTTGGAGTATACAAAATATGTTCCCCTACAGTCTCCATTTGCTAAGTGGCAATAAGCCAAGGGTTACTTTGATAGGCAAAGGTCCTAATTATCAACCAATGTTTTAATTATTCAAGAAGTATTTTTTAACCACTTGCTATATAGGACATCACTAATTTGCATTATAAATAGCAGGTTATAATTGAAAGAACATCAGACTTGGAGTCAAGTAATTTGGGTCAGAGTCTTGACACTGACATTTCCAAGCTATGTAAGCATGGGCCGGCTTGAGCCTCAGTTTCCTTATCTATCACCTGTAGGCAATAATGCTTAAATTAACTTCCTCATAGGATTGGTGTGAGGAAAAGTGCTTTGGAAAGTTCTTTTTACATGTGAGTTATTATTGTATCCTTAGGAAATTCTGGGGGTTCCTGGCATGTATATTTGGGCTGGAAGCAATCCGACCCACCTGCAAAAATCCATGCACACATGGATTCTGTTTTTCTCTGACATAGTTTTATGGAAGGCTAAAATAGAGATGGAATAGAATATAATTTGGGGGCTTTCCAAAGGTTGTAATTGTTCAAAAATAAGGTCCTTGCTGGCATGGGGAGGTGATAGCCTTGTAGAATTAGACTTGAGGCAGCTAGTGATGTAATGGATAGAAACTGGGACTGGAGTCAGGAAAACCCAAGTTCAAACTCAACCTGAGATATTAGCTGTGTGACCATTGACAAGTCACTTACCCTATGTCTACCTCAGTTTCTTCAATTTTAAAGTGGTAATTATAGTACCACCACCACCACTACTGCAGCATTACTGTGAAGATCTAAAGTGCTTATCATCGTTCCTGGAACACAGTAAGAAACGAATGATGTTTTTTCCTTCATTCTTTCCCCTAAAATGCCTTTTCTGATTCTAAAAGAACAAAAAAATAAAAATAAAAAGGTATAATAATTATTATATAGCCATCAATGCATTTTAACTAGAAAACATTTGCCTTGTTTAAATAGAACTTTAGCATATTATAGTCAGTATTTATTGAGCAAGTGTTCTGTTTTGGACATGGGTTTTACTAGAACGGCAACTGAGATCCTTTCCAACTTTCAGATTATATAATTCCAATTTTTTTTCCTAGTTACTTTAGTCAACACTAACCCCACATTATTTTATTTTTTTTATTCAGTAATGCTCAAGTTTTCTATTGCTACCAGAGGAAACCACTTTTTTAAAGTGGAAAAGTAGGGAGTGAAATAGTCTACAGTGATCCTATCAACATCTTAGAAACTCATGAAGAAAAGGCAAGTTTTTCCGCAACCCCTCCCACCCTCCACCCCCACCCCCCTCCACCCCCCCACCCTCCCTCCCCACCCCCAGCCCCCCAGCCCCCCCACCCCCGCCCAGGCTCAACAACAGGCCTCCTATTTCTTCCAGGCAGTTCTCCCACTGCTTGACAATCATCATTGCACTTAATTCTTCAAATAAGAAAATGTTCTTCCTAAACCTTTGATATAAAAATTGAAAGTTAAGGGGGGAAATCTATTTTAAAAGTACAACTTAGAATCAAAATCATATTCATTGTAAATGTTTTCTTGGCAATTTACTTGTCATAAATGTCTATTGTACTGACAAACTCTGCAGGGAACAGTCTATGTTTATTCTGCATGTACTTATGAATTTGTAAAGAGGCACAATGACAATAAAGGTAGAAATATTATGACTTGCAACTTTCCAGATTGTAAAATTTGTTTTGGTTCAAATGAAGCTTTTCAAGGTCTGAGCTAAATCCAAACTTCAGCAAATGAAGCATGTTACAATTTAAAAAAAAAATACCTGGAGCATCAAATTGAATTGAAATTAGCCAACTGCCCAAAGATTTTAAGATCAGTTGCAACTATTATATATGATGAAATAATACCTTTCAACATGAGCTAGTGTATGAAGAGGAAATTAGAAAAAAAAAGTAACATACTTGCGACAGAGAAATGCCTTTAAGAAAGATCACATAGACACAGACTGAAATTTGAATGTGTGTGTGTGTGTAGGGGGTAATCAATTAAACCTATTGTGTAAAAATGCAAGGGATTATTGTCCAATTTAAATTTCATACATTTATTAATACTGCCACGCTATTTAGATTGTATAGATTATAAATTATCAATTACCTAAGTCTGTCAGATAATCCTGTCAGATAAGCTAATCAGTGCTTGGATTTATGATGCAGGAAGTGACCATATGGGAGACTTATGATTACAAAAAAAAAAATGAGGTTTATTGAAAGGATATATAGGAACAGATAGAAATAAGGATATCTTCACTAGTGAGTGCAGTTACTACAGGCTTGATCTGAACAATCCTAAAAGCTATGAAGTTATCCTGGGTCCTAATTTCCTGATTCTAGTATTTACAGTGAGCCCCATCAGTCAGGGGATGTAAGGCAGAAGTCAAGACACACTCCTCTGAACAAACATAACCCTTTTCTCAATAAATCCAATAGCCTCTGAAACAGAGGAAGTTTTATACACCCTTACCCCCTGAAGAAGGTGGAAAAGTCAGGGAGTCAGTCAAGAAATGTTTTTAAGTGTTTACTGTGTTCTATGAACTGCCCCAAGTGTTAGGTATACAAAGAAAGGCAAAAACTCAGTCCCTTCCCTCAAGCAGCTCACATTAAAGGGATGATATATAAACACATACCCATTTGTGTGTGTGTGTGTATGTGTGTGTTTGTATATGCCCATGTGCACATAAATAGATGGGTGGGGGAGAGACAGAGAGAAAGAGTAATTGAGATGTAATTTCTGATGGAAGGCATTGAAAGCAGGTTGTTGAAAGGGTATTATGGAACTTCTTCAGAAGGTGGGATTTGAGCTGAGTGTTCAATAGAAAGCCAGGGAAGGCAGCTGGGGGAGGAAAGGAAAGAGAATGTTCCAGGAATGGGAAATAACCAAGGAAAAGTCACAAAATGGAGAGATGGAGTTTTGTGTAGGAGGGACAGCAGGAAAGCCAGTGTTGCTGAATTATAGTGATTTACACTCTGGATGGGAGTAAATTGTAAGAAGACTGGTAAGGTCAGAAAGGTCCAGCTTACTGAGACCAATATGAAAGGGAAGTTCTCAAAGGATATAAAAATGTAGACCCCAGGGAGTGGAGCCAAGATGGCAGCATAGCAGCAGCAACATATCGCAGCTCTCACATAGCCACCCCAAAATACCCATAAAATAGGACTCTAAACTAATCCTAGAACTCCAAAACGCACACAAATATACCTTCCACTAAAGTCAGCTTGACTACGAGGAACCATATCAGCATATCAGCACTGCGAACTGAAAGCAGCCTGGCCTGAAGCCCTGGCTGAGCCCCAGGGGTGCCTGGACTGGAGGAGTGGGGGAGCCTCTCTGGTGAGCGGATTAGCGGCAGCTGCGAGCAGCGTTAAGAACTAGGTCAGTGGAGCTTGCGAAATCAGGGAAGAAAAGCTGTCTGGCCAAAAGGCCTCCAGGGCGGGAAAGCGAAAGGCAGAGGTTTTGCACTGGCCTCCACATTGCAGCTTCCGTGCCCGTGGCCTGCAGACAGCAGGGGGACTAAGCAATTGTTCAGAGGCCGAGTGCTCTCGCATTGAGCAGCTTGGATCCGGATTGTGGTCTTGGGCCTTGGTCCTAGAGTCTTCATTATCCAGTGAGCTGGAAGTAAGTAGGAAAGGGACCCAGAGCCTTCCTGAGAGCTACAGCAGCCGGGAGGACCCCAGCGATTTGGAACAGAGCTTTCCCTTCTGGAAGCAGAGCCCCACAGAGATTTAAAAAAAAAATCACGGACTGACCAACCATGAGTAAGAATAAGCATAAGAAGCAAAGTAAGAAGAGCAACCAAACCCTAGATTCCTTCTTTGGGGAAAAGAAAGATAATGGTAAAGAGAGGGAGGAGGAGAGCGCAGCCAGAGCGCCCCCACCAGGGGCTTCCAATAAACATGAAGAATGCCTTAAAGCTAGAGATGAGCTGAAGAAGGATTTTGAAAACCAAATAAGAGAAGTGGAAGAAAAATTGGGAAGAGAAATAAGAATGTTGCAAGAAAATCATGAAAAGAGAGTCAGCAGTCTCACTGAAGAAAAAATGTAGACCCCAGCCTGGGACTCAGACAACAAAGAGAGGAGGAAAAAATAGCTGGATAGATCAAGGGTGTGTGTAGTGTGTATGTATGTGTATATGGGTGTATGTATGTATATATGTATACATATATGTATATTTATATGTGGCTGTATATAAGCATGCACACACCTACATGGGTGTTTATGTTGTGCTTATATGTACATGTCTGTGTATGTGTGTGTGGATATATGTATATACTGAATAAAGCCATGCCAGAGGAGATATAATTATGAGAGTATTGAATTAACATGCATGATCTACGCATGTCTGAAGGAGAAGAAAATAGATAAGCCATGGAAAAAATCTCAGATGTTTTTAATAATGAAAAAGTTGACCAAGATAAAAACAAAGTTACTGAATTATATGCCTCTTCTCTCATCTATATAAAATCTTTACAAGTCATTTACATGCAAATCAAGGACCTTGCTTGAACAATTGCTTCTTACCAGGAGGCACTCTGTGAAGGTATTAGTAGGAAACAGTCAGGCTTTTGCAATCAATATTCAACAATGGGCCATATCTTTACCACTTCACAATTAACTCAAAAAAAGTAGAGAATAAAACATTCCACTGTATTTACTGATTACAATTTGTTTTTAAAAGCATTCAATTCAAAAAAATAAAACATTTAATTATATACCCTTTCACAAGAAAGTGTTTCCATCTATAAATCAAAATCATTCAAGATTCTTTGGAAGATATAACAATAGAAATAACCCTATGCAATGATTCCTAATCAGTCAATCAGCAAATAAACATTTATTAAGGCCTTAGTATATGCCGAGCAAATATTAAGCCCATGCTAAGCACTAGGGTTCCAAATACAAGCAGAAAGAAACAGTCTCATGCCCTCAAGAAACAGTCTAACGGTGGAAGACAACATATAATACAAAGTTGAAAAGGGTGAGGGAGAGAGAAAGATGCATGGCAAGAGGGGAGAGGAATGTCTATGGCAGAGAGTCAGGAGTGCAGCCTAGAGAGGAACATAGAAATGCCTAGCCTGGTCCTCTGATAATAAGTATTAGTCAAAGAATAAAGTAAGAATATATAAGCTCTCCAAAGGCATTTGTCCCTTTTCTGGAGGAGATACAATGTAGACTTCGGGTTGAGGAAGGATTCTCTGTAAATGATGAGGTCTTTCAGGTGCCCCCTTTTTGTAGACAACCTTTTTTTTTTTTTT
>CM053586.1:52973494-52991683 GCA_028646515.1 Pseudochirops corinnae
ATTCTCTACCCTGTCCCTGTCCCTTTACAGAAGTGTGTACTTCCAGCAACCCTCCCTCCATCCTCCCCTCCCTTCCAACACCCTTCCTCTCATCCCCATCCCTTCTACTCTCCTGTGTGGCAAGATACCCAGTTTAGAGTTTACGTCATTCCTTCCCTAAGCCAAATTCAATGAGAGTAAGGTTGACCCTTTCTCTTTTGCCTTCCTGTTCTTCCCCTCCATTGTAACAAATTATCCCTTGCCTCTTCTATATAATATGATTAACCCCATTCTGTCTCTCCCTGTCTCCTCTCATTCTAATCCTCTCATGTGTTTCCTTTCTTGAAAGCTTTCTGAACATATCATTTGTCCATTTGTCTATTGGAGAATAAATTTATTTTCATATATTTAAATCAATTCCTTATATATCCTTGGAATGATATGGTTATCAGAGAAATTGTCTACCAATATTTTTCCTAGTAGTTTCCCTTCTAAACTCATCTGGACTGGGTTTTGTTTCTGCAAGACCTTTTACAATTTTTAAATAATAAAAATTGCCCATTTTATCTTATGTGATTCTTTCTATTCTTTCTTTGGTCATGAATTCTTCTTTTATCTATAGATACTAATGATAATTCAGGATCCTCCAATTTGTTATAAGTTGAAATTTTATACATAAATCGTGTATCCTTTTGAACTTTATCTTCACATATGTTTTGAGATGTTGGTTTATACCTAGTTTCCGACAAACTTCATTGTAGTAATTTTCTCTCAAAGTCTCAGTTTTCCCTACTATAGTTTACTTCTAATCAGTACTATCAGGGTATAAAAATTCCTGTAGAATTCTCTATAGAGATATGTATTAGAATGGCAGGACAGGTCTGCAAGACTGATTGTATTTATTGCTTTCCTCTGTAATTCTTAGACTAAGAAATCATCAGAACTTCTTTATCACCTAGACTCTCTAACTTAGAACTCCACATAGGGGTTTAGACCTTGTTTTCATTGCCTATCAGTTTAGAGTTCCAACCTAGGGTTCTGGAAGGAGTGACAGGCTGAGAATATAGGCCAGAGCCTGGGATATTACCAGAATATTAAGTAGGGTCATCTCTACTACTATTTATTATTATTTGGCACAATTCTCAAACTCTAAATAGAATGATATTTGCTTTCACAATTCTGCAATTAAATTAGACAAATATGTTTCATGTACTTAATTAATGTACACATATGCATATATATGTATGTATATATATATATATATATATATATATATATATCAAAAAAAAGAAACAGTTCTTACCTTCAAGCTGCTTACACTCTAATAGAGGATAGCATGTACCCAAGTAAGTCCAAACAAAATATGTGCAATGTAATACAAAGTAGCTTCAAGAGAAAATTAAAATTTTCATTTATTTTTAAAATTTTATCTTTTGCTTATTGAGATCTCTTATTTTAACATCATACTAGTTTCCAAATGTATCTCTCCACTCTCTCCACTAAAGAAGCCTTCATCTTAAACAAGGATTAAGAAAAAAAGGAAAAAAAAAGTTCAGCACAAATTACTGACACTTTAAATATCTAATAATAAATGTGATGATCTTTTTCCATAGTCTCCCACCACTGCAATGAAGAGTCAAAAGTATATTTTCTCAGCTCTTCTCTGGAATCAAGCTTGGTAATTATAAGTACACAGATAGCGTCTTGCTTCATTTTCTCTCCTTTTCCATCTTTTTCTTTATATATTTTTAATTCATTTTATAGATCCTTGTTCTCTTTATGCTTACTTTCCTCTAGATTATTCTATATAACTCTTCTCTTGTATCTGTGAATTCTTTGAATTGTTGTTTCTTATGGCAGAGTGTATCCCATTATATTTAAGTATCATAAATGGTTCAGCCATCACCTAATGGTGTATATCTACTTTGTCTCTCATTCTTTTCTACCAGTTTTGCTGTGAATATTTTAGTGCACATGAAAACTGTTTTTCTGTCTTTGACCACTAAGACCTAGCAGTAGAATCTCTGGTTCAAAGGACAGAGGCATTTTAGACATTATTTTAGTGTAAAAATTAAGTGTTTTCCAGAATAGTCAGATGAATTTATATCTCTGCCACCAATGTATTAGGGTGCCTGCCTTCACATGGCTCTCTTAGGGAATAAGCATTTTATATAACACCCACTATATCCCTGGCACTATCCTAAGAGCTTTCAACTAATATTATCTCATTTAATCGTTGCAATAATCCTGCAAGATGAGTATTATTTCACCCCACTTCTCCCATTTGAGGAAACTAAGGCAAAAAGAGTGACTTACTCTGGGTCACAAAGCTAGTGTCAGAGGCTATATTTGAACTCAGGTTTTCCAGACTCCAGGCCCAATGCTCTATTTGCTGCATCATCAGCTGCTTTCCAATAAGGCCTTTTTTAATCTTTGCCAATTTTCTGCTCATGGGATCAATCCTCAGACTTACTTTGATCTTCATTTCTCTTGTTACTAGTTATTTGGGGCAGTCTTTCATGTATAAGGCTGTACTTATCAGATATTATCTACATGTTGGATAATTTGTTGTAGGGACAGTCATTATTAATAGTAAACATTGTAATAATAATGCCTTACTTTGAACTAATTTCTTTTAAAGGATAAAATGATCATTTACTTTTAGAAATATGCCAAAAATCTAGATAAAAATAAAAGTTTCTTATTTTTTAAATTTGCCATTTGTACTTAAGAAACCAGAAAATACACATTTTTCTAGGTGTAATTGCTAGTGGATTGACAAGGAGATGACTTAGAAATAGTTTAGTGCAAAAGTGAAGGATCATTTCAGAATGTAGAACTGATTCTTCCATACTTTCATTTGTCTTTCCTTAACTTTAGAAATATCATCATATATTTAGTCACTGGAATGTTGGTTTTTTTTTTTGTTTGTTTTGTTTTGTTTTTTTCCCAATGATGATATACAAATACTATTTCAGTATAGTGAAGTTGTATGTATGCTGTGTTTGAGGCTGAAATGAGTAGACAATAAATAAAAATCTAAAGAAGAATTTTTGCATCTATCACCACTGTCAGGAAAATAAATTTCTTCTTTTGGAAGTATGACAGATTTGTGTTTAATAAATAGTACTTTTCCAAAAGCAGGAAAATTGCTATTTATTTCAATAGTGAGTATAATTCTGTAGAAGTGAAAAAAGAGATATGTTTATTCTTCAAATGCAACTAATCAATAAATAAGTGGCTGCATATTCTTGTAATTACATTTTCTAGAACTGTAGCTGAACCTTAAGAGAACATAGTGGAAAGTGTCCAGGTTTTGGAGTATGGATTCACAGTCTGACGGTTTCCAACTGTGTGACCATAGGCACCTTGCTTAAGCTATGGAAATCTTACTTTCCTCGTCTACAAAATCAGGATACAGATAGCTGCAGAATGGCAAAGTTGTTATGAAAATCAAATATTGTAATACACATACGATGCTAAATCAGGGTCAGCTGTCATTATTTCTTCTAAAAGCACATGACAAAAGATTCCATTCTGGTAGTTTTCTTGAATTTTCTTGAGGAGATAAAGGTTAAAATGATATTCTCCTTCAGATCCCCTATACTTTACTTCATTTAACAGATTTTCAAGTAGATTCAAATAAATCTCCAAGCATGAAACACAGACTGATGGTTATTTCCTTCTGATACCTGAAAGCTATGACAACTGAAAGAAAGCAGTAGATGACTGTGCCATGCTAGAAAGTCTTTCAGTGTAGTCCTGGCAAAAGCATTAATCTGCTTTCCAAAGACCAGCTGACCAAGAATGGAGGAAATTTTTACCAGTAGGCTGATCACTTTATGGTGAATTTTTTTAATGATGACAGCACACAAAGCAAAAGTATGTTGTTATCATTGTTCAGTTGTATCCGACTCTTCTTGACTCCATCTGGAATTTTCTTGGCAAAGATAGTAGAATGGTTTGCCATTTCCTTCTCCAGCTCATTTTACGGATGAGGAAACTGAGGCAAACAAGGTTAAGTGACTTGTCCAGGGTCACACAACTAGTAAGCATCTGAGGCCAGATTAGAACTCAGGAAAATGAGTCTTCAAGCCCTCCCCACCTAGCTGCATGCCCTCCCATTTTGGAAATGAAGTGGTAGGGCATACAAACTGAATCACCAAGGATAATAAGCATGTATCAGTTGCTACATGCATAGTTAGAGGAAATATCTACATCTATAAATTGATAAATTCTTTTGAGTCTTCAAGTATTATTAATTCAGCACATTTATTTAGTAACTGCTATAAGCAGATTATAATGCTGTGTGCAAAATAAGAAGAAATTTCCTTTATGAACTTTATCTTTTGGTTAAAAAAAAAAAAGATCAACATAAAAATAACTGCAATCCAAAAAGAGTGTAATAATTACTGAGAAATTGAGCTATCCGAGTCCCGGGGAAGGAAGGTTTTATTTTCTTCCTTTTTTCTTTTGTTTTGTGATGTGTATATCTTGTGACTGGTTGACATTAGCTTAGCTAGTTGGAGGAACATGAGGGCCAGTTATTCACGCAGATTCACCCGTAAATACATACACATATGCACATAAGAAGCATAATGAGATTCCTTTCTATTGCTATCAAAGCCAGAGCCTTTTTGTACCTTCCCTTGATGCTCAGGATGAGCAAAGTGATTCTCCTGCATGTGGCCAATACATAAATCCTTCTGTCTGTACAAGCATATGAAGTAAAGTATCCTTTATTCTCTCAGTTTCTGCACCTGCCATGGCTAAAAGCCAAGCGAAGGCAATGCCTGTCATCATTGTCCTTTACTGTCTCCTGCTATGCCCATAGCAAACCAGATGGATCTGTGCTGGGCACAGTGCTGGACATGGGGGTTGGGAGAATCCAAAAAAGAATAAAGTTTGGTTTTGGGCCCCAAGGAGCCTGATATGTGTTTGGCTGTGTTCTTGTTTATTATCACAGGGCTCTCCTCATGGCCAAATTAGACAATTTAGACGACATCTGCCAAAGGTTTTATTTGGTTGCACTGACATTTCTGTTTTGGCTTTGGCACAAGTATTGGCAGACTTTTCATTCTCAAAAGTTACTTTGTGTCATTTCCTTTTAGAAAAATAGAAATAGTCTTTGGAGTGTAGGTGTCTCACCTATAAGACTACAGATGTCAGAGTAGATTTAAGGTGTTTGTATGTGTGTGTTTGTGTGTTGAGAGGCTGAGTTAGAAGAGACTTGCAAAAGTCTAAGCATGGTTCCTAAAAAAATAGAAAATTCTAGATGGAACTGCTTCAGGGTATTTTGTGATGTTATTTGTAGCCAAAGACAATATGTAATGCCAAAAGATCCATAACGCTACACAATATCATAGGAATGGTGTGATAGTGTCCTGGAAAATGGAATCAGGAAAATGTACATTCTAAAAGCACATGACAAAAGATTCCATTCTGGTAGTTTTCTTGAATTTTCTTGAGGAGATAAAGGTTAAAATGATATTCTCCTTCAGATCCCCCCCCCTCCCCGAACTAGCTATGTGACTCTCGGCAAGGCCATAGGCGACCACTCTCTACCTACAGTTTCTTATCTTTAAAGGTGTGTAGGGTGGGTTAAGATGGAAAGGGTGTGGACTCACAGAGCTAGAGCAAGAAAGGACCTTAGAGGGCATCAAGTCAAAAAAACTCATTTTATCAATGAATTTAAGAGGGAGGAAATTGACTTGCACAAGTTTACATGGGCTATGAGTGGCAGAAGTAGAATATAAATCTATAGCCCTTGACCTGAAACCTAGGCCAGAGTTGTGAGGTTCAAATATGATAATGTGTGTAAAGTGTTTTGCAAACCTTAAAACTTGTATAAATTCCAGGCATGATAGTAATATTAATATAGTAGTTATATTTACAAGGCTTTAAGATTTGAAAGTACTTTACAAATATCTCAATTTATCCTCACATCAACTCTGAGAAGTAGGTGCTGTTATTCTGTACAGTGAAGGGGCACACTGCAGAGAGCACTGGGCCTGGAGTAAGGTAGAACTGAATTCAAATGTGGTTTCAGCACTTACTAGCTGTGTGACCCTGGGCAAGTCACTTAACCCTGTTTACTTCACTTTCCTCATCTGTAAAGTGAGATGGGGAGGGAAACAGCAAATCAAGCCAATATCTTTGCCAAGAAAACTCCAAAGGAGGGCACAAAGAGTACGACAAAAATAAACAACAGAAATGAATTGTGAGGTTTAAATGAGATGATGTATGTAAAGTGTTTTGCAAAACTTAAAACTCTATAAATTCTGGCCATAGTAATAATAGCTAGGATTTAAAAGACACTCTAAGATTTGCAAAGTATTTTACATATATCTAGTTTTATCTTCATAGCAACTCTGATAGGTAGGGGCTATTATTACCCGTCTCATTCTAAAGATGAGGAAATTGAGGCATGGTGTGTTTATGCAGACTCACACAGCTAATAAATATTAGATCTGAACTTGGGTCTTCCTGATTCTAAGGCAAGCACTCTATGCACTGTACTAAATTGATTGCCTCTATTAAAGTATCATTTTATTTTCACCTAATGTTTTATAATTTATAAAAGCAGCATGGTACAAGTATTATCCTTCAGTTGTTTTCAGTGAAGTCTGACTGTTTGTGTCCCCATTTGGGATTTTCTTGGCACTGGAGTGGTTTGCCATTTCCTTCTCCAGCTCATTTCACAGGTGAGGAAACTGAGGCAAACAGGGTGAAGTGACTTGCCCAGAGTCACATAGCTAAGTAAGGATCTGAAGCCAGATTTAATTCAGAAAGAGGAATCTGACTCTAGGCCTGGCACTCTATGCACTGTGGCACCACCTAACTGCCCAGCATGGTCCAGGAGTGTGCTGTATTTGGAGTCAGAAGCCCTGGCTTGAGTGCTGGCTCTGCCACCTCTGTGACATTGGACAATCCTCTCTATTTCTCTGGACACCAGGTTTCTCATGTGTAAGCAATATGGAGTTTGGGCTAGATGGAATTCTAAATTAATGATCCTAAATGTCTTTTTTTTTTTCCCTCATATCACCTCATTTGATACAGCAAACACCCTTTGTAGGAAGTAAATCGTAAAGGTATTCTTATCCCCATTTACAGATAAAGAAAGCTGAAGCTCAGACATTAAAATGTCTTTTCATTTCAGATTATCTTTATTTATGCTCTCGATCTAGCCTATATACCTAATAATGCCTGGGTTGTCTCATTAGCATGTATACTCCTTGAGCGTGGGCATGATTTGTTGCCTTTATTTGTATCCCTAGTTCTTTCTTAGCAGAATTTTGCTCATAGTAAACATTTGATTCATAAGTAATTATTGGAGATCTTGAATTGTATGTAATGTAGACATCCTAAATTCATCGTATCCCAATCTGTATTGATTATCTCTACCCACTACCAAAATCTCCCCTCTTCCCAACTTCCATATGATTGTTGAGGGCACTATCATCTTCCAAGTAAACCAAGTACATCACCTACATGCCATGTTTGACTCTGTTCTCTCTCTCCTACCATTACATATCCAATTGTTTGCCAAGTCCAGACATTTCTTCCTTCAAAATATCTCTTTTTATATACTCCTTTCTCTTGTCTTAACATTCTCTTCTCTGATACAACCCTCATCACCTCATGCTGGGATTATCATAACAGCCTTCTTATTGGTCTTCTTGCCTCAAATTTATCCTTTCTCCAGCTATCAAAATGATCCTCCTGAAGTTCAAGTTTTTTAAAATTAATTTATCCTTAGTTTTCAACATTCAATTCCATAAGATCTTGAGTTCCAACTCTTCCCCCCCTTCTTAAAGTTCAATTTTGATCATGTTACTTCCCACCACAAATTCCAGTGGTTGTGTAGTACTGTAGTGTCTCTAGGGTCAAACATTAATTACTATTTGACTTTTAAAGTCCTTCAATATCTGGCCTCTTCCAACCTTTTCCATCTTTATATGCTTTATTATCTTCCTCATACTCTATAATCTAGTGACACTGGCTTCTTTGCTACTCCTTGTACAAGACATTCAATTTCCCAAATCTCTAGAGTTTGACAGCTATTCTTCATGTCTAGAATTGTCTCCTACTTCATCCCTGTTGCCTGGCTCCCCTAGTTTCCTTTAAGTTAAAATACATCAGTTCAAATACATCTTTTGTAAGAAGTCTTTCACAGTCCTTCTTAATACTAGTGCCTTCCCTCTGAGATTATCAGTAAACACTGCTACTGAGCTAAATAAGTCCCCTAGTTTGTGTGGTGTAGTGGATAGAGCACTGGAGTTGGAGTCATAAACACATGGATTCAAAAGCCACTTTGGACAGTTAACTCTGTCACCTTGGACAAGTCACTTCTCTGTCCCTCACTTTCATTATTTTTAAAATGAGGGGACTGATCACAGTAGATTCAAGGGTCCCTTGCTGCTCAAACTCCATGATTTCCTTCTCTTTCAATCATTTCTACAAGGCAAGTTTCTTTGGATTGGATTTTTCAAGAAACCTGAACTCTGATGTTGCTGATTTAAACCATTTTTCTTATGATGATGTTCTCTTTCCTGCACCTGTGCTTCCTTTCCTACCATGCTCTTAAAGAAAAAGTACATTTGTTGATTTTAATGGGGTTCTAGTCATCAAGTGAACAGAAAAAGAAAAAAAAGTTAGCTCAAGAATACTTAAGAAAAACTCTTCCTCTGGGTTTTTATAAATTATAAAATTTAATTCCAATACTGCTCAGTTGCCTGGGGTAAAGTTTCTTACACCTGCATGTTTTCCAAAGGACACCATTTTCAGCTGTTTTTCTTTTCCCATTAACAGCCCAGAATGTAGAGTTACATATGGAAGACCTGGAAATGTTGCCTTTTTCCTTTCCAGATTTAAAATACCACCATGTGAAGCTTCAAAGTTCTATGACTGAGTATGTAGAGGGTCGGGGTGAAGACGGGGAAAGTCCTTTGTGAAATGACAAATGTGTTTTGGTTGATTAAATGATTAAAAATTAAAGACCCTTGATTACCTGAAGGCTTAATAAGATATAAGTATTTCAAATTAGCATTTTTACTTAGAAAATTAAAGTTTCTTAGGCTGTTGCCAATTTCAGCAAGATATCATGGACATAATCTTTGAGTCAGAAGCAGCTGTACCATTCATAGTGCTTGTGAGCCTCAGTGAAATGTGTTCCTAATGCACTTCTCAACTGTATCCCTTTCCAGTGCCATTGAAAATCTCTTTGGACTTAGCATATGACAGATGCACTGTATGTCTGCTTGCCAAAACTATGTCTTTCTGCTTGTCTATCATCTGTCTAGAACACACAGATAACTTAGTTTTCTTGGGTTTAGTCAATATTTTCAATTTCTTAAGGGGGTGGGATGAAGAAAGCACATTTCAACCAATTAAGGATAGATGTTCAAATGTTCACATAGACCTATTTTCTCATTTGCTTGACGATTCCTTCTAGTAATACAACTCTTGCCCCATCTCATTTAACTCTTGTTCATGTCTTCCTACAAGTTCATGGAGAGGGGTAATGGGGAGTGGTGGGGATTGCAGAGAAAGTGAGGGGCATTTCTTCTCAATGTGCAATCTGCATTCCTTTTTTAATCTGGATATAGTGAAAACACCAGTGCAATGCTCAGTATCTCTAGGTGTTAGCAAGTATTTACTTCTTGTCACATGACCAACTCATCTGTTTACAATCTTACTCCCCCCCATAACATCTTTAACTTTAGTTCTTTATTGAAGTTCCCTATTTTTTTATACACTGCAGCTTGCTCCCACCCAACATGGACTTCTCCATTACTTACTTTAAATTCCCAAGAGAGCATAGCATTCCATCACTGACAGACATACACCACCACCCAGTCTTAGAACTGGGAGCTAACTCCAAAATCCAATTGATTCTATTCTATAAAAAGGCAGTGTGGGGGCAGCTGTGTGGTGCAGTGAATAGAACACCAGCCCTGGAGTCAGGAGGACCTGAATTCAAATCCAGCCTCAGACACTTGACACACTTACTAACTGGGTGACCTTGGGTAAGTCACTTAACCCCAACTGTCTTGCTTTCCCCCCTCCAAAAAAAAAAAAGGCACCATGGTACCTCTCTGTAGAAGTGAAGTTCAAAAGAAGTGGATTCAAATCATGATGCTTTTTAGCTGGTCAAATCATCTAACCTCTTTGTTTTAGCATATGTAATATATGCATGCTGATAGTGCCCTGGAATCTACCTCACAGTTGTATGAAGCTCAAATGAGATAGCCTCTATGTAGTGCTTTGCAAATTTTAAGGTGTTATACAAATACCAGTTAGTCATATTATCAGTGATTTGACATTTATCAAATGTGATCTCGTGTTACTATTGATCTTTTCTTTGGTGTGTGTCCTAATTCCAGTACTGATAACAATGGGAAAGCTGTCCTGCTAGAGAATTTACTTTCTAATCCACTATTCATTTATCTGCTTCTCTTATGAAACTTCCACAAAAGTCCTCCTCCTAAGGCACCACATGGTGAGGTGATAACCCTGGATATTTAAATATTGCTGGGAAAGCTTTTAAGAGGTTCTAACAGCCTGGAAAGCCTGAGGAGAGTCCCAGAAATAGGCATGATGTCTTTTGTCCAAGGACCAGTATGCTTAAAGAGATTCAATATCCAAAGTTTTTTCACTAAGTCATAAATACTCTGACCATAGCAACTCACAAGTACTTTTTACTAACATTTCTAGAGGCTACTTTTTACATTACTACAGGGAGTCTCCTCCTTGATATAATCATAGCTTCATAGTTTTTCTGAGGGGCTGAATTTTTTAAAATGGGATTTTCTATAACTCACGTGAGTAGTATTAAATAATAGTTGCCATTTTGATTGAAAGTTACAAAAGTCAAAAAGTCAAAATATTATGTCAAACAAAATAATAATACAATGAAAGATTATATCACTTTGTACACTTTTCATAATGCCAACTAAGGATCTGATTGATACCTACTGTCAGTTGGGGTAATTGCTGGGTTTAAAGGACAACTATATTTCTTGGAGAAGATGGTGGAATCTAAGTGAATAAAAACTAGAGACCTGTTTGGTCATGAATTAGGGTTTCTCAGGAACATAAACATCTAAGAGGTTAAGATGGAAGTAGGAAAACAGAAACTGGGGGTTATTCAAGCCAGGGGAGTTTTTACAGGATCAGAATGTACACTACCAAGGATATATTAGAAATGACTATTTCAGTCTACTTCCTGAAGACTTCAACCTTTCATAGAAACAATATATGCTTCCTACAACTTCCCTATCTAGGCTATGGATACTATGATTGTCTATGGACTCAGAAATCTACAATCTCTTAGAATAAAGAACAATATTAAGATTAATTCTCCTGGTCACAGACTTGTTGAATACTTAATAAACTGGGGGCCAGTGTGGATTAGGTTTAATTTTATAGGAGTCAATGACTTCTTGTCTGGTCAGTCAATTTCTTTGGGCACTGAATGTTAAACAGAAAAAAGTCCAATTTAAATTTTGTGATGAGGTTGTACCTCATTCCACATTTTCCTAAAGTTGAGTCAAGTTTTTTGGTATTTTTTTTCACATCAAATTCCATTTCCCCCAACAATTTACATATAATTCTTAGGGAAATTTATTTATTTTAATGCAAAAAAAATTTATTTTTTCCAATTATGTGCAAAGATAGTATTCAATATTTATTTTGTATAAGATTTTGAGTTCCAAATTCTTCTCCCGCCCTCTTTCCCTCTCCTCCCACCTCCCCATGATGGCAAGCAAGATTTATTTTTTTGTCTTCAGTTGTAACTAACTTTTAATAATTAAGCTGACATTATGTCATATTTCAAGTAATCAAAAGTTCTGTGCAAACTTGAAATGTAAAGTTATCCTACAATATATCCCTTTGTAAAGTATATAATCCATTTGGTATATTAAATTATACCTCAGCTAATATATGTTGAATGTGGTCTGTGTATTTAGAACTATTCTAAGCTGTAAAATAATATGGCATAATCTTCACTTTTAATAAACTGACAATATAGTTGGGGAAATTAGATAGAGACCTATATGTAGATATAGGTTAAAGTAGTTTTATATAGAGTTTTGCATCTCTACGTGAAACGCCTTTAATACTAAAAGATACATTTTTTCTTGGAGTGAGCACTGCCTCATAATTTAGATACCACCTTTTCAGAACTAATTCACTTCAATCTCCTTTATTTACTTAATATTCCAGCTAAACTGGCCTAAATTCCCTGAACTCTGCATCCCATGTCTTGTCTCCATGTTCTTGGGTGCCTGGAAGCATTCCCTCTTGTAACAATACTGGGATTTGAAGATCTTCCACACCCCTTGAACTTGCTGATGTAGCAGGAAGGGGTGGAGCAAGAGAACGCTGGAACCAAGCTAGTCTTGGTGCTGACTGGAAGCAGCCACAGAGGCAGAGCCTGCGGTTGTGAACTTTTTCTTTGAGCCGGCCAGAATCTATGCTAAGGACTCCTGCTGAGGACTGCCAGGGATGGGAACTGCTGGGGGCTGGAGCTGCTGGAAGCAAGCTGCCTGGACGCTGAGCAGTTGTGCGCATGAGGAGAGGAGGATCTTTGCCTGAGGTAGCCTGTCCCGTTTTGAAGGCTTGAGAATGTGGGTGTTTACTACTTTAACCACATGTGCCAACTTCATAACTACCGTGTTGGCTTTGACTTTCTGGTTTTGGGACTCAGTTTTCTGGTATCTAAATAAGTGCTCTAGCTATATTTCTTATGTAGAGAGCCTGTTACATTTCGTGATTAATAACCCTATCAGCACGTTTATAGTTACTGTAGGCGTTGTGAATACTGCATTGCTGATACACCTCTTCACCTCTGATGGGAAACCCTTTTCCCTCTCCTCACACAGTATTCTGCTTGTTTACTTATTTTACTTCAGTGAATTTTAGTTCCTTCAAGGCAGAGATTTTTCACCTTGTCTTGTTATCCCTAATGCCTAGCACCATTCTGTATGCATAAGGAGGTACTTAATGAAGGCTTAGTTAATGAATGAATCAGTTTTTTTTTTTTAAATCTATAGTCATTTTCTACTGAAAATGATAAAAAAACTCATCCCATGTCTTAGTAGACGGTATGATTCCATTGTTGTAACCTAAAAAGTATGTTCCTTTGTGGTCAAATTTCTGGCAAAAATCCTTTTCAAACAACTAAACTGGTGCTTAGATCCAGATAACAAGATTGGATCCATTTTTATTATCTCCCCAGTTTGGTGGAATCTTGCACAATTGTTGTTCCATTGTAAAAGCCTCTGAGAACCCAGATAAACAATACTAGCACATAAAACACTGCCAGATTGTATATAATAAAGTGCAGACAAAGAACTGCCACAGACAGTTGAGAAGGTAGGAAATCAATATTGGCTGGAGTCATCAGGGAGGAGTGCTTGGAACAGGTGGACACAGACCTGGGTCTGGAGGAACTGATACAGTTTGGATAGGCACAGAGAAATTATTTTAGGTCACACATGAATAAAACTAAGGGAACAAGTGTTAATAGGGGGGAAAAGAAATAAATATCCCAATAGGAAATTGTGGTGTAGCTATATAATTGTTGCAGCCTATTTTGTTGGTGCGAGCCCCCTTGTTTGATGAGAGATCTGGACTATTTGGGAGCAGGCTGCCTATCGCACCCTATCTTGTTCTGTAATTATCTGTCCTAGGAACATTCCTTATTCAGCGTATGTAGAGTGGGGCTCTTCGGTACTTTTACCCTCTTCTCTCAGTGGTAGGGAATTAATCTGATCTTCTGAGCAAGAACTTGTCTTTCCCTAGAACACCAATGATCTTTATAGGTAGCCTCAATCTACCATAGTTTTCTACCTAAGCGTAACATCTGTTAACTGGGAGGAGCTTTGTTTAACATGGATGCATGCAGTCTGAGAGAAGTTTTTCACAGTATTGGTGCTGAACTCACTCCCTCCTCTTGTTGTGGACTGCACACTATAGGCATACACCTAAAACTGGAAGATCCAATCCTTTTTTTTTGCCTGATAAGGGCTTACTCATTTGGAGTGACTTGCCTAAAGTCATATAAATGGCAAGCATCAGAGGCTAGATTAAAATCTACATCCCCAACTCTAGAGCCCTGTGCTTATCCATGATACCATGCTGCCTCAGGAGTTTTCCTGAATAACTAAGATGTTTGGCAGGCACAAAAATAGAGAACTGATCAAGAAACAATCATTAATAAAAGCAATGGTAACTCACCAAATAAGCCTTGCCCAGACCCTGATTCTGGAGAGATGAAAAAAGTGAGTTGCTTAAGGAATACACCAACCATAAAGTATGGTTAGCATTCCATGACTACATAAGGAACCCCAGTGTTTAATCTGAGATCAGGGCTGGTTCCGGATACATGGTATCAGGGTATGATCCATTTGATTTCTTCAAGTTAAATACAAAAATGACTTAAGCATCCCGTAGACTAGATTCTACTGTGGAAATCAGAAGGGAAATGAATTTTTCTACATAAAGAGAGAGGAATATTAAAGAAGAGGGAAAATTCTAGGTCTAAAGAATGTTAATGAATAAATGCTTTGGCAAGGATTATTGCTCTGACTTTTAAATTCAAATGGGAAATAAACCAAACCAAAAGTCTAAAATTTAGAAGTCCAACTAAACACCAACAGTATTTCAGTTCATGCTTCCATGAAAAGAATATCTTATTCACTACATTTTGAAAAAGGTGTTAAGCATACCCAAGGCTAAACAAAACCTACTAGTATAATTGAAAACCAGTCGTATCCTTCCATTTCTGTCAACTGTGACCTACTGGTACTTTGACTTTAATCCTCTTTCCCTACATTCCTGCTTTCCTGCTTTTGGTTGTCTCATGTTAAGCATGAAGTTTCTCCTTATATGGATTAAAATGCACCTAATTAAGGGCTACTATTTGTTTTATTCTTTACTGAAATTATGTTCCTAAAAGGATGAAACAGTTGAAACTCTCAGGTAATATTCTAAACATGAAAACAAATTGCCAAATTAGAAAAGTCTGTGTTAATTGTAATTGAAAATACAAACTATTACTAGGTCATCTGTCTGATAATATCTATTGTCAGGATCAGTCTATTTCAAGTCACAGAGAAAAGAAAAACTATATATTTGCCATCTTTTTTATTCCTTATACATTTTCTCACAAGGCATATTCAATCATTTATTTCAAGCCTTAATCATTTAAAGCCCTGAAATTGATTCAAAATAGAGGTCAGTGTACAGGTATAATCTGTCTTAACCTGCAGAATGCTAATGTATTTGAACGTGTGGACTTTTTCAGAGTAGATCTCAAATTGAATTTGAAGGGTAAGGTAATAGTAGTAAGCCCAGCTAATGAAAACTGTTCATTTAAAGGGGTATCATTTGCAAAGACGGGTTTTTTGCTTCAAAATGAGAGACTTGTTGCAAATTACCCTTACTATAATTCCCATTAATGGCATAAAGACATAATTTTAAACTATATATTGCATGGGAATATCTTAGTCATTTGAATTGAATTATATGAAATCCATAAGATTTCTCATCTAAATTTTACCTCTGAATGGTTACATTTATATTGTAGATGTCAAATTATAGATATTAAAAACACTATACATACTCCATATTTCATTTTTAAATACTTATATTTCACCAAATATCAGATATTTAATAGCCATGAACCCAAAGGCATTGTACTTAGAATTATATAAGGCTTACTAAAGAGACGTATAGTTCTATAAGTTTAAATCATTACATTGATGTAGGTGTCTATAAAACAGCATACATATAGACTGTGTCTACTTATGCATAAGTATTGAACACATGGCAATAGCCAAGTGAGCTCATATTTCTCATGTGACAAAACTTTTACAAACTTTAATTCAATATATAAATGCCAATTATCATAATCATTTTCTTCCTCAACTTCTTCATCTTTTGTATTCGGATCTATGAATTCATAGCTATGGGAAAATCTCATTAAGTAAACAGACTCTACAATTGGAGATCAGCCAGTCTCATACTTATTATAATAGAGAATTGCCTGGAAAACTGAGAGCTGATCAATTGTTTCCGGGTTTACGTAGCCAGAGGCAAAACTCGATCATTTCAGTCTTCATTTGGAGACTAGCTCTCTAGTCACTAGATCATGATGCTTCTGATAAAGGATCACAGTCATAAAGATGAGAGACCTTAGAATTTATCTAGTTATAACTAAGGAAACAGAATCTGAGAGGTTAAGTGACTTGCTGAATATCACACAGTAAGTAAACATTAGAGATGGGATTTGAATCCAAGTACTCTGACCTCATCATCATCAATGTCATCATCAATTTAATTTGATGAATATTTATTAATTTCTTTCAAAGTAGTGCTGTGCTCTGGGGATACAAAGATGAAAGAAATATGTCCTTGTGTTCAAAAGGTTTACCTTCTATCGGGACTTGTTGAGACATGCACATGCATAAATGTAATAAAAGTTGAAAATGATTGAGTGAGTAGGAGAAATTAAACTGATGGCCTGAGGGAATTAAGGAGAGAGGGATCCATTTTAGATAGGAAGGATCAGGAATGGAATAAGGTGGAATCCAAGCTGGTCCTTGAATGATGGGTAGAATGTCAGTATGTGGGGATGTGTAGGGGGTAGGGGGAAGACTTCATCCTGAAAAGGCTGATGGCCCTTTAAAGGCAGAGATGAGAGAGAACAAGAAAATAAGGACAATTATTCCAGTGTGGATATCACAGAGGAGAATATCAGGAGACAAGGAAGGCTAGGACCCAAATATGGAGAGTTTAGAATACCAGGTAGATGAATTTTACTTTGTTTGGAAGGCTATGGAAAGTCACTGAAATATACTGATCAGGGAGATGATTTGATTAGATTATAGATTAAGAATAGATTTTTAGAGACTAGAGATTAGAGGCTGAGAGGGGAAATATTAGGGAATGATTAAATTCCAGTCAGAGGTGAGCAGAGCCTGGACTGAGGGTAGGGAAGGGTGTGGTAGTGGATAGGAAGGAGGGAATGGATGGATAATGTATTTACTGGAAATAATTGTCTCTGAAACAGTCCTCTGACCTCCCTTTCCCTCCCCCCACTTCATGAGGTATGGGTTTTATGATTTCACCCCCTCTCCAAAGGTTTTCAAGTTTCTTCTTTTTGTCATTTCTTAAGCCACCACTGATTGTGTTCTCCCAATTTTAGGGTTCCAAGCACATATTTAGCATCAGTTACTTAACAGATTGGGATTTACAAAGGAATTTTTAATTCACATGTCTAGCTAGAGTAACCATATAACTTTTTCTCTCCAGCACCTTAGGGGCATAAACCTCCTCACCCCAACTGAGTCTCTGAGTTGGAGAGGGGGATTGGATTCACAGTTTGGCTCAATTCCTATGTAGCATTAATACTACCAAGTTCTAAGTGCCATTCTTCCTCTCCCTCCAGTCCTCATCATGGCATTGTGGCTTCTCAGGACTTCTCTGATGCACTGACCACAACATCTAGCTTGGAAACCTAGATTTTAAGGTCCTTTAAAGTCTCCAGGTTGGAGACTTAATTTTTTTATGTCAAAAAGTAAGGGTACAAATGAAACAAGGCCAAAACCCCAAGCCTGCTTCTTTGGCACATGACTTAAGGCAGGGATGGAGAACTTGGAGCCTTGAGACTGCCTGTAGCCCTCTAGGTCCTCAAGTGTGGCCCTTTGACTTCACAGAACAAATCTCCTTAATAAAAGGACTTGTTCTATAAAACTTGAATTCAGTCAAAAAGCCACATTCAAAGAACTAAAGGGCTATATATGGCCTTGAGGCCACAGTTCCCTACCCCTGACCTAACACACACACACACACACACACACACACAAACACACACATAGACACACACACCACCCATTCAGATAGAGTATGCAATCAATGGAAAAAGTCTGTTCCCAACTACATGGAAAGCCAACATAGAATGCCAATTCTTGCACCAGAGTATAATGCATACATAGTAAGGTACAATGAGGAGAGAGTATATGTAATATTAGTTAAAGAATTGGAAGGGACCCTCGAGGTCATCTAGTTCAATTCTCATGTTTTGTAGATGAGAAAATTCCGTCTCCAACAAAGTCATCCAGGTAAGGGAATAGAGACAGGATTTAAATTCAAGTCTTCTGAACACAAATTCTGAACTGTTATAATGTTACAACATCGAAT
>CM053586.1:52992183-53008292 GCA_028646515.1 Pseudochirops corinnae
ATAAACATGTACTTTCCTTAAGATATTCTATTCCTAATTGTTCTTTTTCTGTTTCTGTATGTCTCTTATTTCCTATTTTATTTTCCTATCCCTCCTGACTCCTCCATTTTACTTCTATCAACTACCTTGCCTTCCTATTACTTAACATACACCCATATTGATCCCTCCCTTTCTGATTCCCTTTTATATGTGCCTTTGACATATTCCCTCATCCTCTACTTTAAAGATCCCTCCATTTTCCTGTCCCCCCTCCCTATTCCCTTAGCATTTTATTTCTTTCTAAATTTAGAAGATTTATATACTCTTCTAAATGTATATGTATTATTACCTCCTGAATCCATTCCTGATGAAAGTAGGTTTGCAGAACTAACAGCCCTCTTTCCCCATATAATTCCTTTGTATTGGTTCTTCCTGTCACACCTCATTTATATAAGATAATTACTCTTTTTAGCTGTTCCTGAATGGTTTTGCTTTTTGAAGTCATATCATGCTCAAATCTTTCTTATGAACTACTTATGAACAATTACTAATAGCAATCTTAGGCATACATTTTACATTTCCTCATATAAAAGATAAACAGTGTCTCATTATTGAGTCCTTTGTAATTGGTCATTGTTATGTACCTTATGTTTCTCTTGGCTCTTGTCTGTCAAATCTTCTATTATGTTCAGATTTTTTTTTTTAAACGACGACTTGAAAGTCGGACAATTCATTAAATGTCCATTTGTTTTTTTCATTCAGAATTATACTTAGCTTTGCTGGTATGATATTTTGAAGGCCCAGGCCCAATTCTCTTGCTCTTCAATATATAGTGTTCCAAGACATGCTAGGTCAAAGGATACGCATGGTTTTATAGCCCTTTGGGAATATTTCCAATTGTTCTACAGAATGGTTGAATCAGTTCAACTCTACCAGCAGTGCATTAATGTCTCATTTTTCCCACACCCCCTCCAACATTGGTTATTTTCCTTTTCTGTCCTATTAGATAATCTAATGCGTATGAGTTAGTACCTCAGAATTGTTTTAATTTGCACTTCTCCCATCAATAGTGAGCTAGAGCATTTTTTCATATGACTATAGCTAGCTTTGATTATTTCAGTTGAAAACTGTTCATATCTTTTAAGCACTTGTCAATGGGGGAATGGTTCTTATTTTTATAAATTTGACTCAACTCTCTATATATTTGAGAAATGAGGCCTTTATCAGAAAAATTGTTTCAAACTTTTTTCCAGTTACTATTGCTAATTGTATTTCCTTCCTTCCTATTGCTCCCTATTTATTCTATTCTCTTTCCTTTCACCTTGTCCCTCTTGAAAAATATTTTGACTCTGACTACCTCCTTCTCCCAATCTGCTCTCCCTTCTATTACCTCTACCTTTTCTTCTCCCCTCCTCCTTTCCAAATCGAGTGTGTATGTTATTCCCTTTGTGCCAATTCTGATGAGAGTAAGGGTCACTCACTCCTTTTCATCTTTCCCCTCTTCCACTCTACTGTAAAAACTTTTTTTTTCTTCTTTTATGTGAGATAGTTTACCCTAGTCTACCTTTCCCTTTCCTTCTCTCTCAGTACATTCCTCTCTCACCCTGAGAAGGGCAACTTCTTTATGTGAAACAGGCATTAAGGACAAGATATTGAGAAAAGACATCTGAATGATATAAAATGATGAGGATGGGAGGAGAAGGAAATTTCTACAAAAAAGATGGGATACCAATCTTATAGCAGCAGTGTAAGGAAGGCTTAGTCAACCTTAAAATACTCTTGGTCTCTGTCTTTCTCTGTATACATGCACAAATGTGTATAATTTTATGATATACGTGTATATATGTATGTATATGCATAAATGTATATATATGTATATATGTACATATAGATAGATAAAACATCAAATACTTTAGTATACTCTAGAATGCACTTAGTTTCTTGTTTGATCCAACTTCCATTTTCATTGTGTTGTCTATTTGCATACGTAAAGGGAGTACTGATGAAATCACAGAGCAATCAAAAACATATGTGAAAGAGCAGAAGTACATTGGTGTAGTGAATAGAGAGAGAGAGAGAATACCCAAAAGTCCCTAGGTTCAAATCTTGCCTTTGGTACATACTGGCTTTTTCCCTAAAGACTAGATGCCTAACCCTTCTGTGCCTTCAGGCAAGTCTATAAGAAACAAAGTTGCACAAGGTTTGCTGAACTGCATTAATGGAAGTAATTTCCATACTGAGAGATCACTATATTGATATTTATACCGCTGCAGATACCTGACCCTTCTCCAACCTTATGTACAACAAACTAAAGTAGGTCCATTACCACACATTGTACTTTACAACCTCCCTGACAGGCAGATATATTCATTCATTTTCCTTTCTCTGCCTATTTCACATGGTTGTGACAATTACATTAGGACTATTTCCTATTGAAAGAGGCCAAAGAGCTAAGTAGGTATAAGGCAGGAGTAGAGGTAACCATGATAAAAGGCTAACAAGTTGGTGTTCCCAGGTCATACATGGGTGGTTAGTTACTTTCAAAACCATCCCTTAATAATTTCCTCTGGAAGGAACTCATAATTTTAAAAGAAAGGCATTATCAAAGTTAGTCTTCAAACTGTGAACAAGGTTTCATAAAATGAGTACAATTTTCTTCACACACTGGATTGTAGTACCATTACGACAAGTGGGTGAAAAAAATATCGTAGCTTCTAAAAGGCTGTTAGAGAAAGAAATCAAGACTACATGAAATATGTTATTTTCATTTTTATCTTGAAGAAGAACTTTGAAAAATCCTTGGACCAAATGTGCAAATAGAAAACCAGAAACTGTAATTTATAATCTAAACATTTCAGAGCAAAACCCCCCAACATGAATAGAGTAATCAGGTCAGGGATGTTATTAATCAATTTGAAGTGCACCTTGGAGTGGTTGTTAATAATAGCTAATAAACTGTGTGCCCAACTCTTCAAAATGGAAAGTTCCAAGAAAGGTTAATAATGATAATCATCATGACAATAACACTTTTTCAATTACCTGGCACTTTTGTCTAAGGAGTTCAAAGAATTTTGGAAACATTAACTTATTAATAACAGCAACAGTCTGGGACAGGCAGGAAAACTGCTATTTTTGTCAGGGAATAATGGACTCATGCAGTGGGTAGACAAGGTGGCTCAGTGACTTGGGATAGAAAAGACAAGTTTATATATAGTCTATGACACTTATCTGGCAAGACACTAACCCTTTTGGTCCTCAGGTTCCTTCTTTCTTAAAATGAGAGGTTTGAACTAGATGCCATATGAGATTCCTTTCATCTCCAGTCAACTACATTTACTAAGAGTCTACTACATTCTAGGCACTGTACTGAGTGTTAAGTTGGACAGAAGCAGCATAACATTGGCTATCTTTTGGCCTCCACTATACAGTAATAGACTCCCACTGAGAAATGGAAAATGAGTAGAAGATATTCGACTTCATTTAAAATCTATGACCCCTCTATGATCTCCCATGACTTTTCTCATCAACTTCAAATATTGTCATCTTAGACCTTTTGCCCCTACAATTTCCACTCACCTGAATGTTCTCCAGTTGTTAGACTACATAGTCATAGCTTTTCCCTTCCTATAAGGGCCCCAAGGGAGGGTAAATGATGCTCTGAAGGCATTCATGGCATAAAGTTTGCTCTGTACAATTTGAGATAAATCAACCCATCAATTAAAAAGTATTTATTAAAGACTTATTCTGTCTCATACACTGTGCTAGACACTGAGGCTACAAAGATCATAAATGGAATCATTCTTATTCAAAAACAGTTCAAATCTTAACAGGAGAGGTAAAGAATACAAATATGAGTATATATAAGAGAATAAAGACAAAGAAATACAAAAAAAAGTTGAACACTAGGCAGTTTAAGAACATCAATACCAGTTTAGGGGGAATCAAAAAGTTTTCATGTGGAAGGTGATGCTTGAGTTTTATCTTGAAAGCAGGAAGGGACTCCTTGAGGTAGAAATGAGGATATCACTCATCCCAGGCATGGAAAAGGCTGGTATAAAAAACTCCATAGAGACAGAAGATGGAATGCCACATATGAGGACCAGTGAGAAGGACACTTTGTCTGAATTGCAGAGTTCTGGAAGGTGAGACCAGAAGCTCCGAGGATGGGACTTAATTTAGAAATACACATAATATATGAACATACGAGTTCAAGTTCTTTCTTAGGGTATATTTATTATGTACTCAAACTAATAGGACCTGATCATTATTAATCATATTTTTAATGATAGTAAGGTATTAGATTTGAGGTAACTCATGTTCCTTACTCTTGGATCTGCCTGCCAGAATGTTGTCAAATAATCTATTATTTTATATTATGATTATAGTTAACACAATTTAATAGTTATAGAAGTAATGGTTAGTTTCCACCTCTCCCCTTCCAAAATAAATAGATGGAAATTTAGGCACTAAGACAAAAACAATGATATAGGAGATAGAATAATAAGTTCTCATAACTTGGGATATATAGTCCATCCCTGATTCATCCATCTACAATCTTCTTGGTTTTCACTGTAAATAATCTAAGAACTATCATAGTATCATCTTGAAGACTAAGGAAGTGATAACCTAATTAGATCAAATACATCCTAAGTATTGTGTTCATCACAGCTTAAGAAAGGAATTGATGAACTGGAGTGTACATAGAGAAGGAAAATCAAGGTAAAATGGCCTTGAGTTTGCCATTTGGGATTGAGAATACATTAAAGGAACTGGGGATGGTTAGCCCAGAGAGGAGAAGACTTGGACTATGGATAGGGGGGACAGTATAGTTATCCTTAAGTATTTGAAAACCTTTTGTCATATACAAGTCAGATTAGATTTGTTCTTGACCCCAGAAGCTAGAATTAGTAGCCATGGATAGAAATTGAAGAGGAAAACTCATACTTGATACAAAGAAAATGCTTCCTAGAAATCAGAGTAATACAAAAGTAGAAGGAGATACTTTAGGTAACAGTTAATTCTCCTTTATTCTTCAAGGAAAAACTTAATGACCATACATCAGGTATATTGCATAAAGAATTCTTAGTTAGGAGCAAGTTGGCTAATGATTCTCGAGGTCACTCGCAGTTACAAGGTATTATAATTTTATTTGTACATGTATTTGTTACTATAATTATTTTTTTTACATATTTTACATATTTTTTCAAATATAGAGATAAATAGTTTAAATCTATAAGACAATTCTTTAATAATATTGGTGGCTTTTGAGCAGGATCAATGAATTGTTTGAACCATTTGGAATGGTTGATACAGCTCTGTAGTTCTCAGTCACATTCCATAAAGTTCACAATTGTTAAATAAATTATAAACTCATTCTTGTCATTCTTAAAAAACTTATGCTTCTCTTCCTGCCAAAAAATAATGGAAATACTTGGCTCTTGAACTCACGAAGCTAATGCCATTCCTTTAGGAGATGGCTAGTTGTGCTTAAGGTTAATCTTTTTGTCTCCTAATCAGGAATTGCCTTCCAGTTATCACTTATCTTATGTTTTTCAGGGACACCAAAATGGTGTGAAAAGACCCTATCTCCTGCCTGGAGCACGTGACTTTGAATTTTGGCATTTAAGTGATGCTATTCTTTCTAGTGATGTTCTGAACAGCAACTACTGCCAGAGAATATGCCTGATCACTTCTCTCACAATTTGTTGATATGTTGTGTCTCAAGACCCATTTCTTTCACCTTCTCTCATTTGTACTTTGATGCTTGGAGGATTAAAGGACAGACCCATCACTCAGTCACACATTAATGTGAATTTATTTAATCAGATTTCTTTTCTCTGTACGCCTAACCAATAACCATCATGCTAAAGGAATAGGAGTTTTGTAGTGAGAAAAAAGAGGAAGAAGAGGTCATTTTGAAGCATGGGGCAGCAAGTCAGGGGAAGGCAGACCTCAGTGATATCCTTATTAAGGGTAGTTCTTTGAGCAAATGAAGTCACTTAACATCTTTGATCGTGAGAGACAGTGTTTTGGAGAATGGAGTGTAGAAGGCCATCACAAACTTTAATTATGTCATAATATTGCCTCTCTTCCTCCTCCCATCATTAACCTCTCCCATCCCAAAAGCAAGAAATCAAATAGAAAATGGCTATTTTCTTTGGAACATTAATCCTGAGGGAAAGAAGTCTTTCTACTTTGCTATTTTGTAATCACGGCTTGGACAGCTAGATCTGACTGAGCAAGAAGGGGTGGGTTGTGAAAACTTACTTCTCTAGTCCTGGTACACCAGTCTGAGAAACGTGACTTCATGGGTTGGTAAGGGAATTCAATCATTTTAGGGCTGGTTGCTTCACTTTTACCCACAGGTCTGATCTGGAGCTACTTAAGAAGCCTTCCCTCTTCCACATTCCTATATTTATTGTCTGCTGAACTTGATTTGCTGTTATGGTATAGGTCAGGGGAGACTTCATGGGGTATGGCTTAGGTTTAGTTGTACCAAGAGATAGAAGAAGGTTACTTGTTATAGTCAATAAATCAATAGGCTACATTTCAGCCCTGGGAAAGGATGCCTTTTCTATTTTGAGATGATGTTCTAGAGATAACTAGGAATACAAACTGTGTGAATGGTACAGTATACTAATTTTGAGGATTTAAATACAAATAGAGATTTGCTTCAGGTAGCCAGAATTTCAAAGGTTTCTATTTTTTCATGTAGTCTGATTACTCTAGGGAAAGCTGTTGTATTTATTTCCAATCTCTCCTTAGTGCTTTGTAAATTCTTATCTCTGAGATGTTTTCTTTTCTAATAAGGATAACATGCATCCTCTTAAGTATATCTTAGCTTAAGATGATTCAGGGGATGGAAGAAAGCAAAAAGTAGTGGGGTAACAAAGGTCCCATAGCAATTCAGTTCAGGAAGAATTTGTTAAACATCAGTGTGCCTGGCATTGTACTAGGTATCAGAGATATAAAAAAAAAAATTATAAACAATCTGGAGAGTCCGTCTCAGTCCTCATTCCAACCCTAACCCTCTCCAGAGTGAAGTTACTTGAACCTAAAATTGCTTGAATCAGAAACTTCTCAAATGTAAAATGTTTCCTGTGAATACAAGTTTATTTAAGAAACATTTCTCTTATTTCACTAAATTAGTACTTTTGAAGGCAGAAAAAGAGTTAATTCGGGTTCAAAAAGTCTGCTTCTTATCAGATTCTAATTTAAAATAATGGGAATTTTTTTTGTACCATACTCATATATTTGTGAGATAGTGCAGAGTAGCAGGTAGAAGGCTAATCCTGTGGGTCAGGAAGGCCTACCTTCATCTTTTGTCTCTGAAGCATATTAATTGTGTGACCACAGTCAAGTCATAACCTTTCAGTGCTCTAGGAAATTTTCTGCAGACAAATTGTTGATTGGATTAGTACAAAAAGTTCCTATCCTGGAATTTCCCTAACCAAAAATATCACAGGTCTGAACAAAGAAACAAACAATAAAACACTAAAAACCCTGGTTGATTTTTTCCAATTTATCCTGTATATACTAGTGTGTACAAAGTTATTTTCATATTGTCTCCCCCATGAGACTGTGAGTTTCTCTAGGGCAAAGACTGCCTTTTGCCTTTCTTAGTATTCTTAGCAGTCGGCATAGTCCTTAGCCCATAGTAGGCACTTTAATAAATGTTATTTGAACCAGCTTACTATGCATTATGTACTTATGACTGATGAAATAATTAGTCAGCTGGTAGGTGCATATCTGTGTGAATAATTATAAAATACAGTATAATTTAAGTGCTTTTAATGTATAGGAAATACCATCTCTCAGATTGCACACTGGCTGTCTCTACTATTGCTTATGTGATTAAAAGAAAAGTAAAACAAAGATATTTAATGTGGAAATGTATTCTTTTTTCCCCAATGATCTGTGAATTTTAAAAGTCATCTGAAGTAATATGTTATAAGAAACTCCATTCCATAGCCCATTTGAACTAGGGTTATTGTTTCTTAAATAGAGACATTGACAAACTGGAGTATAGCCAGAGGAGGGTGATTAACCAGAATGGTAAAGGGCCTGGAAATAGTGTCATATAAGAAACAGCTAAGAGGAACTGGAAATATTTATTCTCAAAAGAAAGAAAAAAGATGTAGCAGGTACAAGATACGTGTCTGTGAATGTTTGAAGGGCTGGCATGCAGAAGAAGGATTAAGTTTATTTTGTGTAGTCCAGGTATTAGAACTGGAGCAAATGGACTGGATTTCCAGGAGGCAGATTTTGGCTTATTATAAGAAAAAGCTTTTTAACCAACATCACTATCCAAACAAGAAATGGGCTGCCATGTGAAGTAGTTCACCTGGGACTGTTAGTCTCTGCCCACGCAGAGGCAAGATATCATAGAGGTAATTCCCACTCCTTATAGATTCGGGGCAAGGGGAAGATAGGGCTTCTAGTCCTATTCAATTCTGAGATGCAAGGAATCTAAAAAAAAAAAAAAGTGTGTCCATAGAAGTCAAGAGATATCCAAAACACAGCTATTTACCAGGCACTGTGCTATGCACTGGGTATACAATTAATTAAATGAAAGACCGTCTTTGCCCTCAAGGAGCCTTCAATCTAAGGAAGGGAGGAGACAATAAACAAAAGGAAGTAGGACAAGTAGGGGAATTAAAAGGGCATCTGGGTCCATCAAAATGAAACAAGGCAGAGTGGCTGATACAAAGTGGAGTGAGATAGCCAACAAAGGTAAAAAATTTAGAATGACTTATTTTGTCTATAATTTGTACTATGTTCTCGGAAGGATTTATTCCTTCTGGAGTTCACTCTCACTTCCCCTGAGAAATTTTTCTCTTGCTTTTAGGAATTTGGTGTCTTTGGTTTAAATAAATCCTCTCCAAGGGTCAGAGGAAGTTAAGGAATCTAACATTGTCTTTCATTTCCTTTTGATTAAGGTATCAAACTACAATGTTAGTTCCTTTAAAAAATAATCGGATAGTGTCTTCTGAGTCTTCTTGTTCCCCATAATGACCCTCTATTTATTATAAAATGCTCTATTTCAAGTCATTTAGTGCTCTCTGAGGCAATAGGAAAGTGCTTTTCTATTAAAGAACTAGATTATACAAAGATATATACCAAGCTACATGTGCTGGTAGATTAGGAAATCTTCCTAAATAAATGTATTGGTTAGTTACCAAAGCATGGACTGTCTCTAAGATATTTTCCCCTAATAATAACAAACTAGATAATAACTCTAGAATTTTACTGAATTTCTATTTAGATTTTTCTAAAATGATAACCTCTTCCCACACTCTACCCCCTCCTCCATTTAGTCATACCTTAGTATATTAGATTTCTTAGATTCTATACTTTAGTACTCAAATTTCTTAAATTCTATACTTTGGGACTTAAATGTGCCTGTGATTTTATCCATGTAAAAATTCCTTCCAATGATTCAGATGACAACTCATTATATAGGGGACCATATAGGAGAGTCATGATTCTGTCCTCCCATAAATTCACCATGGGAGTGTGTGTGTGTGTGTGTGTGTGTGTGTGTGTGTGTGTGTGTGTGATCCACCCAATATACTAGAGGCCTTCCTTGCTTTCTCTTGACATCATGCAGATGTCACTAGAGGGCTCAGGCTGCCCATTAGTTTTCTCTTACTGTCATCATATTACTAGCCCATCTTTATTTTTCATTATACATTCTCCTGATGACATCATTTAACTCTAATTCATCTTCAAAGTTACTTATTTATGTTACAGCCACAACACTCTCCATTGTTCTTTAAGGGATATACATTTTGACTTATTTGGACTCTGTGGTGTTCCATGATTTGCAGTCAACTGTAGGAGAATCTAAATAAAAAAATATTGATCTTTCAGAGAGAAGTTAGGGAGAAGTTAATTAAACCAATTAAAACTAATTAAGCTAATTAAAAACAGCAAACAAAAGTGAAACTTTGCAATTTTGCAATTTCCTAAAGGCAAATTCAGGCTGTTCATCTTTTGATCATGGTTCCAGAATCTAGATTGAGAGCTAGGAAGGAACAGGACCCCCAACTCCTTTACCTCATAATGAAGAAAACAAAGACCAGGGAAGTTAATTAATTTTCCCAAGGTCACCCAGGTAGTTAGAATAAGATCCAATCTTGGAACCCAAATCCTATGAATCTAGCATCATTGCTCTTCTTGCTTTACTGCAATCCTGTTTAATTGTGTGTCAAACTTATCTATACTGCCTATCCAATATGTATATGTGTGAATATGTAACCTGAGTCCCAAAAGCAATTGGCATATAATTTTTTCCTCTTTGGTAGAAATTAATGACCTATACCTACCTGAGGGGGTAGAGTGGAGTTGTGAGAACAGGAGAGAAGAGAACTCCAGTTTTTTCAGTTCCTTTCAGTTTCTTTAAGTATCTTTTTGGGCTCTAATGTCCTTTTAGAGTTAGACAGATCTGACTTCCAACTTCAAGAGAGAAGATAAATGATGCCTACCCTACTTCAGGTTGCTGAAAGAAAAGAGTCTGGGAAGAAACTAACAGAAGAGGAGCTGGCAGTCTGCGTCATGTTTGCTTATTCCTACAGTCTTTTCCTTCAGCAACCTGAAGTGAGATTTGTATCACCCATCTTCCCTCTCAAAGCTGGAAGCCAGTGTCCAAAGAGCCTAAAGAGACTCAAATAGACTGAAGAGACCAGAAAAGAATGGAATTTTCTTTTCTGTTCTTGCAAACTTGCCCCAGTTCTGAGGTATTTATCTCCACCACTGACGAATTTCGTACCAATGGGCTTTGGGACTCAGGTTACATGTACAACATGCGTGTGCATGCATTTGTGTTATATACATATATATCTCAATACATGCACATATATAATATATACACATTTATACACATACATCAATACATTGTCCACTCAATTACATTGTAATCTGTACAATAGACATTCTTTATCTATTTTCTTCCCTTCCTCAGTGCTCACAGATCTCTTTTAAGAGGCCTTACAGTATTCTGGGGTTTGATTCAACCAGCATAATGTCATCTATAAATAGGAGCATCAGGAAGACCTCACCATCCACAGGGAATGCCTCTTTGACCTTGGTGCTAAATCAAAGTCCCTTGATAACAATGGTGAACATCTTTGACAAGCATATATCTGTTTTATGCCTTGCCAGATATTTATTATGAGGGTATTGTTAAACAAGTTTGTCTCTGTTATGGAATCTTTTAATTTGTTTTTGCTGTGTTAGGACACTAAATCAAAATTACTTTGTACTTTGTTTTTATATAGTATGCATTAATTCTGTGCAATGTTTGTTTCTTTTCCTTTAAAGTAGAGGGCAGGGTTTATTTGATTTTTTGTCTTTGTAATAACAATAATAAGAAAAGGAATATAGATAAAAGGCAGTCCCAGAGACACGTACTTGTATTCAGATTCTGCCTGACACAGACCAGAAGTGTGAAACAGAGTCATTAACCCATCAGTGCCCTGAACCAACTCTAAACAGTGCAATTATCCACCTGTACTGACTGAGGAAGTGTCTTTACCAGAAGTTCTCTATATCAGAAAAATCACAAAATAAGCTTTAATAACATCTCACATTTATTATAACGGATTATTAAATTTTCAAAGTGCTTTCCATGCATTTAAAAAATGTTATCTTATCTTCACAACATCCCTATGGAATAGGTGATACTAGTAATGCCATTATATAGAAGAAGAAACTGAAATTTAGAGGGGTTTTATGACTTGCCCAAAATTGTGAAGCCTGTGCCTTAGGAAAGATTTGAATCCCAGTGTCCCTGAATCCCAACTCCAACATTGTATCCACATGTCTCAATACCTTAGCACCTACTGTAGTCTCTTGCAAAAAGTAGGTGATAAATCAATGCTTCTATTGAATTTAATTATATATTTTAATAGCTTAATTACATACATTGGGATTTGAAAAACTCATAAAATTGAAAACGTGGAAAAATAAATAGCAGACGTTCTAAAAAGATTTCCTCCCTGTGAGTTAGAAAATATAGTCAAAATCATCAAACATTAGTGAAACAAAGAACGTAAGTGCTGTGAAAAACTGTTGAGGAAATCAGCAAATGAAAAATAAACACTGATAATGTGTTTCTAAAGATTAAATCTGTGGCTTTTTCTTTGTCTTGATGCTAGCTTCTATTCCTGTATCCTGCTTAACAATATAAAGGGATTGTCATTGCTAAAGATGACGGGATTTCATCTCTCTCCGTACTCTCCCTGAAACTTGGCAAAGAATGCTCATCAAGCAACTTCTATTAAATCACTCAGACACAAGACTTTACAAACAATGTATGAAAATTATAATGAGTGTTCCTAATTAGTTGATCATCAAGCTATAATCACTTCAGGATAAATTAAGCCATGGGTATTATTGAAAAGTAATGAAGTGCTGGTGTCAGGGTTTTTTCATCATAGCATGATCCAGGGAGGGTGGGCTGGGTTTGATTTTATTTTCGACCTCTGGATAAGATAAGCAACTGTGAATTTCAAAGACCCCAAATTCTGGCTGGAACTGAGCATGTTGTTTCATACTTGTTTTCTCGTGGCAAAACACTCTTTGCCTTTTTGGGTTTTGACTCCACTTGTGTTCATCAGATTTCCTTCTGAAGACTTTTTTTTTTTTATTACCTTTCAATAGCAATGATCGATTTCTTAAGGCCCTTGCTGTAAATATAACCCTAAAAAAACCAGACTTTAATGAAACTCCAAAACTTGCTACCCCTTTCCTTATTGCACTCTCAAAGTTGACAGCTTGTTATTTGGAGTTTAAAACATAAATTGGCTACTATACAATTAGATTAATTACCCTAATAAAATGAAAAGAAAAAAGCCCTGGCATACTGATGTCACAATATTAATAAGATTCCATCCAAATTCTAGGCTTGTATAATTAGATTGATGATTTCAATGACGTTCTATTATGACATCTGTTAACTAATTCGAAAGAAATTTAAAAGTAATAACTTAAAAGATATGAGAACCTGCAAGTCATTTGAAGCTTTCAGAATAATTAAAAAGATGGAATTTGAAATGAAAGTAACAATTTCAACCATGGCATGTTTTGTTTTGTTTTTCCTTTCAATCTTGTGTTTTTGGACTAGTGAATAAGAAAACTTTGTTTATGTGGATTTTACTTGATGAGACTCCTTGTTTATACATGAAGGATGGCCATTTCAATTTGCATTTCATATACACAGCTCCCTGCTTTCAGTCTTGTTTAAGATTTGAGCTCTAAAATAATTATGGCTTATAATGCACAAGGCCTTTAAGTTTGAATGAGGTCAGCATGGAAGATTAGCGCATACAACTTTCATTTCACTAAATGCATTGGGGCTCCTTCCACATCAAGTGAAGAAAATTTCAAATGGGGATGGTCCTAGAATTTTAATAGACTGCAATTAATCTTTTGTAACTCATTCCCTAAATGTGGATCTAACACATCTGCCTTCTATCCTAATTATAAGACTGGTTGCAGTGGTGTAATTTGTCATGCCAAACACTTGTTTCTGGCTCCTCTCTTAGAGTGAAGAAAAATAATTTGAGATGTTATACATTACATAATCATAATATTGACATTTAGTACATACTTAAATTTTGGTGGGGCCTCCAATTTACAAAAAAAGAAAGAGAGATTTTTAAAATGCCTTTATCATAATTTTTGTATTCACTTTATTGCCTCTTTTAGATTGTAAGCTTCTTGAGAGCTGGTACCAGCTTTCATCTCATTTTTCATAAACATGGTCCTCTTGGAGAAACAAAGACTAGCAACAGCATGAACAAGAAATCATAAATTATATGCAGTAGCCTTTTATCATCCATAATACATTCCTCCATTGCCTTTTGAGAGACTCAAATTCTGATTCTTTTTAATTGTGTTTTCCCACTATGTAACATACCTGGAAAAATGCTAGTATTTTAAAAAAGTGGGAGTTGAACTTCCTAAAAACATTATATATTTTCACCAAATGTGATCCAGTCTTTCTCTTATTTAATACTATGTCAGGATTGTTTATCTACAGTGTCTATCCAATATCCATGTACTGATATAGCTTAAAGCATTGGACAATAGGCGTTTTCCAACCGCTTGGTTCTACCTATGGGGGTTGTTAGATCAAGCTCATCTAAATCAGTTTATAAATCTCATGAAGGAGAACACACATTTTTTCCAAGGCTTGATACAAGCAACACAATATCTATAAATTAAAATATTTGAGGACCTCATCTTCTGCAGGAAACTCTTTTCCCATTCAGACTCGAGGCTGTAGGGTTTCCATGAAAATTGTAAGAGCTCTTGAAACCACTCTTCTATTTAGACTCTGTGCTATGCATTCTCCATGAAAATTGTAAGTGTTCTTGATAGGCAAACGTTTCTGTATTGATGGAAAATTAGACCCAGTTAAGATTCTATTAAAGCAACCTTGAATCTTGAGAATCTAGGGATATTCCATATGGGAGACCATCAGTAGAAGAAATATTTATATATTATTAAATTAAATATACTGTAATTTTTTTATTTCCATGTTTTATCACTAAATCTTCTAAAGGGACTATGGAATGAGGCCTTTACTCTGTCTGTCCTTCATGCCTAGAATTCATGCCCTCCTCCACTCTGTCTACTGACCTCCCTGGCTTCCTTCAAGATTCAACTAAAATTCTATCCTTTACTGGAAGCCTTCCCCAACCTTAATTCTAGTTCCTTCTCTGTATTAGTTCCTATTTGTCCTATATAAAGCTAGTTTTTTTAAAATATAATTTAGTGTTGTCTACCCTATTAGATTATAAGCTCCTTGAGGGCAGGGATTGTCGTTTACATCTTTTTGTATAATTAGGGCTTAATACAGTGTCTGGCACATAGTAGGTACTTAAAAATTTTATTGGTTAATTGTATTATATTTTGGGGGAGAGAAATAAGAGGTATCATGTTTCCTACACAGGCATATTGTATATATTGTGTATGGTAAGGAGTAGGGCATCATGGTTTAAGGGCTGGCATTGGAATTCAGGTTCTGCCTCTGACTGTTTGCATGGGTAAATCATATAATCTCTCAAAGACCTTGGGAATTCTCTAAGAGCATAGCCTATAGATTGCTAAACTAAATTTGAAAAAAAATATTATATCTCTTTTTTCTATAAATGATTGTATAACCTCCACATCTGGACTCTAATATCACAGTTCCTAATGTGTTTAAAAATGAAGTAGAAATGACACTAAACTTAAGATTAAAAAAAAAAGATATGAAAAACCCTTCTCCTTCCCTCATCTTTTTCTTTTTACCCCTTCTCTTCTTTCCTCAGTTTTCTATTTACAGTGGTACCATGACATACGAGCACACCAACTTCCAAGATTTCCAAGATATGAGTTGTCAGTCAATATTTGCTTTGAATTGCAAGCCAAAATTTGAGGTACAAGCCACAGCTAATTGGCACAGCAAATGCCATGACCCAAGGCCCACCCAGCATCCCACACCTCACTCATTCAGTCCTTGTGTTTACCTCACCAGTGATGAAAATCAACTTAAGCAAAAGTAAAAAAGATATTGTAGCAATTAAGTTCAGGGATAAAGTGTAGTGTTAAGAGTATAGTGCTGAAGATGGGCATAGAAGCAAAAAGTCAAGTAATTGACTGGCAATATGAGCCAGCAAAGGAAGGAAAGTAAACATAGCAACCCAACTTTAGATTCCTTTTTTGGGGACAAAAAGGATCAAAGCATGAATCAGGAGGAAGACAACACAGTCAGAACTCCTGCACCAAAAGCTTCCAAGAAAAATATAAACTACTTACAAGCCATAGAAGAGCTTAAGAAGGATTTTGAAAACCAAATAAGAGAAGTGGAGGAAAAAATTGGGAAGAGAAATGAGAATGATGCAAGGAAATCAGGAAAAGAGACTGAAGAAAATAACACCTTAAAAAATAGATTAACTCAAATGGCAAAAGAGGCCCAAAAAGCCAATAAGGAGAAGAATGCCTTAAAAAGTCTAATTTGCCAGATGGAAAAAGAATCTCAAAAGCTTTCTAAAGAGAATAATTCCTTCAGAATTAGACTGGAGCACATGGAAGCAAATGACTTTATGAGAAATCAAGATACTATTAAAGAGATCCAAACA
>CM053586.1:53008792-53040448 GCA_028646515.1 Pseudochirops corinnae
TGGGCCTCTTTTGCCATTTGAGTTAATCTATTTTTTAAGGTGTTATTTTCTTCAGTCAGATTGTTGACTCTCTTTTCATGATTTTCTTGCATCATTCTCATTTCTCTTCCCAATTTTTCCTCCACTTCTCTTATGTGGTTTTCAAAACCCTTCTTAAGCTGCTCTATTGTAAGAGCTGCTCTTGTAAGAAGTCTTTATGTTTCTTGGAAGCTTTTGGTGTGGGTGTTCTGACTATGTTGTCTTTCTCTCCTTCTATGCTTTGATCCTTTTTGTCCCCAAAAAAGGAATCTAAAGTTTAGTTGTTCTTACTTTGTTTCCTTTGCCTGCTCATATTGCCAGTCAATTACTTGATTTTTTTAGCTCTGTGGATCTCTACTTTCAGAGAGGAAAGCTCTGTCCCAAATTGCTTGGGTTTTCACAGCTGTTGGCGCTATTGGGAGAGCACCATTTTTTTGCAGCCCCTACCAGCTTTGGCTCACTGAAAATGCACCCCAGGACCACCACCCAAGACCATGATCTGGATCCAGGCTGCTCAATGCAAGAACACTTAGCCCCTGAATGATCGCTTGAACCCCTTGCAGTCTTTAGGCCAGGAGCTCTGAAGCAGCCATAAGGAGACAGCTGCAGGGCCGCTGTTTCTTTCACTTCCTTTCCCTGGATGCAGTTTGGCTGGTTTGCTTCTCTCCCCCAAATTTGGCTGAGTTCCACTGACCTTTCATTTTTTCCTTGTTTCTTATGGCTTGATAATTCTGGAAACTGTCACAGCTGCTGCTGATCCACTCTCCTGAAAGCTCCAGCTGTGGCTTGTCCTGGCCGCACCCAGAGCCACCCTGTGGTTTTAGGCTGGGCTGGTTTTGGCTCCCAGCATGCTGTGATGAGCCCTTCCTGCTGAGTTGCCTTCAGTGGGAGATGTGTTTTTCTGTATTTTTGTGACTTTTGGAGCCCCAAAATTTGTTTAGAGTCATATTTTATGGGTATTTGAGGTGGCTATGTGGAAGCTGCAGAAGCTTGTTGCTTCTGTGCCACTGTCTTGCCTCCATTATCCACAGAAATCATTTTTGGAGGCTTTTAAAATTACCAGTAAATAACTCAGTTTTTAATAGCAGAATTTTGATCAATTACTTATCTCCAAAAACAAACTAGAATAAACTTCTATTCAAACAGAGAAAACTATACTTTCTGATCACAAAATATATTTCAGGAAATTTAAGACAAATAAAACTTCATATACTTATTCATAAATTTGTGATACATGCATACAAATGTGTGAGTATGTAATTTGTGTTTTAAAACAAATCCATCATTTAAAAATTTCAAATTGAAAAAAATTGTTTGTGAATATGGTTACTGAATGATTCACAATGAAGAACAAGTGATATCAGAGAGTGGAACAAATAATTCTTTCCAGACCCATCATTCTTTGACAGTTGAAAAGACTAGGGAGTTACAGGGGTTTGGTTCAAAAAAAAATGCAGCACTGACTAATGAGGCCAAGTAGATAGTAGTCATTTTTGTACTATTATTAAACTAGTCCAAGGTATAATTTGTTTCAAATATCAGCAGTTAGTGATGCCACAGAAAGGAAAGGAGCACAGGGATAAAGAAGGAACAAACTACTTTGTGCCAAAAAACTCTTTAGAAGGAAATCATAACCTCTCTGGGAGTGGATTTGAGAATTAGGAAGGTCTATCAGGTTACCAGTTTTCTCTCACATTATTTCAATGCAGAGGCAGTATGGTATGTTGGAAAGACCACTTGACTCTTGTTTAGAGGAACTGGGCTCAAATTAACCACTTGTATGTCCTTGGGCAAGGAACTTTGGACCCTTTGGGAGAGTACTGCATTGGAATTAATCCTGGCTCTAGAGTAAGAGGTTTTGAGTTACAATCCTACTATGATACTTACTACTTGTATGAGCTCAGGAAAGTTCCCTCACTTCATTGATCCTCAGTTTCCACAATTGTAAAATGAAAGAATTGGCCTCTAGTATTTTACAACTCTAAATCTTTGATCCTATAGTCTAGCTTCCCTTAAGAATATTAATTTTATCTGTCATCTTATGAACTCCAGTATATTCATCTGGAATTCAAATATACATCTTATATTTTGAATACCTCATTCATAGTTTCATCATTGTGGTTTCTCTCTATACCAATGCAGGTTAAAAGTATGTAAAACTGGCTTGAAGTCAGGTAGCCTATGGTTCAAAACCTTCCTCTGATGCTTGTGAGGGACCTTTGACAAGTCTCAATTTCCTCATCTGGAAAATCGGGATGTTGAGATCTGTACTACCTATCTCACAGAATTGTTATCTCAAATGAGATCATTTATGTAACACTCTTTACCAATTGTTAATTATCGTTCCTACTCCTTATATTTGCCCCACCATATTCAGCTTGACCATAGTTTTGAATTCCATTATTGGTTCTTCCTTCCCCCAACTCCATAGGCTAAAATTGTGCATCATCATGCCAGGACCTAGACCCCTAGGACACTTCCTAATATTTCTTTTTCTCTCTCTCCTGCTCTTGAGCAACGCTTTTATGAGTTGTCTATCCCTAGATACTCCTTAAACAGAGGGACTGTCTTGTTTGCTTTATAAACATCCTTAAAGTTTAGCAGAAAACCTGGCAAATAGTAAATATTTAAGACATACTTTATTATACTATTACCCTGATGGAGAGAGACCTGGCCCTTTTGAACTTGAGTTCAAGTCCAATCTGTGAAACATATTAGCTGTATGACCCTGAGCAAGTAACTCAACTTTTCAATTGTATTTGTTCAGCAGTTTCAGTAATCTCTGACTTCATGATCCCATTGGGCATTTTCTTGGCAAAGATACTGGAGTTGTTTACCATTTCTTTCTCCAGCTCATTTTATAGAAGGGAAAACTGAGGCAAACAGGGTTAAGTGACTTGCTGAGGGTCACATAGCTACCAGGTGTCTGAGGCTGAATTTGAACTTATGTCTTCCTGACTCTAGTCCTGTCACTCTATTCAATCTAGGCAATTCTAAGACTTGAAATTCCAGAGCAAGTTCCAATCTTCACAAGTAGGAGAGTTTTTTTGTTTGTTTGTCTGTTTGTCTGTTTGTTTGTTTGTTTTAGCATTTAGTCCTTACATTGAAAAAATCACAGATCTTATAAAAAAGAATATAAACACACATCTACATACATACATATATATACCATACATACACACATATAATATATATACACACACTATACACACACACACACACACACACACACACATATATATATATATATATATATATTCACATTCATATTCACCCATAACTTAGTAGGTTGTAAAGTCATGCATGAGCAGCTTTCCAGAGGACTGCTGCTGTGAATAGCTCTAAGGTTCTAATCACATTGTATAGTGAACTCTCCATTTATTCAGCAGTAAATTAAAGCAAAACATTCACAGAAACCAAACTCCAGCATTCAAAATGTTATAACATAACAACTTAACACTAAAGTGGCCATATAGTTTTCACCAAAGTGGCCACATAATTTTAAGCAAAAGATAATCATTTAGTAAGTCTTTAACCCAATCATCCTTAAGGAGCAAGCCTCCTTAAGGGACACAAAGTACAAAGGTCAAAGTTCTCCACCTCTAGTTCACAGTAAATCATGATCTTCTGAGTCAGCATTAAGTAGTCTCTTCTTCTTGACTTGAGGCTGGATCTCAGATTCCATGGTTTCTCTTCCATGGTCTCAGCTGCTGCCCAAATCTACTCAAATGTCACCTGGATTCAAAAGTAGGGAACTGTCACTTCCTTGTCCACTTCCCATTCCATATTGAAGCTCACAATGTCCAGTCCACCTCAAGTCCTTCACAGTTTCTGTTTCTGGGAAGACAAAGCTTAACAGAGCCAAAACAACATTCATGCACATTGCCAGAACCACCATCATTTAGCTTTTTGCCTGTGAGATCAACACAGACCCACAAACAAAGTCTGAGAACTCAACCCAAATTGTCAGTATAGTCCCACACAGCCTCCAAAACCTTTCTCCAGGACTTGCATAAACAGACAACAAGAAAATCATCTTTCAGGGCTTCCAGTAAGATCCCAGGGCTTCTGTACAAAGTATTACAAACACAAATCAACACAGACAGAACAGACAAACAGAGTCCTGGGATACCACAAGTTTCCTCCTTCTCAACTCTGCTACCATAAGTGTTCTCTTCTCAGTTCTGCAATTTTCCCAGCTTGGGCTTCTGCTTATATATGGTCCTTAGCTCCTCCCTGTTCCCACCCCCTTCCTGTTGAATCAGCAAGTTCCTCCCACTGTGGGTTTCACAAGTTCTGTTTCTTAGCCAAGATTTGATATAATCTTGGGCAAGGCTCAAAAGAAACTTGAACTGAAACAAGGTGCTAGATAATTAAATAGCTGAAACAAGTCTCTAAGTACTTCTTTGCTTGTCCTGACATTGGTGTTTGTTTGTTTTTGAGTTGCTATGTCAGTAGAGAATAATGACCTAACGACCAACATCCTGATGAAGAGCTTCTCTGGGCTGCTATCTGGCATCCAAGAGTTGGATGCCCACATAAAGAAATATGTTGCTCACAAATAGGCAACAGGAAGAAGCATTGGTTGTAATTTATAGAAGTAAAAACAATATACAAACATAGATTAATTGCTCTTATAATCTATTTTCTTTGGCCTTTGCCTTTAGTTTGTTTGATTTGGGGCTGCCTTTCTTAGGATTCTCCAATAAAATGCCACTATAATGCTTATTTTCTAGTAGTATGGCAAAGGCTTTGTCAAAAGAGGGGCAACTCCATGAGTTCCTACCAAACTGGCAAGTCTTTAAACATATGCTCACTGTCTAAGGACTAAGCTAGCTAAATTCCTAGAAACTCTTCATCAGGTCAGTGAAAGGGAGTGAATTTATTATTTTTTTTATGCCATAGGTACTTTTTGAAAAGTATTTACTAAGCCATAGAAGGACTGTGATCTCTTCCAGGAAAAGACACACACACACACACACACACACACACACAAACACACATATACACACAAATAAAAAGATCATGAATCATCCAAGCATAGAAGTAGAGCTCCCAGGACATGGTGGTCACCTTTTCATTGGTTTCTATCCTTTAATTCTTTAATAATTATTTTATGTGAATAAAAGCTAAAAATATGACTATTAAATTCTTATATTTTCTGTAATTACAATTTCAAAATACTATCCTGAATGTCTCCCAGTACATTTTTATGATCTTTGAATTATTCTAGTTTGTTTCCCATTACTATGAGATTATGATGAAGGTATACATGAAAAAGAAAGTATTAAGCACTTGGCACATAGCCATACCATGTAGTAAATAGAGCATTAGACTTGGAGTCAGAAAAAATCTGAGTTCAAATCTAGCTTCAGGCATTTATCTTGGCAAGTCACTTATAACCACTATTTGGGAAGATCAAATAAGATAATATTAATAATGATCTTTCCAAATCTTAAAGCACTCTATAAATGTAGCTATAATGATAATTATTTTATTATTATTATCATTATCACTAAGTGCTAACTACCCTTCTAAATATTGCAGATGCAAATAAAAAAGCACACACTGTTCCTGCCTCAAGGAGCTTACTTTCTAACATGGGACATAATATATTCCAAAGAGGAGTGGCCAAGATGGAGAACTTTGACCATTCTCTTTCCCCCAGAAAAGCTAAAACCCCCTTTTTTCACTGTCCTCAGTTTTACTCAATACTTTCAGTTCATTCTGATATTAACATTCCTTACATGTTTCTTTTACAGAATTTTGATACGCTTTTTTATTTATTATTTGTTATATATCCTTCTTTCCATCTTCTATACACCTAATTTTGTTGATGAGTTTTGTGTGCATTTACACTGATCTCTTCACATTAACTTCTATTTCCCTCCATCAGAATTGTTCTTTCACGTATTCAGAATTTCACACTTGCTTCCTATTCCTTATCAGCTAGATTTTCCTATACAATTTTAGGTAAGAGTATATATCCTTTCCTTAAAATCTGTTCTCCCAAAATTTAGGGTGATGTTAACATTTGTCCTGGTTTACTTCTTTTATCATATTGGAGGGGCATTTCCATCTAAGTTTCACCTAATTTCTCATCCAAAACCCATTTCCTCATTGTGGTTGAGTCTCAGATTTGAATAAAAAAAGCATTTTCTTTTGTCAGTTTCTTAAGGGATGAAATTATCATTATCAGGTCAAGATATTGCTACCAATTCTCTTTTGGCAGAGAGTATTCCAGCACTCTTTATAAAAATTAACTTTAAAAAATTAACAACAATAAATTTTCTCTCCTTTTCACCTTTCTCCCATTAAAACAAAACTCTTGTAATAAACATGCATAACCAGGCACAGATTCTTGCATTGACAATGTCTGAAAGTATCTATCTCATTCTTCCCTTGGGTCTATAATGTCTTGTCAGTGGTCAAATAGCATGCAATCTTCATTAATTTGGAATTGTGTTAGCCATTGAGTTTATCAGAGTTTTTAGGTATTTCAACGTTCTTTTTCCTTACAAGATTGTTGCTATTATTTGTTTATCGATTCTACTTACTTCCTTTTACAACAATTAATGTCTCCTTAGGTTTCTCTGAAAACATCACTTTCATCATTTTGAACAACACATTAGTATTCCATTCCATTCATATATCACAATCTGTCCAACTCTTTTATAATTGATGAGTACCCCCTTAGTTACCAATTTGAGTTAAAACAAAAAGAACTCCTATAAATATTTTTGTTCGTATGTCTTGTTTTATTATTTCATTGATTTCTTTTGGGTATAGGCCTATTAGTGGTATTGTTAGATCAAAGGATATCTACAACCTATTAACTTTTTGGGAATAGCTCCAAATTTCTTTCAAGTATGTTGGGACCAACAGTGTGTTAATGTGCCTGTTTTCCCATTGCCTCTCCAACATTTATCATTTTCTTTTTTTGTCAACTTTGCAAATCTAATAAATATGAACTGGAACCTCCAAGCTGCTTTAATTTGCATTTTTCCAAAACATTAATTATTTGGGGCATTTTTTTAAACTTGGATGGGGTAGCTCAGAATTCTTTCTTAGGGAACTATATGTCCACATCCTTTGACTATTTTTCAATTGGGAAATCACTCTACTTCTTATAAATATGAATGAGTTACTTGTACATCTTGGAAATGAGACTCTTAGAGAAAACTTGATCAAGAATATCTCCCATGACCATTACATTATTCCTTTGTGTTAGGCTTGTGATATTTCCAGAATTTCCATTTACTTTCTCTTTCTATAGTGGTAATCTATAGCTTACTACAATTTTTAATCACCTCTATTTTTTTCCATTAATTGATATTTCCCCACATACTCTTTACTATGCTTTTCCTTTTTGCCTCCTGAAATTTCTTACATGGGTATGTCTTCATATAAACTTAGTATACATTGTTATCTCTGCTCTCCCCAATTCCATATTTTTAAGCTATCCTGTTTCCTTTGGATGATGTATACATGACTTGAGTTATATTTCAGCAATGAATTTCATCCTATGAAGTCTCAGTAATACTGAGGGCACATAATATAATAATGAGACTTCAGTAATAACGGTTTTTGTTGTTCAGTGTTTCCAGTCATCTCCAACTTTTCATGATCCTATTTGAGGTTTTCTTGGCAAAGATACTGGAGTGGTTTGCCATTTCCTTCTCCAGCTCATTTTACAGATGAGGAAACTGAGGCAAATGGGATTAAGTGACTTGCCCAGAGTCACACATCTAGTATCTATCTATTAACATATTTGAACTAAAGAAGAGTTTTCTTGATTCTCAATCCAATGCTCTATCCACTCTGCCAATTAGATGTCCCTATGAGTAATAATGAGGCCTCAGTAATAATAAGATCAAATTTATCTCCCTTGCCTTAGGAAATGTTTTTTATTGTGTTAGTAACCTACCTAAAATGTGATGTCTTATGCTTAACACAATACATGAAGTGTGCTCTGATCAAGGCAAAACAAAGTGGTCTTACCACATCCAAGGCCTGGACACTCTACTTTTCTTAATTTGTCCTAATTTCTTCAACCAATTCAACCTTATGTCTTAGGACTGTCATATAAGACTGCTGTATCATATTAAATCTGTAATCTTCAAAAACTCCCAAATTGTTTTCAAATAAATTGCTAGCTATGCATCCAATATTTTGTTTTTCTGTTATTAACTTTTTTAACCCACCTGTAAGTCTCTAAAATTATTCGTATTAGCTATTTATCTTATTATCCAACTTTCTAACCCCACCCCAAAGAGATCCCAAAGCTAATTCACAGAGTCTTGGTACAATATTTTATAATTTCTAGGAAACACACTGATCCTAAATATTTATCAGATACCATGCAAACTACTAGCATGAAAGTTCAAAGTTTCAGCATTAGATTATGATACATTCCTTTCAATAACATTATCGAATGTTTGAGATATAAATTTGCTCACTTATTTGTTCAGCTATGCCAGTAATTTCTCCAACTTTCCCATTTGTGACATCATATCTTTGTGAAGATGGATTTTTGATGGATACTGTGATAAAAAGTAAGTACCAAATACAAATAAATCTGAAACAGGAAAAGAAGGTGGCAATATCTAATCTGATTTCAAGGTTTGTGAAGTTACATAGTACATAACAGACACATCTCATTAGTAAGAAATCTAGTTATTAATCATTAAATAAAAATATTGTTACTTTATAATAATAATTGTATTATTATTGTTTCCATTTCTGTCTATTTTTTTTTTCAAATACCTATTCAATTATTAGAACACAAATACTTATTTTGTTATTTGGAACTAACTACTTAACAAACAAAACTATTAGGAATGTATTTTGCTCTGGGGGAATCATAAATAAATTACAAAATATTGAAAGTTCCCAAAACAGTTGAGGAACCTCTCTTCTAACTTGTCAAAAACTTTTTAGATCCTAACTTAGGCATTTAGTATACTACATACTTTTTGCCTCATTTTCAGATTTTATGAAAAATGCAATTTTTCCTTTGTCCAAATCATGGAGAAAAATACTAACAAGTATAGCTCAAGTGTAGATCATTATAATGCAGAACCAGAAATCTCTTTGCAGGTTGATATTGAACCATTAATGACTACTTTTTGAGTCCAACAATTAATTTATTAAGTCTTTAACTACGTGCAAAAAAAGTCCAAAGACAATCACGGCCCTAAAGGAGCTTACAATTTGATGGGAGAGAGAACATGCTTAAACATATGTATTTATACACATATATGTGTCTCTATATGTATACATACAATATATGTATATGAATATGTACACACACATATATAAACACAAAACAAGATATATACCTGATAAATTCTCGGTCCTGTTAGACTATTCCTCATTTTTCTTTTCATTGGAAAGATTGTACTAGATAGAAGACACGTACCTACATAAAACCCTCTCATATCTACCTGAGCCAAGGAAATATTAAGACTAGAGAATAAAGTTTTGCTTACTAAAATGAAACTCCTCATTCTATTATGAATCATGAAAGAAAAGGGATATTGTTAATCTTAAAGAAACAAGTTGTTTTCCTTTCACCATGGTGATAAAAAAAATCTCATGGAATTCACAAAGTCAGTAAGTATATGAAGGTTTGGCCTGTGTTTCTTCAAAAGTGTGAACAATTTGATTTTGCTTTTGTTTTTTTGATGAATAAGAGAGAAGTGAACTCTGCATGTGGCAATGGCTACTTCCACTGTCACCAAAAGGGAGCTAAATCAGTTGATGTCACCTAGGCAAGAAAGACAGAGGAATTATCATGGAATCTGCTGAGTATGATGGTCTGGCTTTCTCCATTTCTTTCTCTCTTCATCTCTGAGTCTGTCTATTTCTCTCTCTATCTCTGTCTATCTGCCTGTGTGTCTGTCTATCTCTGTCACTTTCCCTCCTCAGACATAGAACATATCTCTTTTCTGAACCTTCTCTCTAGTCCTTAAAGTTTCATTTTTAATTTCTGTTTAATTAGTTTTAATGCTGACTAGATAAAATGTGACTGATCTCATCTGTGAACTTCATTATTTGTGCATAGAAATTTGCAAATGAGAAACAGAAGTTGCACTGTGGTATACAGAGGGAAGTGGAAAGGACAGGGGACACAAACTCCCTGAATGCTGAGATTTCTTTTAGTGAATGAGTGCCTATAGATTTTGTTATATTTTGTAAATTTCCTTGTCATGGGGCAAATAAAACATGCATCTAGTCCTTCTCCCCTAGTGAGATGCAACCTAAAAATAGCAGTGGATGTTTGGTGAGGCCCAGAGTATTGAGTTCTGACTTCTCCATTTTTTCCTCTTTACACATGAGTAGAGAAATGGCTCTTATAGGAGAGGAGTCAAGGACAGTGACTAGAGCATAGATCATGCCTGATGGGAGGAGAAGAGATAAGAATGATACTCATATTCCAAGGGTAGGAGCCATAGGAGAGGGAGTATACCCTTCTCTTCCTGTAGTGGTCCAACCTTTAAACCCCTACATTCAACAAATAAACCCCCATTTTCTCACACATATCCTATTACACATAATCTTAATAAGAAATTTAACATGACACAATAATATATGTCATATTTATTTAAATGCAACATATATCCCATTAAAGATTTTTAACTTAAAAATAATGAATACAATTAATTCTTAATTTTCTTTATATGAGTTTCTCAAGTTAAAAATTTAATCCCAGGTCATTTTCCTTCTGCTGCCCAGCATGCTTATCGGTAATTTCCTTCTGTTTTCTGTGGGTGTATGCTCAGAAAATTCAAATAAACCTTAATATTGTAGCCTAAGGAAAGCACAATTAAGAACATATGGTAAAACTACAGCCATAAAAATGATATAATATATCTCCCTACTTGCATGGACTGGGATGCTGGTAGACCTGGGGCATCCTAAATTAACCCTTCTACTCTCACAACACCAACTGTATTTTTATGAGCCAGGAACTATGGTAGTTTAAGTTAGCTCTGCCTCTAGGCAGATTGACCTGAAAACTAACTACCGGCCCTTTGGGCAAGGAATAGATAAAGACCACTCTAAGGATTGAGCAGGAGGCTTCTGAGTCTTCATAAAACTTCTTCAAAGTCTGGTTTTACCTCTTTGTCAACTGCTTTTATACCTGGAGGTCATTAAGTATGCTTTTAGTAAAGTAGTTTTTAAGAAATCTAAATCTTCAGGCTCCAAGTGGTTCATTGAACTGCTTGTGTAAATCTCTACCCACCCTTCCCAAATTAGATAGGTAAACTGATAACTTTTTTGTATTGGAAGAAAAGAAATAATAATTCAACAAGTCAATAAGCATTTATCAAGTACTTACTATATGCCAGGTACTGTGCTACACCTAGAGATTGGAGGAAAGAGGGGAGGTGAAAGGAATGTCTTTATATAACTTTTTTTTTTTTTTGCTTTTTCGAGGGCAATTGTGGTCAAGTGACTTGCCCAAAGTCACATGGCTAGTAAGTGTGTCAAGTGTCTGTTGCTGGATTTGAACTCAGGCCCTCCTGACTTCAGAGCTGGTGCTGTATTCACTGTGCCATCTAGCCTCCCCTTATATAACTCTGTGTTTCAGACATTGTGCTAAGTAAGTACTTTACAAATATTATCTCATTTGACTTTTATTTGATACAAAAAGCAAAACAAAGAATGTTGTGCCTTTAAGGAGCTTGTATTCTAATGGGAAAAAAGCGAAAAAAAAATTATTTCATTATTTCCAGGAGAAATATAAAAACACACACACACAAACACATGCACAGAAATACCCATATATACATATACATGCATATATGTGTTCTAGTCATAAGTGTAAGAAGCAATGTAATTTCAAGTAAATATTTGATAAGGGAGGATGAAAAAATCATCCAGTGCTTAATTTCATTTGTATTTTATGTTATTTTTGCTAATATTTCTTTAAAATTTTTAATATAGTTATTTCTCCATCAATGGTGTAGACCTTCAATTCCATATCCTCTCATTGTTATACTTAATTTTTTAAGGCTATGCTATGGAAGTAAAGCTTTATCAGATTTTACCAAGTTATCTTTTGGTAAGTGTATGTTTTGCATTCAAGCAATGTGGCCAGCACATTGGAATTGCATTCTCTTAAGCAGTTTTAAGGTTTGGCAGTTTAGTTCAAGAAAGGAACTCAATGCCTGGAATCTTATCCTGCCAGGTGATCTTCAGAACCTTCCTAAGACAGTTCAAATGGAAGTGATTCAGTTTCCTGGCATGGCATTGGTATATTACCCGGGTTTCACAGACCTACAACAATGAGGTCAGCACAATAGCTCTGTAGACCTTAAGTTTGGTAGTCAGTCTAATACCTCTTCTCTTCCAGACTTTCCTTTGGAGCCCCCCAAACACTGAGCTAGCTCTGGCAATGTGTGCATCAAACACGGAGCAAGGATTCACATGGTAGTCAGAAGAAGTGACACAAGGACACTGTCAAGGTCTCTCTCAAGGACTTGGAAATTGAAATGGGAGACACAGGAACGTGAACACTTAGCATGGTATGCCCACGTCAGAGAAGGTGCTATGCTCTATGAGCAAAGTAGAATTGAAACAACTCAAAGGAAACACAGGACACACAGAGTTAGAGTATCCACCTAAAATGTTCTCATGGACTATTTGTGCCCAACCCATGGTAGAGCATTCAGAGCTTTTATTGGTCTTATCAGCCACAGTTGGACATATTGAAACTTGATTCTCACATAGTGATGTCATTTTGGTCCTCTTCAAGAATGAAGGACAACAACCAAGTTGTAAAGATCTTGGCTATGGGCCCAGCAATGGAATGGGTTGCTAGTTTAATGACTGCATTACCACAAAGGTGCAAATGCATTTAGATTGCATGGTAGTGCCTTGCATTTTAGCAGACACTTGATAAATATTTGTTCGTTTGAATTAAAGCAAACAATTTCTTAAACTATACTGAGCCAAGGTTATGGCAAAAAATTGTGTTGGTAGAGAGAGTCATTTGTGATTTATATCAACACATATAAGGCAAGAAAAATATGTAACGATCTGACCACTTTTATGCATATATAATTCTGAGTCCTAAGAATATTTGAAGAAGAAAAAGCTGTCATTCCTGTAAACAAAGTTATTAAAGAAATATGCACCAGAGTCAATCCCTAAGCATTTTGGGCCCTCAAATAGGACTCTATAATATGTTAAGGAATTATGGGAAATTAAAGGCCTAGGTCTCTGGACATTATTAGTGCTGCTATGTATTTTTTTTTTTCACTCTACTTCAACTGACTTTTAGGCCCCAAGATCTTTGGCAGCTGTGTTTGGATGAATTTGGAGACCATGGACAAAGATTTCAATGTTGAATCCTTGTTTTTGTTCTTTCATCCTTTTCCTCTCTCCTCATTCTGTTTTCATATTTTCTGTTCATGTTTTCCACTTTTTTTTTCCATATCATTATTATAATAATTGGCTTATTTTAAACTTTAGAAGTGATATAATGGCCCCTAAGGTGTATTAGATTCCCTCTTCTTCAGCTTTAGGGAGTTCAGTTACAGTCATTCCTAGCCTCCAGTTGGGAAAATTTCCAACATTTAGGCAGAAGTTGAACCCCTCTGCTTAGCATGATATTTATACTTATCTCTAGCGCCTGGCCTCTTTGTGGTTAAGGCAAAATTCAATTTACTGAATTGTAACAAAACAGAAGATTATATTGCTCAGGCATCTTGGTGGCAAAGTGAACACAGTGCTAGGTCTGGAGTTAGGAGCAGGTGAGTTTATATCCTGCCTTAAAACACTTAGTAGATGTTTGCTCCAATAAGTGTCCCTGACCTCAATCAGCCTTAATTTCCTCATCAAAAATGAGACTAACAAAAAATAACATCATCACATGGTTTTTGGAAAGATCAAATGAGATAACACGTACAGTGCTTTGCAAAGTTTAACAAGTTATATCATTGATAGCTATTAGTTATTCTTATCAATGTCTGGAGAGAAAAGAACAGGGAAAGGAAATAGGGGGAAAAGGTAAACTTTTCTCAGGATTTCTCTCACCTCTGGTTTTCTTCTCTGAGATGCCTGTAGTTTCAGAAGTTGCTGTTCAATTATACCTTTTCTTCTCAGAAGTATGCTGGATTGTCACTGTTATACCAGCCTTTAGAATTAATCTCTTTTTAATTCAATTGATAATTTATAAATAATTTGTGGTTTATCCTAATTTCTTTGAACTATCTAAATAGCATTCTTGTACACTGTTATTACTGTATGAAAGGTTATTCCATATTTACTCTATGATCTACAAAATTGGCTGGTTGTGCATATTTTTTTTCCTTCAGTGGGAGTACAATTTATAGATCCACCACTCTACCCATTCACCTCTTTTCTCATTTCCTCAATTCAGTGTATGTATCTGAGTGGGTTAATTTGTTGTTTTTCCACACACAAGGGTCATACTGATACACATGAATGTTCATACTGTGGTAGCATTACCCTCCCTTCCCAACACCAATCACCTTATTTGAAATACTGCCCATCTAGGCCAGAGAGAAGAAGATTCCTTTTTGTTTCCTAGGAAGTTACCAGAAATCCTTCATGAGGGACATGTAATTTTCTACCATTTCCCTCCTACAAGTCCTGGTGCTAGAGTGTGTTGTGGAGAGTTCCTATTCTACTCCCAGTTTTACTCCAGGAACTGCTAATAATGTCATACTCTGATAGTGTTTGCAATAACTATATCTATGATTCGTGGTGGGGAAAGCACTGGAAGGAATGAAATGCTTCTTCTTTAATATCCCTTTTTCTCTACTCCTATGTTAAGGACCCTTAAACTACAACAGTTTTTCCTCCAAAATCATCGCATCTCTTAAACTTCCCTATTACTGTTGAGGAAGCCACTGTCATATCTATCACCAGGCTCACAACCTTGGTATCATTCTTGATTCCTTACTTGTCTTAACCCCATATATGCAATCAGTTGCCAAATCTTGTTTTCATTTTGGATTTCTCATATAAACCCATTTTTTACACTCACACAGTCATATCCCTATTGACAAATTCATCACCTCTCACCTTGACTCCTGTAGTATCCTAATTGGTCTCCCTCCCCATTCTAATCCATTCTCAGTTGCTAAAATGATTTTCTTAAAGAGTATGTCTGACCATATTGTCCCTCTACTCGATAAGCTTGGGTATCTGCCTATTTACTCCATGATCAAATATAAAATCCTTTGTTTGAAATTTAAAACTTGTTTACAACCTCATCCTCTCTGTCTACAAAGACTTTGACTACAAAGTCTTCTACTTTACTATTCTCTAGGTTACTTGTAATTATCCACTCTTCTTACACTTTACTATTTTCTATTATTACTATATAATCCAACCATATTGGTCTATTTGCTATTCCTGTGTCATGGCCTTCCATGTCCTAAAGGTATTCTTTTGTACTAGTTCTTTCCCATGCCTGGAATGCCCTGTCTCCTTACCTCTTATAATACAAAGATTCATTCAAAGATAAGCTTCAATGCTACTTTCTGCACATCTTTCCCTGCTTCTCAAAATGCTTCAGATTTTCCCCAAGATCCATTTCTTCTACTCATTATCATAGATGGATAGATAGATAGACACATACACACAAACTCACACACATTTATTTACTTAATAATTTACATGTTGTTTCACCAATAGAATGTAAACTCCTTAAAAGCAGGGATCGGCTTTGCTTTTCTTTGTGTCTACAAAACTAGGCACAGTGGCTAGAACATAATAAATGCTGGTTGATTGATCAATTGATGGTTGAATGACTATTGTCTCATCTGGGGAACTTATTTCCATTTTAGGAAAAAAATATCAGCAGATGAAAGAGAAATTTTAAGAGGCGTTTTTCAGTTTGAAAATTGATATTTCACAGGACTGGGTCTAATTTCTAGGGACAAATAAGCTGATGGGAGAATCAAATATAGAAGATATCAGGGCAATTAAGAGCAGTTGCTGAAGTTGGCTTAAATTACCAGCCAAAAGAAGTGATAACTTATTACCCATACACTTCTCTCCTCTTGGGAAGAGGTATGATGCATATTTTATCAGAATCATTCATTAATGAAGTTTCATTATCATCGACAATTCCACATTAAGTGAGGCTGCATCTTTAATTTTTTGAAGAAAAATGATCTGAAAGCTGGTGTTCAGATATGCTGGCTCTTATTATTTTAAGATGAAGACATTTTGAAATGTGTACAGGGATTTCACTGATACCATTTAAATCTTGTGAGGGATGAAATAGGTTTGTCATAATGTTTAATAAAACTGAATTTTTTTTCAGCCCATCCTTCAGTGACAGATCAAGGAATTACTCACTGTTTAAAAATTATATCAACAGTAAGGAAGGAAGAGAAAAAAAAAATCAGGTGACTTCTATGTGCCAGGCACTTTGCTAAGCACTTTGTAAGCATTATCTCACTCAATCCTTTCAATGATCCTAGGAGATGGGAGCTATTATTATCCCCATTTTACAATTAAGGAAACTGAGGCAGACAGAAGTTTAAGTGACTTGCTCAGAGTCACATAGCTACTAAGTGTCTGAGACCATATCTGAATTAAATTTTTCTTGAGTTCTAGCCCAGAATTCTATCATCTGAATCACCTAGCTGCCTCTGATATAGTGCTAACAAGGATACCAATTTTGAAAACAAATATGCAGATAAATATAATTTTAATCCCTAGAGTCCAATACAAGCATTTATCATTCTTATTGTTGCCAGCGTAGTCAATTCCCGACATGGACATTCCTTCCACCAATGCATATAGGTTCTTTCTCTATAATTTACAGCTTAGAAGAATTGACTGAGAATACTTTAAAGTTAAGTGACTTGCAAATTGTCAAATAGTATGAACCAGAGTCAGGATTTCAATTTCAGTCTTCCTGATTCCAAGGTCAGCCTTCTATCCTAGCACCCAGTAGTTCCTTAAGAAATATTAGGGGAGAGGGTGAGGCAGAACTAAGATGGCAGAATAAAAGTAGGAACCACTCCAATCACCTCTAATACTTGTAAAAAAAAATGACTCTAAACAAAATTTAGAGTTACAGAACCTACAAAGTGACAAAGAGAAAGAAATCTCCCACTGAAGGCAGCCTGGCAGGGCAACAGGAAGGGTCTGTTGCATCCAGCTGGGAGCCATGCACAATCTCACGTGAGCTGTGCTGGGCCAGATTCACAGCCAAGCCCTGCCAGAGCAGACTTCAGGAAAATGAATCACCAGAAGCTGTGGCAATTTACAGACTTCTCAACCCATAAATTCCAAAGAGAGAGTAAAAGGTCAGTGGAGAACTCTGTTGGAACTGTGTGAGAAAAGAGTGTGGTCTGGCCCCTGACCCAGGGCAAGAAGTGGCACAGTGGCTGCAGCTGCTGCTGCATGGCTGCCTTCAGAGACCCTGCTCTGCAGATGGTAGGAGGACTAAGCAACCATTCAGAGGGTAAATTGCTCTAGGTTTGACATGTTTGGATCTGGGTCACAGTCATGGGTGGTCATCCTGGGGTGAGGAAGGCTAGTGTGCCAGAGCTTGTGGTGGCTATCGAGAGGGCACCCTCCTCATAGCTCTGACAACAGCTCTGACAACAACTGGGAAAATCCAGCAATTTGGGACACAGCTCTCTCCACTCTGGAAGCAGAGTGCTTCCATGGCAAAGAGCTCAAAAGTCAAGTAATTGGCTGGCAAGATGAGCAAACAGAGGAAGTGCAATCACACTACAGAATCCTTTTTTAGGAACAAAGAGGATCAAACATGGAACCAGAAGAAGACAACAAAGTTAAAACTCCTGCATCTAAGCTTCCAAGAAAAATATGAATTGGTTGCAGGCCATGTTGGAGGTCAAGAAGGATTTTGAAAATCAAGTGAGAAAAGTGGAGGAAAAATTCGGAAGAGAAATGAGAATGATGCAAGAAAATCATGAAAAGCAAGTCAACAGCATGACTGAAGAAAATAACACTTTAAAAAAATAGACTAACTCAAATGGCAAAGGAGTCCCAAAAAGCCAATGAGTAGAAGAATGCTTTATAAAGACAAACTGACCAGATGGAAAAGGAATTATGAAAACTCACTGAAGAGAATAATTCCTTCAAAATTAGATTGGAGCAAATGGAAGCTAATGACTTTATGAGATATCAAGATACTATAAAATATCCAAACAAATGAAAAAAAAATAGAAGGCAATGTGAAATATCTCACTGGAAAAAGCCACAGACCTGGAAAAGAGATCCAAGAGAGATAATTTTAAAATTATTGGACTACCAGAAAGTCATAATCACAAAAAGGATAAAGAAATCATCCTTCATGAATTTCTCAAGGAACATTGCTCTGATATTCTAGAACCAGAGGAGGAAATAGAAATTGAAAGAATTCACCAATCATCTCTGGAAAAAAAGATTCCCAAAAGAAAACTCCTAGGAGTATTATAGCCAAATTCCAGAGTTCCCAGGTTGAGAGGAAAATATTTTTAAAAAATCAGGAAGAAACAATTTGAGTATTGTGGAAACACAATCAGTATAACACAACATCTAGCAGCTTCTACATTAAGGGATCAAAGGGCTTAGAATATGTTATTCCAGAGGTCAAAGGAGGTATACATTAAAACCAAGGAACACCTACCCAGCAAAACTGAGTATAATGCTTCAGGGGAAAATATGGTCATTCAATGAAATAGAGAACTTTCAAACTTTCTTGATGAAAAAAACAGAACTGAATAGAAAATTTCACTTTCAAATACAAGAAGCAAGAGAAGCATGAGAAGGTAAACAGGAAAAAAGAAATCATAAAGAACTCATTAAAGTTGAATTACTTACATTCCTACATGGAAAAATGTTAATAGTAATTCATGAGACTTTTCTCAGTTTGTGGATAGTTGAAGGGAATGTGTGTGTGTGTGTGTGTGTGTGTGTGTGTGTGTAATGTGTATGTATGTGTGTGTATATATGTAGGTATATATACATACATATGTATATACATACACATATGTGTAGGTATGGGAAGGTGTATGTCTGTATAAATATATATGTGAATGCATGTATGTATGTACATGTATACATAGAGGGCACAGTATAAGTTGAATATGAAGGGAGGATATCTAAAAAATAAAATTAAGAGGTGAGAGAGGAATATATTGAGAGAAAGAGAAAGGAGAGATAGAATAGGGTAAATTATGTCATATAAAAGAGGCAAGACAAAACTGTTGCAGTGGAGGGGAAGAGCAGGAAAGTGAAAGGGAATGGGTAAAGCTCATTCTCATTGAATTTAGCTTAAGGAGAGAATAACATAAACACTCAATTCGGTATCTTACCCTACAGGGAAGCAGGGGGGAAGGGGATGAAAGAAGGGATGATAGAAAGGAAGGCAGATTGGGGGAGAGTGTATTTAGAAGCAAACACTTTTGAAAAGGGATAGGGTCAAAGTAGAAAATAGAGTAAGTGGGGAACAGGATAGAATTGAGGGAAATATAGTTAGTCTTTCACAATATAACTACTGTGGAAACATTTTGCATAACTGCACATGTACAACCTATATTGAATTACATGTCCTCACAGTGGGGGGGAACCTGTGGGGGGGGAGGAGAAGGGAAAGAATCTGGAAATCAAAGTTTTAAAGACAAATGTTAAAAAAAAGTTTTTACATGAAACTGGGCAATAAGATATACAGGCACTTGGGTTTAGAAATCCATCTTGCCCTCCTAGAAAGTTAGGAGGGGACATTGGAGAGGATATAAGAGAAAACAGATTGTGGGAAAGAATATTCAGTAGACTTGCTACCTTGGGGTGAGGGGGCAGGGGAAAGATGGGTAGAAAATTTGTAACTTAAAATTTTGTGGAAATGAAAATTAAAAATGAAAATTCAAAATTCAAAAAAATTGAAAATTAAAAATAAATAAATTGGAATAAAAGAAAAAAAGAAATATTAGGTGACTGCTGCTAGTTGACTAAATTTTTGGTTTTATGCAAATTAAACTCTAATTAATTATGTTATGGGAAATATATACCTTGACCATTTTGTTAAAAATAATAGAGCCAGGGATTATAGCATCTTAAACTAATTAAACTAACAATAATAAAGTGATGAGTTAATAATGCTATAGCTGACATTTACATAATACTTTTAAGATATAGTGGTTTATACTGATTATATACTTCTACAATTATTATTATCACCATTTTAATAGATAAAGACCCTGTTTATCAGATAGATTGTGACTTGCCATTAAAAGAATTCTGTCATGCATTTTCACTATAACTCATTCAATCATTCACTCATTCATTATATATCCTCACTCTATGTGATGTTTATATTAATACACTGGACACCAAAAATGATAATGCCTTGTTTTCTATTGCCATCTCTATTTGAACCAGTTATACTACTGCCTTATTCCACTGACGTTATAGCTTCTCTGACTAACATTTTGTGGTCTATGAGTCCTGTTCTATCAGATGCCATTTTTTGTCCACCATCCTTTCCACATGACAAATTTTTCAGAAATGCCTTCAGAAAATCTGCCAACCTTACCGTATACTGATTGGATTTCATAATCAACATGACTCTCTGACCTTCATGATCCAGAATTCATATATTCCCCTCTGTAGCTACAGTTTGTTATCTTTTCATATGTCTAGCTCACTTTTCCTCAACCTGCTCTTTCAACCACTCCACCCCTCCTTGCTATCCCAACCCATCATGCCCTTTATGTTTCCCTTCTAAATCTTGATCCTATACTTCATCAGTTTGCCTTTCCACTATCCTCCCTTCCCAAAACCCTGGATCCTTTTACTCATTGCAAATTATGTCTTGCTATAACCTAACCATGAGCTCTCTTTTCATTTGTATATTTCAAAGCCTCTAAACATAATCATCTATTCTCTCCTCCTTTGCTTCACTCTGATAAAGTGATGACCTTTATCTTAGCCAAGGTCCACCTCTCTACTTGTGTCTTTTAAACTATCCATCTCATGTCTTCTTTGAATTTGCCAAATTGATCATCATTTTATCAGTTTTTTTCTCTTTTGTTTCTCTTTGTGTCTGTGTCTGTCTGTTTGTCTCTGTCTCTGGGTTACTCTCTCTCTTTTTCTCTTGTTTTCTCTCTCTCTCTCTCTCTCTCTCTCTCTCTCTCTCTCTCTGTCTCTGTCTCTCTCTCTCTCTCTCTCTCTCTCTGTCTCTCTCTCTCTTTTTCTCTCCATCTCCATCTCCATCCCTATCTCCCTCTTGCTGAATCAATTTTCTCATTCAACCTGAACTCATGCTGGAAGTTTAGGGTGTTTGTACAGTGGATTATAACCTCTATATTCTACTCTCTTTGCCCTGGTGGAAGTAATACACTCTCAGTACAACAATTCTATAGCTCCTAAATCCCCTCTGGCAGATTCATTTACTTTTTTCGCCCTGGATTTTAAATGACACTGGTTCCTCCTGGTTCTTTTCTTACTTGTTCTTCTGAGTGTTTCTTCTTAGGCCTCTTTGCTGGATCATTATTCATGTACTGCTTACTATAGTAGGTGAACATGAGGGCTCTGTCCTTAACTCTCTTTTGTTTTATCCCTATACATACTTTCAGTGAAATCACCATCTCTCTTGGGTTTAATTAACATTAATTAAATGATGATAAAGGAGATAGTTCCCATATATATGTACATATATATGTGTGTGTGCATGTATACACACAACTCATGCCTCTCCTCAGCTCCAGTTCTACCTTACCAACTGTGTGGTAGACATCTCCACTAGAGATTTCATAAAAATCGTGTTCCAACAAATTGATACGGTCCAAAATACTTTTTTTTTTTTAAATTCTCTCTGAACCTGCCACCCTTTCAGCCCTAACTATCCATTGTGGAAAAAGATCCTTCTGGGCACCAAGGCTCCCATTCTCAGAGTCATCTTCATTTCCTTCCTTTCCCTGACTCCTCATATACCCAAAGTTGTTAAGTCTCACTGATTGAACTTTCAGAAATCTATAATATTTATTTCCTTTTTCCACTTACATAGTCGTTACCTTATGTTAGACACTTATTACCTCTCACCTGGACTATTGCAACAGCCTCCTGATCCATTTCCCATCATCAAGTCTCTTCCCCTACTCCTTTCTACGTTCTACATAGCTGCAAAAGTAATCTTCCCAAAGCATATTATCTCCTTACTCAAGACGCTTTTTTTTTTCACTTGTAATACCTCTAGGACAAAATACAAAATGAAAAAGTCGGGCTATATAGCCTCTGAGGTGCCTTATAGTCTTACCAAATCGATGGAGCCCTTAGTTCAAAATCTGATTCCAGGTTTTAGGATTTGTTTCAGTTACTCTTCCCTCAGGCAATCCATGTTTTAGCAAAATTGTTCTAGTTGCCATTTTGTGTAGATGCCATTTCATCTCCTACATATATATACTCTTTGTAAAAAATGTTCATCCATACCTACAATCCTTTCTCTGCTCACCTTTATCTCTGGGAAATGCTATCTTGTTTGAAGTTTCAACTCAGCTACTTTGACTCTTCCCTCTGTGGTTAGTACTCCTCCCTCTCCCCTAATATTAGTTTGTATCCACTTTAAATTTGTTCTATATAGTTAACAAAATGGAAGTTCTTTGAGGGAATGGATTCTTGTTTTTGTCTTTGTATCTCCAACAATTAGGATAGTGACAGGCATGCAATGAATTCTTTTATGCAGTAAGTAAACATTCAGTGAATGGAATGGAATCAAAATAACTTAATGCTCTCTAGTGGAAAGGACATTTGATTGGGACTCAGGAAACTCTGTGTAGAAATGATTCTGACACTAGCTGATTGACCCTGGACAAATAAGTTAAACCTCTCTGGGTCTTAATTTCCTCATTTGAAAAAAGAGAGTACTAGTTGATCTCTATAAATTAGATGATACATAAGCTTTCTTCCAATTTCAACCTGACATAAGCATGCCTGGAAAATGTTGGAAGTCTCCCAGAAAGCTCTGTGTACATACCCCTTGCATTGGCCCTAATAGAATAATTCCATGTATGTTCCCCAGAGGTCTCTTCCAATTCAATCTCTGAAACATATTATATAGCTCCCCCTAACCCACTTATATATCTTTATTCTCTAAAATCAATAGCAAGCTTTTTAAAAGCTCTGTCAATAATGTTAATATAATAACACCTCATTTATCTGGTACTTCCTTGCCTCCTTAACAGCAGATAAAAACAACTTATCCTTGGTGACTCAGGGTCATCTTTATGAATAAATAAGAAAAGAGTATTTCTGTGAAAATATTAGATTTTTCTTCCTCAATCTATCTCTCAGTACAAAGGTAAACTAATCCCCACAACATCTCATGAATTATAGAGTGTAGCTATTACCCACCTCTGCTTTAAATTTTTAATACCTACTAGGATGAAACGAAAGTGAAGGACAAAACAAAAGCAGTGTTAGACAGATAACTGGGAGGCATGGGAAGAGTTAGGTTTTTTCCAATGTACCAGAAACAGACTGGTATTCAGAAGGAGACAGTGATAGATGATGTTAAAGCAGTGAATTGGTTTCTCATTTTTTTTAGGCTCATTGAATTATATTAATAAATTTAAAGAAAAATTTTAAGTCAAATATTTAAAATGTTTTTGCAGATGATTCTTCAGCAGGTTTTAACTTTTTAAACAGAAGACATTTGTATTGTCTCAAATGAAAGATTTTACTTTGGTGTACATAAAATAAATTACATAAAATGAATTCTTTAAAAACTTAGATGTTTTGGGAAAAATTAGATATTTTGAAACTCAATGTATTTATAATTTTGTAATGAAATAAAAATCATATGCTCTATTTTTCATAATCCTATGTTAAATGTCACAGTGAATAAGTCAAAGATGAGAGATTTTAAGCCAATGATCATAAAATGCTATTTATAACTTAGAATATTAGAGAATTGCCCAAGGTTCAAAGATGTTAGTTGACTTGCCCATCATTCTTAAAATAGTGTCAGTGACAAGATTTTAATTCAAGTCTTCTTGATGCCATATCCAGCTATCAATACACTATACCATGCCGCTTCTTATGATCATGATAATTTATAAGTACAAGTTTTTTTTTCCTAAGATCTTCTAAATTTTTAAAACTATATATTATAAAATTGTTATAAGGTATATAAAAGAAATAACCAAGAAGGACAGGAGGTTAAGTCATGTTAGATTATTTTATTTATTAGTGATATGGTAGTGGGCAAATTACTTTATTTCCCCATAACTTTAGTTTCTTCATTTATATGTAGTAGGGCCTACCCTACAAAGCATGCCTAGAATTGAGCTGAACTCCTCTGGGACATGTCCTGTGGGCCATATGTACAGTTCAGTGATTTAGTATTTTGGGGGGTATTCCAGTAATTTCTAGGACTCCATTGTGATATCAGGAGTAGAGTGAGGGAGACTGGGTTGCATCAAATCTGTAATAGCCCCTGTTGAGTAGACCATTAGAATAATGATTCTATCCATTGTTGTTTTCTCTTCCTTTTTCTCTCCAGGAAAGACAGCTGGTAACTCTGTATTTCTGAGATTTTTTGATATTGAGTTGTGAAGGAAACATTTCCACTCCTGGCAGTTACAGTGGCTTCAAACATATGTAATTCCTAGGTCAAATTGAGGATATGCTTTGCATCACTGGATGTATTTTTCTGTTTTGGATTTCATTCTCTGAGAACAGGTGATCAAACAGGGATCAAAAGATGTATTTTTCAGGACCTCAGAGGGTTGAGAATTCCTTGCTTCTTTAGTCCTTATAGATCACATAATGGGAAGCATCTCCTATAACTACTTTAACACTTTATGGAGAAGACCATCATAAGAAGGGAAGCAGAGATTGAATTTTAGTTGTTCCTCTTTTTAAAGATTTCTGAATGGTCAATTCTTCTTGATTCATTGACAAATCCTTTTTGACAAAAAAACAAAACAAAATGAAATACTCCTTGGCCTACCAAATGGACCAAGGTATCATTAAGGGAATCTTTTTTTTTTTTCATTTTTTTTTGCATAGAGAGATGTGGCAAAATATAATTTAAAACATGAAGTTGTTATGAGGAAGATGAAAAATTCACTATTCTACAGCCTTTAAATATCTTTTTTATAATATATTTTAAAAATTAACAAGCATTTATTCTCTCTCCCTCCCACATTACCCAAAATGAAAAAATAAATCATTGCAAAATATAGATATTCAAGAAAAACAATTTGCTATTTATTGCCCATGTCCTAAAATGCATGTCTAGTTTCTGCTTGATTTACTCTGCATCAGATCATGAAAGTCTTTGCAGGCTTTCCCAAAACCATCCTTATCACCATTTTTTATAGCTCAATAATATTACATTATATTCTTATACCATAATTTGTTTCTGTATTCCCTAAGTGATGAGCAACTCCTTACTTTCCCATTTCTTGCCACCTCAGAAAGACCTACCATAAACATTTTTGCACATATGGATAGTGATCTTCAGCAATGAAGAGAATAACCATGTCAATGAGATCCTGGTGTCATTGGAGTATTAGAATAATGGGGCATTGAATTGCCCAATCTCCTTACAACTACCTCCTCGCAAATACAATTAGGTATTCTAATCCTCTTTTTTTCCAGATGAAGGAACCAATGTTTAGGGAGAAAGGGATCTGCCCTAGATTATGCCATTAATAAATGCCAAAACCAGGGCCTGAAATATTTCTTCTTTTTCCATAGGAAGTGCTGTTTGGTTGATGTAGTAACAGTGATAGTAGTAGCAGGAGGAGAAGGAGGAGGAGGAGGACGAAGAAGAGGAGGAGGAGGAAGAGGAGAAGGAGGACTAGTAGTAACAGTAGTAGTAATAGCAAACATTTATATAGCATCTACTTTGCACCAGGCAGTGTGCTAGGTGTCTGGCAATTATTATCCCATTTAATCTTCACAACTCTTGGAAGTGGGTGCTATTATTATCTTTATTTTGCAATGAGGAAACTGAGGCAAATAGAAGGGAATTGAATTACATAGCCAGCAAGTATCTGAGGTTAGATTTGAGCTCATGTCTTCCTGTCTCTATCTGCTGTACCAAGTGCCACAGTGGATAGACTATTGGATGGAGAGTCAGATCTTGCAAAGGCAAATCTTTGCTTAGTCACTTATTAGTTGTGTGACCCTTTGGAAGTCACTTAACCTATGTAAGACTCAATTTCCTCATCTGAAAAATGAGGACAACAACAACTGTCTTCAAGGATTGTTAACAAGATTAAACAAGATAATTTGTATAAAGTAAATTGTTGCCTAAATAAAAAAAATTACTATTACTAAATTATTATTCATAAAGCTTTCTATAACTTTTATATATTTGTTGAGTCATTTCAGTTGTTTCTGACTCTTCATGACCCAATTTGGAGTTTTCTTGGCAAAGACTATTTCTTGGTAAGCCTATGTCCCTGCTTTTCTGTGGGATAAGATCAAGGTTTGCATTGCCAAATGCCCATTGTCACCTTAAGTCCTTTCATGGAAGTTGGGATCACTTTACTTTTATCTGTGAAGATTCAGCCTGAGCAATATTTGAACTATGTTTATCTATTTTCCATAAGGAATTCTGGGTGGGGACAACAGGAACCAATCAGAAACAAGTTTTGGTGAAAAGCAACAATAACTACAAGGAAAAATTTTATAGTAACATTACATATTATTCCAATATGTTAGTATTATATGTACATATACATATGTAATGCTATGTAAATAATAATAATTTTAATAATCCTATTATGCTATGTAATATTATAAAATTACACAATGTTATATAAATAATAGGGCAGCTAGGTGGCACAGTAGATAGAGTGCTAGGCTTGGAGTCACGAGGACCTGAGTTCAAATTTGGTCTCTGTGTGAGTTGGGCAAGCCACTTAATCCTGTTTACTTTGGTTTTCCCATCTGTAAAATGAGCTGGAAAAAGGAAATGGCAAATCTCCACGGTATCTTTGCCAAGAAAACCCCAAATGTGGACCTGAAGAGTTGGACCTGACAGAAATGACTGAACAAAAAAATTAATTTTAACTAACCTAATCCTCACAAAATAGATAATTGACTTAAAATATTCTTATAAAGAAACTTTAGATGAAAGATGATGGCTAATAAAGTGAGCACAATAGAATAAAAAAATGGCAGAGGTGATATAAGCTCTTCAGTAGCCATATTATGAGATAATAAACAATGGTTGTATTATCAGATATGATAAAAAGTTAAATAAAAAGTGTGGAATTATTGATAATTATTTGCAGTATAGATTTACATTCACTAACAAAAATGTTGAATGATACTGTGAGCATATAGTGTACTTTTAGATATTAGTAATTAATTAGTAATGACTGTGAAGTCATCACCATTATAAAAATATTTAAATTATGTTTTTATTGCTAAAAGTTATAAAAGTATATTCCTTATAAAGCTCATATCTGCATCTATGGTGTATAATAAACAAAATCTTAGAAGTAGAATTTTCTAATGTGTTTAAAAGCAGAAAGCTTCAGAGGAATTTGAACCCATTTGATACACACACACACACACACACACACACACACACACACATATATATGTATGTGTGTGTATATATGTATATATACATATATATATACACACACAAATATGTATACAGTACCCACTGATTAGTTTACAAGAACAACAGACAGACATTAGAGAAGAATACAATTTACTTCTTGCATTTCAACAAAAAAAAAATTAATAGATAGGACTAAAAAATGGTATTATTTAGTAAGGACCACCAGGGATACACTTCATAGATCTTAAAATGGAAGGAACTTCAGACACATCTAGTATAATCCCTTCATTTTTACAAATGAGCAAACTGAGGCACAAGGAGTGAAATGACTTGTCAAAGATTACATAGGTTGCAACCATCAGAGTTCTCTGAGTCCAGAATCATGTACATTTTACAATATTACTTCTATCTGAATCTTTGTATCATTGAGAGGTAACATTTTAATATATGATAGTTATTAAATTCAAATACAAAAATAAACTGAATCAGATGCTTTGGTCTCCATATCAGTTTTACGTCCATATTTTCAGAAATAATGGTGAATGTTCAATTAAGTTCATCTCATCAAAGTATTAAAATATTTAATAGATTTATTGTTATTATTGATATCAATACTATCTTAGTGAAAGCAATCTTGTAACACTAATAAGATTAAATTAATATATTGCTTATTTTACCTTTATTTTGTCCTTTTAAATATCTGTTTCTCTATGTTTTGAAATGTTCATAATATATTGACAAAGTAGAATATGTTCATATATATAAATAATTATACATATATTGTGGGTGCTTCATTAATTAAATGTACCCTGTGGGCACCCAAAGCCCTTATGTTAGCTTTGGTTGAGAAGAACTCATTTTCTAATATGGTATATGTAAGGCCTGCCTCCTTGATTCTGCTTAAGTGACACTAATAATATGTAAAACAGATCATAATCTCATTTTCTGTGTAAAATTTTATGGGAAATTGGTCTATCTGTATTTCCATAGTAATTATATACATTTATAACTAGGATTAGCAAAAAAATGTTTTAGGAAAAAGCACATTTCTAAGCTTTCTCCATCTTTATTGAATTATAATCTTTACTAATATAATGTTATAAGATACTTGAATTGGTCTTTGAAAGGGTTTTCCATTAGTTTTTTTAGTTGATGGAAATGACAGTTATATTTATATCTACCCATTTTTGCACCTGTTCACACATCCATGCATTCAACCAATCAAAATCTATCAATCAACAAACATTTATTAAGTACTTACTATGTGTCAGGAACTATGCTAAGTTTTGGGGATAGAAAGATAAAAATGAAAGAGTCCTTTCTCTCAAGGAACTTACATTCTAATTGGATGGAGGCGGGGGGGCATATAAATAAATAGTGGATAAAACATTGGATTTGGAGCCAGAAAGAAGTTTGCTAAAATCTTGCCTCAGATCCTTCCAAGATATATGATCTTGGGCAAGTCACTTAACCTTTATCATGCTTAGTTTCCTCATATGTAAAATGAGGCTATTGAACATGATTGCCTATGAAGTACTAACTAGATCTAAAATCTATGATACATGGTCCCTAATATATAGCTATTGAGTAGATGGAAGGTATGCTAAGAGGAGAAGGATCTAAAAGAAGCATTATCTGCCAATGTCCTATCACAAAAGAAATCCATATATAAAAGAGGTTCCAAAATCTAAGGTGATTGTTCATTATATTATGAGATGATGAAATTCCAGTACAGGTAATATTTTGGACGCATCATGTAATTTAATCTATATTTTAACAGATTATCTTGTTAGAAGAGGGATTCTAAATTTGGGGTCCATGAGCATTTTAAAAAATAATTACTATAACTATACTTAAATACAGTTCTTTCACTTGTAATTTTACATATCTTATTACGTGTATTTTTAAGTTTTTTTAAAATTTTATATTGATTTATTCTTAGTTTTCAACATTCACTTCCACAAAATTTTGAGTTTCAAATTTTCTTCCCATCTCTCCCCTCCCCCACCCCAAGATGGTGTGAATTCTGATTATCCCTCACCCAATCTGCCCTTTCTTCTCTCTCCCTCTCCCTCTTCCCTTCTATTTTCCTATAAGGCAAGATAAATTTTTTATATCCTATTGCTTATGTATCTTATTTCCAAGTTGCATGTAAAACAATTTTTAACTTTTGTTTTTAAAACTTTGAGTTCCACATTCTCTCCCTTCTTCCCTCCCCACACACCCTCACTGAGAAAGCAAACAATTCAAAATAGGTTATACATGTATAGTCATGCAAAGTACTTCCATAACAGTCATGTTATGAAAGACTAACTATATTTCCCTTTATCCTATCCCATGTCCTCATTTATTCTATTCTTTTCTTTGACTCTGTCCCTACTCAAAAATGTTTGCTTCTGATTATCCCCTCCTCCCATTTGCCATACTTTCTTGTAGGGTAAGATGGATTTTCATACCCAATTGCGTGTGTATGTTATTCTCTCCTTAAGCCAAATTCAATGAGATCAAGGTTCATCCTTTCCCCATTCCCTCTCACCTCCCTCCTCTTTCCTGCCTTTGCAAAAGCTTTTTCTTGTTTCTTTTATGTGAGATAATTTATTCCATTCTACCTCTCCCTTTCTCCTTCTGCAGTCCATTGTTCCATTCCTCTCACCCCTTAATTTAATTTTTTAGAGATCATATTGAACTCACCCATCTCTCTCTCTCTCTCTTTCTCTCTCTCTCTCTGTCTGTCTCTTTCTGTCTCTCTTTCTCTCAGTCTATGTGTATGTGTATTTGTGTGTATATATTCCCTCCATGTATTAATGTAAACAGTTCAACTAATTTAATAAGTCCCTTACTATTTCTCTTTCCTGTTTGCCTTTTCATGCTTCTCTTGATTCTTATATTTGAAAGTCATATTTTCTATTCATCTCTGGACTTTTCATCAAGAATTCTTGAAAGTCCTCTTTTTCAGTGAATGTCCATTTTCCGTCTTAAGAATTATACTCAGTTTTGCTGGGGTAAGTGATTCTTGGTTTTAATCCTAGCTCCTTTTCCCACTAGAATATCATATTCCAAGCCCTCTGATCCCTTAATGTAGAAGCTACTAAATCTTGTGTTATCCTGATACTGTTTCACAACACTTGAATTGTTTCTTTCTGTCAGCTTGCAATATTTTCTCCTTAACCCAGAAACTCTGGATTTGGTACAATATTCCTAGCAGTCTTCCTTTTGGAATCTCTTTCAGGAGGTGGTTGGTGAATTCTTTCAATGTCTATTTTCCCCTCTGGTTTTAGAATATTGGGGCAGTTTTCCTTGATAAGTTTTTGAAAGATGATGTCTATGCTCTTTTTTTAATCATGGTTTTCAGGTAGTCTAATAATTTTTAAATTATCTCTCCTGGATCTATGTTTCATGTCAGTTGCTTTCTAGTGAAATATTTTACATTGTCATCTTTTTAAAAATTCTTTTGGTTTAGTTTTATAATTTCTTGTTTTCTCATAAAATAATTAGCTTCCATTTGCTCCATTCTAATTTTTAAAGAATTATTTTCTTCAGTGAGCTTCTGGACTCCTTTTCCATTTGTTCAATTCTGCATTTTAAGGCATTCTTCTCCTCATTGTCTTTTTGAACCACTTTTACCATTTGGGTTGGTCTATTTTTAAAGTGCTATTTCTTCAGCATTTTGGGGTCTCCTTTTGCAAGCTGTTGACTCATTTTTCGTGGTTTTCTTGCATCACTCTCATTTCTCTTACCAATTTTTCCTCTATTTCTCTTTATTGATTTTCAAAATCCTTTTTGAGCTCTTCCATGGCCTGTCACCAATTCATTTTTTCTTGGAGGCTTTGGATGTAGGAGCTTTGACTTTGTCTGATCGTATAATTTGATATTCTTTTTCACCAAGTAAGATTCCAAAGGCTGATCTTTTTCTGTACTATTTGCTCATCTCTCCAGCCAATTACTTGAATTTTTTTTTAATTTACTCATTTGCTTTTAATTTACAAGATTCAGTTCCGCAATCACTTGAGTTTCAGATTTTCTCCCCTCCCTTCCCCCTCCCCATGGTGGCATGCAATCATGAATAGGATCTGCAAATACTTTCACATTGTACAATAGTTTGGTCA
>CM053586.1:53040948-53071749 GCA_028646515.1 Pseudochirops corinnae
TCAGGAAGAATTGAGTTCAAATTCTACTTCAGACACTACTTATATAACTTAAAGTAAGAGCTTTCTGTACTTAAGTTTTCTCATCTGTAAAATAAGCAAGTCAGACTTGAATGTCCCAAGGTAGCTTCTAGCTCTAAATCTGTGATTGTATGAAAATAATAGTAACAGTAAAAATAGCTAGCATGTACGTAGTGTTTTAAGGTTCACAAAAGGTTTTATAATTATTATTCCATTTTATCTTCTCAGTGATCCTGAGTGGGGGTAGGGAGCATAAGTGTTATGACTCTCTTCATTTTACAGGTAAGAAAATTGAGGTGGAAAGAGATTAAGTGATTTGTTAGTTAGTAAGTATCTAAGGATGAAATTGAAAAGGAAATGGACATGAAGTCAGAAGACCTGGGTTCAAATTATACCTCTAGGAGTTTTTTCCTTTTTCTTTCTTTCTTTTTTTTTTTTTTTTTGAGGCAATTGGGGTTAAGTGACTTGGCCAGGTCACACACCTAGTAAATGTCTGAGGCTGAATTTGAACTCAGCTCCTCCTGACGCTAGGGCTGGTGCTCTTTCCCCTGTACCACCTAGCTACCTTTTTAATTTTTTTTTTTAACTTGGAGATGGCTATTTTGGTGGCACAATGAAGTCAGAAGCCAGATTGTAAGGGGTTAAGAAGAGAATGAGAGGAGAAAAAGTGGAGACACCTATTGGCATCTCTATATAAATGATTTCTAGATCTATCTACCCCTAACCTCACTACCCAATTTCATTCTCACTTTAGCTTATGCACCAAGAACCTTGTACAATTTACTTCACTTTTCTGAGTTTTCCTTTCCTCATCTGTTAAAAGGGGTAATTATGCTTGTTTTGTACTTTATAGAATTGTTATGACAAAAGTGTTTTTTTATCTTAAAATTCTATATAAATATGTGTTATTATTGAATCAACTCAGATTCTACCTAAGCACAATTGTATTACCCAAAACTCGTCCATAGACAGGAAAAGCTCACACTACAGCCTAGCAGTCTGGTGTTAACGCTGTCCCAGGTACACACAGAATACCACTTTTAAATAAAATGATAGTATTATAGCAGTGAGCAGTTGTCATGGTTTGGAGATTAGAAATCCTGAATTCTATTTCTGGCTTTACCACTGACCGACTTTGTACAAGTCAATTAACCTCCCTGAAACAATCCTTGCTACCTTTCCATTTCGAGGTAGAGTTCTGAAGATTTATATGAATATAAATTAGTGGGAAATTATGTATTAAATGGGCTGAGATCCTAGACTGAAAGGAGAGAAAAATAAAACCATCTCTGGCACCCAGGGGATGTGCTGGTAGTCAGCGCTCCCTGAAGATTCTGTAGATGTTGCCCATTTTTATGGTATTCCACAGTGTTCCCAAGACGCCATTTAGAGCAACCCTCTAAAAGGCACATCCTATTACTTGATTAACACAGCTCATTACAAAACATCTTATTTACTGAATACACAGCAGAAGACAGACTGTGGTATGAATACCAGTTTTGCTTCAAAAGAACCAGCAGTGATTTTCACTTATGGCTAAGCACCTCTATTGATGTAAATTTCATGGAAAGAAACGCATGTGTTTACAACAGCCCTTATGCTAAAAAGCTGCACCAAACTTTCCCATCAGCCCTTCATCTAGGTTAAGTTTTGTTCTCCTAAGTTATACTTTCTCTTAACATGTCCATTCAAGGTTACCGAATGCAAAAGTAATGTGTCCATATTCTATTTTCTCTCATATAGTGAATAAATGGTGGGGAGAGGGGGAGGAGATGTTCATTTTAAAATATGAAACTTTAATTAAGGGCACTCATAAAAGGTTTGGCAAAGAACATTTTTGCAGAATGTTATTCAATGTTGCCACCTTCAGGTCAAATTCTATAATAGCAGCTAAAGCCTAAGGACCAAAGGTAATTCCAGAAAGGAATGATCTTTCCATAAGTAGACATTCAAAATACATTAATGTTTTAACATCTGTTACTATTACAGAATCCTTTAGAAGACACTTAAGGATCGAACTTGAAGAAAAGATGTTCAGTTTCTCAAGTAGGTGACTGACATTTTACTGAGGAAAAAATAAGCTAGGTGGCATAGATTTCATTTCTCCCCTTATATGCTATAATATAATGTCATTAACAAATAAAAGCAAGCCAGATAGGAGTTAGATATCTCCCCTCCCTCATCTCCCATTTACTCTTTCCTATTGGATTAATACTTTCTTGGATTACACTTTCTTACATGACAGTCTTACTTCAAGCTGTTTTGAATACTTACTATGAAAAGCAATAACATAACTGGTAACCAGGATGGTTGTTGTGCTTTTTTCCCCCTTCTCTGGTTGTAATTTCAGGCAGCATCTGTTCTATCATCCAACCCTAGGGAAACCTGGGGTAAAGGAGATGTCATTTTTTGAGCTGGTCTCCTGACTCTGGACAATACAACAGGGTTACTGTTATTGGATTATTGATTGGCAGATACTGGGATGTCTTTCCCCAAAGTTCCGTCTTCTGCAAGAAAAACACCCTCCTGAAATATAGTATTGTGTCAGTGTTCCTTTATGTCATGAAGAGGGAGAAAAAAAAAATACCGCACATTTGTTCTGGTGAGAAAGACTAGTGGATTACTTCTCCCCCTCCTGTAGGAGTGCGGGGGGGGGGGGGGGGGGGGAGACACTGAAAGAGTTATTGAACCCTCTCCTCACAGAGAAGCACTGGAGTAGTAAGTTATTGTTCATGGCAGTACAAGGAGATACTAGGAAGCAACACCAGGGGATTTTATAGATAGTTTAAGAAAACAGTCTCATTACTTTCTAATCACCCCTTCAACTATCTGGGGGAATCTTATTTCTATTCTAAAGTTAAGTGATTTCCCAGTATAACATATATAGGGATTTAAAAGGTAATTCACAAGACTTTGATCAACAAGGAAGGGAGCTTTCAAGCAAAAGAGCTAGTTTTACCATCTAACTGACATTTTTTAAATAGAGGAATTAGAAATAACTCTAACTAGAGAAGGAATATTGGTGACATATGAGAACTGGAATGACTCAAAGTAAAAGCCCGTATTCTCAGATCCAGGCATGGCAGATTTACCAAAAGGGAAGAACCACAAGATGCTGAGATCTAATTTCCATATAGATCTATAGATATAGATATAGATATGGATATGGATAGAGATACAGATAGATATAGATATATACATACATGTATGTGCACGTATATTATATGTCTTTATATGTATATATATACACATATATGTATATATACATATATGTGTATATATACACACATACATACATTTTACTTATATATTTATATTGATGGGTAGGTGTGTGTGTGTGTGTTAAGAAAAGCAACAAAGTACCCTCAACTTAATAAGATGGTCTTCAGCTTTCATCCCCCCTGGTGATAAAAGATCACATGGGTGTGCTAATTAGAGCTTGAAGTTGCTTTTTTTTAATGGCTTATTCTCCAAGCTATTTTTTTTCTTCCAACACCATAATTAATACCCTAATTACAAATTTTCCACAAAAATCTCATGAGGACTACAGCAAGTGATGTCACTATTGCGAGTACCCCCCCACCCCAGTAGTATTCTAATGGGTTGATAGTCTCAAACTGGAAAATGGTAATTAAGTATGGCCTTGTTTTTAATTCCCATTTTCCTAAGAAGGGATGCAAATGACATCCACATCTCAAAACAGCTGGGATTGTGTGACAGGTAGATTACACATAATCACTCAAACATTCTACATCAAGACAGGTTTATACTTCCACAAGCCTTTTGCGAAGCTACCATCTTCCTTACTCTTTTAGGTATTTGAGAGATCTGAATAATTGCTCCCTTAATATGACCTCACAGGAGTTTTACAGGCTTTCAAAATTAATATTTCTAAATAAATCCACACTTGAGAACAGGCACGGCAAAACAAAGTTGGCCTTAGAAAATCTGCGTTCAAGTCTGGCTCTGGCACATACTGGCTGTGTGCCCCTAGGCAAATCACTTACCCTCTCAGTGCTCTTGGCAACTCTAAGATTATAAATTGCAAAGAAGGTATCACAGCTTCTGAAAGGAGAGTTTCCTCATATGAAACCTCTCCCTGATAATGATATTATATCTCCAATTCCTAGCCCTTTCCCCTAAATTCAAATTTACATGAATACCTATTCCTAAAATCTCACAAAGAGGCAACATGATATCTAGTGGGTAAAGGATCAAAATCTCAGTCTGAAAGAGCTGGTTTCAGGTTTTGGGTCTGACACATTTCGTTTCGTGACCTGGAGCACTTAAGCTCTCAGTGACCCAATACACCTGGATTTATATAACCACATATCCACTTTACTAGAAAGGTTTTTCACAGTGGACTTTAACGAAGTAGATGAAGTCATAAGTCTGACCAAACCAAAATTAGTTCATGGGAGACAATGAAAAGCAGCATGGAAATGTAGGAGGGGGAGCATCCTACAAGGGAACTGGGGAAAGTCAATGGTGAACTTAGCCCTCAGCAATGATTGATTCAATTAATTGATCAAGAAACATTGATTAAGCATGTACCAGGTACTGTGCTAAGCACTGATTCATGGTGTACTGATGTTTCAGCATAGGCCTACATGTTCTCTGTTCTATTTTGAGTGTTCGGTTTGAAGAATCAAACACCAGGATAAATTTATCTTAAATGAGACAGCATCCAAGAGCTAGTTGAGAAAAGAAGCTAGTCTTAGAGGGCACAGCCAAATAAAGGGCTTTGTGAAGTTTTCTCAAAGGAAGGGAATGTGTGATGAACAGGGGGGAACAGGAGAGCTGTCACTTGTAATCTTGCTGTATCCAGGAGCTCAGGGTGCTCTTCAGGTGTCTGCAGAGAATCATATGATGGTAGAACTGAAAGTGACTCCAGAATTATCTAGTTCAATATTTACCTGCTCTAGATACCCAGGCACATTGGAACTAATCAATGGAAAAATATTATTAAGCCATAAAGCTTTAAGTATCAAAGGTCATTATTTCTTAAAATAGGTACATTTAAAACTGTGACCCTTTCTTCTTGCATGCATGCCACTGTCAGCTCCTGCTTCCTCTTTTCATTCTGATTTCCTCTCTCCCTTCTGATTCATGGACACTAGGATCATAGGTCTAGATTAAAAAGAGACTTCAGAGGCCATAAAGTCCAACTCCATTTTACAGAGGAGGAAACTGAGTCACAGGGAAGTTAAATGACTTACCTATATAGCACGCAGAACAATCCCTTCTTTTGACAAATGAGGAGACTAAGATCCAGGGAAGTGAAGTGACTTGTTCAAGGTCATATAGATAGCAAGCTTCAAAGTGAGGATTTGACCTCAGGTCCTCTGCTTCCAGATGTAATTCTCTGGCATACCCTTCTACGTCCAGCTTCTAAGCTGAGGCTCTAAGGTTGTATCTGAGGCTGCATAATAAATTCTACATGTCACTAGAATAGTTCACTGATCTGATGTAGTCAATACTCTTGATTGGATGTTCTGTCTCAATTAGAATTAAGAAAGATTGGGAAAGGCTTCTTGTAGAAGATGAGGACAACTTCATCTTTATGTGCCTAGAGCTTAGCACAATTCTTGGCATACAGGAAATTTAATAAAATCTTCTTCATTATTTGATCTGAAGTGTAATTTGGGCTGGGTAACGTTTTGAACCCTTACCCAAAGCAAGCACCAAACTAGAAAAAAATGTTACAATGAAATACAGGGGATGCTACAGCAAAATGAGTGCTAATCGTGGAGGCATATTTCGGTTCAAATCCTCAGTGGTGCTTGCTGCCTGTGGGACTTTGGCTAAGCCTCTCTAGTCCTTAATTATTGCCCTCATACAAGTCTCTCTAGCAGCTTGATTATTTCCTATTCATCTCGTATATGGCTTGCTTGGATGCACTTGTTTGTTCTTTGTCTCCCCCATTAGATTATGAGCTCTTTGAGGACAGGAGCCTATTTTTGTATCCCCAGTGCTTAGCACAGTGCCTCATACATAGTAGGTAACTTAATAAATGTTTACTGATTGACTGGCTGACTCTAATCTCAAGGAGTTCATATTCTCTTGGGTGAGACAATAATTACTCATATTGTTACAAAGAGCCTATCAGTGGTTCTCAAGCTGTGGGTCACAACCCCTTCGGGGGTCAAATGACCCTTTCACAGGCATCACAGGGGTCACCTAAGACCATCAGAAAACACACATTTCCTATGGTCTTAGGAACTGAGACACGGCTCCTCTATCTGTCTCCAGGTGGGTCAGCCCGCATGCTGATACGCCCACATACAAGTATTAAAGGGTCGTAGCATTAGTAAGGTTGAGAACCACTGGATTATATTGTACTTTATACTTCTAGTGTACACAGAATATATACAAAATCAATACAAGGTCATGTGAGGCATTAATACCTTGAGCGGGGAGGGGGGCGCGTCAGACAAGGCCTCACATAGATTGGGCTGTTTGAGGTGAGCTTGGAGAAAACTAGAGGTTCTAAGGTCAAGTCTGGGGGGTAAGTGTATTCCAAATATGGGGTACAGCCTATGGAAAGATATGGAGATGAAAAATAGAATGTCATGCATGAGGTACAATCAGAACTGTTTGGCCGTGCTATAAATAGCATGAATGAGAATCATTTATAAAGTCTGAACTAGCATGTTGGAGCCAACTTGTAAAGGACTTTTAATGCTAAATAGAGGAATTTACATTTAAAACTAGAGGTAATCAGGAGCCACAGATTATTACTGAGCAGGTGCGACATGATCAGACCTTTAATTACGAATATCACTGCTGTGTGGAGGATGAGTTGGAGAGGCAAGAGATGAGACAGAGTTTGAGTTTATTATTATAATCATCCAGGAAAGAGATAAGGGTCAGAACTAGGGTGATAGCCCTGCAAGTGCATAGAATGGGACAGATGAGACATCATTTCCCACTCTCTCCTCCTACCCCCTGGATTTAACAAGGCCTTGCCAAAGTTGACCCCTCTATGTGTACATTTTAATCTTCTTCCCTCCAGTCCTCTCCAAAAGATTAAACCTACAATCATCCCCTCTCTCTCCCTAACAGTTTATTCTTTGTTTTTATTTCCCTCAAACATTCTTGTTTCCACAATTCTTTGGAAAAAAAAAATCGTTACACTCTGCCATTCCTTCAAGCAATAAATACCCTACATCTTTCCTTCCTTTTTCAACCAAACTACTTGAAAAAGGTGTCTATCCTTCTTACCTCCCTTCCTTTTTCTTTCAGTTAATCCTCAACCCCTTAAATGCTGGTTTCTGACTTCGTCGTTCAACTGAAACTTTTTTCTCTCTAAAATTGTTAAATTTAGTGGTCTTTTCTGAGTCCTAATCCTTCTTGCTCTCTCTGCTGGATTTTGGATACTCCGCTCTGCCTGGTTTTATGACAATGTTCTTCTGTTTCATCTCCTCCCAGTCTGAATGTTCTTTCTTAGTTTTCTTTGTTGACACGTCATCCATATCACACCTCCTAATTATGGATGTAACCCAAATGTTCTTTCCTAAGTTCTCTTTTCTTTTCTCCCTACAGACTCTCTGGTAATTTCATCAGCTTCCATGGGTTTAATAATCATCTCTATGAAAATGACGATATAGATAGATATAGATATAGATATGGATACATAGATATATAGACACACATGTATCTATACATCTATATCCATCAATATATGTGTATGTGTATATATGTATATATATATATATGTGTGTGTGTATGTTCATATGCATATGTATGTGTATATCTGTCTATTTATTTATACACTCATACATTCATGGTGTCTAAGCTTGTAGTACTACAGTACTAACTGCCTGCTGGATATTTCAAACTAGATATGTCCCCAGAGACATCTGAAGTTCAACTGATTATCTTTTCTTTTAAACCTTCCTCTCTTCCAAACTTCCCTATCTCTGTTGAGTCGTCCAAGTTTGTAAACTCAGTATCATCCTGAGATTACATCATTGTAACCTCCCTTTCTCTCACCCCACATAACCAATCAGTTGAAAAATCTCATTGTTTAAACCTCTACATCTCACTTCTGACTCTTCTCTACTCAGTTACCACTTTAGTCCAGGCCCTTATAAGTACTTGCCTAGGTTATTGCAAGATCCTCTTCATTGCCTCAAATCTCTCAATTCCATTCCATCTTTACACTGCCATGAAAATAATTTCCATAAACTCAGATCTGATTTGATTCCCCTACTCAGTCAACTCCAAGGGCTTCCTTGTGTCACTAAGAAAAAATAGAAACTCTTCTCCTTTCCTTTTAAAGAGCTACCTTGCACCAACCTATTTTTCCAGCCACATTGGAAACCTGGTCACTTATCCCATTCCACAATCCAACCAAACTGACTTCCTTTCTGTTCCTCACACAAAATACCCCATCTCCTATCTTTCTTCCTTTCTACATGCTTATGATGTATTTCCCCTTCACCATTATCCTTTGTAAAGTCCTTGTCTTTTAATATGCAGCTGAAGCACCATCTTCTGCATGAATATGTACTCCTCCAAATGCTAGTGCCTTCTGATCCCTTCAAATGCTAATGTCTTTTCTCCTAAAGTACCTATTTATTATTTAACTATTTTGTAGATAGAACATGGGTCTAGAAACAGAAAGACTTAAGTTGAAATTCAGTCTCATACACTTGCTATCTTTGTGATCCTGGGTGAGCCATTTAATCTCTGTCTGCCTTAATTTTCTCATCTGTAAAATGGGGATAATAGCACCTATATCCAAGGGTTATTGTAGGGACGTTGCTTCATCTCTGGAATTCCTACCCTGTAGCCCTCCCTACTGTCTTGAATATTGGTACCCTGAATTATACATCAATAACTAGCTCTTACTAAAGTTATGTCGATCTACACTCCTTTGACTTTATTCACTTTCCTTTGTAAGTTTCCAAAACAAAATATCCCACTTTGGGCACCACTTCCCTATGTGTAATTGTTCTCTATTAGGATAGAAACTTTTGAGAAGAGAACCAAGGACATTATGACTGATGTCTTGACTTGTATGTAAATTAGGTTTAGATCAGGCAGAATTGCACAAAGTTGTCAGCCTCGCCTTCCTGAGTCATCAAAGTCCAGTGTGAGGACAAAAGTCTAAAGACATGGAAACAAGAGAGGACATTCCTTGCTGTCCTCAAGGACTGCCCCACTTCTCAAAGAGTTTATATCCTAATAGAGAACAATTACCCGCAGGGGAGTGGAGCCCAAAGAGGAGGGATATTTTGTTTTGAAACATATAAGGGTGTGGAAAATGCTTTGCAAGTCTCAAAATACTAAAGAAATGATCATTATTGTTATTTAATTTATTTCAACAAAAAATTATTGCTAATGACCCAATTTGTACCAATCATTGTTCTGGATACTGATGACAGGAAAATGAAGTAGTTTCTGTCCTCAAGGTGTTTTCAGTATTCTGAAGGAAAACCTCATTTACAGAGGCAAGTCAATACAAGGTATTTGGCTAGTAAAGACAAAATAGTTTCAGGACAGTGGGAGGGTATATTATCATTTGAATGACGAGAAAAGGCCTCATGTAAGACTTGATACTTAAATTAAATATTGAAGGAAACTAGAAATTCTAAGAAGCAGAGGTATAGAAGGAGATATTCCTGGGAATGATTAATCCCCACAAACATTACTATGGGGATTGTTAAAGAAGGGATTCTGAAATGGTGTCCAATTCCATTCTCATTCTATGAGACCCTCCTAATTAGTTACCCTTTATATTTCATATATTTAAACAAATCTTTTATACCAACTTCAAAATTTGGAAATTGAGTCCTTTTTGACTCACAGTAATCATGGGATTGAGTCATACATCACTTGCTTTCAATTGTGCATGCCTATTTTTAATCCATTAACCCACAAAGTTTTCATGAACTTAACTGTATCAATGACCTTATTTTTTGTCATTTCCTCTGATACAGACCATCAGAAGGCTGAAGAAATGTTGTTTTAGTTTTTCAATTCTTGTAGAATCTATAACCTAATTATTACTCATCTTCTTTCAAGTCCCACATATTTTCTTCCCTATAAATCCAGGATCATAAAATCCATGGGAATTTTCAAGGTTGATGCATTCTCTTTTCTACGAGGAGCTGATTTGGAGTATTTTTCTTCATAAATCAATTGTTTATTTTTAAAATTGTGAAATAAACACCACATTTGTACAGTTTTAAATGTACTATAAATGCTGAAATAAAATTTCTAATGGGCTTCCTTGAAGTAGAATGTGTTGTGCTCCCATTGATTTTTTCTTATTAGACCTTTGATTTTACTGGTGTAGGACACTCCTAGGCAGGAATCTTCTCCACTAATAACAATGAATAATACATCTCTTACATTCTTAGATTGTAGCCTGATGAAGTAACATTTATCCAGGGGACTTAGACCCTGGTCTCTTTCCCCCAAATCAACTCTCTATCTACTATGCTACACTGCCTTTCATTTCCTCTAATAAGGCCTTTAATTCATTTAATCCCACCTGTTTGGAGAAGAATTAATATTCATTATCATATGGAGGGAAGAACATTTGGTTTACAAATGAAAAGTTTGGGTTAGAATACTAACTCTCTTGCTTACTATACTTGTTTACGCGGGCAAATCACTTACCCTTTTAAGGGCTAAGCTTGCTTTCAAAAACAAAAACAGGAGAGGTTAGTTTAGATGACCTCTGAAGTCCCTTTCATATCTAAATCTTAAGAGATGTAGCCATAAAATCCCTGACTCAGTAGATTTGGACCAATCAAGTAGGAACATGTTTTAGGAAGCTAATTCATATGTGGAAATCTGTGGAGAATGAAAATCAAGTTCAGAAATTCAGAGAGTGTGACCAGGAATCCAAATAGTGAGGAAACAATGACTAAAGAAATTGGGGTCCCAAGTCTGTGTTTCTAAAATGCAGAATCCAGGGATTGGAAACAAGAAATCTGGCCCAAGGAATTCACTCTCATCAGGATTCCAGGACAGAGACTTTGGTAATACCCATGGCTTTATTTGTATGCCTAGAACATAAACCAACCATGGCAATTCTTTTGTTTTTGTTGTCCCAATAATTAGAGCTATACAAGTAAAATAGGTGCCTATGGAGACTATATGCTCCCCTCAATGAAGATCTGAAGGAACACAGCCTAGATTTGTCAGATATGTCTCAATGAGGATTTTTGTTTCTGTATGGGTTAAAATAAATGGTCTGTGAGCTCCCTTACAGCTCTGAGATTTTGTGACTATATTATTCTATACACTAGATTTGGAATCAGGAGAACTAGGGTCAAGTCACATCTTTGACACTACCTGTATAACTCTGGGCATGCAAAGTCTCTGAGCTGCTCTGCTTTGACATCTGCAAAATGAAAAGGTTCAAACTCTGAAATATTATGATCTCTGACAGTGCTACTGGTGAAATTCTGGCAAGAAGAGGCTAAAAGGGAGGAAGAGCAAAAGTAGATGTCAAGTTATTAGGAGAGTCAGGATGATATATAGGGCAGAATTTTGGAGCAAGAAGAAGCTAGAAAGAGGAAGAGCAAAAGTGGATATCAAGTTATTAGGAGAGGCACAGTGATAGTACAGAATATCAAAGGAATTAAATTAGCATCCTACCTCTGCCACATACTACTGATATGACCTTGGGTAAATCCCCTAAACACTTTCAGGTTCAATTTCTTCATCAATTCATAGAATCATAGGTTTTGAGACAGAAGGAAATTTAGAGGCCACCTCCTCAGCCCCCTCATTCTGCAGATGAGAAAACAGAGACCAAGGGAAGATGAGTGACATCCCAGGCCACACAGATATTATAGGGCAGAACTTTTAGTCAAACCCCAATTCCTCCAACTCCAAATCCAGCAATGTTTAGTTGAACCACACTGCCTCTCTGTTATGTGCAATTGCAACAGAAGATATCAAGGAACCCTTCTAACATTAAGCCCAATATGAATTATTCTTTCAGGGAAGGGAGGAGGAATATAAGGACTGAACACTGGAATTCTCTATGAATCATCCTCTCCTGATTGTCTCAAACTGGCCTTCAGGGAGAAAATGCCTTTACAAGCACATTCTAGGAGGAAAAGAAAAGTCCTAGAAAACTCCATCATTGATTATTATTTGGCAATCGTAAGAGCCCTGGGCTTTCTCTTCAGAGAAAATCTCCAGAGAGTTCCTGTAGTCATAAGAATATATTTGAGACCCATTGAAGCCAATAACCAGACCCAAGAGTAGCTTAAGGTATCTGCTTAGTATAATGATCACAGAGAACTCAGAGTGTTTCTATGACAATATACTGTGATTGGTAGCAATCAGGGAGCATAACACTGCCTTGGGGGTAAAAAGACGATCGTCTACAGAATCAAACACCAAACTGAAAACTGGAACCTTCAAGTCCCTTTCCCATTTTCTCACTGACTCATGGGATTGCTCAGGGAAAGTATTTAAGGTTAACCACAATTATTTTTTTAAAAAGTGAAGATTTTTTGTTGTTAATTCTTCAACCTGAGATGTTTTATTTTATTAGGATGAAACAAAGAAATTAGAGGGTTCACAGGATCCTAATTTTACAGTTGGATTTAGATAATTTAGATATGTTAATCCAATACCCTCCTTTCTAAACCCATGAGAGCAGAGCCTGGATTCAAACTCAGGTCCTCAGATTTCTAATCCCATACTATTCCCATCTACACAATGTCTAAAGGAAAGGAAAATTGAAGACAAATTACTGTCTAATTACATAGCTTATATAGAGAATTGACGGAATTATGCAGAAAACTTATAAAAGACAGCATAGCTCAGTAAATAAATGGTCAATCTTGGAGTTGGGGATACCTGTATTCCTATTCATGTCCTCTCTCCGACTTGTGCTAACTGTGTGAACATGAGCAAGTCACTTAGCCTTCCAATGCCTTGAGGAAGTTTCTAAGACTTAAGTTTTAGATAAACCATTTATATCTGCATCAGTTATGGAGAGTTTTCTGCTAGGAGTATCCTATACTGATAAAATCTTAGATCCTAATCCCTCATCTCCTTCCCCCCCCCCAAAAAAAAAAACTGAAATGGAAATCATTTAGATCTCAAAATATCAGAAAAAGAAGATCCTTAATATAAGCAATTATTTGGAATGATTAAATTCATCCAGTAATTATGAATCTCTTTTATATGTCCATGTAGACGCTACATAATTATAGAAAAACACTGTGTTATGGTAGTAAAAATAGTTAAAAGATGTTTAGCATCAAGAATGTAAGTTGCATCAATTACAAGTAGGGGTAACATGTTTTCAAAAGGTTGATAATTGTTCCTTTGTATCCTCTATTTCATACTGGATGACTAAATATCCTCACTGTCTCTCTTACTTTTCATCTGTGTGTGTATGTGTGTGTGTGCACGCACATATGCGTGTCTGCCTCTCCCTGTCTCTTTCTGGGTCTTTGTCTCTCTTTGTTTCTCTTTCTGTCTCTGTCTCTATCCATCTCTAACTAAAAATGTCCTACCTTATATAAATAAAGTTATCAGAAGTGAAAAGAAAAAAACATTGTACAAATACAAAGCATTTTCATTCAGTCTAACTCTTCTGTCCCAGGGTTTCTTTGGTTTTATATATGCTGCTATTGGCAGCCTTTGATTACATTATTCACACTACCAATAATTGCAAAAACTTTAGTTTCCTCAGTCTTTTAGAACTTTAACAACTAATAGATTCTTGCTGGGCCATTAGACAACTAACTGGTTGTTGGCTGCTGGTACTAATAAATTTTGCATGATTTTTAATTTATTGAAGATCACTAATATAGACCTCAGATATGTGATTAGTTTGAGTCTTCATTAGCCTTTGGAAGTTAATTCAGAGTTCAACCAAAAGGCTAAATCTAACTGCAAACATAGATTCTGTTGTTACTTTTCTAACTCAGATGATTGATTTTCACAGAATCATAGGATTTCAGAGATGGATAGGATCTTTGTAGACTGTTGTATCAGCAAGCACCCTAACATACCTACGGTGGCTGCTAGCACAGGTCCTTAGATCTGCTTTTCTAAAGAAAAGCAACTCAAAGTGGGTTAACAATCTTACTTTAATCAAACATATCATTTACCTAGTTCAGAGGAAAAAGTCAGCACCATGAACTTCAGAGAATACAAACACGTTACAAACACAAGTTACAAGCAGACAAAGAGACAGATCATCAGATGGGCTTCCAGTGTCTGACCATTACATCCATACCTAGGCAGTTACCAGAGAGGGAAGCACCAACATCTGGGTTTTTCAAAGGGGGGGGGGGGGGCTCAATGGCTTTCCAGAGTCTCATCTGGCCAAATCACACAACTCTTCTCAAAGTGAGCCCCAAAGCAAAGCCTCACATCAGGGCATATATACAGCCTTCTCCTGGCTTGGAGAATGTCACAGCCCTCTTGAACCACTGCCCAATCACAAAGCTACAAGGTGCAGGCATTCCTGAAAAACAAGCTTCCCTCCACAGGCTCCATGTGACCACATTCAGCCTATTAGGGGGCAGAGTATACTTTCAAATCAGGGAAGGTTCTCAGAGTCATAGCCACTTTAGCAAAGGGCCTAGGGGCAAGGAAGATCTTCAGATTCCCATAACACCTCTAGTCAAACTCATATCTACAAAAGAATGCCTTCTACAATATTCCTGGCAAATGATCATCTAGTTCCCATTGGAAGAACTCCAGGGAAGGAAAACCTACTAAGTTCTAAGAAAGGCCAATCCAACTTAATCATATCTGTAATTAAGAGGAACATTAATTTGCCTTTTTTTGCAATTTCTATTCATTGTTACTGGTTCTACTTTCCATGACCAAATAGAACAAATCGAATCCTTCCTTCAGATGTTCTTATTGTCGTTTAGTCATTTCCAGTTGTGTCCAATTTTTCATGACTCCATTTGGGGTTTTCTTGGTAAAGATATTGGAATGGCTTGCCATTTCCTTCTCCAGATCTAGTTTACAGATGAAGAACTGAGACAAGGCAAACAGGGTTAAGTGCCTTACCCAGTGTCACACAGCTAATTGCCTGAGGTGAGATTTGAACTCACAAAGAGGAGTCTTCCTGACTCCAGGCCTGGCATTCTATCCATTGTGTCACTTAGCTGTTCCTTCCTTTCAAATATTTGAAGAAAACATGCCCTCCACTGTCCTCCTACTCTGCCAAGTCCTCTCTATTCAAACCTACAAAGCTAAAAATCCTTATTTTCTTCAACAAATCTTCATCTAGCATGAATTCAAAGTCCTTGGGTGCCCTCCTCTGACCCTTTCCAATTTATGTGTCCTTACAGAGAGGTAATCCTCAGAACCAATCCTGTTTGGTCTGAATGGAGCTGAGCTACAGTCCTATCACACCCCCCTACTCCTGTAGAATGTGGCATTTGTAATGCCTCGTGCCCTCTCCCCCACCCCCAAGGTCCAATGAGTATGCTTTCTTAGCTGCTATATCATAATTGGCGTGAATATCAACATTACCTGAACTAAAAACCCACTATCTTTTTTTCTTTTTGGACAAATTGCTATCTAGCAATATACCTCTCTGACCTTATACTTTTAAAGATGCTTTCTTTAACCCTATGCATAAAAGTTTACATATTTCTGTATTAAATTTCACCTTACTCAATATCTTTACCACAGTCAGCTCATCACAAAATTCTAGGCTTGCCGCTTATCATTTGAATTATGATTTAGTTTCAGGCTGAGGTGCATGGGGTTGAAAATGAACTCTGGCTACCTCCCAATATTCCCTGATAGAAGACAAAAACAGATTTGCCTAGAAAGTCATTTCTTCCCCATGCTCTGGCAAAATCCACAGAAGTAGCATGGATGGAACACATACCCCACAGAGGTCAAAGATAGAAGCAAAGACTGGACATATAACAAAAATATTGATAACGGCACTTTTGTGGAAGACAAGAATTGGAAACAAAATGGATTACCATTATTTGGGGGGATGGAAGGAAGGTAATGGGATATTACTGTGCAGTGAGAAATGACAAATATGAGGAACTCAGAAAAACATGGAAAGTCTTGTATGAACTGATACAGAGTAGAATAAACATAACCATGAGAACAAGACATGAGACAACAATCATGTAAACAAAAAGAACACTAAGTGAGTAATTGAAAAACTGATTTCAGTTGGAAGAACAGATAATGCAACAAATACATCTCTCTCCTTCTGTGAGAGAGGCAAGGGGTTGCTGAGACCTCAGAGTGTTGTATACATTGTCAGAAGAGGTCACTGTAGCAAGATTCTTTTTTTTTCTTAACTATTTGTCTTTGTTAAAAGGATCAAAGATTTAGTGGCAAAAGGAACCTTAAAAATCATCAAGTCAATCTCTTCATTTTGATGAGGAGGAAAGTGAAGCTCATAGAGTATAGGTCATTCGTCCAAGGTCATGGAACTAGCAAGAACCTGAGACAAGATTTGAACCTGGATCTTTCTGGTAGTCCATCACTCTGTCCACTACTCCACCCTGGAGGGGTGTACTGAGGTTTTTCTTTTGTTTTTCTGTTTTTTTTTTAAAGGCATAAACTGTTTTCTTTTAAATTTTTTATAAGAAGGAGATATTTTCTATCTTTGACAAAATCAAGGACAGAAACATAGAAATGTACTTTTACGAGACATGTAACAAATATACCACATTTATTGGGAGGATCAAATGAAAGCTGCCCTTGCCCCTGCTTAGAATGTCCTTCTTTACCACCTCTGCTTTCCTTCTTTTTTCCTTCTTGTTTGCTCAGGAGAAAGTGATGGGGAAGGAATAGAAGACAAGTCAAAGAACTGAGACAAATAAAGAAAAGGAAATAATTAAGGTTACTTGGGGAGGGGCATAAAGGAGGGAGGTCGGACTTAAGAAGCAAGTTAGAGGATGAATTTAGAGAGGAAAGTTTCAGCAAAATTGGGGAGAAATTGAAGAATATTTGAAGAACAATTGCCAGGTCCAAATACTGTTTCTGATTCTATTTCCTGTTTGTTGGAGAAGAAAGCTTAAGGACAATTAGGAAAATAGAAAAGGATTAAGAAGGATAATGGAGGACTTTGGAATATAACTTGAAGAAAGTAGACTCAGGAAGAAAAAGGTAGACAGGACACAACAAAGTAAATTAGAAAAATCAAACAAGTAGAGGTTTAAGTAAATTGATAAAGTGGACTAGAGATAAGGGAATTTGGTTTTAAAATGTTTCCACTTTTAAACCAAGGAACAAGGTTGAAAATTGTAGTCATTATAGATAGTAGAAAAAATTGGGCAGTGACTTGCTTTAAGTGTGTAATCTTAGTATTTCTTCCACTGTCTAGTGACTCTTAGCTGTTTTCCAAGTATAAGCTGATCTTCCTTTGGGAAGAGAAAGGAAAGGAACTAGAACAGGGGTGGGGAACCTATGGCCCTGAGGCCACATGTGGCCCTCGAGATCCTCAAGTGCAGCCCTTTGACTTCACAGTTTAGTTTCAGTCAAAGGGTCCCATTTGAGGACCTACAGGGCCATATGTGGCTTCAAGACTGCAGGTTCCCCACCCTTGAACCAGAAGAATGCCTCTCCATATTGCAGACTGTGAGGGAGTTCCTTAAGAAAAGAGAAGGGGGTTGGTGGGAAGAATGATTCTGAAGTGAAGAGGCAAGTTACACCCTTTGTCAATGAAGAATAAGGGAGTTTGACCCAGAAGAAAAGGGCAAGAAAACAGAGGCCTGTACAACTAGATCTTAAAAACAAATCTGAGCCTCTTCCTAAGAAGGAATAAGTAGTTGCTCTAGGGAGGAAGAAGCTACTTGTTTTCTCAAGAATGATATAGTAGAACCATAGAAACTTTGAAGGGCGAAGCAGAGGAAGAAGGGAGAAGAAGGATGAATTGGTGCTTACCTGCTCAGATTTTTGCCAACTTGATAACCACAAGAGATCTATTGTCTTTTTTGGAGCACATATCCAATACACAACAAAGAACTTCAAAAGTGGTCATAGCAACTCATTTCTTCCAGTTCCCATGAGCACAAATGACGTTTCCACAGGAGCCTTAAAAGAAGCATTGCCAATGATTATGAAGTCTTGGAGAAGAAACTCAAGACCACAAAGGCACAGGTTATATCCCTGCCCCGCCCCCCATCACTTTTTGTCCTTTGAAGACAAGGGATACAGAAGAGAAAGATTAATTTGGAAAATGAACAGTTGGCTATGAAGGTGGTTTCTGAAAATGAGATATGGATTTCTGAACAACTTACAATACAGACTTGACAGATTACTGGCAAGAGAAAGAGTATACCTAAAAAAGGCTAGTATGAATATATTTTCCAGGTGTCTTACAAATATAATCAAAAGGGCTTAACACTAAAAACAGATGGAGTAGGAAAAAGACTGCTTATGAATACACCCTTCTGTGTAGGTACTGTAGAGAGCAGTCAAAAAAGAAGGAAGAAGAATAGCAGTTGGGACACCCACAAATTCACCGGAGATAAAATATTATAAAAGAGCCAGTAGTAAACCCATGGCCTTCAGTGTCTTTACACAAACACCAAAGTTTAGGCAATGACCAGGAGGAGCTTGAGGTACTAAAGTAAGGAGGTAAATTTGAGCACATTAGTATCACTAAGACTTAGTGGGATGAAACCCATGATTGGACTATGGCTTTGGACGGTAGATTTTATTCAAAATAAATAGGATAGATAAAAGGAATGGGGTGGGGAGAGGACAGTATTATATATTAATAAGTTAAAAAAAAACCATGTGAGGAAATCTAGTAACCAGAGAGGGTAAGTATGAAAAAGAACATTTGGGTAGAGGTCAAAGGAGAGAGAAACAGAAATGATTCAGCAATTAGCCTGAGCATAAGCTACCTAGTTTCCTGGAAGAATATATTAATTATTAGGAAGACCTTAGGGTAAAGACTGTTGATATATGACAGAAGGAGAGGGAAGCTCAGGAAAAAGTTCAGTCCAGCCTTACTATGGTGGAAAGCTTTCACTCCATGACTATTGATAGTCCTGACTTTATCGCCATGAACATCCATTACTCAGTTGGTCCTTCAGGATTACAGTAAGAAACCTTATAATTTTGGGGGAGTTGAAAAAAAATTGAATAAGTGATAGATGTTGATAGATGCTATCTCCAGGGATGAAAGAAAATGTTGTTTCCTTGTTCCTGACTTTCCTAAGTAGAGAGAATTTATTCAAATTTGTCTGACAGCTCCATCTGTGGAATCAGAGGATTTTCATTAGAAGAAAGTACCTCAGAGGTTATTTGGTCAAATGATAGTATTTCTACTTTATATTTATATAATGCTTTATAGTTTTTTAAAGCGGTTTTGTATCTACCTCATGAAACCTTTCAATAGGCAACAACCGATAAATATTTATCAAGTGCCATTTGAATGATTAAGCACCATATGCCAGCCACTTTGCTAAGTGCTGGGGAAAAAAATACCAAAAACAACAAAACCAAATAGGTCCTGCTTTCAAGTTGCTTACAGTCTAATGGGGCAAGACAATACCCAAAAGGAAGCTGGGGGTGGGGCCATGTACTCAACTTCGGAGCACAGTGGAGAGGTCAGAGAAGATTCAAAGTCCATGGGAAATGAGGCTAGATCTGTGCTGAGCCCCCTCCTAAAATGGAGGTTTGGATTGGTGGCTCCAAACCAAATACCAGATGAAATAGGTAGAATGTTCATTATTATGACCCCTTAACTTCTCTCTTTCTCATTGTGCTGTGCTGTTGTTGAGTTATTTCAATTGTGTCCAATTCTCCATGACTCCATTTGTGGTTTTCTTGGCAAAGGTACTAGAATGGTTTGTTATTTCCTTCTGATTTTACAGACAAGGAACTGAGGCAAAAAAGGTTAGATGACTTGCCCAGGGTCACACAGGTAGTAAGTGTCTGAGGATGGATTTGAACTCAAATTCTCTTGACTCAAAGGCCAACACTGTATGTACTATGTTACCTAGATGCCCATCTATCCTTATTTCCTATTTCTGTTTTTTGAAAACTTAGTTTATATACTACTTCCTTCAAAAAGCTTTCCTTGGTCCTTAAGAAGTATTCTCATCCTTTCATAAAGTCATATTGCATCTTGACCTTATTTCATTTTTTTTTACATAATCCTACTTTGTATTATAGTAGTTCATATATGTGTCATTTCCCTTTACTAGACTATAATGGATTTGAAGAGAGAGGATCTGTGTTCAAATCTTGATTCTACATCTTATTATTTGTGTAACCTTGGACAAGTCATTTAAATTCCCTGGGTTTCAATTACTTCATCTATAAAATATAGGTGATGAATTAGATGATCTCTCCAATCTCATCCACCTCGAAATTCTATGATCTGTGAAGAAAGGAACGCGATCTTGTTTATCTTTCATCCTATCCAAAACAGTAGAGTACTTTGAATATAGTTTATATTTAAGAAATATTTGTGAATTTTTTCCATATTTCCAAACGTCACTTAGCTAGTGTTAGAATTCAGACTAGAACCCAGGGTTTCTCATTTCTACTCCAGTGTTCTATACTCATTACCACTATGCAGGGGTGGGCTAGAGTCAGATTATACTGGTCCTAGAGGACACTGTTAAATATTCAATGTGACCATTTACACCTCACAAATTGGCAAAAGCTACAGATTGGGACTTGATTTATTGTTTCATGGATTGTCTAGACTTAAGAAAGTGTTGGAGAAAATATTAGTGCTGATTAGCCTTAAGAGCTGGTTGTTAAATATTTACTAAACACTCCTGACACTGTGTAATACTAATACTACTACTAATAATAAGTCGCATTTATATAATGCTTTAAGGTTTGAAAATTGCTTTAAAGAACTATCATTTGATCTTCACTACAATCTTGGAAGGTAAGAGCTATTATTGTTCCCATTTTATTGATGAATAAATTTAAGTAGGTTAAGTGACTTGCCTGGGATCACATGGCCAGTTAAGTATCTAAGGATTTGGTCCAACACTATTCACTAAGCCACCTAGCTGTATCTCTCCAGTCATCATCTTCACAAAAGGCTAGTCATACAATCTGTATTTAAACTCCTATAATAAGTGCTTATTAATTATAGCCCCTTCCATTAGAGACACCAATAACTAATAGAAATGTGTTCTTTTAACTGAATTAAACTTGCGACTTTCCCCTACTGGTCTTGGTTCTCACTTCTGTAATCCCATTTGTCTAACCTCTTCTCCCCACGATGACCCTTCACATAATTCGAAGACAATTATCAAGGCCCATGTCACCCCAATTCTCATTTAATGCTAACCATACCCACTCCACATTTAGAACTGACATTTATATGCTTTTAGCCCGTATTGGACTCAACTCTGCACTGAGTTAAATGTATAGGTATTTTGGAAGATAATTAACTTTTGGGAATCTCTAAAATCATCTGAGATCATTTTGTGCTTTGCCTAACTAACTAATCAAATAAAATGTGTTTTAAAAACCTAAACATTTAATTAGTATTAATACCATTAGCAAAGGAATAGAGAAATAATTTCATACACATTCCTGAGGAATTATAATCTAATCTCCCCCAGAATTGTCCCTAATCCCAAGAGAATTGAAAGTGGAGCAGAGAGGAATAACTTGCAGAGATTCACAGCTCCAGGGGCAAGATAACATGACAAAATCTCTGAGATTGCTTGATCAAGGTAGGTCAATTCCATCTATGCTCTGACTACATCTCTCCTTAAAAACTTCTCTTTCCTTTCAGTTTAGTCATGAAAGAAGGTCTTATTTCTTCCAGATCCCCTCAGTTTATCAGCAGCCAACAGAATGAACTGACCTTTCTTTCTAGTTTGGGTGCTACCTTAACTATCTACTCCTTTTAACTACTTTTCTCCTTTGTCTTTAGCTCAAAAATACTCTTGCATCAATTAGAATCTAGTCCTCCTCACACAGTCACCCTGGGTCACAAATAATCAGTCTCATGGGAAACTGAGTCTGAAAAACTTCTAATGAGGGACCACTCTTGGGATCATGGAAATATTGGATGGTAGATGAAGACTTCAGTTCTCCACCTTAGTAATTATTTTAAGTCAAAACCTGTGATTTCATTGACAAAAGGAACTCTTGTTAAAGAAATGTCCTCTGTCAAAGTAGAACAGCAATGTTTCCCTTTTCAAACTAGCCTCTAGGCCAGTGGTTCTCAACCTTCCTAATGCCGCGACTCTTAATACTCTTATGTGGGCATTTTTGCATGTGGGCAGACTCACCTGGAGATGGATAGAGGAGCCGTGTCTTGGTTGGTTCCTTAGACCATCGGAAATATGTGTTTTCCAATGGTCTTTCCAATGGTCGTAGGCAACCCCTGTGAAAGGGTCGTTTGACCCCCAAAGGGGTCGTGACCCACAGGTTGAGAACAGCTCCTCTAGGCTATATACAGCAGGGTATTTGGTCCTCTGTACTTTCATAAGGGCTTCCCCCCATGCTGAGAACATTTTCCATCCTCAGTTCCCCATTTCAAAATCCTTAACTCCCTCAAGTCCCCTAATTATTAGCACACATACCCCTCCACTTCACCAAGTGCTTATTTTGTGTGAACATTTATTTATTTCTATCTGTATCCTCCTAGTTTAATGAAAGGTCCTTGAGGGTAGGGACTGCTTTACTCTTGTATTGCTATCCCCAGCAACTTCGTACATTATTTGTCACATAATAAACATTAACAAACATTCAATTCATTTCCAGATATATCATTTTAATTGATGGCCTAGGAATCTCAATGGTTTTTTTTCTCAGATACCATCTTATTAATCTGTTTCTCAATTCCCAAATCTGTTTTCTCTTCTAAATCCCCTACTTTCAATTAGTAGCTACAATGAAAATGCTACATGTATTCCTAAGTTGTTCAGAATTCCTTCTGGTATTTGCACCACATGAATTAGATGTAAAAAGTAGTTGTTAAATAGTTGTAAGTAGTAAGTTGTTGTTAGGTTTTACATATCTTGGGAATGACTTTATCATGTCTCTCACATGTACCCTGGAAAGATAGCCAAAAGATTGTTAATGTCTGGTTTATGTACAGATGCCTCAATATATCAGAAATATCATAATGTAGTGGACAGAATGGTGGACCTAAAATCAGAATGAACTAGGTTCAAATGTTTATTAGCTGTATGACACTGGCCAAGTAACTTAACCACTTTGAACCTCCATTTCCTCATTTGTAAAATGTTGATAATATCTGTAGCACTTTAATAGACAGAGTCATGAAATAAAGTATTAGAGTCTTTTGTAAACCTTAAAACTCTATATGTCAGCTAGTATTATTGCCCCTAAACAGAAAATCATCAATAACTCTGTATTTTTCTTTGGGGAAGCAAGGTGGTCCAATGGATAGAGCACTGGGTCTAGAATTGGGAAGATTTATCTTTCTGAATGCAAATCTGGTCTTATACATTTACTAACTGTGTAACCCTGGGTAAGTCACTTAAGCCTGTTTCTTCATCTATAAAATGATCCAGAGAAGGAAATGACAAACCACTTCAGTATCTTTGCCAAGAAACCCCAAATGGGGTTATGAAGTGTCAGATACGACTGAACAACAAAGTGCTACATGGGACAAGTAGAACCACAAATTCAGTTCACTGTCTAGTAGGCATTTACAATTCTCCTTACTGTTCATACTTGGCATCATTAAGATCTCAGCACCATGTAGTATTTGTTGGAAGCCCTCTTATCCATTAACTGTGGAAAACTAATCCAATTAATAAACTGCCTCTTTTCTGTTTCTTCATTTCACTAAGGGCTCCATCACTAGAGGCTCCTAAACAAGCTTCAATGTATTTATCGAAGACTTACTACTTTTTTTCATGACATGATGGTAGTTCTTTTAGGCATTTGATCAGTTATTAACAGATTCCTGGCAATCCACAACACCAACTTAAGCAGCTCACAGCTTTCCTCTGTGTGAGCTTCTCAGAGCAATAATTCAATTACCAACAGGGTTTTATTTATTTAAATAGGATAAATTTCTTTGGTTCTCAATAGATCTTACTTTCCTGGCTATAACCACTGCTTTCAGATGTTGAAATATATGTAAAAGCATGTAAAAATAAAAGGATTTGGGCACTTATGATGTATTATGATGTACAAATGTAAGCTATTATTTTTAAAAATTGCTTTGAGTATCATTAATATAGTATAGCCCTCTATTGGCAGGAAGTTTATAGGAAGCATAAGTTTTCCCAGCTAGAGGGAATGAAGGATCTTGGGAAACTGGAATCTAAGAACTTCTGAACTCCTCAGGGAGGAGAAATACTCAGGGTTCACAATTAATTGCAAGTAGAGGGTGTTGCTACCCTGAACTGAATACAATAATGGGAATTTGGGGCTTCCCTTACAATGTGATATGCTTGATAGAGCTTCGTTGTCTATAAAGAGGGACCTGGTAAATTTATCAACTCTCCACTTCCTCCCCTTTCCTCTTCCATGGTGCTAGCAAATGGGAATGATTTACCACTAGAAGTTTCCTGCTCTCTTTAAACCTTTTTATTTGATGCCTGCACTTTCATAGAGGGTTTTAGCTCTAGATAAAGACAGATTGATTTTTATTGGGTTTTGAGTGAGGGTTTGATGTAAAGGAATGGATAACACAGGCTGGCTAGAGTAACTACAGGACAAAAAGGGAACCCATGAGAAAAATGACCCTCAATTTAAAAAGGAAAAAAAAAGAACCTACATATTAAGGAGTAGGTGATTCACTAGAGCAGTTCAATTCAATTCAACAAACATTTGCTATATACCTACTATGTGTAAAACTGTGTGTTAGACTAGAGATATTCAAATGCATGTGGAATCTCTATCAGTTTGGACATTTCTATCAAGAACAGACATCTTAACCCATCCATGCTCACCTATGCCAGTGCAGTGAACTTCCATAACTTCCTAGAAATCTGCCACAAGAGGTCTGCCTAACATGCTGGATATATTCATTATTTTTTTTTTTCTAACATCATGTACCAGTAGAGCACTCCCTATCCTCTAATCTGGGCACAAAACTATCTCACCTTATTTTTTATCATATATATCCCTGGTGACATCCTTTGCTCCTGTTCTCCAAAGTCCTCATTGGTTGAATACTACATCCTGCTCATGACCACTATATGCCCTCTGAATGAAGCTCATTTTAAGTATTTTAGGGGATTGCTACATTCCATGTCATGCAGCCAAATTGTTGGGGGTTAAAAAGGACTTTTGTGATTTCCTAAAGTGAATCCAGGACATTCTTTTCTTCCTGTATAATTATAGAAGCAATCTATTGTCCATTTATGCTGCCTGTCCAAGTTATAGAGATACAAATTGATAGATACAGAGATGGATATGTGCATATGCACAACCTATACATGTAAGCTTAATTATACGTGTGCATGTGTGTGTGTGTGTGTGTGTGTGTCTTTGAAAGAGAGAGAAAGAGAGAGAGAGAGAGAGAGAGAGAGAGAGAGAGAGAGAGAGAGAGAGAGAGAAAGAGAGAGAGGGAGAGGGAGAGATCTAAAGGCTGTCCATGCAACTGTGAATCATACTCTGGGAAATAGATTTATGCATTTGTTTTTGCCTGTGATGGTGGTCAGGTGCTGGGCATAAAAATATAAAAACAAAACAATTCCTCCTCCCAAGGATGTTACATTCAACTTCCATTTTAACATAATCCTGCCTAGAAACAGAATAAATGTAGAATAGAAACCTCTAACGGTTCTCATCATCCAAAAGAGTACATTTTGTTGTTGTTGTTGTTGTTATGTTTTGGCAGAGATCTGTGATTTTATCTGTGCAGAAAACTCCTAGAATGAAAATATCCTTCACGAATATGGATTGACAGCTGTTCTGTAATTTTTAGTTTTAATGAGCTGGCTGAGGCCTTGAGAGGTTAAGTGACTTGCCCAGAGTCTCACCACTAGTATGTGTCACAGTTAGGATTTGAACCGGGGTCTTCCTGAATCTAAGACCAACCCTCTTTACACCACAACTTGATGCTCCCTTAAAAAGCTAATTTAGCCTTTCAAAATGCTTCAAATATTTGGAATTATTTGCTAAGTGAGAGACACTGATTCTCTAAAGTTTTGGAAACATTTTTTATAAAAAGCCAGAAAAAGAAATAATTGAGAAATACTGGCCCAAAGTAAAGAAACACATATTCAATTTCAGATTCAAGTAACTCAAATTCAATGAATGTTTATCATGCAATTACATATAGGTTTTGTGAGGACATAGAAGAGCATAAGGGACAATCTCTACCACCAAAGCACCAAGGTTACCATTATCACCCAGTTTCAAGAAACAAAGATAAAACATGACCTGGCTAAATTTTATAATTTAACTGCCTGCAAAAATTACACTCTTTTCAAAGGAAGATCTGGGGGTTCTTAATTTGAATTATTAGGCCCAATCCTCTCCTCTTATCAGATTCAGGGATTAATTTCCTGAACAAGTAGGTGCTTTTCTAAAACATTCATTCATAGCACAATAGCAAAACTGCAAATCCCTTAAACTCTTCTTTAAAAAAAGAAAAAATCCTCATTATTCTTGACAAGATTATGAAGGCCTGTGGGCTTCAACACATCTGTTTTTAAAAAGTACGTATCATTTCTAATCCAATTACAACACTACCAAAAGGAACTGTGACACAGTGGTTCTTCAGGAACATTTGCCCCAATACTACTATGGAGAGATCTTCAAACAGAACAGAAAACAGACTGCAGGTACCATGAAGCCCATAGTATTATACTGGGGAAAGAGAAGTCTCATTACATTTGGAGAGAGAGAATTGACATAACAGGTGCTGAACAAAGAGTTTAAAAATTTTTAAAACAGGCAGAAGTAGCTGTCAGAATGAGAAAGGAGAAGGGAAAAAAATTGAGAAATTACTGATGAATGGAAAGACAAAACTGAAAATCTTGATTAATAACAAGAAAATTGGTATTTGGAAAAATCTATACTGACTACAGATAGGCTCAGTATGCGCAACATTAATGAACCAAACTGAAGGGAAATCTTGCAATTTGCCTAACTTGGATCTATGTTATCCTTCAATTAATTGGGTGCACAGTTTTCTGACATATACATGTAAATGATGAAAGAATGATCTCAAAAATTCCTAAGTAATTATGTGCTGTGAGAGGATAGGACTATATAAAAACTGCATTCTTTGGTCTTTTACCCTTTTCTGAAAGAGGTCTAATGCCTGTAAAAGATGCTCACTTGTCAGTTCTAAATAAGTAAGCTCTCTATTAACCCAGAAGGCAGGTATGGAATAGCAAAGAACATGTCTATGGCTCATGCTAGTTGCATGCACATATACACATATTCCAATGCTGCTTCATTATACAGGACCACTTATAAAGTGTGAACACATTGAAGCTTCCTCTCATTTCAGTCCTTGCTTCTTGGTTGACAGGTTCAAGGACAATGCTAACTGAACATGAATATAATCCTTCTAGCTCAAAGCAAATAGGAAAGGATTCTTCTTGTACAGTGGAAAATGGGCAACAATTATGATGATGGCTTAGAAAGACTAATTCATGTCTTCCAAATCAATTAATAATAATAATAACAATATGAAATAGCACTTATTATATGTTAGGCACTGTGCTAAGCACTTTAAAATTATCATATCATTTGATTCTCTCAACTTTGGGAAGTAGGTATTATTATTATTCCCATTTTATAGATGAAGGAACTGAGGCAAATAGAAGTTCAGTGACTAAGGGGGTGGCTAGGTGGTGCAGTGAATAGAGCACCAGCCCTGGAGTCAAGAGGACTTGAGTTCAAATCCAGCTTCAGGCACATAATACTTACTAGCTGTGTGACCTTGGGCAAGTCATTGACCCTCAACTTCCCCTATGAAAGGCAAAAAAAAAAAAAAGAAGAAGAAGAAGAAGTTAAGTGACCTTCTGTAATGTTAATGGAATAGGAAGATCTTCCCCACCCATTAATAGGCCTAACACATGGAGCCTGTGATCACATGGAGCTCAGTATGGAAGGAGCTTGCCCAAGGAGGACAGAGCAGAGTGAGAGCAGGCAGAGCAGAGAGAGAGAGAAGCAAGCTGTGAGTGGGCTGAGGGAGGAACTTGTGTTTGTTGGGAGGCCTAACAGAAAGAAGGTTTGAGATGTCTACGCTACCTGCATTAGTGATAGATACCATGTTAAATCTTACCTCCTGGTATCCTAATGATACTCCAAATGAACATTTTGGTTTTGCCTTTGAGGAAGAGAGTTTACTATATTTTGTAAAACTACCCTGGAAATATCCATGCATATTCATAGTGGCTGCTATGGGTATGGTATTGGCATTATACTTGCCTAAGGTCACATAGCTAATATGTATCTGAGACCAGATTTAAATTCAAGTATTGCTGACCCCAGATCCAGCACTCAATCCACTGTGCCACACTAACACATTAACAGCTCATAGGTATAAAGAAATATATATACATATATATACATATATATGTGTGTGTATGTATATATGTATGTGTATCTATGTGTGTGTATATGTATATATGTGTGTATACATACATACACACATATATGTATAAATAAATATATATATATGTATATATACACATACACATTTTCCCATTTGACTCCCAAAGGAATGTCTGGGGTAGATACTACATATGTTAATATCATCATGTTGATTCCAAAAAAAAAAAGAAACAGGAACTAAGAGATGATATAATTTGACCAAGGCTGGTCCAGAACTCAAACCTAGCGAGACCTTTTGACTGAGTATCAAATCTGTCCTATTACTTTATCCCGCCTCTATGAATAAATGGCAGGTATCTATCTGCTCCAAAATGATATCTGACATTTGGTATACAACTTTCCTTTCAGTGCTTCCAAGGCCTGAAAACATGGCATGGAAAAAGAAACCTTCCTAACAGGAAGCTCAGGTGTTCAAGTATTTGAAGAGTCTAAAATGAATTAAAAGAGCATAACATCCAACATCTACACACTCTCCATGAGAGCTATAGTTCTGGAATAGCATGTTAGATATTTTACTTAAGACTATTAATATCTAAAATCTTGACTTTTCTTCTAAGATTACCTGGATCTAGTGTAGAGGAAAAAACATTTTTTTAATTTTAGAAAAATATAAATTGTAAAATAAATCTGAGATAGGAAGGATGATGTTTTTGTTTTGGTTTTTGTCCCCTCCTATTAAAATGTGATCATTGTTATCAGTTTCACTCCAACAAAGAACTGTATTTTTATTTTTATCTATCTATCTATCTATCTATCTATCTATCTATTTAACACTGAAAATTGCTTTTTAATGATAAATTACAACTCAGACACAGGGCAGGTAATGGAACAAGAGCTAGATTGTCTGTGGGCTTGCATTGTGTTGATGGTCTGTGGCTCCCCACCCAAGGCCAGGTCTTCCCCAGAAGCTCTCAGCCTTGGGTACTGGTGATCTGGGAGTGCAACAGGACCTTTTTGTTGCAGCAGAAGCAGTAGGGTGACTCCTTTAAACAGTATTGCTGTTGCTGCTGCTGTTTCTTGGTGGCTGCCTTGCTGGCCAGGTCCTTGGCCTTCTCAGTAGCTGCCAGAGCAGTTTCCTTCACCTTTTCAGTTGCTTCCTTCTCTGTTTCAAAAAATGTCTTAGAAGGAGCTTCACCTTGCAATTTGGCCAGGATGTACTCAAAGCCTTTGATAGTCTTGGTCACATCACTTTTGAATCTAGCTAGGCCAAACTCCTGCACAACTCTGAAGACTCCAGACAAATTGAAGGAGATCCGGGCCTCCTGTCGGATTTCAGTCCAGCGACAGTTTTCAGGGTTCATATAGTAAATACATCTTTCCTCCACCACCATCAGCCAGGCATGGTTGATGTTCCAGATGAAAGTGGTCATGGTCTGGTTCTGTGGGTCCACGATAGAGTACTCAAGGATGTACACCGACTGGGCTACACTGGCAGGAAAGAAGTGCTCTGTCCAGCAGGGCATCGTGCTAGTCTTCTTTAGGAGCCTCCTGGACAGCAGCTTCTGATCAGGAGTTACCTCCCTGTGCACCATGTCCTCCATCAGCACATGCTTGCTGTAAGAGGATTGGGGTAACGCTGCCAAAAGGCAGCAAACACTTGGTCCCAGGAGCTCCCAAGTATGCTCTGACCCAAGAAATACTTTACCTTGGTCCCGGAGGGGATCGGGGTCGGGGCAGTGTCAGGGAGCGCTCAGCATCGAGGGTTAGGGGGAAAGATGGGTTGCCGGGCTCACGCTCTCTGACACCGTCCCAAAGCCGTGGTCGCCTCCACTGCCACCACCGCCACCACAGCCGTCGCTGCTGCAGCCATGAGGACGGGTGTCCAACCACTACAAGAAATGTCTTTTTAAGTTGTGCTAATCATGTATGGTTCTCCTATATTTTTTATTTAGGGGGGGGAAAAACTATTGGGAATGTCTTGGGAATTTTAAGTCTTCCTGCTCTCTACCTTCAGGCAAGATTAAGCCTATATTAACTTGGATGAAAATGTCTGAAATCTTAGAAAGCTGACTTTCAAAATAGAATTCAGCTCAATGTTTCTTGATCCTTCACAAGTTTCCAAAAACTATTGTTGAGGCTAAGGGAAGATAGTTTATAAAAGGCAGAAATTACTCTTACTTTGATTAGTTTAAAATAGCGTATAAACAAGGCAAAAAGCAAATAAAATGATTAATTACATTCAAAAATATATTTGTGACACAAATATATACATATTGATTATTCCTCAAACATATAAAGGGATACATATTCCTTATATCTCTTAGTCCACATCACAATTCCTTGAAAATTGTAAACAAT
>CM053586.1:53072249-53102915 GCA_028646515.1 Pseudochirops corinnae
CCATTTCCAATTTTTTTTTAATATAACCTGCCTAAGGACAGACAATAAAGTTTAATTCATGACTCATGGAGCAATAAAAATAATGAAGGAAATATACTTTTTAAACTTTTCTTTTTAAAATATAATATCCCTGTTTTATTTATTTTACTTTTGAATTCAATAAAACTTGTCTTAAGTTACATCCATTTTTTTTCCTGAATCAAGTATATGAATAAATTCCTTCTTCCATCTTCAGATAAGCTGGTTTCTATGCAAATGGAGTAATATTACATATGGACAATGACATTCTATCTATAACTATCCTATCTACATCTAAATTGGAAGAGTGCTGAATCTCAGTGCCTGGAGGTTATCACCACTGCTTCAGTATTCCAGTGGTTCTGTGATCTCATCAGTGTTGGCATACATTCAATCTTTCACAGAGAATGTACCCAATGAGCTGGAGGTTTTCCTGTCCATCTCTAATATTTCGTGTGTATCATATCTGTCATTTTTTTCCTTGCTACTCTTTTATCACTTCCCTTTCCAGTCATACAGTACCTTGATATTATTTTTAATGCACTTCTCATAAGCAAGGAATTTTAATATGCTGCAACCTATTGACACCCACTATATGACTCTCCTTTGCACTTTGGGTCACCTGCAATTTTGATTCTTCTGAGATTGAGAGACTTCATGACTCACAGTCACATAGTATCACTGTGAAAGATGTCAGTGTTGAAAAGATGTTTTTGTGGGGCTGGGGATTGGATGGTTATGTATGTGTGAGAGTAGATGTGAAGAAACAGCTTAAGATCATTGTAAATGCTTTGCAATTTAGAAATCTGGTACAATCCACTCTCTTCCAACTATTCAGTTCTAGATCAAAATCCTAAGAACTTCTCTGAGATAAGCATACCGACAGACTAACAGAATGGGCTATCCACTCAATTGGATACTACAATCTGGGCAATAAACATTTTCATGCCTTCATTTTCTTTTTTTCTTCCTATATTATAAAGGATCCGTTCTTCTGAGTGGTCACGAATCTTTTGGAGGAGGCCCTGCAGTACTCTTAAGTTTGATGCACGTAATGAAGACAACCCATAAATAAAATCATTGCTTTGGAATCATTTTCATATATATAATTTCATTGTATTTGCAAATAGTGGAAATGCTAGTTAATAGAGATGTATTGTTGGTAGGTACTCTGTTTCATTCATTGGTACATAATTGCATTTATATTGCTTCTTCCTCATCTAATTTAGATCACAACCTTTTCACACTGTTTACTATTAAAACAATGTCAGATATATTAACTTTTATTTGACTAGATTATTCCTATGCTCATGCTATAGTTCTCATCTTATTAAAAAAAATAACCAACATTTATATAATCCTTTAAGGTCTGTAAATCATTTTACTGGCTTCCTTTAGATCCCAGCTAAAGTTGAACATTCTGCAAGAATTTGTTACCATTTCACCTCAATTTTAATGTCTTCTTTCTGTTGGTTATCTCGGTTTATGTTGTGTTTGTACATAGTTTTTTACAAGTTACCTCTTCTCCCACCCTCATCAAACTTTGAGGTGTTTTGTTTTGTTTTGTTTTAGAAACAAGGACCGGTTAAGGTTTTTTTTGGCTTTTTTTGGCGGGGCTTACTTTGTACCCTCAGTGCCTGGTACATAGTAGTACTCAGTAAATGAATTTGATTATCAATAAACCAAATAACAAGCATTTATTAAGCTCCTATGAGGTTCTAGGCCCCACATTAAGGCAATGGGGGTAAAAAAGACAAAGATAAATGTACCTGACCTGGAAGAGCTTACATTCTATCAGGGGAGGCAATATGTACATATAAATATATACAAATATATACAAAATGAATAGGTTATTGGGGAATGAAAAGTATCAGCAACTCTAGTAATCAAAAAAATATGTCACATAGGAGGTAGAATCAGAACTAAGCTTTGAAGAAATCCAGATTCTAAGAAATAATCAGACAGCACATTTGATTTTCACAACAGTCCTGAGAGGTGTTATAATCTTTATTATCCCATTTCACAGATGAGGAAACTGAGGCTGAGAGACATTAAGTGACCTGGCCAGGGCAACACAGCAAGTATTGAAGCAAGTGTTCTCAACCCCAAGTCCAGCATGATAGCCACTAGCCGGTAGCCTCTCCTTATTAAAGCCTGATTTTCTCTCATGTTAAAAGCAGCTAGGTGAAGGCAGGGAATAGAATATTGGAAGTAGAACCATAAGTGCTGAGTTTAAATCCAGCCTCAGAAGTCTACTAGGTCTCTGAGCCTGGACTAGTTACTTAACCTTTATCTATCTTGGATTCCTTAACGGAAAAATGGGGAAATGATCCAAAGTTGTCAAGAGAATTGAGATAATATTGTAAAGCACAAAGTAGATGCTTAAGAAATGTTTGCTCCTTGACCACCAACCTTAAATATACAATGCATTAATTAACCTATTGAAGGGATACTTTTTCAAAATTAACATTGATAAGAAAAGCATTAATGTATTACTTTGCATTGCAATAAATGCTAATATTTAATATATTAACAATCCCTTAAATACAGCCACCATTTTAATAAACAAAGTATGAAAAAAACATTAAGTATAAGGTTTTTGTTTGGTCTCTTCATTGATATAGTTGATTGATACTAATAATTACATGAGAACTAAATAGAAAAAGTAAGATCCCAGGATTATAAATTTCAAGTTGGAAGGGGCCTTAGAAGTTACATAGACCAATCATTTGATTTTACAAATGTAGAAACAGAGGTCAAGAGTTTCAGTGACTTGAACAACGTGATGAAGGAATTAATGAAAAAAGCTAGGATTAAAAATTCAGTCCTCTGATACCACATGGTATAATTCTCATTATACTACAAGTCTTCTTTCTAATTTGAAAAGGCTTTGTGGAAGAGATTGGCCTTGGTCTGATTTATAGCAGTAATAAGAAAAATGTAAAAGAATGACATGAGATGTCTAAAGGGGTTTTTCTGAGGGAAAAACAAAGAAGGAAAACATGGTGAATCACTTTGTAGAAGTCACTATCTCAAGAACTCTTAGTAAATTAGCCTTCCTGGGGAAAGCTGGTAAGGTCAATTGGAGCTCAACAAATTAGTTCATATGATACAGGGGAATGCCAGAATTAAAACTTTTAATTTGTTGTGGTTAGAAAGGAAGAAATTAAAGTAACTTTGTTTTAAAAGAGGAGAGTGATGAAATCAGTGAGTAGACAATAGGGAAAGGAACTCCATTAGGAAGGATGGCGGGGGGGGGGTGGGGGAGAAAGATAGAGAATTATCTAGAAATGACTATGGTATATAAAACCAAAGGAGCTAGACAAATCTTATTTCCATTTTTGACAGGGTTACTTGATCATCAAATAGGGATATGCTGTAATGTTATGTATGTTATCAAGATTTAGCAAAGCATTTGAAAAAGTATCTCCTACTATTATAACAATGGTGGACCTCTTCTGGCATCACATGTATCATTGGAAGGGCCCCAGTTTCAACAACAACTTCCATCACTGGAAGGAACCTAGAGTAGAAAAAGAGTGTCCAATCTTACACTAGGATATTGAAACAGATAGATATATATTAAACCATTGATTCTCATTTTTTGTTGTTTATCTCAAGACATCTTTACACTCTTAAAAATTATTTATGACACCACTCCCCAAGAAATTTTGTTTTTGTGAGTTATATTTGTCTCTCTCTTCATAAGAAAGTAAAACATCTTAGTATGATTATAAATGAGTTTTTTGCACCACGCTTTGAAAACCCTGAGCTAGATAACCTAGATTTTGAATTGGGTGGATTTCAAAGAGTAATCATTAATAGTTCAATGTATACACGGAAGAACGTCTCTAGTGCACAACTGAAGGGATTTCTGGTTGGCTGGCCCTATACTAGTCAACATTTCTATTAATCCAGATAAAAGTATAGAGGATACATTTATCATATTTGAGAATGAATAGCTGGAAGGGACAGTCAACAGATCTGATAAGTGTCAAGATTTTAAAAGGTCTGAAAAGGAGTCTAAATTGAATAAGATGGGATTTTGATAGGGACAAATGCAAAGTTTTTTTATTTGGGTTCAGGAAAGAAATTTCACAGGACCAAGAGAAGGAGCTCATGATTTTACAAGGATTTCAGATTTCTTGGGGAAAATGTAGAGGATAACATCATCTATATTTTTTGTGGGCCACCTGAAATCCTTTGGCATGCCCACAAGCAACAGCCCATGAGCTGCAGGTTGTGCAGGCCTGATGTAGATCATTTTTTGAAATAAGATGTCTAGGCTCTTTCTTTGGTCATGCTTTCGGGTAGTCTAAAAATGCTTTAATTATCTCTCCTTGAGCTAATTTCCATGTCAGTTGTTTTTCCAGTGAGATAGTTCACATTTTTTTCTTCTTTTTTTTTTTTCATTCTTTTGGTTTTCTTTTGTTGTTTCTTGATGTCACATGGAATCATTAGCTTCCATTTGCACAATTCTAATTTTTGAAGGAATTATTTTCTTCAGTGAGTTTATATACATCTTTTTCCATTTGATAAATTCTGCTCTTTAACAAGTTCTTTTCATCAGTAAATTGTACCTTTTTTTTTTTCCTATTTGGAGAATTCTGTTTTTAAGATATTACTTTCTTCTGTATTTCTTAATGTCTCTCTTACCAGGTTGTTATTTTTTTCATACTTTTCTTCCTTTGCTCTCATTCCTTTACCTATCATTCTTATTTGATTTTGAAAATAATTTTTTAGCTCTTCCAGGAATTCTTGTTGGCCTTTTGCCCAATTCACATTTTTCTTGGAGGTTTTGTTTATAGCTGTTTTGAATTTTTTGTCTTCGGAGTTTATGTGACTCCTTGTAAGTTAGGGGCTCAAAAACAAACTCCTTTTATATTCAGTATTTAAAACCCCAACCCTACCATTCTGAACTTATTTACCTTCCCTTCACACACTCAATGGCTCAACCAAACTATTCTTCTTCCTGTTCTTCAGAAATGATATTCTACCTTTACACTGACTTTCTTCTATTCCAGGAATGTCTCTTTACTATCTCTTAATATCCCTAGTTTTGTTCAAAATTTAATTCAAGCTCAACTTTATGAGTGCTTCCTGATATGCCCAACTGTTAGTCCCCCCTACCCTACTCAGAAAACACCATCCTTGCAATATTATATGTCTATGTATACACACACATATTTCTATGCACATGCATGTACATATGCATAGACATATGTGAATGCACATGTGTATATGAAATTAAAACAAGACAATTTTAATAAAAATAAATACACATGATATTTAAATAACTATATGCTCATAAAATATTTTGTATTTATTTCATATGGTATGGATATGCATATGCTCATGTGTATATACATGTACATGAGTGTATCCATGTAAGCATATACATGCACAGTTATGTGTACTGCATATGTTTTTATATGCATTGTATATGGGAAAAAATACATTATTATTTGTGCTTACATGTACACATAAAATCATATGCACATACTGTTTCCCCTACTAGAAAATACATTCTTTGAGGGTAGGGAATAGCTTACATTTTTTTCTTTGTGTGTTCAATGCTTAACATAGCACATGGCACAAAGAAAGCTATTAAAAAATGTTTATTGACAGGCTGAGCAAATGATTGGTTAATTAGAGGAATTCAAAAGCAAACTGGTCTGCCTCAGGAGATAGTACTTTCCCCTTTCATCACAGGTCTTGAAGCCAAAGCTAGAAGGGCCCTTGTCAGATGTACTGTAAAAGTTATTCTTAACTCAGTATGATTTAACTACATGCCTCTGAGGTTCTTTCCAACTCTTCTGAGATTCTAAGATTACTGTCCCAAAGAATATACTCTCTGCTACAGCTTGATAAGAGCACAGATAAGGTAGTTCATTTAGAAACAATATGAGGAAGCTAGGAATTTTCATCTTTCTTGAAATGAAAACTCCATAGTTAAGGTTTATTATTTCATTTGTTCATTCCTATCCCAATCACCCTTCATCCTGAAGCTTGTTTCAGCCTAGCAATGGGCAAATTGGAAGTACCCTCTGTCCCTGTGGCCTCTAATTGGATAGTTCCTCCTGGATTCTCCATTTAAAGAGGGATCAAGCCATGCCTTCTTCCTTTTTAGAAAACACTCTAGATTTTCTCTACCATGCCTTTTTAGCTTTCTTTCATATGGTAGGTTCTTCCCTTAGACTATATGTTCCTTGGGGGCAGGGATTGTCTTTTTATTTGTAATTGAGAGAAATAATTACAGTTCTCTTATGTTAATAATCAATTAATGTCAAGGAACCCAGAGTTTGCTCCCTTTCTATTTCTTCATTCTCTACTAGATCAAAGCAGCCTCTGAAGGACAGGGGTGATAGTGAGGTTGGTTAATATTCTCCTTAATCTTAGGCAAGACCAGCCCAACTGGGACATAAGTGACTTGGGTAGAGATAAATACCTTTGTCTAGATTGCCTAAGGCAGGGATGGTCTGGGTAGACATGAGTAAGAATGACATAATTAAAGTCATGTTCCCTAGCCCTTCATTAGAATAATCCCACCTCTCATTTTAATATTCTTGTTTTCATGAATTATTAACCCATCAGAGCTGATTTCCTCCTGTTGGAAACCTTTGCTCTTCCAAGGGTATTTAAATACCTGGCAGCCCCCAAAGCTTGTTTTTGGTTCCCAAGAGTGCTGCTGACCTCATTTTATTAATTATGTGCTAGCCATAATTAATAAATTGAATATTCATTACCCAGAAATTATGTCTCTCAAACTTTTCATTTGCCATGTATTTATATTCTCAGCACCTAGCACAGTGCCTAGCACATCTTGACTGACTGATTTGAACAATGGTGAATTCCCAGTTTGGACTCCTACTCAAATGTAACTACACTTGATTTGAGATCATATGTAAATTATATTGGAGATACATTGTTCTTTTTCTAACATACTACCGTACATTAGATAATCCAAAGACTACCAGCTCTATCATGTCCTACTAATCCAGAATGATTTTACACGTAAGCCTGTGATATAGTCTATATCAGAGATTCCTAGTCTTATTAGATTTTGGACATATTTGGCAATTAGGTGAAGCCTATGGACCCATTCTCAGAGTATTTTTTTTAATCCTGCTTTAGTAGATGATAAATTTCAATTAGAGTCTAGTGAAAATAAAGACACTTTTTTTTTTTTTTTTTTTTTTTTTTTTTACCATTTGAGTTCACAAATTCCTTGAAATTTTTCCATGGACCTTTCAGGGATCTCTGGACCTCTGGAAAAAAATCCTTGGTCTATATGGTTGTCATCCAAGGGTCAGCCTCACCAAGTCAAACATCATGATAGGTGCTAAGAATACAAAAACAAAAATAAAACAGCCACTGACCTAAAGGAGTTTGTGTTCTAATGAGAGAGACCACATGCATATATATGGAGTAGGTGCAAGGCAATCTTGTGGAAGAAGGTTCCACAACCTGAGATGGGGGAGCAAGCAGGTTTAAACAAAAAAGACATCATGTAGAAGGTAGCACTGAATCTGAATTTTAAAGGAATCCAGGCATTCCACAAGGAATGAGGAGAAAGAGTAAATATTACGGTATGGAGGGACATACAGAGACAATTAGATCCAGGAGAATGACTATCATGCACAAAGACAAGTAAGAAGGTCACTTTGGCTATACTAAAGAGTTCAATGAGGGGAATAATGTGTAGTAAGTTTAGAAAGGTAGGGTAGAACTAGATCGTGGTGAGTTTTAAATAGAAAACAGAGGATTAGATGATGGAGGTAAAAAGGTATCCCTGAAGTTGAGAAGGATTAATACTAAAATACTAAGAGTAGTTCATGTGGCACTTCATGTTTCCAAATCACTTTGTGTTCATTATCTCATTTGTTCTTTATGACGACTTTATTAGGTGGATACTGCTGTTATCCAATTTTACAAACAAGGAAATTGTTTCAAATAGGTTAAATGATTTAAGGAACAACATAGCATGGTAGAAAAAGCAATGGATTTGGAATTGGAGGACCTGGGTTCAGATCTGATACTACTACCTGTGTGACCTTTAGGAAGCTACTTTCTCTCTGCGGCTCAGTTTCTTCATCTGTTTAATAAGATGACCTCCAAAGTCTTGTGCAGGTCCAAATCTATTAAACTCTGACCTTAAAAAATCTATGACTTGCCCAGAGTCATATGGTTAATAAGTACCTGTGGCAAGATTTGAACACAGTTCCTCCTAACTCCAAATCCCGCATTCCTTTCTCAAAATTTCAATGGTAGGAAAATCGGGCTATGGTTCCAAACCCCTAGAATTATGTATTTCCACTATTAAAGTATGTTCCCTAGTCTTCCAAAGTAGACTTTTCTCTCTTAATAGTAATGGCAAATTCATGCACAGACATGTTTCATTAATATGTGATAGAAATTTGATGCATTTGTGTCTCCTTAATATTACTGCAAGTTTAATGCTTATTATTTCTCCCATTACTGCAAATGGAAGCTTCATGCATGCCTATCTTTTATGAACACATTTGTCAAATTTTAATGAATAGCATGTGCTTGCAAATGAGTAATATTAATGAGAACTCTTGGTGGGCTATGTAAGGTGAACATATTTCATTAATATGTCTCATTTAAAATTATGGAAAACTTGGGTACCAAAGTGAAATCTTCCCCATGGCAGCTTAAATATATTCTGACAGCTCTTATTCAGGTGCTTACCTAGGGCTTACATGACCTTGCCTGAAGTACATAGGTCTCCTTTTTTAATGTAGATGGATCATCCTTAAAAGGTTTTCACATACATTGAAGGCAAACTGGCTTTTTCTCCAAGAGGAAAGCAGAACATTATGGCATTCTGTATTATGCTCATTATTAGGGGATAAAAAATAATTTAACTTTTCATAGGAGGGCATGATTAGAGCCAACACACAACTCATGATTCCCCCAAGACCCCTAAAAGCTACTACACTAGGCAGTCCTTAGTAGAGAAGGCAAGGGAAAACAACAACAGAGCTGGCTCCTGATGTGTTTAAAGTTCAGCAGCATCCCCTAAGGAAAGACAGAGTCCCCAGGTAAAAAGCTGAATAGTTCCCAGTACAGACTAAAAGTTTAGATGGAGGAGAACCCTGACCTCCTCATCATTAGATTTCTGTAAGGCAGCTGTGACAAGGAGAAGGAGTTTTAGATTTAATTTCAGAAGATGTGGATTCAAGTCTTTCTCACTGTTCCATGTCACAGAGCCTCTATTTCATCATCTGCAAAATAATTCCATTTAATTCAGCATTCATTATTAGTTCCATGGTAGGCTTGGAAATATAAGAGCGTACATTCTCTTGAGGGTCAGCAATACGTAGTAGTCTAAGTACAAAATAAACACAATGTAATTTGGTGGGAAGGGGGGACATTAGTTAATAAATGGGGAGGAAACTCTCTCTTGTAAGAGATGGCACCTGAACTAAAGCTTAACAGGAGTTATGTATTTTAAGAGCAGACTTAAGGAGTGAGAATATTCTAGGATGTTCAAAGGTGGGGAGGAAAGAAATGGAATGTTAAGTACAAGAAATAACAAAATAGTACAGTTTTGCCGGAATATAGATTGTGTAAGGAGGAGGCATTGTAACAAGCTCAGAAAGACGAAGGACTTTGATTGACAAAGGGGAATTAGAATTCTATCCTAGTGGAAATAAGGAGACACTGACACTTCTTGATCTAGAGTGTGGCTCAGTCAAATTTTAGTCCGTTTTAGGACTATCAATTTGGCTTCTGTGTGGCGAATATATGAGACAGAGATCTAGAAAGGAGACATATCTGAAGACTGTTTCAATACTTTAGGTTCGACATACTCTTTCATTTTCCTTCTCTTGGGCTGGCATGCTAACAGGTGGCAAGTTTTGCACTTGAGACTGGTAGGTATGAAAAGACAAAATCTCCAAATGGAGCTATAAGCAGTATCTTTATGAGAAGATGAGAAAACAGAGGCTCATAGAAGTTATGATTTATCTAATATTACACTGGTGGTAATTTAGCAGATCTAGAATGTAGCTAGTGGGGAACCTGCAGCCTTGAGGTCACATGTGGCCCTCTCAGTCCTTAAGTGGGGTCCTTTGATAGAATCCAAACTTTTCAGAACAAAATGACTGAATCCAGATTTCACAGAATAAACTCCCTTTATTCTGTGAAGTCTGGATTCAGTCAAAGGGCTGTACTTGAGGACCTAGAGGGCCACATGTGGCCTTGAGGTTGTAGGCTTCCCATTCCTGGTATAGAAACTATATTTAAAAAGTGATAACCATGTCACTGTCCTGTTCTTGGTAAAAATTCCCTTGTGTACAAGTAGAATTTCCTCCTGTATAAGAGTCCTTTTTTCAGTGAATATTAATTCTTCTTCAGATAACGTTAAAATACAGCATTAAAATAATCATTTATAGTTGCCTAAATAGAATCTACCAGTAGCTCTAGAAGGCCTTTTTTGGCTTCCTCAGTGAAATTTTATGTAACATACATAAAAACTGAAATGACATTCATAAATATTCAAGACATTTGCAGCTGATCATATTTACAAAGTCAGTGTATAAGTGAAGTTATTACTTCCTCTGTCATGCCTTATGGACAAACAGGATCTGTGATGTATAGCTACATTTCATTTCCTATTGTATATGTCTCCCTACTGGATTTTATTCAAATTAGAGTATCTTTTGAAAAAGTGGGCCTTAGATGTATATCATTGTGACATAAAAAGAGTTGGGATGACTTTAACATTAAATGTTAGAATTAGAGTCATTATGACAGTAGACATTTTGTGGTTTTCAAGAGTCTCAAAGAAAATTGTATATTAACATTTTTTGTCAGCTGTCACATTTCCAAACAGTATTTTTAAAAACAAAGCTAATGCATTATGGCAGATGAGCAGACGAGCCAAAATCAATGGTTAAGGGGATTTAATTTTAAATCCTTTTAAATAATCATAGAAAATAGGACATTCACCTTATACAGAAAAAAAAACCTTGGAAAAAAATTAAGTTTTATTAATATAGAGCTAAAACAGCATACTTAATTTTACAGCTTTTGTAGCTACATGCCCTTTGCTACCTTCCATTCATTTCAGATGACTTTGCAAGTCAAGAGTTCTATCTTACTATGATACTACAAAAACAAAACATATCATTTTATCTACCAAAAAATAGTTTATGTTAGAGGTAACAAGGACCTAAATTAGAATATTTGTGTGAATGGAGAGAGATGGGTGTTAAAGATATTGAAGAATAGCAATCAGTAAGACTTACCAGTTGGCTGAATATAAGGTTGAAAGGGAGGAAAGAGATGAGACAGACTCCTAGGTTGTGAACCTGTAGGAATGGAATCATTTTGAAAGAAATAGAACAAGAAGAGAGGAAAAGGTTTAATATTGGCTTTACTATATGAGTCTTCTCTGAAGAGTAAATGAGATCATATGGGGAAAATGATTTGTATGCTATAAGACATTACATAAATGTTAACTATTACTTTCCATCCCCTCTGCAAAGATGAATGAGTAGAGCACTATCCATCAGTCCAGAGCATAATCTACAACTGAATTATAATTACAGTATTTTTCCAGGAATCTAGAAAAAAAAATAACATCCAAGTTTTTAACATGAAACTACCATTTTTTTCCACACTTCACTTCATTCTTTTGTTCCTTTTGTTTTTCTCTTTCCTCTTTTCTTTTAATTTTTCTTTCCTTTTCAATTTTTTCAATGTTTAATACAATTACCTGCTCCTGAATAAAGAACTTCAAACTTATATGAATAACATTGCCATTTAACTAGATTTTATATATATATATATATATATATATATGTCTATATATGTGCATATATATGTATATATATAAACTCCTTTATGTAACACTGTTTCAGGTTTTGCCATTGACCAAGGAGCTAGACTAAATAAAATGTAGCTCACATTTTAGGTTTAGTCCATCAGACAGAGAAAGGCAAAAACTTCAATACATGTAGTTCTGGTTAAGATTCGACCTCATCTATTTTAATTTCTCACTGAGTCCATTGTAGATTGCCATAGTTGGGGTGGCACTGAGACAGACTCATAGAATCAAAGGTAGAAGGAACTGTCCAAAACATTCTTTGGTGCAAATGATAAAATGGAGGCTCAGGGATAACTTAATGCAACAAATATTTATTAAGCACCTACTCTGCACAAGATACTGAGGGTACAAAGACAAAAATCAGATAATTCCTGAATTAATAAACTTACATTCTTCTGGCAAGACTTATCCAAAATCACAAAACTACTTTAAATATACATATATAGACATACACACATATGGATATATACATATGCAGGTATATATATACATACATATACACATATAAATAGATATGTGCATATGAAAAATACTTCATTTGTACCCCTACTTTATTCCAATTAGTTTTTAATTTGATATGATCCATAGGGGTAGTGATTATAAGTTATCTATATTAGCCTTCAGATCTATAAACTTCAGATTGTAAGTTCACTTACTTAATCATAGGAAGTTAATTAGAGGCCCTCTACCCTTTTTTTTAAATTTACTTTTAATTTACAGTATTCAGTTCAACAATACCTTGAGTTTTAAATTTTCTGCCCCTTCTTCTTATCCTCCTTCTCTCCCCTATGATGGCATGCAATCAAATATAGGATCTACGAATACCTTCACGTTAAACATTAGTCAGTTTGTAAAGAAGGATTATAACCAATGGAAGGAACAATGAGAAAGAAGAAACAAAAAAAAAAGAGAGAGAGAGAAAGCAAGTAGTTTGTTTCAGTCTCCGTTCAGACTCTGTAGTTCTTTCTATGCATGTGAATATCTCTTTCTATCATGAGTCTTTTGGAGTTGTCCCATAACCTTGCATTGCTGAGAGGAGCCCACACTATCGAAGTTAGTCATCATACATATGTCATGTCTGTAATTGTGTACCAATTTCTCCTGGTTCTGCCTGTCTCACTCAGTATCAGTTTATGTAAGTCTCTCCAGGTATTATGAAGTCTGGATACTCCTCATTTTTTATAGCTCATTAGTATTCCATTACATTCATATACCACAACTTGTTTAGCAATTCCCCAATTGATGGGCATCCCCTTGATTTCCAATTTTTTGTCACCACAAAAAGAGCTGTTATAAATATTTTTGTATGAGTCCTTTTCCCAATTCTATGACCTCTTTGGGATATAACCCTAGAAGTGGTATTGCTGGGTCAAAGGGTATGTACTTATTTATAGTCCTTTGGGCATAATTGCAGATTGCTCTCCAGAATGGTTTAGTCAGTTCACAACTCCACCAACAATGCATTAGTGTTCCAATTTTTCCACATCCTCTCCAGCATTTATCATTTTCTTGTTTTGTCATCTTAGCCAATCTGACCAGTGAGATATGATACCTCAAAGCTGTTTTGATTTGCATTTCTCTAATCAACAGTGATTTAGAGCATTTTTTCATATACTTATAGAGGTCTTTAATTTCTTCCTCTGAAAACTACCTGTTCATATCTCTTGACCATTTATCAATTGTGGAATGACTTTTATTCTTATAGATTTGACTCAATTCTCTGTATATTTTAGAAATGAGGCCTTTATCAGAGACACTGGTTGTAAAAATTCTTTCCCAATTTTCCACTTCTCTCTTAATCTTGGTTACATTGGCCTTGTTTCTACAGAAAAATGTCAATTCAATGTATCAAGATTATCCATTTTGCATTTTATAATGTTCTCCAACTCTTCTTTGGTCATAATGTCTTCTCTACTCCATAAATCTGACAGGTAAACAGGTAAACCTGCTTCCCCAAATTATTTATAGTATCGGCCTTTATACCGGGATCACACACCCATTTAGACTTGACTTTGGTGTATGGTGTTAGATGACGGTCTATGCGCAATTTCTGCCATACTATATTCCAGTTTTCCCAGAAGTTTTTGTTAAATAGTGAGTTCTTATCTCAAAAACTGGGGTCTTTGGGCTTATCAAACAGTATATTACTATAATCATTGACTACTGAGTCTTTTGTACCCAATCTATTCCATTGATCCACTACTCTGTGGCTTAGCCAGTACCAAGTGATGACTGCTGCTTCATAAAACAGATTAAAATCGGGTACAGCTAGGCCACCGGAGTCCCTAGCATTTCTTTTCATTAATTGCCTTGATATTCTGGACTTTTGCTCTTCCAAACAAATTTTATCACTATTTTTTCTAGTTTTATAAATTTTTTGGTAGATTGATTGATATGGCACTAAATATGTAATTTAATTTAGGTAAAATTATCATTTTTATTATATTAGCTCGACCCAGCCATGAGCAATTAATGTTTTTCCAATTAGTTAGATTTGACTTTATTTGTGTGAAAAGAGTTTTGTAGTTGTGTTCATAAAGGTGCTGGGTTTGTTTTGGCAGGTATATTCCCAAATATTTTATAATGTCTACAGTAACTTTAAATAGGGTTTCTCTTACTATCTCTTGCTCTTGGACTTCATTGGAAATATATAGGAGTGCTAAGGATTTATGTGGGTTTCTTTTATATCCTGAAACTTTGCTAAATTGATTTATTGTCTCAAGAAGTTTTTTACTTGATTCTCTGGGATTCTCCAAGTATATCATCATATCATCTGCAAAGAGTGATAGCTTAGTCTCTCCTTTGCCTAATTTGATTCCTTTAATTTCTTTTTCTTCTATAATTGCTACTGCTAACATTTCTAGTACCAGATTGAATAAGCGGGGTAATAGTGGACATTCTTGTTTCATTCCTGATCTTTTTGGAAATGCTTCTAGTTTATCCCTATTGCATATAATTACTTGATGATGGCTTTAAGTAGATGCTACCTATTATTCCAAGAAAAACTCCATTTATTCCTAGACTTTCGAGGAATGGATGTTGTATTTTGTCAAAGGCTTTTTCTGCATCTATTGAGATAATCATATGGTTTCTGCTAGTTTTATTGTTGATATGATCAATGATACTGATGGTTTTCCTAACATTGAACCATCCTTGCATTCCTGGAATAAACCCAACCTGATCAAAATGTATAATTCTTGTGATAAGTTGCTGTAGTCTTTTTGCTAATATTTTATTTAAAATTTTTGCATCTATATTCATGAGGGAGATTGGTCTATAATTTTCTTTCTCTATTTTGTCTCTCCCTGAATTAGGTATCAGTACCATATTTGTGTCATAAAAAATAAATTGGTAGGACTCCTTTCCTCACCAATTTTCCCAAATAATTTGTAGAGTATTGAGATCAATTGATCTTTAAATGACAGACTGCACTAGTAAATCCATCTCGTCCTGGAGATTTTTTCCTAGGGAGTACATTGATGGCTTGTTCAATTTATTTTTCTGAGATGGGGTTATTTAAGTAGCTTACTTCCTCTTGAGTTAATCTGGGAAATTTATATTTCTGTAAATATTCATCCATTTCACTAAGGTTGTCAAATTTATGTGCATACAATTGGACAAAATAATTCCTAATTGTGGTTTTAATTTCCTCTTTGTTGGAGGTAGATTCACCCTTTCCATAATTTGGTTTTCTTCTTTCTTTTTTTTTTTTATCATATTGACTAAAGGTCTATCAATTTTATTGTTTTTTTTTTCATAAAACCAGCTCGTAATTTTATTTATTAATTCAGTAGTTTTCTTAATTTCAATTTTATTGATTGCTCATTTTATTTTCATTCTTTCTAATTTAACATTTAATTGGGGGTTTTCAATTTGTTCTTTTTCTAGCTTTTTCAGTTGCATGTCCAATTTATTGACCCAAATTTTCTCTATTTTATTTATGTGTGCATTCAGGGATATAAAACTTCCCCTAAGAAATGCCTTTGCGCACCTCACAAGTTTTGATATGTTGTCTCATTATTGTCATTCTCTTGAATTCTCTACTGATTGTTTCTATAATTTCTTGTTTGAACCACTCATTACTTAGGATTAAATTATTTAGTTTACAATTAGTTTTTAGTCTGTCTTTCCATGGCCCTTTATTACACATAATTTTTATTGCATCATGATCTGAGAAGGATGAATTTAATATTTCTGCCTTTCTGCACTGAATTGTAAGGTGCTTATGCCCTAGAATATGGTCAATTTTTTCATATGTGCTATGTACCACTGAGAAATAGATATATTCCTTTTTATCCCCATTCAATTTTCTCCAGAGGTCTACCATATCTATCTTCTCTAAGATTCTATTTACCTCCTTAACTTCTCTCTTCTTTATTTTGAGGTTAGATTTATCAAGTTAGAAAAGGGGAGACTGAGGTCCCCAACTATTATAGTTTTGCTATCTACTCCTTCCTCTAATTACCTTAACTTCTCCTCTAGGAATTTGGATGTTATACCACTAGGTGCATAAATGTTAAGTAATGTTATTGCTTCATTCTTGATGATGCTTTTTAGCAGGATACAATTTCCTTACTTATCTCTTTTAATTAAATCTATTTTTGCTTTTGCTTTATCTGACATAAGGATTGCTATCCCCGCTTTTTTTACTTTAGCTAAAACATAATATATTCCACTCCATCCTTTTACCTTTACCCTGTGTGTATCTCCTTGTTTCAAATGTGTTTTTGGCAGAAAGCATATTGTAGGATTATGGTTTTTAATCCATTCTGCTATCTGCCTCCCTTTCATGGGAGAGTTTATCCCATTCACATTCACAGTTATGATTGAAGTGGCCAGGAATTACTTAAATAGAAAACTTTATGGATTTAAGATAGCAGTCAAGAAACTGGCCTAGGAAACAGTTAAGTGATACTTTATGAAATTAGAAATCAGCCAAGTAAAACTCTATGAACTCAAAATGAACTTGAGATAGAAATCAATGAACCAGCCTATGAACCGGCCTGGGATATGGGAATCAGCCTAGGGTAATTCATCTTTTTATTCATTTTTCTTCTCCTTTGTGCTCAGATCATCATGCCCTGTGTCCCTCCCCTTATCCATCACTCTCTGCCTACAGATGTAATCACAAACTCCCCTTGCCTTAGTAATAGATTGCTTGCACCTGCATAATAATTAGCTTAGTGACAAATTATGTTAGTTAGCAGAGCAATGAAGCTGTACTGTTTATAAGATTCTGCAATCTTGACCTATAGGCTGCTCTCTCCTTTTAGATTTGGTACAGAGACAGCTCCAGCTGGTAAATTTAAGCTCCTAAAATCTTTTATTCAGACTCTGTGGTCACTCTGTTTAGACTTGTCATTTCATGATTACTCTCCATGTCTTTCCCTCCATCCTATTCCCTCCCCTGTTTATGCTTTTATTTCTCCCTTCTCCCTTCCCCTCCTTAAGAGTTTTCCTTTTTACCACCACCTTCTTCAGTATTCCTTCTCTATGTGCCTCCCTCCCTTTACCTATCCTAAGCCCTTACTACTATTTCCCTCCCTTCTAACCATACCCCTTTTCCCCCCTAACTCTTCCTACTGCCTGTAGGGCACAATAGATTTTTATACTTAACAAAATATGTTATTCCCTCCTTGATTAGAGTACATTTCATACAGTGCTCCTCTCCCTCCCTCCTTTCCCTCTACTATAATGAGTTTTTGTGTCTTTTCACATCAGAATCCTAAATTTAACTGATTATGTTAATCCCTCCTTGAACCAGAACCAATGAGAGTACAGTTCATGTAATATTCATCTCCCTCCCTTCTTCCTCTCTACTATAGTATGTTTTTATGCCTCTTCATGTGGCATAATTCACAATTTTCTTCCTCCTTTCCTTTTTTCCCATTACAATACCTTTGCAGTCCTTAATAAGATTTTTTTTTATTTTAGTTCATTTATACCCACATCCTCTATATATGTATATCCTTTTAAATGTTGTGATAATTATATAAATCTCAATATTGACAAATATCAATTTCCCATAGAGGTATGTAAACAGTTTGTTCTTATTGAATCACATGTTGTGTGTGTGTGTGTGTGTGTGTGTGTGTATGTTTTCCTTTTTTACCTTTTTATGTCTCTCTTGGGTCTTATATTTGGAGATCAAATTTTCCATTGAGCTCTGGCTTTTCATCAGGAAAGTCTGAAAGTCCTTTATTTCATTGAATGACCATCTCTTTGCCTGAAATATTATGCTAGTTTTGCTGGGTAATTGATCCTTGGTTGCAATCTGAGCTCTTTTGCCTTACAAAATATCATATTCCAATCCCTCCGATCTTTTAATGGAGAAGCTGCTAGGTCCTGTATGATCCTGACTGTAGTTCTAAGATATTTGAATTGTTTCTTTATGTCTGCTTGCAGTATTTTCTCCTTGACCTTATAAATCTGAAATTTTGCTACTATATTTCTTGGAATTTTTAATTTGGGATCTCTTTCAGGAAGAGTCAGGTGAATTCTTTCAATAACTATTTTACCCTCTGATTCTAGGACCTCAGGACAGTTTTTTTTGACAATCTTTTGGAGTATGTTGTCCAGGCTGTTTTTTTTTTTCATCATGGCTTTCTGGTACACCAATAATTCTTAGATTATCTCTACTGGATCTGTTCTCCAGGTCAATTGTTTTTCCCGTAAGATATTTTACATTTTCTTCTAATTTTTCAATCTTTATGTTTTGTTTGACTGATTCTTTATATGTCATAGAGTCATTAGCTTTGACTTGACTGATTCCAATTTTTAGTGAATTATTTTCCTTGGTTAGTTTTTGAAGCTCCTTTTCCATATGTCCCCATTTCATTTTTAGGTAGGGATTTTCTCCAGTTAGATTTTGAACTTCCCATCCCAGTTCACAAATTTTACTTTTTAAAGTATTTGTTTTTTTCCAGTGAGATTTTTTTCCGTGTTGGCCAATGTCATTTTAAAAGAATTGGTCAGTTTATCTTATACTTCTCTAATTTGGCTTTTAAATTCTTTCTTGAACTCTTCCAAGAATGCTTTTTGGGCTAGAGATCAGTTTATATTTCCTTCTGTGGTCTTAGGTGTGGATATAGCGTTGATGGTGTCTCCTGAAAGTGATTCTTTGTGTTCACAATGATAGGATTCAGTTGTCTTTGGTTGCTTCTGCCCTATTGTGATTGCCTATTTCTTGGCTTTTAAACTGAATTTCTGCTTCTGGGGTACAGAGGGCTCTGACCCATGCTTCTCAGGCTGGGAGCTAGGGTCTGGTTGTTGACTTTGTGTGCTATAGCCTCTGGGTGTCTAGACTGAGGCCAAGGCCAGGACTCTCAGTGTTTCCCTGGGTTACCCTGAGGCTCACAGTGTAAGGCAGTGGTTCTCAACCTGTGGGTTGTGATCCCTTTGGGGGTCACACAACTCTTTCACAGGGGAATCTAAGACCATTGGAAAACACATATTTCTGATGGTCTTAGAAACTGAGACACCACTCCTCTATCCATCTCCAGGCGGGTCTGCCCACATGCAGATATGCTCACATACAAGTATTAAAGGGTCGCGGCATTAGGAAGGTTGAGAACCACTGGTATAAGGGGTGGTGGAGGGGTGGTGTGACCACTTTAGGTTTCCATTTCTGTGCCTCTTGGCTAGAGATTGTGCAGGCTTAGAGCTGGCAGCTTATTGTGCTGGTGTCTGCAGATTTCCTTGATTGTGGTAAGGCACACCTGGGCTTCTGGTGGTAGTGTTTGCTGGCTCCACAGCCCTGGGCTTTGAGATTTCCAACTGGTCAGCTGAGGTGGAATTTGTTGAGACTTCTCCTGCCCTTCACTTCAGGCTCAACACAGCTTTAGTTACACCCTTCCTCTTCAACTCCCAAGCTTGCTGCTGCTTCCACTCTTTCAGGATTTTACACCGGGGTAATAATCTCTGGGTTTTCAGGGTCATGGAGGGGAATTAGAGCAGCTAGGGGTTACTTCACCATCTTGGCTCCTGGAAGTTCAGGTAGGTGATTTTTAAACATCCAAGCTGTGGGCTGATAGCCCCAGGAGAAGCTGCTGTTGCTGCTGCAGGCCCCGTGTGTTCTCTTACCCACCTCCAACAGATCCTCCGTCTGGTGGTGAGGTGTCTGCAAATCATCTTTGGGATGGGTGAATCCACTGGCCAGGGCTCTGGTTCATGATGGTTCAGCCCACATGCTCCGCACTCCCCCTGCCCAGTCCTATGTGTGCACTTTCCTGAACTGGGAATCTGCCACACTCCATCTCCCAATGGATTCTGTCACTCTAAAATCTGTTCAGATTCACTTTTTAGAGATTACTGACAGAATTCATGGAGGAGGTTAGATGAGTTCCTGCTTCCCCTCTGCCATCTTGGCTCTACCTCTCCACCCTGGTTTTTCCTTGTCATTGTGACCAAGTACAGTGCAATAGAGGTGATTAAACCACATGGAAAGTCTTCCAACTTATTTTTGTACTTCTAGACCCTTCTCTCTTGTCTAATAGAAACAGGTGACCATCTTATGACCACTTACTCGGTGGAGATGCCCAATACTTCATCCAACCTATGACACCCCTGTTGATATGTCATTTTTGGCCCTCAAGAGCAAAGTCTATCAACCAATGAGATTCTGTATTTCACCATTTCTCTTTTACATATTTGTGTATCAAATTGCATAAATATAAGATCCTAGAAGATGGGGGCATCTTAGATCGTGAGGAAGATCTGAGGTCCACTTCATTGGAGGAGACTAGTGACCCTTAAATAAAGTGCCACGGGCTCAGAGTTCTGCTTCAGTCTCTTTTATTGTTGGGTGGACAATATTTAGCCCCACACACATGCAAACATGTGTATAATGTTCACACGCTACTATTAAAAAATATATTTTTAAATTTCTCATGTCCCCCAACTGGTATTCATTTCCTCTTCAAATCTGTGGATATAAAATACTTAAGTAATTTCATTTTGTACTGATATAAAAAGATATTATTTAAGCACTGTCAACTGTACATCTATTAATTTATTTATCTTCACTATAGATGGATCATATGATCTTAAATGTTTATCTGAAAGGGACTTGAAATGTCATTTATTTCTGCCCTCTCATTTTATAAGTTAGGAAACTAAGGCCCACAGAGGTTAACACTTCCGAGGTTACTTCATTGATAACGTACAGAAATGGAACTTGAAGCCCAGGACTGTAGCTCCAAATCCAGTTGTGGTTGTTGTTGTTGTGTTTCCCACTCTATCACACTATCTCTGACTGGGCTTGAAGGAATTCATCTACTTAGTTTCAGAACTCTGTATTGGTGCTGAGACATACTGATTGATGAGTGAGTATGTGAAAGTAAATTCTTCTAATCCACTTTATTATGCCATCTTTCAAATGTTGTTTCAAAGTCATGTACCTCAGATATCTTAGAGCTTCCAGCATGTTAAACAATATCAAGTCTTGTCTCTTACCCTTTCAGTTTGTGTGACACCAGGCAAATCATTCAACATCTCAGAGTCCTAAACAATTCTCTAAGATTGCAACTTGCAGAACACATAGTATTCTACCTTACTGAAGTTTTATATCAGAAGTTACCTGTCCTAAGAATATGAAGTGTGTTACTCCCTCCTAATGCTTCTTCACACATTTTTAAAAAATGAAACAATGAGAGAGAGAGAGAGAAAGAGAGAGAGAGAGAGAGAGAGAGAGAGAGAGAGAGAGAGAGAGAGATAGTGGGGAAAGTACTGGCTAGGCACCAAGAAACTTGAGTTCAAATCCAATTCTTCTATTTAACAGCTATGTGACCAGAGGCAAATTACCTTCTTTCTTGGAAATTCACCTTTCTCTTCTATAAAATAGAGGTAATATTTATACTAGCTACCTAATTGGGTTATTAGGATTAAAGCTCTTTACACACAGGGAAGGTGTATATATAATGGTATCATTTTAAATATAAGGATACTGAGGAACAGAGAAATTATTGTTCATCTTTTGTTTTCAAAGAGGAACAATGACATCATGGGGTCCCATCTTGACTTGCACGTGAACTGGATTTAAGTAAGACAGAATTGCATAGCCATCAACCTCATCAACCTTGCTTTCTCCTCCAGAAATCATTGAAGTTCAATGACAAAGCCAAAGTCAGGACAGCTGTCAATGGCCCAGGATGCAGTGATTGACCTTTGCATCTTCAATGTCTGACCAAGCTCTAAGTACTCCACAGCACCTGCTTCAGCCAACTTCATGGCTATTGGAACAAAATGTTCTCATCTACCCATTCTACCAGTGAAAGTTTTCACACGCTTGGGGTAGACATTCTCCTACCAACAGGTTTGAGACCTGTCAGTTATTCTCAACCTGTCTTAGCCCATCTGTGAAGATTGTTTTACTGGTGTGCGACTGCGGCACATACTGCAACTTCTTGGAGCCACAGGTGAGAATTGGGTGAAAGGTAGACACTCCAAAGGTGAATGAACAACCCCCAAAACAGAAATTCATGACTTAGCTAAGGTCACATAGTACAGAAATAAGTGATAAAAACAAATTCAGATGCTGCACACTGCAACATGTCAAACATTCTTTTGAACTAAATAGGGCAGCTGCCTCATTATGCATGTGATAAGGACTTTGCTTGGTACCAACCCAAAAGGATGCTTTGTGAAGCTAATTCCACATGGTCATGATGAAAAGGACTTTATCCTCTCCACTTTCAAGCAGGAGAAAGCATTCTCTTAGATTTTACTGTAAATTGATTAAAAGACTCTTAATTGACTGATGAGCATGAACTTCATGTGAAGACAAAAGGATATGAAAGAAGGAATTCTCTCTTTTTCCCCCCTGGCCAGGCCACCATGTGTTTATCAACATACAGCATACAACATCCCCATTTCTTCTTTCTCTGTTATATTTCATTCTTTCCTAATCTTAGTATCAAAAATGGAATAGGTCAGGTTATGTTTCTGTGGGCTTCTAAAGGTTGGAAGAACCATCTAAAAGACTCCATCATCAACCAGAGCTGGCAGTAGTAACAGCCAAGTCTTGAGAAAAGCCACCCCTAAGGAACAACTTCCAAGACCCTTACAGGCAGATAGGTGGCAATGGAATAGGCCTAGAGTTGGAAAGACTTTAGTTGGAATCAATTCTCAGATACTTAACTACTTTGTGACTCTGGGCAAGTCAATTAACCCCTGCCTCAGTTCATTCATCTGTAAAATGGGGATAATAATAGTGCCTACCTCAAGGGGTTGCTATGAAGATTAGATAAGATAATATTTTCAGTGTGTTTGGCATAGCATCTTTCTTTTAGTAGGTACTTAACAAATACTTCTTCCTTACTTCCTTCATTCTTGACCCAGTCCTGGAGTGAATTAACTTGGCCTTCAGGTCACTATAACCTGATACAAAGGGAGTGCCTCATCTCTTGATTATGCCATTACCAGAAGTGAATTTTGTTGGGTAAATTATTTCTAGCAACCATTCTAAGTTTCAGTCCCCTCTCCCCAGGGAATGAATGGGTGTATAGAGTGGAGAGTATATGATCTTTTACTCTGATGCATTTATAGTAAATATCCCTTTGTAAAAGTGAATTGATATCAATAGGCTGATAATGGGGAGATAATAACTGGTAAGTTGATATGGAGATGGGCATGCCCATGCCAGATGGGCATTTATGAGCAATAGTACTAAACATGGGAGGAAAGAAGTAATAGCCATGTTCTGGGGACCTAACCTACACTAGTCCAAATGTGATTTAGGGGAATGATCCCAGAACGTATGCTACACAGAGCTAGGGAAACACTTTTTTTCAGGGAGGAAAAAAAGCACAATAACATATCCTAACACATCCATAGCAATTTTATAATTTTGCTCATTACTAAAAGGTTTTAAGGGAAACTGGTTCATTGAATATCTTAAGTAATTTTTAAACACATTGTTTTTGATAAAGCCCCACTAGGGTCTTACCAAAAATTTCCACTTCTCCAATCCCTCCCTCACCCCTGCACCTTCTTCAATTCTAATCCATTTCAAGGGAGATTTAATCTAGGAGTTCAGAGTCAGTCGTACATTAAAATTTGCTCTTCAAAGAAATGCTTAAAGTCCCCCAAAGCTTTTACAGCTAGTTACTTTGACCTGAACAGAGGCATTTTAACAAACAGAAACAAACTAAGAACTCCCCCAGTTGTCCCAACCCTGGAGAAATTTCAGAAAGAGTGATATTCAAGCAAAGTTTGGACCTGGAAATAATGTAAATGCCCCTTTATCATACTGAATTATGCTTTAAGAAAAACTAAGGATTAGGGAACATTTTTTTCTAGTTATATTAGAAAACAGTAGCTAAAGCTCAAGAGATATCTAAAAACAAATAAAACATATGGGTTTTCATTCAAATCAAATATTTGACTTGACCCTCTGTTTATTGGAGGAACCATAATTCATGTGAAATATGACGGTGACAGATTGTCAAAAGGCATCAAGGTGAGTGGCAATAGTAATACTTTTGACCTCCTACAAAGACACTAGAGAGTCTAATCTGGAATTACAGCTTTCACTTAGCATTCCTAACTCTGCATCAGAAGTAACTCAATAATTTAGCAAGAGCAGCATGTTCCAACCAGAGAGCCTGCAAAAGTTGTAGCTGTGTCTCTGCTGCATGCAAGCAATCATCAAATGGGAGAAACATTGAGCTCTTCCTTAAAGGCAGCTTTCCTCAGCCCTCTCAGTACATGCTGCTGATTTTTTTTTCCCCTCCTAAAGATGCTTTATTGTTTTTTTTTTCCTGATTTTTCATCAGGGTGGGGTTGCCATGGCAATAAAGTAGGATATCTTACTGGATTTCACCTTTGCTGTCTTGCTTCATATGGTTCTCTCTCCTCAGAGCAAACATGGTGGATGTGGTGCACATACAGATGTCTAATTTCAGATTTCCTCCTCAAGTGTACTTGGCAGCTGCTCTCTGGAGACAGCTGGAGCAGCACTCCACAAATTCACATTCATCCTCCTTCTCTCTAATGGCCACCATCACATGTCTCTCTGGCTTTCTGATCTCTCTTTTAAGATGGACAAAGCTTTTCTTAAAAGATCTTTCTTCAATTGAAAATAAAAGTCTTTTAACATTTCAATTAACTGAGCTGTCAGATCAACTCTAAATACTTTTCCTGTCTAAAGTTACCAGAGTTAAGGTGAAGAGGAAAAACACTCCAGAGAGTACAAAAGCTTAAGACAAAATGTTCACAGGTAGATTTGCCTAGTATACAAAAAAAAAAAAAAAGTCAGAGGTTTATTGCCTAATAATTTGGTCTCTTCCTGGTTGGTTGACTATTGATATAAATTTACCCCAAAGCAAAAATGAGAAAACTTATTCCCCCTGTCTCTCACACACACGCAAAAAGAGGCATGGTAGAGTACAAAAACCTAGTACTCGGATTCTGAAGACCTGGTTCTGAGTTTTGAGTTTGCCATTTATTACGTGTGTGACCTATGACAAGTCATTTAACTCCTCTGGGTGTAATTTTTTCATATGTAAAATGAATGGTTTAGATCAGATGATATAGGGGTACTATCCAGCTCTAACTCCCATGATCCAGAAGACCACCAATGGAACATTTTGGCAGAAAGATGATGAACAAGAAGATGCAGAATGCAGACAAAGTTTGTATTTGGTTTGTGTGACTCTGCTTATTTGTTGAAATAAGTAGCAGTAAATTCTTTCTATAAAATAAATCTTTTTTGGAGGGAGGTAGTGTTAAAGGATAGGGTAATGATAATGATGGTAAAGAAAAGAGAAGAAGGAAAAATGTGTCAATGAATTATTGAAAAGGGATAAAGAGAGAGAGAGAGATGTGGACAAGCAAAGCAAGGTTGAAATTACTATTTACATTTGGATTAAAAATGGAATTTTAAAAAGCTGTGGATAGTGGAAAAATAAACTTTATACTTATAAGAGAAGTTCAGTTTTATATGTTATCCTCTTTTCTTTGTATGCCAAAATGTTTATCCATTAATCTATGCATAAAATAAATAAATGCTATGCTGTTGCATATATTCTATACCCTGAAACTATTTTCTCTTGTTATTCCATCCACAGATTCTAAGTTGTTTTTCTATACCCCAGCCCTGAGAAGAGTAAAATGTACCTGGGGGGAATTTAATTGAAGTAAGGGGAAAGAGAAGGGTAAGGGGTAAGGGGCAACAGTGCAGTTGCCCAGCAAAAGGTACAATCATATCAAGGGAGGCCAGTTCATGCCCTAGATCCCAGCCTTTTCCCTCTAAGTTGGGATGACAGGACTTGTGGTGAGGGAGATGATAGCCATAAGACCTAGAAAACAGCCAGGCCAGCTAGAGAGAATGACAAAATGAGGCAGGACCTGTGGATGATAGTCTCTATTGGGAGGAAGTATGTGCCACATGCCCTAGAGATGGAGTATATTCCTCAGATGTTGCTATTCTGGGGCAAAACCCTGTTTCGTTCTGTGCAACTAGGCAGGGACTGCGCATTCATCTTTCTATCCTCTATGGGACCTAGCACAGTGCTTTGTATATAGTAGGTTCATAACACATATTTGATGAATTCACTCGAATTTTCATGTGCATTCTATGACAAAGGTTGCAAGAGACATCAAAACTTGACTTTTCATAAATGTTTTCTGGATATGAGGAAGAACACTACATACTACACACCTCAGAGACCTTTCTTTCCTTTCAGCTTCTGTTCTCCCTCTCTCTCTCATTTGGTCATATTTCTGATGGCCTTCAGATTACATCCATAGCAAGACATTTGGGTTGTTTTTCCAAGAAACTTTTCTTTTGCTTAGTTCTTATCCTTAGGTGAAAAGATCCTTTAGAAAAACTAACATTAATAAATTCTACTTCTGATTTCTCAAATATTAATCAGAAGAATTCACAACGGTAAAAGGGAAAATGTTTTTAGATGCTCATCTGACTAGTATGTATTTCTTTTGAAATCACAGTTGTGATTCATTCAGCTGTTGAAATTCCAGTAAAAATCATAAATGCCACTAGGACATAGTATGGGTTAGTGGAAACAGTACTGGCCCTTAATTGGGAGGACACTAAGTGCAAATCTGATACCAAACATTTATTACCTGAAAAAGACATGGAAATATCACTCAGCCTCTCTAGACCCTGTCTCCTCATCTGAAAAAAATGTGTGTTTTTTTTTTTTAAAGAGGGTTTTTGAGAGAGTGAGGAAGAAGGGCTATTAATTCCCTTCAGTATTTTTTGGGTCTCCTTTAACAAGCTGTTGACTTATTTTGCATGATTTTCTTACATCACTCTCATTTCTCTTCCCAATTTTTCCTATATTTCTCTTACTTGCTTTTCAAAATCTTTTTTGTGCTCTTCCATGGCCTGTGACCAATTCATATTTTTCTCTGAGGCTTTAGATGCAGGAGCTTTGACTTTTTAGTCTTCTTCTTGTTGTGTTTTGATCACCAAAGTGAGATTCTCCAGTCTGAGGTTTGTTTTACCCTGTTTGCTCATTTTCCCAGTTAAGTACTTGACTTTCTGACTCTTTGTTAAGGTAGGGCTCTGCTTCTAGTGCGGAGGGTGTACAGTCCCAAGCTTCAGGTGTTTTATGCAGCTGTTTTTAGTGATACTTCTAAGGACCTGTAAGTTTTCAGTTCTTCCAAAGCTGAGGTGTTTACTCCTCTCCTGGGCTGTGCTCTGGTCTGTGAGTGACCATAAACGTTCTTTTCTGCCTTGGAACTGTGAAGAAGATTCTCTCTCTACCACCACTAAAAGCTCTACCATGCTAGTGCTCCTCCTCACCCCAGGACCACCACCCAGGACTGTGACCCAGATCCAAGCAGGAAAAAGCAAGAGAATCCTGCCTCAGCACCAGCAAAAAAGATATTTGCAATCTCCCTCTGATCAGTTGCTCAATCCTCCCACTGTCTGTGGGCCAAGAGCTCTGGAAGCAGTACCTGTTGCCACCAGTACTGCCTCTACCACCCTGTGGCTGGAGCTGGACCATACTCTACTCTCACCCAGGTCTAACAGAACTTTTCTACTGACACTTTAAGTTGTCTTTGGCATTTGTAGGTTGAGAAATCTGGCCACTGCCACAGTTGCCAGTGATTCAACACAATGAGGTCTGCTCCAGATTTGCCGGGGGAGGGGGGGGGGGTGGCGTCTGTGCTGGTGTGGCCAGCATTAGTCTGCATTCCTCTCCCAGTCTGATGCAATAGACCTTTCTTGTTAACCTTCTAGGTCCTCTTGGGTCAGAAATTTGTTTAATTCTGTCATTTTGTGGGTTCTGCTGCTCAAGAATTTGTTTAGAATCATTTTTTACAAGTATTTAGAGGAGGTTGGAGGGGAGAGTTCAAGCAAGTCCCTAATTTTTATCCCGGCATCTTGGCTCCTTAAAGTCAGAGATATTAATTCTCACAGGACTTCCCTCACAGCATAGGCATAATGATCATATGATATGGTGTATATGGAGAGCTTGCAGACAGATGTCAAATAAATACACATATGATCACATCAATTTCATAGTTCTTTACAACCCCAGAGATCAAATTAATTTTTGCCAGGCCATTCTGAGTGATTTTCGTCTGTAGATGTCAGCTACTGTTAAATGATTCCAGATTGTTATTATTATTTTCATTCTGCTTTGAAATGTTGCTATTTATGTTATGAGTGCAGGCATTTTCTTCATAACAATACGTAGTGTTTATATAGGGCTTTAAGCGCATAAAGTGCCTTGCATATATTATCTTGTTTGATCATCTTTGAAAAAGACTATGAAAGAAATTTTCCATAGTTTTTGGGCTCTGACAGTTGTATAGCTCCAAATAATATGCCTACATAGCACATTGTAGTCTGCAAAGAACTTTCATAAGTACTTTCTCATTTTATCTTTAAAATAATTCTCTGTGGAAAACAAAGCAAGGAATTTTTTTTTTATAGAGATGAGGGTAATTGTCATCAATAGGCTGTCATGATTTTCACCTAATATATAGTTCATAAGTGATGGAACGGGGACCAGAAGCCAGATATTCTAGTCTTGGAGTCCAGGGCTGAGTTAAAATTATTTTGCCTCACTTTTATCCAAAGATTTACCATTATTACTACTACCACTACTACTATTACTACTACTACTACTACTACTACTACTATTACTACTACTACTGATGATGATGATGATGTTGATGATGATAGGCAATAATAGCTAGCATTTATATAATACTTTATGATTTACAATGTTTTATGCATATTTTCTCCTTTGAAACACTAATTATGTGAAGTAAGAGCTAATTTATATTGATTTCTTATTGTACACATATCTGTAAGAGAGAAGAAGGTGTATTCTTATGTGTTCAAGCAGAGATATCATTACCTTTTCCCTCTTCCTGTATGATCTCTACACGACAAACATAAAAATTCAGACTCTACTTTGCCAAAAACACATTAACCCTCTGATTCAGTCATATTAGCACTGAATCTAGGAGAGGATAGAACATTACTAATAGTAAAGACACCTATGGATGAAAATTATGGTCAAGAAAGTTGATGACAATGTTGACAATATATGACTAGGGAGGAAAAGGGCAGAAGAATAAAGAAAATGAAAGAGAGGAAAATCAATATGAACAGCTGAGTTAAATAACTCCCTCCTAAACACAGAGATGAGTAGGAAGAATATGAAGAGTATTAAGATACAAACTTGAGTGATCCTAGGGAAACACTGATTCAGACATTTTCATGGATGAAGAGCTCAAGGACTCTCCCAGGGATTTTCTCACTTCTTTTGGTTCTTGATCCCAGGAAACCTAGGAAAACACATAAATTATACACCCTAAAAGTAACCCCACATGCTATTTGCAAACACCTAGTTCAAATATTATCAGTGCTTTGAAAGAAATAAAAATCAACCTAATAACAAGATGGGAAAAGGTTGATCAAATAGGAATTTCTGTGAAAACAGACCTAGGATTTCAGTGAATTGGATATTTGGTGTGACTGAACAATATTCTGTGGAAGCTAAAAAAGCTAGTATGATCTTAGGCTATAGTAAGAGAAACAAAGTGTTCGGGACTAGTCAGTCAGTCAGTCAATAAAGTTATGTTAATTACCTACTATGTGCCAGGTAATATACTAATAATCACTGGATTATGTAACTGATAACTCAACCTTTCCCAGCTATGGTCAGACCATATCTGGAGTTCAGGTAGCCAAGAAACCTAAAGCAATTCCATTTTGTCTGTAGTTTATCTACCTTGCTTCTGACCCTGTGTGTATTGCAATCCTTGCCCCTGTCTGCAACCTTCTCTCCTGCTGAAACAGCAAGGAAAGTCCTATCTATTAGGGAGGAGTTAAAAAAGAGAACTAACCTGAAGAAGACCCTTTCCTATTACTAGCCTTAGTAACAGGCCCCGTACAATTGAGAGATACCACATCCCCAATTGCTACCCTGCAAACCCTCAACAGCAATACCCCATACTCAATTCACCTCCTGCCTAAAATGAAACTTATTTCAACTTTGTCCTTCTGATCCCTGTGGATGGGGCTTCCTTAGTGGTGAACTCAATAAACCCTCATTGGCTCCTAAACTTTAGGTTTTTGTTTGGTTTGGTTTTCGTTCTGATTCTGGTTTGTTCTGGCACTGACCATTTTATCCACAGTAGTATTGCATTGATTCTGGGACACACATTTTAGGAAGGACATTGATAAATTTGAAAGTACCCAGAGGAAGGTAGGATATGGCATCATGACATCACATAGGTATTTGAATTACTATAGTATATACTTGAAATATAGATAGATAGATAGATAGATAGATAGATAGATA
>CM053586.1:53103415-53127567 GCA_028646515.1 Pseudochirops corinnae
ACACACACACACACACACACACACACACACATAATGGCTGACATTTATATAACACTTACGATGTACTAAGCACTTTTGCTATGCTAAGCACTTTTGATCTTCACCGCAACCCTGTAGGTAGGTGCTATTATAATCCCCATTTTACATATTAGGAAATTGAGGCAAACAAAGTTTGAGCAACTTGCCTGGGGTAACATAGCTATTAAGTGTCTGAAGCCAGATTTGAATTCAAATCTTCCTGACTTCAGGCCTGGCATTGTCTTCACTGTGTACCATCTGGCTGACTGTGTATGTATATGGCTACATGTTTGTGTATATGTAAATATATATATATATATATATATATATATATATATATATATATATATATTCTCATACACATTTGTTATCTCTTTCATTAAAATGTAAACTCACTGGGGACAGGGACTGTTTCATTTTTGTCTTTGTATCAACAAGAGATTATGTACCAAAAAGAATGGTACATAGAAGAGATCTACTAAATATTTCTTGATTAGTTAATTGGTTTTAAAATTCTTCATTGAATAAAAATGCTAAATTCCAATGATAAATAGACAAAGCTTCTCATAACAAATTATTTTCTTTATTAATGACAATAGAACAGGTGCATTTGGAATCTGCCATCTTAGTTCCTAATTTGGTACACGGAGAAATAGAAATGACTCTTAAAAAAAACAAAAACAAAGATAGAAAGAGCAATAATAATGGACCAAGGGTATAGAGAGGATGTCCATAGAAGAGATAATACAATTTTTAGGGTGTTGAGAGAGAAAATTTCATGTTACTTGAAAGCAATTAAACATATTATGCATAAAGATGACAAAGACAACATTAAACCTTCCCAAACCATATGGCCTATATTTCCATCTATACAAAATCTTTAGAGAATAACTTACACATCTTGATGAAAGTGTGTGAAGAAAAGAGTAAGAAAAGCTTTCACAAACACAAATAGTATTCATAACAAACACTTTTATAGACTCACAATTGGCTGAAAAGGGTAGAGTATACAAGATCCCCCTGTGCTTATTGTCTGTTGACATTTTTTTTTCAAGCATTTGATTGATCTCACACAATGGAATCTCAAAGTTTGTTCTCAAACAAGGTGTCTCCTATAAATATATCAAAATCATACATGCCTTGAAACATACTGATCATAGATAGGTTCATCTGACATTGAATAAAATTAAGTAAGACATAAACCTGAGAAACATAAGGCCACTGATAGTGTTTACCTCTGTCATAGAGGATATCCAAGTCAGAGTTCAAATGGAAGAGTGATGACAAAGAGACAATAGGGTTCCCCTCCTGATACTACTGTTTTTAAAGGGTGTTGTGCTAAATCCAATCAAGTCTCAGAACACTGAAGATATTCCTAAATGATAATATACTTATTCCAATGAACTTGGCCTAAGTCTTCCCCCCGACCCTGCCACATACACACATGTATAAATATACACTTGCACACCACACCCAGGACATGAAGATGCTTATGATCCAGCACATGACATTCTGCTTAATAGGAAACACATAAAACTGGACCATTACACATGTGTGATGATTTTGTACCCTAAATTTAACAGAGACAGAGAGTGGGTTTGATGGCCTCTGGAAATTGGGAATTGCATGGTATTTTTAATCATCCCAAGATTTCCCCTGAAATCAAGTCCCTTTTTTAAACCATTGATATTCTTCCAGGGATGTAGTATAACATTAAGTTCTGGAATACCAGTCTTTGAAGACCCAGATTTGTTTGTCACCCGAAGGACATTGGCAAAGTATATGGCGAGTGTGAGAAAGATGTATATTTATCACAATATTGAATTATATTGGAAAACCTGCAAAAATTATATCATTACAGAATCGTTTTACCAGAATAAGTAACTTGTATAAGAATAAGGCCTTGCAACTAGTGAGAATAAGGAATAGCTTAATGGACCACTGGCACATTATGGTAGTGTTTATACAATGTCAAGAGAACTTGATAGAATGTCACCAATATGTTAAGGAACCTCTATGGAGGATTTAATATTGAAGAGTATGGATGAATTGAGTTCTGTACCACTTGATAAAGTATTTGCATTAATAAAGAATTAAAATACTTCTTTGTCAATCCTCTAAACTTTGGTTACCTTTGTACTTAATGCTTTTGTCCAGCTATTCATTTTACTAATGAAAACAACATTCTCTTCCTTTTTCTAAATTTGTATCCTTACCAGTACAAGTACCAGTTGTCAAGGACTTTGATGGCAAAGGATTCCCTTGGACTGACTTGTTACTCTTGTTGTGGTTGTGATTATTCAATCATTTCCAGTTATGCCTGACTTCTTGTGACCCCATTTGGGAATGTCTTGGCAAAGATACTGGAATGGTTTTGTCATTTCCTTCTCCAACTCATTTTACATATGAGGAACTGAAGCAAACAGGATTAAATGAATTGCCTAGGGTTACATAGCTAGAAAGTGACTGAGGTCAGATTTGAATTCAGGAAGATGAGTCTTCTTGACTCCAGACCCAGCATTCTATCCACTGTGCCACCTAGCTGCCCCTACTTGCATCACTACCCTAAATCTACTGCTACATTACATTTGTATCCTTACTAACTTTTTGCCTTCTCTCTTTCCAATCCTGTCACCTTACAACAATCCAAGATATGAACTTTCCTAAAATTTCTATTACATATGTAACCTATGTCTCAATGCCCATTTGTTTAAGAAACTTCTCATTGGTGGAAATTTATTATTCAATGCTTTGTGCCTGGTTAGAGGAATGCAGTTGGCAAGAGCTTGGGAGAAGAGAGATTTTGGTCTTCTCTTTTCCAGTTTCAAGAAAGGAGAGACAGTCTTCCATATTCTTTATAGAGAAAGGTCCTTGAGGGGAGAAAAAGACTTTATGAAGAAACTCACACATAGAGGAGCTGTCCCTTCAACATGTCTCTATCTCTAGCTTACTAGAAATTTTTGAGGAGTTTCCCTTTAGATGAGACCCGAGACTGACTCTCTCTCTCTCTCTCTCTCTCTCTCTCTCTCTCTGTCTCTCTCTCTCTCTGCTGAACTGAGATCTCTCATTCCCTATAGGAGAGTTTATTCATTCTATGTATGGTCTGGTCTATATTCTCATCTATATACTTTCTATGATTTATGTGTGCTATTGGCTTACACTGGGCATAGGGACATATTGAAGTATCACTTTCTTCCCAGTCTTATTCTCCCTTCAGAGACCTCTTCTGGAAAATAATCTGTAATCATATGCCCTCTCCAAACTCAAAGCTAGAAGAAAAAGATCACTCTGCTCCCAGGCTCTCAACAACTCTGGCCCATTTGCTGACATAAGGCATCAATCTCTACTGAAAAGGAGAATCTTAAGCAAATGCACTTGAGCTCTAGTAATATAAGTATGCTCTCTTCTAAAAAGGAGAGGGAGGAAGAGTGTAGTCACACTAAGAAGGAACAAGGGTCAGTTACTTTTGGTTTGATATCCATCTGGAAAGGAGTATAAACAATCATTTTAAAAATTTTAATGAACACAAATGCATGATCTCTCATCTCTGAAACTATTGAAATATACACAATAGCTCTTTAAGTGTTGAATCATTCCTTTAATCTCAGTCACTACTTCATGTCAATAACAATGTTTTTTATTCCATTCCTATTTCACTAGCTTAAAATAAATATATTTCAAAAAACTATGAAGTCCCATGTCATGCTGCTTTATATCACTCTTGACTAAACAAAATCATGGAAGTGATGTGGTCTTTCATCGGCAGAATCCAACTGATCAATAGAAAAAATAACTCATCATGACCAGACCAAATTACCCTTTTAGTAATGATAACATACCCCCCTGAAATCTATTCATTGAACCAAGGAATCCGTGGATACCAGGTTAAGAATTCTTGTTCTGGGAGAAGAGATAGGGTCTATTATATAACATTGCAGTTTTAAAGAATTTCATGAAGAAATTACTTGACTTGTCAACTGAATTCAGATATTCATGCTGAAAACGTCTGATCTGTGTACTATTCCATGCTTCTCTATCTCTCTCTCTAGAATTGAGGGAGTAGAGAGGAGTGGTATCTAATTGTAGACTATATTTTTCAGTGTGTCAGGGACCTTAATAGAAAAATATAGGTTTAAAAAGTATTTTTCTTTGCCATAAATATAAATGATATACAACATAATAAAAAAATCTCAATAAAATTGTGTTTCTTAAAGATAGGATCTACATCCATCATTTTTCATAGTCTTACGGATCTCAGTATATAACCTGTCTGAAATAAAGCCTTTCCTGGTCCTCCCAGCTGTTTGTATCTCCCTCAGCATTTGTTATTGTTTGTGGTTGTACAGTTGTTTCAGTCATGTCCAACTCTTTGCCAATTTCTTGGCAAAGATATCGGAGTGGTTTGTCATTTCCTTCTCCAGCTCATTTTACACACAAGGAGAGTGAGACAAACAGGGTTAAGTGACTTGCCCAGGGTCACACAGCTAGTAAGTGTCTGAGTCTGGATTTGAACTCATGAAGACAAGTCTTCCTGATTCCCAGTCCAGCACTGTCCTCTGTATCACCTACCTGCCGACTTTGCAATTACCTTGTATTTATTTTGTTTATATTTTCCATATTCTTATATATGTGCATATTGTCTCCTTATTAGAATGTAAGCTTTCTGAGGGCAAGAACTATTTAATTTTTGTCTTTATGTCCCCAGTGCCTAGCATGGCATATGAAACGTAGAAGCATTGATACTTATTGATTGATTAGTTGATAAAATAGATATGAATAGAATTGAAAACCAACATACCACACCAAGGAGAAAGAGTGAATCTGGAGTCATAGAACCTATATTCAAATCTTGATGCTACCACGTCCTACCTTGGCAACTTTGGGCAATAATAATGACTAGTATTTCTGTAGTTTTTGACAAAGTAATTTACATATTTTATATTAGCTCTTCCCAGCAACCCTGTGAGGTAAGTGCTATAATTAATTCTCCTTTACAGATGAGGAAACTGAGATTTAAAAAGAGTTAAATGACTTGCCCAGGGTTAAAAGATTATTAAGTGTCTGAAATCTGATCTGAATACGGGTCTCCCTGACTCTTAGTCCAGCATTTTATCAGCTGTGAGCCTTTGTGTCACTATATTTTCTAACTGAAAGAGGGGAAATTCACTTAACCTCTCTAATCCTCAGTTTCTTTATAAAATGAGAGGATTAGACCAGGTGATTGCAGGTATCTCCTTGTACTGAATCTGACATTCTACAATCCTATGACTTGATTTTCCTGTCTTGGCTCTGCCATTTAGTACTGTAATGTCTTTGGACAAATTGTTTAATCTCTCTGGGCCTGAGAATCCTCATATTTAAAATGAAAGAGTTGAACTTAGATGACATCTAAGGTCCCTTCCAGGTCTAAATTCGTGACTCTATGACAATATAACAAAAGGCTGACATATAAAATACCAGCAGGCTACAAAATAGCTACTAACAAATATCTTCACCTCAGTGTTATAAGGAGCATTACACCATACTAGACAATTCAAGAATGGGTGAATATACAAAATTTCCCAAAATTCTTTTTCACAAAAAAATTATTAAGTGGAAATAGCCATATGATTTGGGTAAGGCAATTGACCCATATAAGTTGCGTTGTTACTTCGTCATAAAAATACAGCATAAGGGATTTATTATACACTGAGCTCAGAAGGATAAGAAAACACACCATCTAGGGAAAAAAGAGACTTCAGCTGAGCCAACTCAGTTTGGGAGCATTTAATTCAAAACCTTCACATAATTTCCTTTTATTTAAAGCATTATTAAGAAATATCCTCTAGCTTATCACATGTGAATCACAAGCCTCCCTTGGCATTAACTTTGACACATGCGGGGCACTTGGGGGATTATATTAATTTAGGTAGTCGTAGCTTTTAGTGAGCATTTGATTGCACATAATGCAAGAGGATTTACTCATGTTATTGATTTGTTGGCAAATATATTGGGTGAAAATCCCTAGGTATTGCGGCTAGGTGTGCATTCCAAATTTTCTTGGATTTGAGAGCCATTTTCCTCTGTGTTTAAACTTGTGATATCTTTCTATAAATAGAAAGGCCCAGGTGTTAACTGCAAAAGAACATTTCCTATTATTCAACTGAAGGAAAGGCTTTTGTTTCTGACTCTCATTTATGACCAGGATTTCTGAGTTCTTTTCAGTTTTAATTTTGTTTTGTGACTTCCTAATCAGGAAAGGGTAAAGAAAGTGTGAAATTGTGGAGAAACAGTTTTAGAGCAGACAGCCCCTTTGTATCCTATAGCCAAATGCTTTAGCAGGATACTTTTGGCAAATTACAAAATACATGCCTTCTAAACAGTGAGCCTGGCTTGTAATATTAAAATAAGATTCTTAAAATAAAATTGGTCAATTATCTTTAATGCAAAATGTATTACCCTACTTGCTTCAGAGGGAACAAAAGAAAACTTTTCATACCTTTCCTGTTGTGAGACCAAACAAAAATGTGACAAAGCTAGGTTTCATAAAGCCCATACTCTAGTTCTCTATCCCAGTGTTAATAGTCAACATCTGAAACTTTCCAAGATTGGAAGGATCTTCTTTCAAAGAAATGTTCCCAATGCTTTGGAAGTCTGAAGCTGCTAGCTTTTACAATGTATTGAGTGGGCATGTCATAAGAAATAGAATTCATTTAACCTTTTCCATATATCCTTGGGAATATAGAAGAAATCCACAAAAATGTCAGTCCATTGACTTATGGATAAACCATGTGTCACAGGATGAAACACTGCCTGAGAATGCAAACAATGGCAACCAGGAGAACTGGGGTTATCACTTGTCCGTTCCATGAATAATGATCTTATAATATAGCTTGTCTTAATGGCACATCTTAATAACAAAACATCATGGTGTCAGTAGTGTTTTATCTTTAAGTCACCTTTCTTTTTCTCTGACTTTATCCTTTGTCTGAATGGGGCAGTAGACAGTGAAGGAACTTGGTACCTAGTGGACTATCAGGCAAATACAATTATTATATTAGTACTCACTGATAGAATAGTATATTTTGTAAAGATTGGACCTTAGTAGATGAAAATAGTGTGACAAAGAGGCAATTCTAAGCCTGATGCTGGAGGAAACTACCTAATGATTAGAGATTCCCAAAAGTGAAATAGTTCGTCTAGGGAGGTGATGAAGTCCCACTTCCTTGGAGTTCTTCAAACCAATACTGGATTATCATATGTGTATGTTATCATGAGGATTTCTTCAGATATGAGCATGGTTGCTGATGTCCCTTCCAAGACTCAAATGCTGAAATTATATGATTTTCAACAGGCTGGCCATCCCATAGCAAATTGAAATCTGGACAATCTGTTTTCTACCCACCAGAAATATGTCAGAACTAGATACAAAAAGTACTGAGTCATCTGTAAATAAGAATACTTAGAGAACTTCATCACATTAAGAAATCATTCTACTTTAGACTCTATGCAGGATATCCTCCAATTTACTCTTTTGTATATGCTTCTTACAATCTGTTGCTACTTGTAATCACATCTCAGAGTCAGAAGGAATGTTACAGACCATCTAGTGACTAACCTATACCTGAAAAAGTATCCCTCAACAAAATAACCAAGAAGAACTCATCTAGTTTTGACTGTAGACTTGCAGTAATAGACAACCCACTATGTAGAGAATCAATGTGTGTGATTTCCTCTTTCCCCTGCAGAAGTTCTTTTATGTCTCTTTTATGTGAGATTTACTCCATTCTCTCTCTCCCTTTACCTTTCTCCCAGTGCATCCCTAATTTAATTTCTTTTTAGATATCATCCCATTTTAGTCAGCCCTGTGCCCTCTGTCTGCTTCTACTCCTAACTAGCCTAATAATGAGAAAATTCTTAGAAGTTACAAGTATCATCTTTCCATCTAGGAATGTAAACAGCTTAACCTTATTAAATCCATTGTGATTTCTCTTTCCTGTTTACATTTTTTGTGCTTCTTTTGAGTCTTGAATTTGAAAGTCAAAATTCCTATTTCAGCTCAAAGCTAGTACTGAAAGTCTGTAACTTTTCAACTCTTCTAAGGTGGTATGTATGATCTAAGGAGAGGTGTGGTCACTGCTCTCCAGGCCTATTCTCTGATCTATGAGGAACCATAAACATTTTTTTCTGCCCTAAAATGGGTGCCAGTTCCCACAAAGCTGCAAGCTCTGGTGTTCTAGTGCTTCTCCTCACTCTGAGACTGTGACCTGGGTCTGTGACCTGGGTAATGCAACACAGTCCTGTACCCAGTGCCAGCAATGGGTCCCCTGAGGTCCAACCCCCTTACCATCTATAAGCTGAGAGCTCTCAAAGTGATTGCTACTGATTCAATTGCCCTCAAGCCCTACTGCTGGCTTGCTGGGCTGCACTCCACTCTTACCCTAGTGAGACAGACCTTTCCTGCCAAACTTTTGAGTTGTATTGACTTGGAAAATTGTTTCACCCCATCCTTTTGTTGGTTTTGCCACTCCAGAATTCCTTTTGAGGTGTTATTTGTAAATTATTTGGAAAGGAATTTGGAAGAGCTCAGGATAGTCTCTGTCTTTGCTCTGCTATCTTCTGATTCCAGGTATTTCAAATGATTGCCATATATTAAGAATTTAATGACCATTACTCTCCTAGTTAATAGCCCCTTAATGATTTCCAATTAATGAGAGTTGTTGGCAGAACTGAGCAGAATGCTCCAGATGTGCTCTGATCACGGCAAGGTACAATCATTTTTCTTTTTTTAAACTGGAGTAGTAATTGCATTAGGATGGGGAACTCCTGGTAAAAAAGCTCATTTTACCAAGACAGATCAGCACTTGCTCTACAATTTATAGTCTTAAAGAGTTGCTGAAGCATTGAAAATTTGAGTGACTTGCTCAGGGTCACACAGCCAGTAAGTATCAAGGTTACTTGAACCTAGTCCTTCCTGATTTTAAAGATCGGCTTTCCCCTAACTACATCAGAGGTGTCAAACACACGGCCAGCAAACATTCCCAAGTGCAACCTAAATCAGATTGAAATGTAATTGGGAAATATTTAAAAACAACAACAAATACAATTGAACACAGCTAATATAGATATATGGTTTTTAAAGTCAATATGTTGCCCACAAAGATCCTTATTTTGATTTAGTGACCCCCATTTGAGTTTGACACCTCTAGATTACATTACACACTCTCTCCCAAAAAAAGTACCCCCAAAATGAAAAGCTGATTCACAAATTTTTTCAAATCTTCCAAGAACTCAGTAGCTTCTATGAGGACTCAGGTTACCTACTTAGGTCATTCTTTATTTTACACAACACAGATATATACAAAAATAGGCTTAATGCATGATTTTTAAAACAGGAGTAAAAATATACTTATTACATAATTTTGTATGATCTTTATTGTCTCCCTCGGGCATAAGGTGAATGCAACTTTAAAAATTTCTTTTTTCAACACTCCGTGGAAAAACAGTAATCTATCCTTTCATATAGCAGGAATTTCTTAAATCAGAGGAACAATTCATAGGATAACAATACAATCATAAAGATAAACAGCTTTGAGAGACCAAAGTACTATAACCAATTCAATGATCAATGACATTTCCAAAAGAATGTTAATGAACTATGCTACTCACCTCCTGACAGAGGGGTAATAAAAATCAAAACACAGAATAAAATATACATTTTTTGGACATGGACAGTGTGGAAATTTGTTGTGTTTACCTTTACACATTTGTTACAAGAGTTTTGCTTATTTTTTCCTCTTAAATGAATGTAAGGGTATGGGAAGGAATTGTTATTTTAGATTTTTTTAAAAAAATATTTTTTAAAAAGAGAATCGTCAACATGGATATGATTAGTTTCTCCAGAAGTGTATTACCTTATTGGGTATTGGATACAGTTTATACATGAAGAATCTTAACAGTTAAATTACTATCTGGTAACAGTATAGTAACTATTTGCCCTACCACCACCACCACAAAAATTTTATGGGTAACCAACAACAAAAAATGCATCATCTAGTTTCTTCCTTTCTGTTGAAGTCCCTTTCAATACTCATTCTGGTTTTGGAAAATGGATATAGTCTGCTAAGGGGCCCATACTCAAAGTCCTTTCCACTTAGTATTACCCATCATAACTAGCACTCTACTAATAAAGCTTTAGGAAACCATGGCCACTTCAATACAATGATCAGGCATTGGAGTAAGACTTTGGGACGAGCTATACACATATATGCAAATACAAAGAATTACATTAAAATGTATATATTCTGTATTTTCCAAATACCATAAATCAAGTCATGAAGCATTTATTAGGCTCCTACTATGTGCCAAGCACTGTTTTAAGCACTGGGGATACAAAGAAAGCAAAAGATAGTCCCTGCTCTCAAGGATCCCACAATTAAAGGAGAAGCATAATATTTAAACTATGAGAAACAAACTCTAAAGAGGATTATTTGGGGATAGTATAAGAGGGAAGGCATTGAGACTAAGGGAAACCAGAAAAGGTTTCTTGGTAGAGGTAGGATTTTAGCTGATACTTGAAGGAATCCAGTAAAGAGAAAGGGAGTGAAGGAAATAATTCCAGGAAATGAGACCCAGTTAGTAAGAATGAAAGGAGTCAGGAGATGGAATATCTTGTATGATGAACAATAATAGAAAGAGAGTCACTAGATCATAAAGTATTCAGAATGGAGTAAGGTATAAGGAGACTGGAAAAGTAGGAAGGGTTGAAAAGGTTATGAAGGATTTAAAAGATGAATAGAAGATTTGATCTTGGAGATAACTGAGAACCCCTGGAGTTTATTTAATGGGTGTAGAAGGTTACCATATTCAGAACTTCACTTTAGGATGATCACCTTGATAAATGATTGGAGGATGGATTTGACTTGGAAGATGCTTTAGGCAAGAAGACCTACCAACAGGCTACTGCAATAGGCCAGGCTTGAGGTAATGAGGGCATATACCAGGGTGGTGACATTGTCAGAGAAGAGAAGAGATGTATACCAGAGATGTTACAGAAGTTAAAACAATATGACTTGACAACTGATTGGCTATGGGGAGGGAAAAAGAATAAAAAATCCAGGATGATGTTTAGGTTTCAAGCCTATGTGATTGGGAGGATGGTAGTACCTTTAATAGTAATAGAGGTGTTAGGAAGAGGAGAGGATTGAGAAGATGAGGTAAATATAATGATGAAGGAGAGAATTACAGGCATGGGGGCAGAACTCAAACTCTATTAATGCAAGAAATATGATCATGATTTGGAAGTTCTACTCCTATTTTTTTTTTCAGAAACTTCATTTTCCTCCTATGCAAAATAATGGACTAGACTAAATATATCTAAGATTTCTTCAGCTCTGAGACTCTGTTTTACATATTTTTAAAGGACATTTGATTCCCCTTTACCCTCAGCTTAGTTAATGCAATGACACAAGCTAGACCCATGCATATGGTATTGTCTTGTTGTTGTTCAGTCAGTTTCCTGTCAGGTCTGATTCTTCATGACCCCATATGGGATTTTCTTGGCAGAGATAGTGGAGTGATTTGTAATTTTCTTCTTCATGACCCATACATACAGATTATACTTAATCAAATTTAATCATTGGGTGTGAAAGTTCCCCTGGATCTCTGAAATATATGGTGCCCCAAATTTTTCCGTTACAAAATTTTTCCTTACAAACAGGGAATTCAATTGGAAGTTTCACCTCCAGCCCCCCCTTGACTATTACATCTATTTCAAAGGGAAACATACCATCAAGCAGTTCAAGAATTCATTCCTTTGAGAGAGTAACAAAATTAAGGAAGTAAAAATGTATATTCCAGGTACAGATACAAAATGAAAGTGATTCAAGGGAGAGAGAGATCACCAAAAAAGCTAATTATAAAGAGAAGTAGATTTACCTGAACCCAGAAGAGGAAAGCTACCCAAAAGGGAAGTTGCACTTGAGAGAATTCTCCTCAGAGATGTAGGACTTCCTGGCCCAACAGTTGTTACCTATCTTTGCCACACATGCATCATTTCAGAGGAGAATAAAATATAAGGCAATAATCATTTTTTGTTGATATCTCCAGAAAGAGGAGCCTACTCATTGCCTTCTACCAGTCATACATATACTGATATATGTATATAACTCATATGTATGTGGGTATATGCGTGTACCAGGTAATAGTAGTAGTTAAATTAATGTGATGCTAGGTAATAATAAATGAACTGGATAAACTTCTGTTTAAAATGTTTCATGCTGTTTCAATATGTGTTCAGCCATCTCAAACACAAAAGTATTTGTATTAAAATTAAATTAATTAATCTGACCTCAGACACTTGACACACTTACTAGCTGTGTGATCTTGGGCAAGTCGCTTAACTCCATCCTTAATTAAATTTAATTTAAATTTAATTAAAAATTAAAATTTACTACTATAAGAAGAGCCATAACTCTCCTATTATGCTGCTTTTTTAATGATCCTCTGTGACCCTCTCAGCTTCTGAACTTTGATGAACTTACAAAATGTAGTAGGGGAGAAGTGACTTGGTGGACAATTTTGTATCCAGATGAATTACATCAAAAATCCCTATGTTTCTGACATACATGGATTGTATTTCAGCGATAAATATTCAAAAGGTAAGTGTTTAAAATCTTGCATATCTTCTTTCAACCAAAGCTTCTCTTGGATCCTCTCTCATCCACAACCTAGGTTAAAATAAGGGCATGTACCATTCTTATCGTTATAGAGAGAGAAAGGGAAATAAGTTCTACCTTTGCTTTTTTACTCCTGGAAGACACACACACACACACACACACACACACACACACGTCTCATTCTACTTTTAGTCCTATTAGTGCCTGAGTACTTGTCTGCTGTTTCAAAGCAGCGACAAGGTAGTAAAATACCATTGTCCTATATAGCCCATCAACACTATGTTTGGTATTTGAGGTTCAGGAGGCAGACCTTATCTTTCCATGTAGTGGGATATGTTTTGTTTTTGGCACATGTAAGTTATATGTTCCCCCATGGATTTATCTAGATGTGGCCTACAGAGAGACAAAAATAGACATTTCTAGTTTTTCCTCCTCTTCCTTTCCAAAGAAGACTTTGATTCTTTTCCGAGGGGAAGGCAGAAAACTGGGGCCAAAGGTTGAACACCTGTTCTCCTCTTAAAGAGGGTGTACTAGGCTAGAATTATATCTTCTCCCTCAAATATTATCGCTCTAGAGCAGTGGTTCTCAACCTTCCTTATGCCGCGACCCTTTAATACTCGTATGTGGGCTTATCTGCATGTTGGTGGACCTGGAGACAGATAGAGGAGTGGTGTCTCGGTTCCTAAGACCATTGGAAATATGTGTTTTCCAGTGCTCTTAGGACACCCCTGTGACCCTTGTGAAAGAGCCGTTCAATCCCCAAAAGGGTTACGACCTACAGGTTGAGAACTGCTGGTCTAGAGGAAGTAGTTTTTAGATTCAAGCTAAGCTCCTGATCACTATTCCTTAACTAAAAATAGGCATCCAAGCTAGTGGACATATACACCTGTGTGACTGTGGACAAATCACTTAATCTTTCTAGGTCTTAGTTTCATCACCTATAAGAGGAAAGGATGGAGCTAAACAGTTTTTAAGGCCACTTTTAGCTCTACTTCTATGACTTTTGTGGAAGAACTAAATAATATCCTTGACCAAAGGAAAGGATAAATTAAACCAAAAACGTGTATGACAACTCTAGGGTTGCCTGACAACAAAACCCCCTGGAAGTTGTAGTTCTTCCAAGTTTGAGAAGAGAGAAAATTAATTCCTGGGTTGGGGGAGATAGTGGAGATTTTTCAACCAAAGGTAGGAGTTTGGAGACACTACAGGAGAAAGAGTAGAGAAGAAAGAGGTAGAGATAGTCACATGATAACCCACTACTAGAGCAGCTGCCCATAGCTGCCACATCTCCAATTTCTTTCTTTTAGACCATAAGACATAACCTTTACCTAAATATACAAACGAAATTGCTCATGACTATGTTTTATAATAGGCACTGTCATGAGAGGATGATGCTGGCCTGCTAAGGCAAGCTTTAAACATATTCCATTAAAGAATTCATGTTCTTTGGAGTGGCTGGGTGGCACAGTGAATACAGCACCAGCCCTGGAATCAGGAGGACCTCTGTTCAAATCTGGCCTCAGACACTTGACACACTTACTAGTTGTGTGACCTAGGGCAAGTCACTTAATCCCATCCTTGCCTTCCCCCCTCCAAAAATAGAATTCATGCTCTTGATTTTATATTATTTCTCATAAACACCTTGTCATTAAGTGGCCTGGGTCTCAAAGTATGCACCTTTAGAGATCCCTGAGATTTTCCAGGAAGTTCCTTCAGTAAAAATTATTTACATAATAATACTAAATTGTTATTTCCTTATTAACATACCCCTCACTTTTCAAATACATATCTGTATAAGGCCAGACTTTCTTCAAACAAAACATATGGCAACAGAATCCAGAAGCAGATTTAAGAATCCATCTAGTTTTCTTCTATTAAGCCAGACATAAAAAAGACATACAAAAATATGTAAAACAGTGCTGCTCTTATACTTTTATTTTGTTTTTAAAAAACAGCTATTTTTCACTTAAAAATTATTTATATTAAAATGTGGATCTATTTTTAATAAATTAATATCTTAAAATTTACCAGTTTTAATATGATAGATATTAATATATCAAATACACATAAACAAAAGCTCTTTGGGACCCCCAATATTTTTAAGAGTAAAGGGACCCTCAGACCAAGATATTTAAGAACCAGTAGACTAATTGAAGGAGCACTATAGTCAATAGAGCTATCTCATTACATTATTTTTCTTGATGTTTTGTCCTACAGTGGTGCTGTGTGTGTGTGTTTCTGAATAGTCTGCATAACGTTACTTCCTAGACTATAAAAAAATTTTATCTTTGACATTTTATGCCCTGCACATACACACTTAATGGGTATTTCATAAATATTTCTTAAATTCATCAAATAATTCATTAAAATGATCTCTTAAGTGATAAAAATACCAAAATTAGAAGAAATATTTTATTATTTTCTTTAAACTTCTATTCACAGATGAGAAACAATGGCCTTACTCTTGATGAGCTGGTATTGTTTAGGACGGTCAATAACTGTCTACTTTGTTTTGTTCAAAATGGCTTTAAAATGATAAAGAAAAAAGACAATACTAATTTTAACCTGTTTAAAAGTTCTGGCAGAAAAAGAACTCAGGCTAGAAATAGGGGCCTGACACATACAAGTGATTTTACCAGAGAGATTAAGCCTTTTTGAGGACAGGTGAGAGGGAAGTGGCTCAAAGAAGAAAGATGCTGCTGGTAACTATGGTAACCAAGTAGCAGAAGTTCAGAGTTAAATTCAGGGTTTAACTACAGGAACTAACATCCCAGGTAGCAGGGATATCTATTTCTCTGTTGGTTTTAATTTTTTTTTTTTGTTCTATTTTCTTTTAGAAGTGTCCAGTGTTATATATGTTTTAGTTTTGAATACTATCCCAAATCTTTTTATGCAAGTTGGGAGTATGTGTATGGGAGTATGAATATGCAAGTATGCATATGTGTATATAACATATATACGTATTTTATAGATGTACAATGTGATATGTATATATATGCAATATATACTTACATGTGCACACACTTGTGACATGTGTATATGCCTGTATATGTTATATAATAGCTAGACAGATTAATATACAGATAAGTGATAGATGCATGCATGAATGGATTGATAGATATAGAGGCAGAAACAGAAACATGGTAAGAGTTAGAAATAGAGAAAAGATTGACAGACAAATAATATAATAAAGGAATGTATTATTTTAGTGCCACATTCCTGTCCCATTGGTAGAGAACCGTTTCTTTTCCTTGCTCTCATACTCCCTATTCCCACACTGTATTGAATTAGCATTACTTGTATAGCATCAAGCTAAAATTTCCACTTTTTTGCTTTTACTTAATATATCTTTGCTGATGGGTGCTGTGGGACAATACAATAATATTATTCCTTCTGTGCTTAGCATTTGTATTTTGATTTTTCCATAGTTGATACTATAAAGACTATCTGAAGAGGCTATAGCAATAAAATTCATGTTAGTTATTTCTGAAAGGGACCTTAGAAATTATTTAGTAGATAAGTAGACTGTTTTACAGATAAGAAAATTGAAAGTCAGAGAGGCTATGCAATCTGCCCAAGTTATATAGGCAATGAGTAGAAAATCTTCAATTGAAGCTTTGGTCTTCTAACTTAAAATCTAGAACTTTTTATTCTATAGCACATGTCATTTACTGCTTCTGATTCTACACGTATTTTAGAGAACATGATGAACTATTATTTTTAAAGCTGGAAGATATCCAGCAGGATCGTCCCATATTCAAGAACTCTAGAGAATATTTTGAATACAATTTCCATACTAGAATCAGAAATTACTTCTTCTAAGAATGAAAGTTTTAGGAACTATAGAGGAGTCTGAAATCAGTCAGCCTAATTCTTACCTAGAGAGATTTTGTTAAAACACAAAATGGGGAGCCCTTGATGGTTCCTTGATACTTCTGTGTCTACCACCGTAATGAGAGGAAAATACTTTATCTTACTTAACAAACTTCCCTTTCTCCTACCTTCTGTTTGAGTAGCGTTTTTTGTTTTAAAATGTCACCTATATAAAACAAACCAAATATAGGACAGTATTTTGTGGCTTTGCTCAGACTGTTTCCTTTTCTTGTCATTCCTACCCTTTTCCTCTCCATCTGCCTAAATTCTATATAACTAGCTCCAGTTCCACCTTCTCCACAAGGTAGTCAATGTCTACTTCAGTCTATGTCTTTTTCACTTCCTTGTACTTCCAGTCAATATTCCAGTTATTTTTCATGGGTTCATGTATGTCCTGCCTTCACATTTTTAGGGGAAAACTATAAAGTGTATCACAAAAAGAGCTAAAATTTAATTTAGAGCACGTATGTTGAAGTCCCAGCTACCACATGATACCTGTGTGACTCTAGGCTTCAGTTTCTTCAAGTGAAGAAAATGGCAGAAGGTAGCTTGGATCATCTTGTTGCCTATGATCCTTTCTAGTCCTAAATTTGTGTTGTTCTGTGTCTTATATTTCAGGATTTTTTACAAAGACATTAAAGTTATACTTATATCTCAAAGATTTGTCCTCAATTCTTTAATGTACATATAACACTCACTTTAGGGAATCATCATCCAACATGTATTTTGTTAAAATCCCACTATGTACTAGGTGCTGCAGATACAAAGACAAAAATGAAAATGGTCCCTGACTCTAGCTTACGCTCTATTATCAGGACAAGTTTTTTTCTCCCCCCAAACAATGAAATCTGAAAATGAGGTCATCATTTAGAATCCCTGTCCTTGGAACTAGATACTTTTTTTCCTTTGTATTTTATTTTCTTCACTCAGACACAAGTGATTTTTCACCAACATATATAACGTATAGTATATTTGTAATCATGGTTTAGTATGTAAATATTAATATTTTTACACTTCGTTTACAGCAAGGTTACAAAATGAAATGTTTTCACGGTTCTATATTTCCCACGTTGTACATTAAGATATAATGTTGTTCTTTTTAAAGCTCCTGATTACTATCTATTCTCATTTCAATACAAAATGAACACATGGTTGTCTAATGAAGATATAATAAAATGACCTATGAAAACCATATTCCACAAGGGAACTTCTAACTTCTAAATTATCATTTTCATCTGTTCATTATAGTTGAAAAATGCAAATTATAAAGAAGATACAAGACAGTTTTCTGCTTGTATTTCTGTCTACAGATTTCAAGTAGGTGAACTCCTTTTGTCTTTCTAACTTCTAAATTATAGGATGGTTCAAGTCTAATATCTGATGATGCAAGCGGGATTTTCCCGAGCTTTTTCCACAAAGGAGTTGGTAAATAAATGGAAGTGTCTGACATGCAAATTCTTTGCTGCAACTGCAAATGAATTGTGACCTATTTACTAAATAGAGGTGATCATCACAATATTGACAGTGTGTGCTGTTCCAGGGCTATGATAATTAAGCAGCATTATGTGTTAGGCAGCCTGCCAAAATTCCAATGTGTAATTAAAAACTGAGCTTTTGTGTCATTTTAGATTCCATATGTATGTATGTATGTATGTATGTATATATGCATTTCATATATGCATATATATTTTATAGGGGAATCAGATGCATCTCCCCCATAAAGTTACCTTCAAATATTGTCACTGAATTTTGAGAATACTTAAAATCAGTTAGTGCTTTTTTCCTTAATGAAATTATATTACATTATTTTGTAAATGCTTTATATTTACTCTTCTGTGAACCTATTATATTTTCCCCAACCCAGTAACATGTAGGCTTGATGAGGGGGTGGGGAGGGTATTTAATTTTTTTTTTTTTTGGACCTCCAGGGCATATCCCAGTGCCTTGTATTTTTCTTTTTTATCCAGACTTGTGATGTTATCTATATAAGGTACTCCCCATGAGGAAATTTCCTCTACTAAAGAATGTCATCTGTTTAACAACTCATAACGTATCTTCTTTTGCCTCTTTTTGTATCCCCAGCACTTAGCACACTGCTTGGCACATAGGATATGGTTAATAAACTTTTTTTATGGTTTATTCACAAACCATCTGGAATACATATAGTTTGTTATGTATAAATAAGTTTGGTGGGGGGTAGGAACAGAGGTGAGGTCCAGATTCTTTTTTTGTTTGTTTGTTTTTTTTAGAGAGGGAAAGGCAGGGCAATTGGGGTAAAGTGACTTGCCAAGGTCACACAGCTAATAAGTGTTAAGTGTCTGAGGCTGGATTTGAACTCAGGTCCTCCTGAATTCAGGGCCAGTGCTCTCTATTTACTGTGCCACCTAGATGCCCCAATTTTATAGATTCTGAAAGTAGGAAGGAAACTTGGCTGCCATTTAGTACAATCTATATACAAAGAGAATCCCTATTAACATATATAACAAGTATTCATTCAGTGTCTGCTTGAAGACCATCATGTGGGGAACTCCACTACCTCTTAAAGCAGCCCATTCCACTTCTAGACACCACTAATGCACAGGATTTCATTCTGGAAGGTCTCTCTACAATGCTGCTGGATAACAGCTTTGCAACTTCTGGTCTTAGAGGGATATCTGATATAGTGGAGGTTAAATGACTCATCAAGTATGTGGAAGAATCAGGACTTGAACCCAGATCTTTCTTTGTTTGAAGCTACAACTATCCTATCCTGCCTTTTCCCCTTTTATATAAAATATGGATGGGTTTTTTCACTTGATTAATGTTTATTTTGATTAAATTGAAAGAAATTTCACATTTTGAATTTTAAGATAATATATAACATGATCTTAAAAACAATACTAAAGGAATATTTGGTAGAATAATGTATTTTAAAATGATTTCCAGTAGAACATAATTTTAAAGGACTATAATAAAATACAATTTGCCTTGTTCTCATTTCATATTTGCCCTTGGCTCTATAAGATTCTTCAATTTCAAACAAATTCAATTTTAACCCAATAAATCCTTTAAACATGAGATGAATTTTAGAAATCATTTGTTTATTGATATGATTTAGTTCTGTATCCCATAAAAATAGATACTAAGAAAAATACATAATCATTCAAAATTCAGGAAAAAAAATATAAATTGGTAACATCATAAGCCATTGTAAATTTAAAGCACATTTGGTTCTGACTCTAAGATGGAACTATTATACTTTTGAAGTGCTGAAGCCTACCTACAATCTACAAGATACTTTCATGAAAAGTACATTCAAGATCTTAGTATTCCAGGTGTCTTTTCAAAAAATAATACAATTGCTGTCCATTGTAGGAATAATTTATCCAGCTTTCTACCAAAATGTTTCGTTTGTCACCTGCAATTTCTTTTAAACACATACACATGCAATTGTCTTAGAATTTCCTTAAACAACTTACCAATTTGACAAGATTTACATTTTTTAGACCTTTTTACAATTTAAAATAACATGATCATAGCAACTTAAAATAGTATCAAATGACTACTTTAAAAATAATGATTTCAAGAAGAAGCATCAATAGATATTCTGAATTTATCTTTAAATACTTTACTTGGGTTTTGAGATTCCTGTTCAGAAATAAAGAAGACATGTAGACCTAAACAGATTTTTTTTTTTTTTGGATAACTTTTCAAAAGAGGTATGATTTTCAATAATGTTACCTAAGATTTTTGGTTTTTTTCCCCTTTTGGTTCTGAGACTTCCAATGTACTAAGCAAATGATTTCATCTTCAGAAGTACTTCTATAAATGAGAGTTTGAGGTCAGCCTGCAGAAGAATTCAAATGTACAGGCATATAAATAGTCTCATCATTTTCACCTTCACATATCATATCCTCTCTCCTTTTACCCTCCTAGATTGAGCCTTATAATGTACAAGACTCTTTCCTCTTCATTTGCCTTTTCTTTTAAATCATGTTTTAAGATTTTTTTTTGCCTTGGGGTTTATCAAAATTCCATAAGGCAAACAGGTTGAAACCGGGCTGCAGCTAAAATTTTATGTTCTATGTTCATCTCAGGTTCCTCCAGACTTTAAAAATGGTCCAAGCTCCAAGTCAGTGCTGACCCTCGGTAAAATTGTGAAATAAGTGAAACTGATCAACAATTACAATCTGGTCTTTCTTTAATTCTGCTCTCTCCTTCCTTATGGCAATTACTTCTCCACCTCCCCACCAACACACACACATTTCAGCATTTAGTTTTCTTTTTACTTACTCCTCTTCTCAGAAAGGAATTTAATGGGAATTTAAATTGTAGTAGATAAAACATAGACCTGGAGTCAGGAAGATTTGACTTTAAATCCACCCTCAGACACAGAGGCTGCATGATTCTTGCCAAAATACTAAACCTCTATTTGCCTCAATTTCCTGATACGTAAAATCAGGATAATAATAGTACCTACCTCCGAGCATAATTTTGAGGATAAAATGAGATAATATTTGTAAAGTGCTTGTAACAACAATGCGGTATTCACAATGCCTACAGTAACTATAAGTATGCTGATATGGTTATTAATCACAATATGTAACAGGCTCTCTACATGGGAAATATAGCTAGAGCATTTATTCAAATATCAGAAAACTGAGTCACAAAACCAGAAAGTCAAGCCAACACATGAGTTACGAAGTTTGCACATGTAGTTAATGTAGTAAACACCCACATTCTCAAGCCTTCAAAACAGGACAGGCTACCTCAGGCAAAGATCCTCCTCTTCTCACTCACGCAACTGTTCAGTATCTAGGCAGCTTGCTCCCAGCACCTCTGGCCCCCTGAAGTTCCCATCCCTGGCAGTCCTCAGCAGGGGTCCTTAGCAGAGATTCTGGCAGGCTCAAAGAAAAAGGAGTTCGCTCCACAACCATAGCCGCTGCTGCTGTTGCTGCTTCCAGTCACCAAGGCATGGATGCTAGCTTGGTTCTGGCTTTCTCTTGCTCCACCCCTTCCTGCTACATCAGCAAGTTCAAGGGGCATGGAAGATCTTCAAATCCCAGTATCATTATAGTACTTTATATATATAGTAAACTTTAGAGTGCCATGAAAATGTTATATATAATTTTTGTTACTATTATTACTTCAGACAATTGTCACTTCTCCCATTAAGTAAATGTGGTAAAGGAGAGAGTGTGTTGGGCTTAGAGAAAGGAGGCCCTAAATTCATATCCTTCCCCAAATACTTGCTAGCTGGGTGACTCTTACAAACTCATTTTACCTCAATGAGGCTCCAGCATTTCCCTAAGATTTATCTACAAACTCATAGATAGATTGTAGTGTCTCAGCAGTGTTGGATTTTCATTAGTTGTTTCTGTTTTATCTTTCCCAGTCTCATCATATTCCAAAGCTTTCTTTCTGGGTATAGAATGAAAGGTTTTATCCTTTCAAAACCATCAGAGATAAGGTTGGAGAGGTTTGAGGAATCATGCCAGCCTGCTCAGGGCTCCATATCACAGAAATAGGTACCCAGACCAGCAGGCCCAGAGGAAGATCATTGGACCACTGACTAAAGAGTAAGTGAATTGGATTTAGAAGAAATCTTAAAGATCATGTAATCCACTTCCCTCCTTTTATGAAAAAAGAAACTTATAGTGATCAAGTGAGTTGGCCAAGGATATTCAAGTATAAGCAGTGTTAATATTTGAACCAAAAACTTCTTACTCAAAATTCAGCGCTCTCTCTGTTGCACCAAGCTGGGCTCGTCATATTCCCAATATGGAAACCTAAAGTAACAATGAAGTTTCTTTTTTTTTTTTTTTTTTGCTTTTTGGAGGGGGGAAGACAGGGCAATAAATGTTAAGTGACTTGCCCAAGGTCACACAGATAGTAAATGTTAAGTGTCTAAGGTCAGATTTGAACTCAGGTCCTCCTGACTCTATTAATGGAGTGCTCTATTCACTGAGCCACCTAACCACCCTGATGAAGTTTCTAAAGCACATATATTCAAGTGTTGAAAGTGACAATGTCTGTCACTAGTTAGCCTGTAAGTGTTCTGCTGATGGATCTTAATCATTCCTACTGCTTTTAAGAATACCTTGAATGTTCAGCAAAAGTTAAACTGACTGAACATTTGAAAAGGAAACATAACCTGTTTTCTGAAAGCGGTTTGGTAAAGGGCTACCTGCATTTTGGGGGCAGTTCCACTCCTCCCTAGCCTTTTATAAATAGTACTCCTGGCTAAAGCTATGCTTCTTTACCCAGTTTATACTTCTCACAATACTCTCATCTCCTCCCCCAATATTCTAACATGAAGATTTGACTCTTTACACTTATTACCTTCTCACTACAAAATAGATACTGATATAAATCAGATTAGACCTTCCTGAATAACTAGAAATACAGTTTCCATTATGGCTATTGATTTAACTCTTCCCCATCTCAGTCCTTAGAGATTATGGTTTGCCAGGGCCTAACTCCAGCCACCTACATCTCTGATTAAAGATACCCGACATTGCAGTCAATCAATCAACAAGCATTTATTAAATGCTTATTTTTGATAGGTATCATCTTGATTATTGGAGAAATTAGTGCAAAAATGAGATGGTTCCTATCCTCAAATAGCTTACTTTCTACATATAACTCTTAGCTTCCTCACAAGCAACCATTCTGGTCACTTGAAACTTCCTCATCCTTAATGAGTTGTAAGCACACACCTTCCTAGTATTCTCTCAACAGTTAATCTCATGAATTTAGTCTAAAATCATTTCATCTTAGAGGAAGAACAGGAAAGCAAGTGTACTGAAGTAGCCATAGGACTGGATGGCTACTTTGCTTATTTAGGTGTGAATTTATGTGTGTTTGTATGTATTTGTGTGTGTGTACATTCACTCCATGGTATGCTAAAAGGAGATGTATCCCATAGCAAATTATAATTTATGTAAACATATACTTATATGTATGGCCATAGAAAGGCTGTATCTCTCAGATTAAAATTAAAATCTTTGTATAGAGCATAATTATGAGGACTAACATGATTTATAGAGCATCTGCTTTTTAAAACAGGGTTCAATTAAATCATTTCACTCAATTTAAGCTATTATAGATTTTTCCCTTATGTTCACTCTTAAATTCTTGCATTGCTAAGGAGAATGAATGTCTTTAATGGAATTCTAATTTTATTACTTTTATGATCACTCATTGTGGTTCAGTGAAGCTATGTCTACACATGTGAATTTAGGTGAAGAATTGAGGCAATTAACCAGTTGATCCAATTTTGAGAAAAAAACCATTTTTGCTTAAATTTACCAAATATTTCAGGCTAAAGTGTTCACTGGGTTTTAAACTTGAATTATTGGGATGTAGTAACTACCTCAAGTCAGACTATTTCTTGACAAATAAAAACGCCTCCTTAGAAACTTCCAGGTATGGTTTTCTAAAGCTGATGTTTGACATTGTATCAGCAATGCAGCATTCACAATGCCTACAGTAACTATAAATGTGCTGATATAGTTATTAATCACAAAATGCAACAGGCTCTCTACATGAGAAATATAGATAGTGCATTCATTTAAATACCAGAAGACTGAGTCCCAAAACCAGAAAGTCAAAGCCAACACAGTA
>CM053586.1:53128067-53168556 GCA_028646515.1 Pseudochirops corinnae
ACGCAACTGCTCAGCGTCCAGGCAGCTTGGTCCCAGCAGCTCCGGCCCCTGGCAGTTCCTGCCCCAGGCAGTCCTCAGGAGGAGTCCTTAGCAGAGATTCTGCCCTGCTCAAAGCAAAAGGAGTTCGCAGCCGCAGCCACTGTCTCTGACGTCACTTCCAGTCAGCACCATACGGAGACTAGCTTGGTTCCGGCGTTCTCTTGCTGCACCCCTTCCTACTACGTAAGCAAGCTCAAGGGGCATGGAAGATCTTCAAATCCCAGTATCGTTACAGACATAAAATCATAAAACTTTAGACCTTAAAGGGACCTTAAGAGTTCACAAGGTCTAATCCCCTTTTTAACTAATGAAGAAATTGAGGTGCTAGAAATTTTAGCCAAGGGTTCATTCATTCAAAGAATCCTCTGAGAGTTTTGTCGGTTTCATACCACTATATTAATTTAACTAGAAAAATATTAAGGTTAAATATATGCAGGAAAGAGTCACAATTTTTCTGTAATCTTTTTTTAAAAGTGGTATACCTTCACTAAAGCCTTCCTCTAATGTCTAATGGAGGTCACCCTGAGTGCTCACAGACTATGCCAGCAGAGTACAAGTTCTATCAGTCCTATGATGCAGAAAAGCATTGAATACTGATTCAGAGGCTGAATATTCTATCGTGTAAATACTGACACAGATGCTTTCAATGAGAAACATGACCAGATAATAGATGGACCACCAGGTGATGCTTCGGTGAGGTCACAGCAATCCATGAAGGATGGATCTAATGCAAGAAAGAGTTGCAAAATACATTAATGGAGGAGGTATAAATATCAATAAAATCAGCCCATCATCACTGTTATTGATAGCCTGAGTAGCAGTCACTTTTCAGTATGTTTTTTAAGTAAGAACGTGGGAACACAAAACCAAAGATCCCACCTAATGGTCAAACTGAAATGTCCATATGATCCCAAGACAGGGAACAAATGTTATACTCTCACTCCCGAATCAGCTCAGTTGTTTCCAGAGTCTTCTCTCCAAAAACCTTCACAAAGCTATTCCTAGAAATTCTGGTTCCAAAATAGTGCTAGCTGGTAAATTCTGGGCTTGCATCTCAATGGCTTTGCATGGTAAATTTACTTTGAACAATACAGAATGTGCCTCTCTGCAATTTCTATTTAGTTATGCTCTGTAAATTAAAAAAAAATATCTAATTCCTTTTGCACATGAAAGTTATCTAAATATTTGAAAACAGCTATCTACTTATGTCTTCTTTTTACCAGGTTAACCATGTGTACTTTCCTCAACATTCTGGTCACCCTCCCCTAGATACACTTCAGATGAATGTCTTTTTAAAATGTGGGCATAATGAGGTGGCTAGGTGGCACAGTGAACAGAGCACTGGCCCTGGAATCTGGAGGACCTGAGTTCAAATCCAGCCTCAGACACTTAAAACTTACTAGCTGTATGACCTTGGGCAAGTCAGTTAACCCCAATTGCCCTGCCTTTCCCTCTCCAAAAAAAAAAACAAAAAAAAATGTGGGCATAAGAACTGAATATATTAATCTGTACATGTTCTGAAGAGGGAGGGGAAGAACAACTATCTCTTTTATTCTGAATACTATATTTCTAATGATATAAAATAAAATAATACTCATTTTTGAGTACCATGTTAAACTTGTAGTTCATTAAAACTCCCTAACTTTTCTTCCCCTCCCACCCAATCAATAGTATTTTTTTTTTCCAATTACAGGTAAAGATAGTTTTCAACATTCACTTTTATAAGATTTTGATTTCCAAATTTTTCTCCCTTTCTCCCCTTGTATTGTATTTTGCCTTTTTTAGGTCTTCCCAGGTTTCTTTTGATATCTCAAATATACTATTTTACCACTCAGAATATAGGAAACTTTTTTTTCTATTCTATTTACCTCTTTATTTATGAAATTCATTTTTTTTAAATTCTGAGTTCCAAATCTTCCACCCTCCCACCTGTCCTCCATCCAATGAGAAGGCAAATGATACGATATCAGTTAAAGATGTGAAATCTTGCAAAACATTTCCACATTAAACTGTTAGAGAAAAGGAGAAAAAGAAGAAAAATAAAGAAGAAAAAAAGTATACTTCAATCTGCTCTCAGAGTTCATCATTTCTCTCTGGAGGTGCGTAGCATTTTTCATCCTGGGTCCTTTGTAAATGTCTTAGATCATTTGTTTTGATCAGAGTAGCTAAGTTGTTTACAGTTGATCATCATTACAATATTGCTGTTTCTGTGTATAATGTTCTCCTGGTTCTACTCATTTCTCTTTGCATTAGTTCATATAAGTCTTCCCAGGTTTTTCTCAAACCATCCTGCTCATCATATCTTTTTTTTTTCCTTAATAGTGTTTCATTTTCCAATTGCATGTAAAGATAGCTTTCGACATTTATTTTTGTAAAGATTTTGAGTTCCCAATTTTTCTACCTCCTCCCTTCCAAGACAGTAAGCAATCTAATACAGGTTATACATATACAATCGTGTTAAAGTATTTCCATATTAGTCATTTCCACATGAGTTGTTAAAGAAGAATCAGAACAAAAGGGAATAACCACAAAAAAGAAAAAAAAGTGAAAATAATACACTTTGTTCTGTATTCAGACTCCATAGGTCTTTCTCTGGATGTGCTTAGCCTTTTCCAACATGAGTCTTTTGGAACTGTCTTGGATCATTGTATTATTGAAAAGAGCTAAGTCTACCACAGTTGATCATTGAACAATGTTTCTGTTATTGTGCACCATGTTATCCTGATTCTTCTCATTTCACTCAGCATCAATTCATGTAAGTCTTTTCAAGTTTTCTTAAAATTCACCTGCTCAATATTTCTTATAGCACAATAGTATTCGATTACATTCATATACCACAACTTGCTCAACCATTCCCCAATTGATGGGCATCCCCTCAATTTCCAATTCTTTGCCACCACAAAAAGAGCTGTTATAAATATTTTTGTACATGTGGGTCCTTTTCCCTTTTTTATGATCTCTTTGGGATATAAACCTAGTAGGGGCATTGCTGAATCAAAGGGTATGCTCAGTTTTATAGCACTTTAGGCATAGTTCCAAACTGTTTTCCAAAATGGCTGAACCACTTCACAACTGAACCAAGAGAGCCTTAGTGTTTCAATTTCCACACATCTTCTTTAACATTTATCATTTTATGTTGTCATATTAGCCAATCTGACAGGTATGAGGTGGTACCTCAGAGTTGTTTTAATTTCCATTTCTCTAGTCAATAGTTATTGAGAAATTTTTCTTATAACTATAAATGGATTTGATTTCTTCATCTGAAAACTGCCTGTACATATCCTTTGACCATTTATCAACTGGGGAATGACTTATATCTTTTTAATATTTGACTCAGTTCCCTATATATTTGAGAAATTAGACCTTTATCAGAAACACAGACTGAAAAAATTGTTTCCCAGCTTCCTGCTTTCCTCCTAATCTTAGTTGCATTGGTTTTATTTGTGCAAAAATTTTTAATGTGATCAAAATTTTCCATTTTGCATTTAATGATGTTTTCTGTCTCTTATTTGGTGATAAATTCTTCTCTTCTGCAAAGATCTGACAGATGAACTATTCCTTTCTCTCCTAATTTGCTTATGGTATCACACTTTATTTCACATGTATGCAGCTATTATATTACTTTTGAAGAAGGAAAAACATGGCAAAAATCTCTGCTAATTATCGAAATGTTACTCTCTCCATCACACTTTAAAAACAATTTTGATCCATGTCTTTTGTTTTTATATCACATTCATTTGGGTTGGGAGAGAGTCTTTATTAAATATCTCTAATAAGGGACTGATATCAAAGATATATAGACTACTAAAAGAAATAAGATCCAAAGGCCAGTATTAATAGATAATAAATCTTAAAAGCTGAGCTAACAAGGACTAGTGCTTCTGTAGCTTTTTACCTTACTATTTAATGTTTTAAGTCCACTGTTTTCTTAAAAATAATTTTTATGATCTTTTTTATATCACCTACATATTTCAATTTCTCGATCTCTCCTGTCCAGAGAGGCATCCTTTATAATAAAGAATTAAAAAGAGGGAGAAAAACAATTTAGCAAAATTAAATAACATTTTTAAAATCTCAAATTATAATTTGTGTTTCACACCTCCTTGCAGGGGATGGGTGTGTGTGGGACATTTTTTATTATACTTTTTCTTTGGGACCAGGCATGATCACTTTAATTTTATAGCATTTAGATCCATTTGTTTTGTTATTTCCATTTACTTTTTTGTAGTCATTGTGTATATTGTTTTCCCAGTTCTGCTTATTTTACTTTGCATTGGTCCATAGAAATATTCTCATGCTTCTCTATATTCAACACATTCACTGTTTCTTAAGAATAATAGTATGCCATTGCATACATATACCACAATTTGTTGGGCCATTTCCTTATCAATGGGCAAGTAATTTGTTTCAAATTCTTTGCTATTAACTCCCCCAAAAATGCTGCTATAAGTATTTTTATGTATATATGACCTTTCTTTTTCTCATTGGAATTCATTTTGGATATATAACTAGAAATGGAATCTTTTGAGTTCAAAGATTTGGCTATTTAACTATCTTGAAGTAATTCTTAATTTCTAGAATAGCTGGATCAATCCACAGCTCCACCAACAGTGCAGTAATTTGCTTGCCCTTTCCATAACCCCTCTGCATTTACTATTCTTTCCTCTTTTTTTTAAATCTTCCTTAGTTTTCTGGTTTTGACTTGAAACCCCTGACTGTTTTGATTTTTGGTTCTATTAATACTTTGTTATTCTTTTTCAAGAACTATTCATGTACTTTGACCTCTTATTGAGAAAACTTCTAGTTTATCTCTAATACATATACTACTTGCTGATGATTTTAGATAGATGTTACTATTTATTTTAAGGAAAACTCCCATTTTTTTCACATGCTCCCTAGTGTTTTTAACAGGAAAGGGTGCTGTATTTTGTCAAAAAAAAGCCTTTTTTGTATCTATTGAGATAATCTGACGATTTTTGTTTTTCTTATTGATATGATCAAGATAGATTTTTTTTCTAATATTGAACTAGTCTTGCATTCCTGGTATAAATCCCACCTGGTCACAGTGTATAATCTTTGTGATATATTGCTGTAATTTCTTTGCTAGTATCTTATTTAAATGTTTACAGCTATATTAATTAGGGAAATAGTTCTGTAGTTTTTGTTTTCTCTTTTTGCTCTTCCTGGTTTAGATTTCAATAACCATATTTGCATCATCAAAGAAATTTGGTAGGACTCCTCTGCCTATTTTTCTAAATAATTTACATAATATTGGGATTAATTTTCTTTAAATGTTTGGTAGAATTCACTTGTGAATACATTTGATCTTGTTTTGTTTGTTTGGTTTTTTTCCTTATGGAGCTTATTTATGACTTGTTCAATTTCTTTTTCTAAGACAGGGTTACTTAAGTATTCTATTTCCTCTTCTTTTAATCTGAGCAAGTCATGTATTTATTAAAATATTCATCTATTTCACTTGCATTGTTAGATTTATTGACATATAATTGGACAAAACATTTCCTAAAATTGCTTTAATTTCATCTTCATTGGTGGTGAATCTACTCTTTTAATTTTCGATAGTGGCAATTTAGTTTTCTTTTTTGCAAAATCAAATTAATTAAAAGTTTGTCTATTTTATTTTTATATAAAATCAACTCAGTTTCATTTATTAGTTCAATAATTTTCTTTCTTTCAATTATATTAATCACTCCTTTTATTTTCAGAATTTCTAATTCAGTATTTAATTGGAGGTTTTTAATTTCTTCTTTTTCTAGCTTTTTTTCAGTTGCATTCCTAACTCATTGATCTCCTCTTTCTCTATTTTATTGATGTGAGCACTTAAAGGTATAAAATTTCCCCTAAATAATTCTTTGGAAGGAGAAAATAGAATAAACGGGGGGTGGGATAGGACGGAGTAAAATATAGTTAATCTTTCACAACATGACTACTATGGAAATGTGTTGCATAACTACACATGTACAATGTATAACCTGTATTGAATTGCTTGTCTTGCCTGTGGGGGTGGGTAAGGAGGAAAGAAGGGAGAAAATCTGGAACTCAAAGTTTTAAAAACAAATGTTAAAAATTGTTTTTACATGCAACTGAGAAATAAGATACACAGGCAATGAAGTATAGAAATCCATCTTGCCCTACAAGAAAGTAAGGAGTAGTGAATAGGTAGGACATAAGAGAGGGCAGATTTGGGGAAGGGGTATTACGTATGCTTGCCATCTTATGGTAAGGGGTAGGGGACAGACAGGGAGAAAATTTGTAACTCAAAATCCTGTGGAAATAAATGCTGAAAATTTAAAAATAAATGAATGACTTAAAAAGATTTAATAGTAATGAAATTTGAAGATCCCTTTGTATTGACAAGCTAACAGGTTCAAATTAATTATATCAAGCCTCAGTTAAGAAACAGAAGGTATGAACTCTTGTTGCTGATCTAAGAGGAAGGGACTGAACAGGGAGGAGCTAATATACAAGGAAAAGCTCCATCTGGGAGAGTCAGAATTTCTTGGGGCAAGTATTGTGGAGGCAGAGCAGCTACTGCCAGAGAGAGAGAGAGAGAGAGAGAGAGAGAGAGAGAGAGAGAGAGAGAGAGAGAGAGAGAACTTCTCTCAGTGAGCATCTGGATGCTGGGCTGCTACCAAGTGATTCTGAGGACAAGAGAAGGCCAGCTGAAGCTTCCTAAGACTTCTGAGGGCCAGCCAGAGCTACCAGAGGAAGCATGACTATGGTGTCAGTACTTTGTTTGTGGCTTTGTTAAGCTTTGTCTTCCCAGGAACAGAAACTGTGAAGGACTTGAGGTAAACTGGACACTGTGAGCTTCAATATAGAACAGGAACTGCATGGAGAGCCAGACAAGGAACTGGGAGCTGTCTGCTTTTGAACCAAGGTGACAGTTTGGTGGATTTGGACAGGAGCTAGAATCAGGGAAGAAGAACCGTGGAAACTGAAACCCTGCCTTGAGTCAAGATGAAAAGACCTCTTTGTGGGTACTGAGTAGTGACTGATGAAATGGTAACTTACTTGTGACCTAGGGGTAGATGGTCTTTGTATTTTCCAGTACCCCTTAAGAGGGTACTGAATAGTGACTGGTGAAATTGTAACTTAATTGCACCCCATTTGGAGAGGACTTTGACTTTTGTACTTTGTGATAGAATTAAGGACTTTGTGATTGATTAAATGAATGTACTTTCTTAAAACTACATGACCACTGTGGTGAAAACTATGTGGCCATTTTAATGATAAATTGTGAAGTTATAACATTCTGAATGCTGTACTTTGATTTCTGTGAATGTTTTGCTCTGATTTATTACTGAATAGAGAGTTTGCTATACTATGTAATCAGAACCTTGAAAGCTGTTCACAGCAGCAGTCCTCTGGAAGGTTGCTCATGTGTGGCTTTACAAAAGAAAAAAAAAAGAAATATAAGTAGACATTAAAATAAAAAATTCACAACCCTTCCCCCCAATACTGTTTTTGCTGCATCCCATAAATTTTGGCATGTTGTCTGATTACTGTCATTCTCTATGATTAAATTATTGATTATTTCTGTGATTTGTTGTTTGACCCACTCATTCCTTAGGATTAGATTATTTAGTTTCCAATTAAATTTTAATCTATCTTCCCATGGCCCTTTATGACAAGTAGTTTTTATTGCATCATGATATGAAGAGGATACATTTATTATTTCTGTCTTTCTACATTGGATTGTATGTTTTTTAATGCTCTAATACATGGTCTATTTCTGTGTAGGTGCATTGTACCAATAAGAAAACAGTATGTTGTCTTCTATCCCAATTTTCTCAAAGAGGTCTATCATATCTAACTTTCCTAAAATTCTATTTTCATCCTTAACTTCTTGCTTGTTTATTTTGTGTTTAGATTTATCTAGTTTTGAGATGGGAGAGTTGAAGCCTCCTGTCTATTTCTTCCTTTAACTCACTTAACTTCTCTAAGTATTTGGTACTATACTACTTTGTACATATATGTTTAAAATTGATATTACTTCATTGTTTAATAGTATGTTTTAGCAAGCCCTAATTTCCTTACTTATCTATTTTAATTAGATCTATTTTTTCTTCTGCTTTGTCTGAGATAAGGATTGCAACCCCTGATTTTTTTTTTACTTCAGCTGAAGCACAATATATTCCATTCCAGCATTTTACCTTTATTCAGTGTGTATCTCTCAGCTTCAAATGTATTTCTTAAAATAACATATTGAAGGATTATGGTTTTTAATCCACTCTATTTGCTTCTGTTTTATGGAAGAGTTCAGCCCATTCACATTCAGAGTTATGATTGCTGATGGTGTATTTCCCACCATCCTATTTTTCCCCCTGCCTACACTTTTCTTTCTCCTTCCTCACCAATGTTTTGTTTCTGACCACCACCTCCTCAATCTTCCTTCCCTTCTTTTAGTCCCCTCCCCTTTTCTTTCCCCTTTCCTTTACCACTTCCCTGTAGGGTAAGACAAATTTCTATCCCCAAATAAGTGTGTTATTCTTTCATTGAGCTAAATCTGACAAGAGAAAGGTTGAAACAATACTCACCCCACTCCTCCCTTCTTTCTCTCTAATGTAATAGGACTTTTGTGCCTCTTCATGTGATATAATTTACCCTGTTCTCTCTCCCTTTTTTCCTCTTCTCCTAGTACAATCCTTTCATTCACTCCTTTTTCTTTTATATCATCACATCAAAGTCAGTTTATACCCACACACTTTATCTACGTAAACTTCTTCTAACGGACCTAATAGAAATACATTTCTCAAAAGTTACAATTATCTTCCCATGTGGGGAAGTAAATAGTTTAACCTTATTGAATAACATTTTTTCCTCTTTCCTATTTACCTTTTAATGCTTCTCTTGGGTCTTGCATTTGACGATCAAATTTTCTGTTCGGCTCTGGTCTTTTCATCAGGAAAGTCTGAAAGTCCCCTATTTCACTGAATGTCGATCTTTTCCCCTGAAAGATTATGCTCAGTTTTGCTGGGTAGTTGATTCTTTCTTGTAATCCAAGCTTCTTTACCTTCTGGAATATCATGTCCCAAGATATCCAATCCTTTAATGTAGTAGCTGCTAAAACCTATATAATCGTGACTGTGGCTCCTTGATGTTTGAATTGTTGCTTTTCTAGATGTTTGCAGTATTTTCCTCTTGACTGCATAATTATGGAATTTGGCTACAATATTCCTTAGAGTTTTTATTTTGGGACCTCTTTTAGGTGACTGGTATATTATTTTAATGACTATTTTACCCTCTTGTTCTAGGATACTAGGGCAGTTTTCCTTGATAATTTCTTGAAAGATGCTGTTCAGGTTCCTTTTTTAATCATCACTTTCAGGTAGTCCAATAATTCTTAAATTATCTCTCCTGGATCTATTTTCCAGGTCAGTTGATTTTGCAATAAGGTACTTCACATTGTCTTCTACTTTTTTATTTTTTTTATTTTTCTTGAGTGATTCTTGATGACTCATAGGGTCATTGGCTTCCATTTGCCCAACACTATTTTCCCCCAATTTATTTATTTTTAGTTTTCAACATTCATTTCCACAAGATTTTGAGTTACAAATTTTTGTCCCCATCTTTCCCATAACACCCACCTCAAAGTAGTGAGTCTACTGAATACTCCTTCCCCCAATCTGTTCTCTTTTATATCTCCCCCCATTCCTCCCCCCGACTTTCTAGTAGGGTAAGATGGATTTCTATACCCCAGTACCTGTATATCTTATTTCCCAGTTGCATGTAAAAAGCAATTTTTAAAAAAAATTTTAGAAAAACATTTGTTTTTAAAACTTTGAGTTCCAGATTTTTTCCCTTCTTCCCTCCTCACCTACCCCCACTGGGAAGATAAGCAATTCAATGTAGGTTGAACATGTGTGGTTATGCAAAACATTTCTAGAGTAGTTATACTGTGAAAGACTAACTATAATTCCCTCCATCCTATCCTTATTTTCTCCTTTGACCCTGTCCTTTTTCAAAAGTGTTTGCTTCTAAATACCCTCTCCCCTAATCTGCAATCCCTTCTATCATCCCCCCTCTTATCTGCTTCCTCCTTATTTTCTGGTAGAGTAAAATATCCAGTTGAGTGTGTATGTTATTCTATCTTTAAGCCAAGTTCAATGAGAATAAAGTTGACCCATTCTGTTTCACCTTCCTTCTCTTCCCCTACATTGTAACAGTTTTCTCTTGCCTCTTTTATATGAGATAATTTACCAGATTCAATCTCTCCCTTTCTCCTTCTCCCAATATATTCCTCTCTCACCTCTTAATTTTTTTGATATCATCCCTTCATATTCAACTCATTCTGTGCCCTGTGTCTATGTATATCTGTGTATATATATATATATATATATATACACACTCACATATATATTTATACACACATACACCCTCCTATGTACACATACATATGTATATATACATATATATTCCCTTCAACTTTCCTCATGATGAAAAAAGTCTTATAAGTTACAATTATTGTTTTTCCATGTAAGAATGTAAATAGTTCAACTTTAATAAGTTCCTTGTGATTTATTTTTCCTGTTTACCTTCTCATGCTTCTTTTGCTTCTTGTATTTGAAAGTAAAATTTTCTGTCCAGCTCTGGTTTTTTCATCAAGAATGCTTGAAAATGTTCTATTTCGTTGAATGACCATATTTTTTTCCCTGAAGCATTATACTCAGTTTTGCTGGGTAGGTGATTCCTGGTTTTAATCCTAGCTCCTTTGACCTCCAGAATATCATATTTTCAGCCCTTTGATCCCTTAATGTAAAAGCTGCTAGGTCTTGTGTTATCCTGATTGTGTTTCCACAATACTCAAATTGTTTCTTCCTGACTGCTTGCAATATTTTCTCCTTAACGTGGGAAGTCTGGAATTTGGCTATAGTATTCCTAGGAGTTTTCTATTTGGGATCTTTTTCAAGAGGTGATCAGTGAATTCTTTCGATTTCTATTTTGCCCTCAGATTCTAGAACATCAGGGCAATTTTCATTGAGAATTTCTTGAAAGATGGTGTCTAGGCTCTTTTTTTTTTTATCATGGATTTCAGGTAGCCCAATAATTTTTAAATTATCTCTCTAGGATCTATTTTCCCGGTCAAGGTTTTTTGTTTTTTTGTTTTTTGACATATTTCACATTGCCTTACATTTTTCATTTGTTTGGATTTGTTTTTTAGTATCTTGATTTCTCATAAAGTTATTAGCTTCCATTTGCTCCAAACTAATTTTGAAGGAATTATTCTCTTCAGTGAGCTCTTGAAATTCCTTTGCCATCTGACCCATTTGGTTTTTTAAGGAATTCTTCTCCTCATTGGCTTTTTGGGCCTCTTTTGCCATTTGAGTTAATATATTTTTTTAAGGTGTTATTTTCTTCAGTAATTTTTTTGGGTCTTCTTTAGCAGGCAGTTGATTTGCTTTTCATGATTTTCTTGCATCATTCTCATTTCTCTTCACAATTTTTCCTCCACTTCTCTTATTTGATTTTCACAATTCTTCTTGAGCTTTTCCATGGCCTGTAATCAGTTCATATTTTTCTTTGTAGCTTTTGATGCAGACATTCTGACTACATTATCCTCTTCTGGTTCCATGCTTTAATCTTTTTTGTTCCCCCAAAAAGAATCTATGGTCTGCTTGCATTCCTTTGCTTGATTATCTTGCCAGTCAATTACTTTACTTTTGAGCTCTTTGTCATGGTAGAACTCTGCTTCCAGAATGGAGAGAGCTTTGTTCAGAATTGACAGAGCTATTAGGGGGATGCCCTCTCTACAGCCCCCAGAAGCTCTGGCACACTGGTCACACACCCCAGGACCACCTCCCAAGACCACAGTCAGATCCAAGCAGGTTAAAGTGAGAGTGATTACCCTCTGAATGGTCCCTTGGTCCCCCTACCATATTCAGGACAGGAGCTCTGGAGGCTGCTATGGAAGGAGGATCTGCAGCCACTGAACCTTAGCCACTTCTCTCCCCAGGGCCAGGGGCCAGAACACGCTATTCTGTTACCCTGTTCCAACAGAGTTCCCCATTGACCTTTTATTTTCTCTTCGATGTTTACAGGTTGAGGAGTCTGGAAATGGCCACAGCTGCTTCTCATTCACTCTCCTGAAGTTTTCTCTGGCTGGTCAGGGCTCCATGGGGCTGGAACATCAAGGCTCAGGGGTCACTGCGCTTTGCTCCCAGTCTGGTGTGATAGGCTCTTCCTATAGGCCTGCCAAGCTACCTTCAGTGGCAGATTTGTTTCTGTCAGTCACTTTGTGGGTTCTGTAGCTCTAAAATTTGTCTAGAGTCATTTTTCACATGTATTGAAAGTGGTTGGAGCTGGAGCCAAGCAGTGGTCCTGTTTTTATTCCACCATGTTAGCTCTGGCCTCCCATACTAATTTTTAAGGAATTATTTTCTTTAGTTATCTTTTGTGCCTTTTGTCCCCAGTACTTAACCACAGTTCCTGGCACATAGTAGGCACTTACTGACTGATTATTGAATCCTGATTCTGTTATTGAGAGTGTTGATTATGCCTCCCAGATCTGTGCTTCAGTAAATACGATAAACATGCATTTGCTATTGTCACTAATAAGAAAACTGAGTTTCAAAAGCCCAAGGATAAACCTAGGGTAGATAGTCCATGAGTGACCTCCTGTATCAGCAAGCACCCTAGCATACCCAGGATGGCGGCTACCACAGGTTCTTAGATCTGCTTTTCTAAAGGAAAGCAACTCAAAATGAGTTAACAATCTCACTTTAATCAATCAAACACATATTATTTACCTAGTTCAGGGGGAAAAGTCAGCACCCTGAATGTCAGAGAATGTAAACACAAGTTACAAACAAACATAAAAACAGATCAGCAGATGGCTTCCAGTGTCTGACCATTACATCAGTTACCTATTCAGTTACCAGAGAGGGAAGCACCAACATCTGGGTTTTTTTTAGCTGCAGGGCTCAACGGCTTCCCAGAGTCTTGTCTGGCCAAATCACACAACTCTTCTCAAAGTGAGCTCCAAACCAAAACCTCACATCAGGGCATATATATAGCTTTCTCCAGGCTCGGAGAATGTCACAGCCCTCTTGACCAACTGCCCAATCACAAAGCTACAAGGCCCTTGCCCCTCCCGAAAAACAAGCCTGGAGCCACAGGCTCTATGTGACCACATTCAGCCTATTAGGGAACACAGTATAGTTTCAAATCTGGGAAGGTTCTCAGAGTCACAAAACCACTTTAGCAAAGGGCCTAGGGGCAGGGAAGATCTTCAGATTCCCATAACACCTCCCTCAAAGATGTCTTTTACCAAATAATTTGGGTCTGGTTATAAAAAACATTGTTCTGAATTCAACCTACTCTGATCATTTAAAACATATATATCCAGCTTTTTTTTTTTAAATAAAACTTGAGATATTTTGATGGAATATAGATAACCTACAAAGACGTTTTCCTGACCTACTTAATTAGTAACCCTGCCAAAAAAAGGAATGAAATTAGTTTGTGATGGCTAACCCTTAATAAAATCCAGCAAGGTCCTTGTGATGATCACTTCCTTTTTTTTTTACTTCATCTTTTTCATTATATTAGTAAAATACTTTCCTACAATTCCAGGAATATCAAGAGGCCAAGCTTGTAGTTTGCTTATTCAAAGGTCCAGAATAGAGAGAGCTTTGTGTATGTGTGTGAATGTGTATATGTATGTAAAGAATGTATGTGAGGAATAATGGGTCCAGTTTGACTAGACAAGTGAGTTCTTGAGAAGAAGCAATATATAATAAGTCTGAAAAGGCAGGATTTGGAACAAGTTAGGAAGGGATTTATGTACCAAATAGAAGAGTCTATATTTTACTCTAGAGGTAATAGGAAACCATTGAAGTTTAGTGATCAGGTGTTTGACATGATCAAGGCTGTACTCAAGGACTTTCATTTTGGCATTTCAATGAAGGATAGATTTGGAGAAGATGAACCAAATATGTATTATGCAACAGGCATCATGCTCTTATGCATTCATCGTAATACAATAAAGTTATATTAGAGTATGGGAAACATATCATTATTCATCTCAATACTGTGCTCTTATAGCTTTGGGTACCTCTCTATTGGGGCAAATAATAACTTATCCATCCTTTCCTGTCCTATGCAACACTTTTCGACATCCTTTCATTAATCATCCATAGGTAATAAATACAATTCTCTATTCTTTTACTATTTCATGGGATATAATTCAATGCTAGGCTATTTATATGTTATCCCCTCACTCTTGATTCATTAACGACCTGTTCCTTTTTCAGTTCATATCTATCTATCTATCTATCTATCTATCTATCTATCTATCTATCTATCTATTTACCTATCTATCTATCTACACACATACATATATATTTATATATATACACATATATACATATATACACACATACACATACATATATACATATATGTATATATGTATACATATACATGCACATATACATATATGTCTATATGTATGTGTAAGTATATATACACACTTATATATGTATATGTATATATACGTGTGTGTGTGTGTGTGTGTGTATAAAATCTCAGATCAAATCTTCATGCTGTTTCTTGAGTGCAAGTCATCATTACCAACACCTTGCCCACTTTTACTGTGTTTCTGTTTTGGGGGATAAGAGGGGTGAATCATCCTATCTTGCTCAGACTGGAAGTATATTGGTCATTTAGGGGTCTGATCCTACTACTGATTGGCAAGGAAGCTTTGACCTGCTCAGTTTTTCATTTGGAGTTGTTAGTCCTTCCTTAGGCAGCATGGTGGCCCAATCTCCCACCATTCTGCCACAGGATTTAATGTGAAAACATGATCAACTTAGCCCTCTACAGCTCAGAGCTCCTGAGCTCAAGCAATCCACAGTCTTAGCCTTCCTATTGTCAGAGATGCATAGCCACAACCAGCTATGCATATCTTTATCATCCAACACTGGGTTTGATTCTTTAAGAGTAATGTGTTGATTTCATCAAGCAATATCTCAGTCTCCTCCATAAGATCTACAATCAAGACCAACCTAACAATTAATGTAGAAAATACCAAGTGCACAAAAACTGCATATTGTCCAAATTCTGATGTGAAGGTGGATAGATAGCTAATGAAGTCAATTTTTTAGTACATGTATCTTATAAGAGCATTATAGATTGATAATGAATTGGGCCCACAAACACATCAATAAGCAATAATGATCATGCATGCATTCTATAGCAGATGTTATAAAGATCAATAGTCTTAAGTGTTAAAGAAATGTAGAAGTTTTTATGCTCTATAGTTAGCATGGTTGAGTCAAAACATTTTCTAATTCTCAGCAATAAAATATCAAGATAAATTTTGGAATGCTCTCAGGTTAAGCTATAACACTAATGAGGCACAAGAGTTTTTTTTTTTTAATTTGCAAAACCTTTAGCTCTTTGAAATATACAGTAACAGACTGCTACTTCTGACAAAATAACAATTTTCCTATTATCTTTATAAGCAAGACATTTCCGTGTTTTTTGCAAGTCGTTGTGGAGACTTTTTCAGATGTAGGATTTAAAAGATTTTTACAAAGGTAAAATTCACAATGGAATTTATATAAGCCCCTTTTCTATCTTGTGTATGGTTGGCCTGGGAAATGTTTATATCAAACAGCTTTGTTTTGATGATGTAAGCAGATTTTTATAATGCATTGTATACTGGAGAACTGAAGGGAAAATGTGACTAAACAGTTCAGCTCCAGAAATGAAATATTCACAGTGACCTATTTACTAAATAAAACTATGCTACTCTCATGCAATGGATGGTCTTGACTACATAGAAGCTACAAGAGAAGGGGGGAAAAAGGACTTCATTTCTTATTCTTGTGGATCACCTTTCTCTCACCTTTATTCAGTAGGGGAAAAAAAATCAAAGATTATTTCATGACTAAACGATGTAAGGATACTTCTGTTACTGTTTAACAGATGTAAAAATAATTTTGATCTCTCACCCTGCCAAGGATAGGAACAAATGAATATTGTAGGATGGCTTTAGTTTGCCAGAACTATAATGCTTTTTCCTGAAAACCATGAAGCAGGTTTCATTTATATAAAAGGAGTGAAAGAAAAAAGAGGAAAGAAAAAAAATTCCTTCTAACATCAAGTCCCTCTGATCCTTTAAACATGCCAAAGAAATTTAAAGCTATTTCCCATAGTGTAAACCCAAAGTGATGAAATTTTGGTTTTATTAAATCTAGGTGGTAAAACTGCCATGACAGATTTCTCTGTTTCCATAAAGATTCTAGCAGTGATTATTAAGACAGAGTCTAAGAATGTCCATTCTTTTCAGTGGCTTTCAGTTGCTATGTGCATCCATTTAGCTGACTTTTATATTAAGAGAAATCTATGTTGTGTTTTTTTTCCCCTTTCTATATATTCTATAAATTTTATAGCAATATCTTCTCATCCTATGTTTGTTGAGGCTCTTTCCTAAAAGTTTAGACATGTGTGGAATCTGTTAGCAAAAATAAATTTTTAGGGACTTTTTAGGTGTATTGACACTTAAGGGTGAGAGCAGCTCACTAGAAGAGAACACTGACCTCACAGTCACAAAATCCGAGTTCAAATTATTTGCTACCTGTATGGCCTGTATAACCAGAAGTCACAACCCTTGTGAATCTCAGTTTATTCATATGTGGATTTAAAAGGCTGGACTAGATGGGGTCTCATGTCCCTCCTAGCCCTATGATTCAAATAAATTTGAGTAACAGAATTTCTTATGCCTCACCTTTATATAGACATCACAATATTTTATTGCTGGGTAGATTTAAATTAACTGCTTATAAATTATGATGATTTTTACCATTATTGAGGAATTAGTAATACAATAGGATCAATTGATCTTCCTTTTTCCCTGCCCAGTTGATTAAATTAAAAAGTATAAAAGGCAGACAATCAAAACAGTGTTAAGTTCTTAAAGAAAAGGAAACGAAACATCTATACTTTTGTTTTACCACTTTAGGAGGTGAGAAGTCCATTGGTCAGACTGAAAGGTGGTTAGCCATTAACTGACTCACCACAAAGCAATACACACTCTCTAGGCAGCCAGTTGAGGTAAGAAACAACTCAGAGCAAGGTATGCTTCTTGGGAAGAGCTTCTGTGATGAAAGAAGACTGCTTCTTTCTAACTACTACTTCAGGAAAATCCCAGCCACCCATCCCTCATTTCACTCCTTGCTCTTCAGTCACTCTTCCTCACCACTGAATATCATCCACCCCATATTCTTTAAAAAATGAACTATCGTCAAATCAACTTGTTCCTTCCTCTAAGGCCTGTATCTCATCTTTACACTTCATTACAACTTTACCAACTAAAGTGCTTCCCACCCCTCCACCATTCCCCTTTGTGTATAATTTTGTCCATTAGAATGTAAGGTGCTAGAGAATAAGGAATAACTTTGCTTTTACTTTTATACTTAGAACTGAGCACAGTTCTTGAAATATAAGTTCATAATCAATGATCATTCATTCATTCATTCATTCAAGTCAGCCTTTGAGAGGGAATAACTTTTTGCCTCTGTGGTAGCACAAAAGCTGTGCCTAGGTGAAGCAGAATGTTATGAGTGCTACTCTAGGAGCTACAAGAAGGAAAAGGAAATTGTGACCCTGCAGCATTAAAGGAATGAATCTCATTGGCTATTTCAATAACTTACGTCTGTATCTCTCTAGTAAAGCATGCTAAATGTGTGTCCACTGTTGCCACTGATGTTGTATATCTTTATGGGAATGTTCCACAGAATAAACCCTGTTTATTCCTGGGAATAAACACAGGTTTAGGGTAGAATATTTTGTCAACTACTCTTCATTTTGTTCCATCTTGGCAAATACCTTTACTTTGAGCTAATTATATTTATTTTACTTTAAGCTGACTGTATCCTTGGGCTTACTGTTGAACGTAAATATACCACTGGAGACTAGGTACATTCTAGAAGTGCACACTCACAGAATATCCTGAACCTGGGGTAGCGATCCCTGAGAGGACCTAACCAGTAAATGTGAATTATCTGGATAGCATCAGAGGTGACACTCTACTATAGGGAATAGGAGAGAGTCAATAAAATTCAGCTCTAAAATAAAAATTCTTCCAAACTCATCACATACCCAATTACTAACTCAGTATACTATCATAAGGAACATGCTTTTTTAGGGGGTGATACTTCAACACGTTTTAAACAAACAAATCCCAATCTTTCAAAATGTCGTCTGCTGTTGTTGTTCAGTTGTGTCTGACTATTGATGACTGCATGGACCACATCATACCAATACTTTCCATGGAATATTCTTGTCTAAGACATTGCAGTGGTTTGCAATTTCCTTCTCTAGGGGATTAAGGCAAAAAGACATTAAGTGATTTGCCCAGGGTCACACAGCTAGTAAGTGTCTGAGGATAGATTTGAACTCAGTTCTTCCTGACTCCAGGTTCAGCATACCATCCACTGGGCCACTCAGCCACCTCTATTTCAAAATATAGTTAATAACAATTGCTCCATTTTACATTTTAGACCAGTTGCGTCTAATATCAAGTGACTGATTTATATAGGAACCCCTAATATCCAAGTGATTATGGGAAACAGCAAGTTAGTACAGTGAAGAAGGGACCTAGAGTAAGGAAAATCTAAATTCAAAAGTGATCTCAGACACTTAGTTGTGTGATCCTAGGCAAGACACTTAACCTCTGTTTTATCTTAGTTTTCTCATCTGCAAATTGGGGGTAATAATAACACTGATTTCCCAGGGTTGTTGAGAAGATAAAAGGAGATGATATTCATAAAGTGTTTTGCTAAACTTAAAGCTCTATATAAATGTTAGCTATTATTATTATTACTCTGAAACCTCAGAAATTTTTAATAAACAAGATTTCTCCCTACAAAGTTAGACAAAAATTGTACAATATAAACTTAAATTCACTTTTGTCATATATATTCTTCCAGCTAAAGCAAAAATCGTAAGTCCTCTGTTAAAGAAACTAATTAATACATGTTTTATTCCCTTCATAAGAGTTTGTATTTCATTTCATGTAAATTAAAGTTAAACTGAATTGTTATTTTAACAAAATTGACTTTCTTATGTCACATTGCCCACATTACACATATTCCAAATCATGGTACTAAAGTCAATTCTTTAAAGCCTACCCTTTGAAAGAGAAATCTTCTAATAATAGCATTCAGACACTAGATAATTTCTCTACACTGTCATAATGATGTCATACTCAAGAACACTCATTTTGGGTATTTACCTATAGGCTTGACTGCTGTGAGAAAATATATTTGTGCTGAATTTTCAACTTTATCCATGCAGAAGATGTAACAAGAAAGAAAAAAGCAAACAAATAAGGAGAGGTGGGACGAGTTGGGGGAAGTGGGGGTAGAAACCTGGTTTAAAAAAAATAACTAACCTAGATCAAGAGAAAAGCAGGATCACCAGAACTGAGAATCCTAGTACCGTTCAAAGTTTGGGATTTTGTTTTTCTTTTCCTCTCAGGAATTTTTCTTCTCTTTTTCATTCAAATTGATTTAATCATAATTCCCTTGATGGTGGAAAATGTTAGTGTGACAAGTTACCTAGGATGTATTTAATGTAAAATGAAACTATCTGCTCTATGTTGCTTCCTTTTATTAAATTTTCATTTTAATGGCCTACTAACTTAAAATATACAGCTGAACATGTCGCAGTGTACTTTTGAACTCTGAAGAGTCTCAGGCTGCTGGGCATTATTTATTAATAATGTCTCATTCCCCTTTCAAATGACCAAAGCTGCCATGGACTTATGGTTGAACATTGAGAGAGGAACCTGTCAGGATGTAAAATCACAGACTTTGAGATTTTTAGAGCTGGAAGGAATCTTCCAGGTCACTGAGTGCCACCCCCTTCATTACACAAATAAGAAAACCAAGGCCCAGAGGGGTAAATTAGCTTGCCTAAGGTCATAGTTACTTAGTGATTGAATAAAAACTAGATCCTAGATCTCTCCTTCCTAATCCAGTATTCTTACATCATGCCATCTCCATCATATAGAACAGAGGTTCTTAATTTCAGGTCCATAAACTGTATACTTTAAAAAATATACTTCAGTCACTGTATTTCAGGCTAAGTTATCCTTCCTTCCTTATGTATTTTATTACAAGCTTTATTATAAGAAGGGCTCTGTAGGTGTCAAAAAATGGCAAAGTAATCCATGACACAAAATAAGTTAAGAATCCCTGACCTAGCACTTTCTGTATATTGATATTATGCATATAAGCGTGTTGGGGATGGAGAACAGAACTATTGTGATCTTAGGCTATGTTGAAAGAGACAGCCTCAAGGAAGGAGGAGGTGATATTTTTACTTTATTTACTTTATTCAACCCAGTTAGAACACATTGGAATAATTATTTACTTCTATATAACAGAATATAATAATTCTAGGTGCCACATTTTAGGAAGAGCCATTGTGATTAGCTAAAAGGTATCCAGAGGAGGGCAATCTGAATGTTAAAGGACCTCAAATTCATGCCATACTTGGATCCATTTCTTTCTGATCCAATCCAGCAAGGATTAAGCACCTACCTCCATCAAGGCACTGTGCTACATGTCGGATATACAAACATAAAACAAAACAACTTCTTCCTTCAAGGGGATTATTGAGAAGATCAGGATAGATATAACATGTCACCAGATAAGAACATGCAAATTAATTTGAGGAAGAAACAGAGAGCACTAAGGCATCAAAAAAAGCTGGGGAACCCTAGAAAAGAGAAGACCCAAGGAGACATGATGAGTGTCTTTAAATATTTGAAGATCTGTTGTCTAGTCCCAAAGAACCCAACTAGGAGAAACAGTGAAAGTTGTAAAGGAGAGAATTTAGACTTAAAAAAACAACTTCCTAACAATTAAAGCTGTCCCCAAATGAAATGAGGGTTCTTCCTCAATAGAAGACTTCCAGTAAAATGACAATGACAACTTGTTAGAATATGTTATAGACCCAAGGTCTTACTTATTTAGGCAAGCCAGTTGAGACAAGAAACAAAAGGAGGACTTGAGCCCAAGCCTTCCTGATGACAGGACCAATCTACTATTCACTAATTATGTCATGTCACCTCATAGTTGCCACATTAAACAAGAAGTAGATAGATAGATAGATAGATAGATGGATAGATAGACAGACAGACACATACACCTTTTTTTTTTTTTTAAATTTACCCCCAAATTGACAATTTTCTCTGATAGGGCAAACAAAAATTTAAAATATTTACATACTTATCCAGCTACTAAGTGTTTATGCTCCCTTACTCTCTATGGCAGGAAAAACACATTCCATAATCAGTACTGATGTTATTTTAATTTGATAGTTCACAAACTAATCTTTATAGTAATTATTAGATATATGTAAAAAAAAAAAAAGATACAGAAATACACCATTTTAATGACAGTTTTTGTAAATGCATTGTCAATCTTCTGGCTCTCCATTGGTTTTAGATCATCTTCCTAATAGCCATCTGACTAAATCATGAGTCAAATAACAAATTAAAATTCAACAAGTTCTTGCACAAAATAAGCAATTTCATTCAGAAATAGGAACTTAACCAATACAGGGTAACATTTCTTAAAGACACACAGGTTTCCTGAGTGAGGAATCACCATCTGATTCTTTCTGAAATGCTTTTCTTGAGATGGTGTTATATTACATGTGTGGGTGACTTCAGGTAGGCAAGGTTTTTTTTGTTGTTGTTGGTTTTATTTTACTGGGTTTCCTTCCTTGCTTTTGTGAAGGTGACTATGAGCCTTTGGCAAACTTTTCCCTGGATGTAAGACCATCTAATATCCAGTTTGATGAGTATCACTTCTCACCTTTGTGCTTCTTTTGCCCAGATTCTTTCTTCCTTTAGCTTTCTTTATGTTCAAAAAAAAGGCAAGGAAAAAAACACTGTTATAACTGTACACCCAATACCACACGTGCATTAAGGATAAGTCTGCATACAAAACTGTTATTCGCCCCCTCACTTGAGAATTGAATAGGTATGATGTAATTTTACCTTGTGCACCTAAGCGGTATTTTCTAGCCCAATGACATCAGCCTACTATCCAAAAATGCTACTGCAGCATCCTGCATCTCTTCTATTTCCTGAAAGTGACAGTAATTACCAGCATGATAGTTAATCAACAAAAGCTGATTGCCAGGCACTAATAGCCAAGGGTAGTTAAATGGAATCATTTTTTTTCCTCATCCAGCAACTAAAGATATGAAAGAAAAACAGAGCTGGCAGTCTGTTCTCAGGCTGCAATATGTTCACGTCCTTAATCTCCTCAGGGTTTTTATGTTGGAATGGGACATCTACATTCCATCAGAACTGGATATTTTACAAAAACAGTTCCACTATCCTCGATGATAACTAAGACAACAGACAACTCTGATTGTGGGTCCTTTCCTGTAAAAATTTGCCCAAGGTCTTAAAGGTTGTAAAGAAGTACGGAATACATTTTCCAAGTGTTCATAATGGTTTAAGCATCGTAAGCAAGCATTCAAAAGGAAAGCATAGGTGTCGTATGTTCATATTTGAAACAGTAATGCCACCTTGTGGCAATAAGAGAAATTCCATTTTGCATTTCTTCACTTTGTTGATTAGAAACCAATTAAGTCAGATCATTTTGACAGTATTTATGAAGGCTTGTTGGAAGAACAAACAGACATAAAATGGAAAAGATCTGTCAATATTCCCATGACAAATTCTTTTCCCGGTAATTGATAGTGGAGCCAACATTTTTTTTTTCCATGTTGGAATAGCCCCTGATTTTTGTTGCATGAGAAAGCAAAAATGGCACTAAAGAAAATAAAGTTGGGAAGACCTCTGTGCATATGAAATGTAAGTTTGGGCAATCAGTGACACAATTTTAAAAACATTTGTGAATTTGATTCTCAAGATAACAATGTCACATACTTGATTACAACTGTGTAAGGATGCTGTCTCCTCACCTCTACTTCTTAGAATCTTCAGTTTCAGGGGTAGCTAGGTGGTACAGTGAATAGAGCACTGGCCCTGGAGTCAGGAGGACCTGATTTCAAATCCGACCTCAGCCACCTAACACTTACTAGCTGTGTGGTCTTGGGCAAGTCACTTAACTCCAATTGCCCCTCCAAAAAAAGCAAAAAAAAAAAATCTTTAATTTCTTTCGAGGCTGCACTCAAATATTGCCATTTCAATAAAATTTTCTTCACTTCCCACTCGGTGGTATCCTTTCTCCATAAAATTACTTTATATTTATTTTGGACAAATTTTATATTATCTATGTACACGCTGTTTCCTATGTACAAAATATAAATTCTTGAAAGCAGATTATTTCATTTTTGTCTCTGTATCCCCATCACTTAGTATAGTATCTTACACATAGTTAGCATTTATATGAAATAATAGAGAATAATATAGACACATATTAAGGGCATTGTTAATGAAATATAACTAAATAATAGGGTCATTACTAATGAGATATAACTAAGGAAAGACAGGCTTTTGTAAGTCATATTCTCTAGCAAGCATGCCTGAAAACTTCAGAGTTTACTAGACCCCACTAGGATTGTGTGTTGAATGTTTTTTAAAGTAAATGTTTAGAGTTGTAGGGGATTCTGGGAAGATGACAGAGTAGGTCAGACAATTACAAACTCTCCAGATTTCCACCACAAACAAGACAAAATAGCACCTCAGGGTGAAAGTAGAGTGGCAAAAATAAAAAAGAGTTGGGGTAGAGCAGTGATCCTCCTTGGACAACTGGAGAAGATGTGATGAAAGATCTCAGGATAGAGGATGACCTAAGTGAAGTGCAAACACCTCCAGGCTATCTCCACTGAAACAACAAACAACAAGTCCAGGAAGCAGCTGGGTGGGGTAGCCTCAGCCTCAACTAAAGAATATTTATCTCGAAGACAGTGGGGGGACAGGGGAGAGTTTGGGAGGGAGATCATACATCTGAGCAGGAGAAGATTGAAGGACTGCAGAGATGCCCATCCCAGCTGTGCTGCTGAGATGTGATCCTAGGCTATGGCTGAAAGCAAAAAGGAACCAGCACATGCCAGATAAGTGCAGAAACAATGGGGCATGATGCTGCTGGCTGTGGACACTTTAAAAAAAAAACACAACTGAGTTATTGGTTTTGGTTCTAGGCTAAAGAGGATAACTGAAGGCTAAAAGTCACTGGAAGATCCTTAGGGATTAAGATCATTTCTAGCATTGTATGCCTGAGGGCCCTAGCTATGGTTTGGAGGGGGAAAGGTGCTGAAGGAGGGGGCTGGACAAAGCTCAAAAAATAACAGTAAGAAGGACCTGAGGCCAGAGGTACCATCCTCCATCCCCCAGATTATAATAACAAGCTGCTAAAAATTAAAATTAAATTATCAAGCAAAGGATAAAGAACCCAACCATAGACAGCTGTTATAAGAATGGAGAAAACTGGTGCTTGTTTTCAGAGGAGGATATTGAAGCAAAAATATCCTTTCCTATCCCAAAGGGCAATGTCAAGTGGACCTGCCCAAAAAGAATTCTTGGGAAAACTTAAAAAAGAACTTTAAAAACTAAATAAGAGAGACTGAGGAAAAATTAGGGGGGAAAAAAACAATCCAAGAAAACCAAGAAAATTATGAAAAGAAAATCATTCAACGGGAAACAGAGATCCAGAACCTAACGATAGAAGACATTTCTTTGAAAAACTAGAACTGGGTAAAAGTAAATGAAGGATAATAGAAAACACCAAGAAATAATAAAACAAAATAAAAGGAATAAAAAAAATAGAAAAGAATGTGAAACATCCCATAAAAAAAAAACAACTAATTTGGTAAACAGATCAAGAAGAAAAAGCATGAGAATAAGAAGACTACCTGAAAGTTATGACTAAAAAAAAGATTCCTGATAAAAATAATACAAGAAATGATTAAATAATATTTCTCTGAAGTTTTAGAACAAGAGGAAAAAGGAGAAATAGGAAAAATCCACCAATCACTACTCAAAAGAGACCCCAGAATGTAAACATATTGAAATATCATAGCCAAATTTCAAAAACCCCAGGTTAAAGAGAAAGTATCATGAGCCACAAAAAAAATAAAAATAAAAATAAAAAAATCAAATACTGCAGACTGACAATTAGAATTATACAAGACCTAGGAACTGCTACACTAAAAGACCACAGATCTTGAACTACTATATATCAAAGAGCAAAAAAACTGAAGTTGCAACCAAAAATAATTTATCCAACAAAGTATAATCCTGAATGAAAAAAAATTGACATTCAATGAATTGACTGACTTTCAGGATTATGTTGCAAAAAGACCAGAGCTTAATAGAAAATTTGACATACAAGATCCAGGAGAAATATTAAGTAAACATCAAAGACCAATTATAAGTGATTCAATAAAGACAAACCATTGACTTTTAATATGTAGAAATGTATACCATATCCTTAAAATTGTTTTTAGTAATTGGGTACCTCAAAAGGAAGATGGGGGAAGAACTGAGTAGGGTGTACTGATTCTAAAAGGAAAAGGTAAAAAGAACAATCTTCTCAGACAAATGAGGTGCAAGAGGAAGAAGTGGTATGGAGGAATCAGATGGGGGTAGAGGGCTGGTAGTGCTGGAACCCTACTCTCATCAGATTTGGGTTAAAGAGGGAACAAAATATGCATCTAGAAGGGTATAAATGTATCTAAATTTATAAAGAAATAAGAGGGTGAGGAAACAGGATGAGAGTAGGGGGTACACAAGAGTGTATAGATTAAGATTTAGGAGGGTGGAGGGAAGAAGAAAAGGAAGGGACATTTAGAGGACTGGGTATAACAAGGAAAAGGAAGGTAAGGGGAGAGCATAAGGAAGAGATTCTTTAATAAGGTTTGGAACTGGGAGGTAGTGATTAGAAGTAAACTAGAGGAGAGAAAGCATAAAAAGAAAGACTGAAAAGGACAATAGTGAGAAAAAATGGGATGGAGGGAAATACACAAATAGTAATTATAACTTTGAATGTGAATGGGATGAATTCACCCATAAAATGGAAACAGATAACATAATGGATTAAAGATCAGAATCTGACAATATTCTGCTCTTAAGAAACACATTTAAAAATGAATGATACACACAGAGTTATAATAAAGAGGTGGAGTAGAACATATTATGCCTCAGTCATGAAAAAACAAAACAAAACAAAAAACAGTGGTAGCAATCGTGAAATCAAAATCAAAGCTAAAATAGATTTAATTAAAAGAGATAAAAGGAAAATCACATTATCAGAAAAGGTATCACAGATAATGAAACAATATAGCACTAAATTTATATGCTCTAAATACCATAGCATCTAAATTTTTAAAAGAAAAGTTAAATGAATTACAGGTGGAAATAGATAGTAGTAATATAAGAGTAGGGGACTTTAAATCTTCCCCTTTCTGAAATAGAAAAAAAAAAACAAAAAAAAATAAGAAAGAAATTAAGGAAGTGAATAAAATTTTAAATAAGATAAATATTATAGATCTCTGGAGAGAACTAAATGGAAATAGAAGGGAGCACACCTTTTGTCAGTGGTATATAGGACATGTACAAAGACTGGCCATATTGTAAGGTACAAAAAATTTATAGCTAAAAGTAGAAAAGCAGAAATATTAAATACTTCATCTATAGACCACAATGCAATAAAAATATATTTAATAAGGGACCATGAAAACATAGGAAAAAACTAACAAGAAACTAAACAACCTAATCCTAAAGAATGTATGGGTTAAAGAAAAAAAAATAATAGAAACAATCAGTAATTTCATTAAAGGAAATGACAGCAATGAAACAACATATCAAAACCTATGGGATACAGCAAAAGCAGCAATCAGAGACAAATGTATATTTGTAAGTGTTTATATTGATAAAAAAGATAAAGAACAGACCAGTGAACTGGGTATGGAATTAAAAAAAAAAACTACAAAAAGAGCAAATTAAAAATCCCTAATTAAACACTAAACTGGAAATCCTATAAACTACAGGTGAAATTAATAAAGTTGAGTTTAAGAAGACCAATTAATTAATAAATAAAACTAGGAGTTGTTATTATGAAAAAAATCAATAAAATAGAGAAATCATTGGTTAATGATTTAAAAGTAGAGAAGAAAACCAACGACTAGTATCAAAAATGAAAAAGGATGAAATCAAAGCAATTATAGGCTATTTCTTTTGCCTATTTATATGCCCAATTATATGCCAATAAATTCAGCAACTTAAGTGAAATGGAAGAACATTTACAAAAGTACTAAAAGCCCAAATTAACAGGAGAGGAAATGTATTATATACTGCTTTAGGGTAAAGGGGCAGGGGGAGGGAAAAAATAAAGTAAAAAGTGAACAGCAGAGAACAAAAAAAAAGGGAGCAAAGAAAAGCTTTGAAAATAATGTGTAGTATTTATTATATAGGTTTTCTTGAAATAGAAATTTATTGTTTTATATTGAATCCTCTCTTATAGTCTTCTGTGTATATGGCATTTTTTTTTCTTTTCTCATTTTGTACTTAAGTGTAAAATTAAAAAAAAAATAATTACCAAAAAACAGTGTGTTTTGGTATAGCAAAATTCAACCTTCAAAATTTTCTTCCAAAAGAATCTTCCATGTCTATGTCAAAATCATACAAAATTCCCTAAAAGATATAACAACAGATAAGTCCAATAATATTCTGACTGTTAATATAAAACAAGACATTAGATTGTAAACTCCTTAAAGATAGAGATTGTTTTTTTTTTACCTTTTTATATATTCCACAACTTAGCACAGTGCTTGTGACATAGTAAGTACTTCAAAAATAATTATTAATTGATTCATTGATTGATTGAAATATGTTCAACAAAGATTGCTTGCCACTATCATGGCAAATATAATATAGTTAATTCAAATTAAAGAGGTTTTTCTAGTAATCAGGGATTCTTAACCTTTTGCATTTTAATAAAGTTCTCTATCTTTTGTTTGGCCATAAATTCTTCCCTTCTCCATAGATCTGACAGGAAAACTATTCCTGGCTCTCCTAATTTGCTTATGGTATCACCCTTTATGTTTAAATTGTGTACCCATTTTGACCTTATCTTGGTATATAGTGTGAGATGTTAGTCTAGGTCTAGTTTCTGCCATACTATTTTCCAGTTTCTTCAGAAGTTTTTGTCACATAGTGAGTTTTTATCCCAGAAGCTGAAGTTTTCAGGTTTACCAAACAGTAGATTAATATAGTCATTTATGATGGTGTCTTATTTACCTAATCTGTTCCACTGATCTACCACTCTATATCTTAGACCAGTGGTTCTAAACCTTCCTAATGCCATGACCCTTTAATACAGTTCCTCATATTGTTGTGACCCCCAATCATAAAATTATTCTCGTTGCTACTTCATAACTGTAATTTTGCTACTGTTATGAATTGTGATGTAAATATCTGATATGCAGGATGTATTTTCATTGTTACAAATTGAACATAACCCACAGGTTGAGAACCGCTGTCTTAGACAGTACCAGATTTCTTTGATAATTACAACTTTATAATAGTTTGAGATCTGGTAAAACTAGATCATGTTTCATATGTATTTTTTTTTCATTTCTTCCCTTAATATCCTTGAGCCTATGTTCTTCGAGATAAATTTTGCCGTTATTTTTTCTAGCTATATAAAATCATTTTTTGACAGTTTGATTGATTAGGCACTGAATAAATAGATTGATTTTGGTAGAATTTTCATTTTTATAACATTGGCTTGGCCTATCCATGAGCAATCAATATTTTTCCAATTATTTAGATCTGTTTTTATTTATGAAAAATGTTTTATATGTGTTCATATAATTCCTGTGCTTGGCTTGGCAGGTAGACTTCCAAGTATTTAATATTGTCTACAGGTATTTTAAATGGAATTTCTCTTTCTATTTCTTGCTGTTAGGAATTTCTTATAATATAAAGGAATGCTGATGATTTATGTGGGTTTACTTTTATCCTACAACTTTACTAAAATTGTTAATAATTTCAAATAGTTTTTTAGTTGATTCTCCAAGTTGATTCTCAAATTTTCTAAGTATAATATCATATTGTCTACAAAGAGCAATAGTTTTGTTTACTCATTTACTAGTCTAGTTCTTTTCATTTTTCTTTTTTCTCTTATTGCTATAGCTAATATTTTTAGTATAGTATTAAATCATAGAGGTGAAAAGGTGCATCCTTACTTCACCATGATTGTACTGGGAAGATTTCTAGCTTATCCCCATTACAGATAATGCTTGCTGATAGTTTTAGATAAATATTAGCATTTTAAAGTAGGTACTATGCTATCTAGTGTTTTTAATAGGAATGGGTGCTGTATTTGGTCAAAGACTTTTTCTACTTCCTTTGACATAATGATATGACTTCTTTTAGTTTTGTCATTGATATGGTCAATTATGATGCTTTTTTCCCCTAACATTGAACCAGCTCTAAATTCCTGATATAAATCCCACTTTGTCATAGTATATAATCCTTGTGATACATTGCTGCATTCTTTTTGCTAGTATTTTATTTGAAATTTTTGCCACAATATTCATTAAGTAAATTGGTTTATATTTTTCTTTCTCCATGTTGGCTTTTTTTGGCTTGGGTATCAGCACAATATTTGTGTCATAAAAGGAATTTTGTAGGATTCATTCTTTGCCTATTTTTAAAAATAGTTTATAAATAATGGAGTTAATTGTTCTTTAAATATTTGGTGGAATTCACTTGTAAATGTCTGGCCCTGAAGATTTTTTCTTAGTGAGTTCATTGAAGGCTTGCTCAATTTCATTTTCTAAAGTGGGGTTATTTAAGTATTTTATTTCCTCTTCTGTTAATATTGGCAACTTATATTTTTGTAAATATTCATTCATTTCACTTAGATTGTCAGATTCATTGGGGACAAAATAGCTCCTAATTATTGCTTTGATTTCTTCTTCATTTGGTGATGAATTAACCCTTTTCATTTTTAATATTGGCTATTTAGTATTCTTTCTTTTTTTAATCAGATTTAAGGTTTAGAAATTTTATTGTTTTTTTTTTCCATAAAACCAACTCTTAGTTTTATTCATTAGTTAAATAGTTTTCTTACTTTCAATTTCATTAATCTCTCTTTTGAGTTTCAGAATTTCTAATTTGGTATTTAATTGGAGATTTTTAATTTGTTCTTGTTCTATTTTTTTTAAATTGCATGGCCAATTCATTGATTTCTTTCTCTATTTTACTGATGAAAGGAATTAGAGATATAAAATTCCCTCAAGTACTGATTTGTATGCATCTCATAAATTTTGGTGTGTTGTCTCATTACTGTCATTCTCTTTGAAGAAATTATTGATTGTTTCTATAATTTGTTGTTTGAACCATTCATTCCTTAGGAATAGATTATTTAGTTTCCAATTATTTTTTTAGTTCAGTTTTCCATGGTCCTTTATTACCTTTAATTGTTATTGCATCATCGTGGTAGGGAGATTCATCCTGCCCTACTGGAAAGCCAGAGGGACGAGGGGGAGGACAGAAGAGAGAGCAGATTGGGGGAGGGGTTATGGCTGTTTTGAGGCGTTGGGTAGGGGAAAGATGGGGAGAAAATTTGTAACTCAAAATCTGGTAGAAATGAATGATGTAAACAAGAAATAAATTCATTTATTTATTTTCAAAAAATTGTTATTGCATCATGATCTAAAAAGGAGGTACTTACCATCTCTGCCTTGGATTGTGAGGTTTTATGCCTAATAAATGGTCAATTTTTGTTTAGATGCCATATACCACTAAGAAAAAGGTATATTCCTTTCTATACCCATTCAATTTTCTCCACAGGTCTATTAAATACAATTTTTCTAAAAATTCTATTTACCTCCCTAACTTCTTACTTGTTTATTTTGTGATTAGATTTATCTAATTCTGAGAGGGGATGTTGAGGTCCCCCACTACTATAGATGCTATTTCTTCTTGTAACTTACTTAACTTCTCCTCTAAAAAATGTGGATGCTATAGCACTTGGTGAATATATGTTTAGTATTGATATTACTTCATTGTTTATGGTATATTTTAGCAAGATGTAGTTTCCTTCCTTATCTCTTTATCTATTTTTGCTTCTGCTTTGTCTGAGATCATGATTGTTACCCCTGCTTTTGCTTTTTTTTTTTTTAACTTCACCTGAAGTGTTATGTCTTCTACTCCAGCCTTTTACTTTTTCTCTGTGTGGGTCTCTTTGCTTGAAATGTTTTTCTTGTGAACAAAATATTGTAGGTTGCTGGTTTTTAATCCATTCTACTACCCACTTCAATCACATTCACATTCAGAGTTGTGATTATTAACTGTGTATTTCCTTCCATCCTATTTTTCCCGCTGCTTACACTTTTCTCTCTCTCTCTAATTTCACCTTGTCCTTTCTCACCAGTATTTTCCTTCTGACCATCTCCTCCCTCACTCTTCCCTCCCTTCTATCAGCACCCCACTCCCTTTTCTTTTCCTCCTCTCCTCCTACTTCCCCATATGGTAAGATAGATTTCTTTACCCAACTGAGTGTATGTGCTATTCCCTTTTTGAATCAAATGCAGTGAAATTAAGATTAAAACAATGCTCACTCCCTTTTCCTTTTCCCCCCCTCTACTGTGAAAGGTCTTTCCTGACTCTTCATTTTATATAAATTATCTCATTCTTCCTCCACCTTTCCTCTTCTCCCAGTACAATCCTTTTTATACCCCTTAATTAAAATTTTTATCATCACCTAAGTCAACTTATATACACACTTTCTGTCTAAGTATATTTCTTCTAACTGCCCTAATAGAGATATAGTTCTTAAGAATCATAAATATCATCTTTCCATGTAGGGACATAAACAGTTTAACTTTATTGAATATCATGTTTTGTTCTCTTTCCTGTTTACCTTTTTATGTCTCTCTTGAGTCTTATATTTGAAAATCAGATTTTCTGTTCAGTTCTGATATTTTCATTAGAAAAGTTTGAAAATCCCCTAATTAATAAGCATAATAATGCTTATCTTTTCTCCTGAAAGGTTACACTCAATTTTGCTGGATAATTGATTCTTTATTGTAATTCAAATTCCTTTGCCTGATGGAATATCATGCTCTAAGCCTTCTGATCCTCTAATATAGAAGCTGCTAAATCCTGTGTAATCCTAACTGTGGATCATTGATATGTTTCAATTGCTTCTTCTAGCTCATTGCAGTATTTTATCTTTGACCTGATAATTACAATTATTACAATATTCCTTGGAGTTTTCATTTAGACATCACTTTCAGGAAGTGATTGTTGAATTCATTCCATGACTATTTTACAATCTGGTTCTAGGATATCAGGGCAGTTTTCCTTGATAATTTCTTGAAATTTGCTGTCCAGGCTCTTTTGTTGATTGTGGCTTTCAAGTAGTCCAATAATTCTTAAATTATCTCTCCTGGATCTATTTTCCAAGTCAGTTATTTTTCAAGTGAAGTAGTTCCCATTTTATTCTATTATTTTCATTCTTTTGATTAAGTTGGACTTATACTTGATGTCTCACAATCATTCGCTTCCACTTGCCCAATCCCAATTTCTAAGAATTTATTTTCTTCAGTTAGGTTGTGTACTTCCTTTTCCATTTAGTCAATTTTGCTAAAGGAGTTGTTTTCTTCAGTGGATCTTTTTTCCCATTTGGCCAATTCTATTTTTTAAAAGAGTTATTTTTTTCAGTCAATTTTTTCCTTCCTTTTCCAAGCTGTTGACTTTTTTTTCAAAATTCTCTTACATAACAGTCATTTCTTTTCCCAAATTTTTTTTCTCCCTCTCTTACTTGAGTTTTAAAATCCTTTTTGAGCTTTTCACGGGAGGCTTTTTGGGGCTTGAGACCAATTTATAATACCCTTTGGTCTCACATGTAGGCATTTTGACATTGTTTTCCACATCCAAGTTTGTGTTCTTATCTTTCTGTCACTAAAGTAGTTTTCTATGGTTGAGGGTCTTTTTTGTTCATTTTTAATGTTGAGTTCTTCTCCTGGGAAAAAGGAGGCACTATTCCAAGCTTCTTCCACTGGAACTCAGGGATCTTGTCAATGACTTTCTGCACCAGGGCTTCTGAGGCTGACAATTTGTCTGTTGCATTGGGTTGGTCCAATCTAGTCATGTCTGTTGTGCCCTGGATTCCAGGGCGGGGGGGGGAGGGGAGTTTTCCTGCTGCACTGGAGTTGGAAGCCTCACAGTTGACCTGCTATGCCACTAGCCTACTGAACCAGAACCATGGGGCTTTGGTTGCTAATCTAAGCAAAAGTTAAGAGCCTCCCACTGGACTGCCTGGACTCCAGCTGCAGTGGGCTTCACTCACCTTTTACCTAAGTGAGTCAGGCCTTTCCTGAAGTTATCTTGGGCTATAAAACTGCTATATTCAGTCTTTTTGTAGAATCTGTTACTCCATATTTCTTTCAGAGATTCAATTTAACATGGTTTCTGAGGGAAACTAGGGCAATCTCAGGCAACTTCCTGCCCTTTCTGTGCCATCTGTTATATTTTTAAAGGAACATTATATAATTTTGATGTATGTATGGGAGACACCACTCAAGAAGAGAGCCTTTATAATGACATTTTGCTTTAACTACAGCTCTTTTGGCAAGTTAACAAACAATAACCCAGTATCATTATACTCACTCAGTCTTCTCATGTTGACTGATAATAGAACTTGGGGAGTATGGTAATTAAGGGTGATTGTCCTTCGCTTTTAGTGAGAAAGAGAGCTCCAGTGAGGGAGTATAGAACCACAACAAAAGGGAAAGACTTGAAAATCTAAGAATTGGGATGGTTATAATCATTTAGTTCAGCATAGTATAGCCTTTGAGGGAAAATTAAGATTACTCTAACAACTTACACTAAATTCCAAATAGATAAATTTTTGAATATTTTAAAATAGTCATGATAATTTTAAAGAACTTGTTTCTTGGATTTTTTTTCTTTTTACTTCCATCTGAGAACATGCTATATTTATTTTTTAATATAAAGACCTGAAACATAAACTGAATGTGAATAATCCATTTGGAGTGAAGAAACATCAATTTCTTCCAAAGTTAAATTTAAATGGTACCATAACACGCATTTTTCAGACCAGAGAAAAGTTTACTTAGTAGCTCAAAACTGAACAAAGGATGTTCAAACAAAGTATTTCAAGGCATTGCTCTGAGCAATCAGTGGGTAAATTACAAAATAAGTTTGTCATAAAAACACTACTATGACTTAAAAAAAATACAGAAATCAAAAGCTAAACTTGCTGCAAGAAAATTTGGATAACTTTTTCCATTGATATACCTTTTATTTGTACTGAGTATTAGAATAATTTTTTCACACCTATGGTAATATTCAATTCAAATCTATTTAAGCCACCGATAGGTGTTAATAATAAAAAAGATACTTTCAAGGACTTTATAACCAATTGTGAGGATGATCTTAAATGATTATTTATAATACAGGAGAGAATATGAAAAGTACTAAGGAAAAGGCCAAAGTGCTATGAGAAATTTGAGGAAAAGGGTTTATTCCCAACTGAAAGAAGCCAAGAAAGTCATGAAGGAGGATATGACGCCATAGTTGAGTCTTCAAGTAAAGGAGGAATTTCAACAAGCATAGATGAGATAGGGAAGCCATAAGAGGTGATTTATACAGAAAAGTTATACAACTATCTTATGTCTTGCCCATGCACTTAGCTCTTCCAGTTTGGAACATTCACCAGGGTTTGTACTCTACAGGCAGAGTTTTAGAAAACCAAAGGTCACTGCCACAGAACAATGAAGCATCACAATATGACTTTGATAACCAAACATATGCAAATATATCATGTTATCAATTAATTTTGATAAGATGAATAGAATGAAGCTGACCTAAATAATTATGACTTTGCTCACAAAAAGAAAAATAGCTTTAACATTAAAATTTGCATATACATTGTTATAATATTCATTATCATAATTTTATTTTTGATTCTAAATTATTCCATATTACTTTAAGCTATGTATCTTTCCAGTGACAAGTTTAATTGTGAAATATTATATTGTTGCATCTTTGTCCAAGAAACTAGCTTGCAGAGTTAAAGGATAAGAATTGGGTTCATTTATGCATGTAGGTCATGAACATCTGCCAGAATCTATCTGGTTATTTCAATTCCCTGCTTACAAGCAAACTGACCATCTGCTCTGCCATTGGAAGTGATCTCATTCTAAAAACAGAATCAAAAGATCACCTGATTTTGGTTTGATTATAAACAGCACTTTAATGGCATCCATCTGGAGCTGTGATCGGTCATCTAAAACAGGTAAAATAGTTACTGAGTGCCAAATGAGGATTTGTAGATACAGCTAACAATCATTATTTTTCTTCTCAGTTTGCATTCAGGTAGCACCATGCTAAACATCTCTCACAATAAAAAAAAAAATGATTTGTATTTTTTTTTAAATTTCTCCTACCTTAGAGTAAAAACAATGTTTGAACCAATATAAAAATAAACATGGTCAAATAATTAATTAGTTGTGTTTTTACAACATCTTATAATTTGTATGTCCTACATCTTTCACAGAAAATTATTAACAAAATTTCCACTCCAACCAAAAAGAAAGTAAAGCCACAATGAAATTTGTTAACTAACTTGATTTTTCTCATTGGTTAGATTTCTTTATCTATGTTAGGTAATAGTCCTTGCAAAAATAAACAGAATGGGCTTGTATACAACCCAAACATGCTAATAAGACAACCAGAAATAATGTTATTTATCATTTTTGAGTCAATATTTTCTTTTATATGCTTCTTTTTTTGCTTGAAATGTTTAAATTTAATATATTAGTTCTAAATCTTAGAACAAATATTGGTTCATTTCCTTTCTTATCAAATTTGGTTTAACTTACCTACTTCAGATTAGACAAAAAACAGTTCAAAATATTCTTACCACCTTCCCTTCATACCCTTATGATTTTTCTTTTTTCCCTTTCTTTTGTTTTTTTCCCTCTTTCCCTACTTTGCTTTACTAGAAAACATTCTGAAAAAGACTAATTGAGTGAATAAATCATCTAACCATTCAGTTACTTTAAGCAACTCTCTTAGTAGATAAATTACAGAAAATATATTAATTGGCAATAGTAGAGGAAGTTTCCTAATCTAGGAATTCATTACACAAATGTCATCATAGATCCAGACCCTATTCATGCTAAAATGAAAGCCCAAAGTATTGGAGAAAGTGTATGATCAGAATTGCTTGTGTGATTAAATGAAGCAGAGTGGAGTACATAGTCAAAGTCAGCATGATGATGAGACGTTGAAAAATACCAGTTCTTTCTTTTTGTTTGTTCTCACAGTGATGTCTGGTTGAACTAAAGATATGTAATGATGGATAGCAAGATGAGAGAAAGAAAGAGAGAGAGAGAGAGAGAGAGAGAGAGAGAGAGAGAGAGAGAGAGAGAGAGAATGAATTCAATAAACCAATCAATCAAATTTATTAAAAGTGTCACGCATTGGGCTAAACTTTGGGTATACAAAAAAGAGGCAAAAGACAATCACTTGCTCTCAAGAATATTACAGTCTAATTGAGACCACATGAAAATAAATGTATACAAAGCAAGTTAAGGATGAATAAGAAATAAAGGAGGGAAAGTATTGGATTCAAGAAATGTTAGAAAAGGCTCCCTGTACAAGGTGAAATTTTAGTTTAGACCTAAAGGAAGCCAAAGGTGAGTAGTTGGAAGCAGAGGAGGGAAAAAGTTTTACCTGCTATGTATCAGGCACTGCGCTAAGCACTTGGTATATAAATACAAGAAAGCATGATGCTTCCTGCCTTCAAGAAGTTTCCATTTTAACAAAAGAAGACAGCAAATAAAGGATATGTACAAGTTTGGGGATATGGCTTGGGAATAGACATAAAGGCTTATATCTGTGGAAAATAAGACATGAGATCACCTGTAAGATCCTAGAGATCCTAGGCAAAGTTTGATGAAACAATTCAAGCCAGTCTCCAATAAACATTCAGTAGTATCTCTGATGTGTCAAATGCTGGGGATACAATTAATACAGAGAAAAAATAATCCCTGTCCTAATGAATGGAGATGGGAGAGTAGAAAAAGAACATCACACAAAATGAGGCAGGAAAGGGGGAGAGAGACACTAGGAGATATCTTGTTCCCTGGAGTTAAAACTAGACAGAGCAGTAATTTCAGAGATAATGAGCTGAAAATTCTAAGTTCTTCCTTCTATGAAGAAGGTAAGGAAAAGTATCAGACCATATGGATATGACCCAAATAACAGCTTTTATGAATATGAACTAGAGGTGATGAATAGATTTAAAGAATGAGATCTAGTAGATAGAAGGCCTAAAGAACTATGGACAGAGGTCTTCAATATTGTAGAGGAGGCAGCCAGAAAAAAACATTTCAAATGGGAAAGAAAAAAAAGAAAGAAAATTACTGTCTGATGAGGCTTTACAAATAACTGAAGAAAGAAGGAAAGCAAAAAATAAAGGAAAAGGGGAAAGATATACCCAACTGAATGCAGAATTCAAGAGAATAACAAGAAGTTTTCCTAAATGAGTGATGTAAAGAAATAGAAGAAAATATTAGAATGAGGAAGACAAGATCTCTTCAAGAATATTAGAAATGTCAAAGGGATGTCTCATGCAAAATGGGTATGATAAAAGAGAAAAATGGTAGGGACTTTGAAACAGAAGAGGTTAAGAAGAGGGGGCAAGAATACAAAAAAAGAAATATATGAGAAAGATCCTAACATCAGGATGGTATGGGTGCTGATCTAGTCAGACATCCTGGAGAATGAAATCTGATTGCTGTTAAAGTGCTGCACTCCATATGCCAGAAAATTTGTAAAACTCAACCATGGTCACTGGATTAGAAAAGATTTGTGTCCCAGTCTGAAAGAAGGACAATGCCAAAAAAGTTCAAATTACCAAACAATTGTGCTCATTCCATATGCCAACAAGGTTGTGCTTAAGATTCTGTAAACTAGACTTCAGCAAAATGTGAATTGAGAATTAACAGATGAGTGGCTGATTTTTGAAGAGGCAGAGGAACTAGAGACCAAATTGGCACTGAATTATGATAAAAATAAAAGAGTTTAAGAAAAAAAAAAATCTACTTCTGCTCCACTGGCTATATGAAAGCCTTTGACTGTGTGGATCACAACAAAATATGGCAAGTCCTTGAAGAGACTGGAATACCAGATCATCTTACTTGCAACCTGAGGAAGCTGTATGAGGGCCAAGAAGACAGAACTTAACATGGAACAACTATTGGGTTTAAGATTGTAAAAGGAGTACAGTATGACTGTATATTGTCATCTTATTCATTTAACTTATATACAAAATACATCACATGAAATGCCAAGCAGAATTGAAGTTGCCAGGAGAAATATTGCCAGAAGACATGGGGATAATACCACTCTGATAGCAAAAAGAAAAGAGGAACAAAGAAGCTTCTTGATGAGGGTGAAAGAGGACAGTGTAGTAGCTGGCTTGAAGCTTAACAATAAAAAAAAAAAAGCCTTGAGATCATGACAATTGGTTTAGTCACTTTTTAGCAAATAAAGGGAGGAACAAGGGAAATAGTGTCAGATTTTATAATCTTGAGCTCAAAGATCATTGCAGACAGTGAATGCAGCTATGAAATTAAAAGAACTTGCTCCTTGGAAGGAAAGCTATGGAAAATTTGGACAGCATACTAAAAAGGAGACATGGGAGCAGAGCGAAGATGGCAATGTAGAAGCAGGAAAACCCTGAAGCTTCCCTCATAATCACCTCAAATACCTATAAAATACGACTCTAAACAAATTTTAGAGCTCCAGAATTCAGAAAAGTACAGAGAAACAAAGCTCCAACTGAAAGCAGCCCAGCAGGTGGGACAGGAAGGGCTCATCGCAGCAGGCTGGGAGCCAAAACCAGCCTGGCCTTAAACATTGTCTTGGCCCTAGGGCAGGCAGGACAAGCCACAGATGGAGCTTTCAGGAGAGTGGATCACCAGCAGCTGAGGCGATTTTCAGAATTATCAACCCATAAGAAACAAGGACTAAGTACAAGGTCAGTGGAACTTGGCTAAATCTGGGGAAGAAAAGCAGGGGCAGCCGTCTGCCTCCAGGGCAAGAAAGGAGCAGAAGCCAAGGCCCTGCAGCTGCCTCTATGTGGCTGCTTCAGAAGAAGATTCAGAAGATTGCAGGGGAGACAAGCGATCATTCAGAGGCCAAGTGCTCTTGCCTTGAGCTGCCTGGATCAGGATCATGGTCTTGGGTGGTGGTCCTGAGGTGCATTTTCAGTGAGCCAAAGCTGGTGGAAGCTGCAGAGATGGCAACCTCCTACTTATTCCAGCAGCTGTGAAAACCCAGCAATTTGGGACAGAGCTTTCCCCTCTGGAAGCAGAGCTTGACAGAACTAAAAAGTCAAGTAACTGATTGGCAGCATGAGCAGGCAAAGGAAGCAAAGGAAGCCCAGCGATACAACTTTAGATTCCTTTTTGGGGGACAAAAAGGATCAAAGCATGGAATGGGAGGAAGACAACACAGTCAGAAATCCCACACCAAAAGTTTGCAAGAAAAATGTAGACTTGTTACAAGCCATAAAGGAGCTTAAGAAGGATTTTGAAAACCAAATAAGAGAAGTGGAGGAAAAATTGGGAAGAGAAATGAGAATGATGCAATGAAATCATGAAAAGAGAGTCAATAACCTGACTGAAGAAAATAACACCTTAAAAAATAGATTAACTCAAATGGCAAAAGAGGCCCAAAAAGCCAATCAGGAGAAGAATGCCTTAAAAAGTCAAATTTCCCATTTGGAAAAAGAATCTCAAAAGCTTTCTGAAGAGAATAATTCCTTCAGAATTAGAGTGGAGCTAATGGAAGCTAAGGACTTTATGAGAAATCAAGATACTATTAAACAGATTCAAACAAATGAAAAAATAGAAGGCAATGTGAAATATCTCCTTGAAATAAGCACTGACCTGGAAAATAGATCCAGGAGAGACAATTTAAAAATTATTGGAGTATTTGAAAGCCATGATCAATAAAATAACCCAGAAAACATCCTTCAAGAAATTCTCAAGGAAAATTGCCCAGATATTTTAGAACCATAGGGCAAAATAGAATTTGAAAGAATTCACTGATCACTTCTTGAAAAAGATCCCCAAAAGAAAACCCCTAGAAATGTTATAGCCAGGTTCTAGAGTTCCCAGATCAAGGAGAAAACATTACAAGCTGCCAAGAAGAAACAATTTGAATACTGTGGAAACACAATTAGGATAACCCAGGATCTAACAGCTTCTACATTAATGGATCAAAGGGTCTGGAATGTGATATTCTGGAGATCAAGGGAGCTAGGATTAAAACCAAGAATCACCTATCCAGCAAAATTGAGTGCAATGTTTCAGGGGAAAATATGGTCATTCAATGAGGTGAGGACTTTCAAGCATTCTTGCTGAAAAAAACAGAACTGAA
>CM053586.1:53176948-53214003 GCA_028646515.1 Pseudochirops corinnae
CTCCACAGTATTCAAATTGTTTCTTCTTAGCAGCTTGTAATATTTTCTCCTTGATCTGGGGATTCCAGAACCTGGCTATAAAATTCCTAGTTTTCTTTTTGGGATCTTTTTCAAGAGGTAATCAGTGAATTCTTTCAAGTTCTATTTTGCCCTCTGGTTCTAAAATATCAGGGAAATTTTCCTTGAGAATTTCTTGAAGGATGCTTTCTAGGTTCTTTTTTTGATCATGGCTTTTAGGTAGTCCAATAATTTTTAAATTGTCTCTCCTGGATCTATTTTCTAGGTCAGTGAATTTTTCAAGGAGATATTTCACATTGCCTTCTAATTTTTCATTTGCTTGGATCTGTTTAAAAGTATCTTGATTTCCCATAAAGTCATTAGCTTCCATTTGCTCCACTCTAATTCTGAAGGAATTATTCTCTTCAGAAAGCTTTTGAGATTCTTTTTCCAAATGGGAAATTTGACTTTTTAAGGCATTCTTCTCCTGATTGGCTTTTTGGGCCTCTTTTGCCATTTGAGTTAATCTGTTTTTAAGGTGTTATGTTTTTCAGTCAGGTTGTTGACTCTTTTCATGATTTTCTTGCATCATTCTCATTTCTCTCCCCACTTTTTCCTCCATTGCTCTTATTTGGTTTTCAAAATCCTTCTTAAGCTGATCTATGGCTTTTAGGATGTCTTCATGTTTCTTGGAAGCTTTTGGCGTGGGAGTTCTGATTGTGCTGTCTTCCTCCCATTACATGCTTTTATCCTTTTTGTCCCCAAAGAAGAATTCTAAAATTGCATTGCTGTTCTTACTTTGCTTCCTTTGCCTGCTCTTATTGCCAGTCAATTACTTGACTTTTTAGCTCTATGGAACTCTGCTTCGAGAGGGGAAAGCTCTGTCCAAAATTGCTGGGGGTTTCCCAGCTGCCAGAGTTATTAGGAGGCCACTGCAGCCCCCACCAGCTTTGGCTCACTGAAAACGCACTTCAAGACCACCATACTAGACCACAATCCTGATCCAGGCCAGTTAAGGAAAGAGCACTTAGCCCGTGATTGATCACTTGGCCCCCCTGCAATCTGCAGGCCACCAGCTCTGAAGCAGCCATGTGGAGGTGGCTGACCCACTTCTGCTGCTTCCTTGCCCTGGAGGCAGTTCAGCCAGCTCCTCTCCCCCTAATTTAGCTGAGTTCCACTAACCTTTCACTTAGTCTTTATTTCTTATGGCTTGATAATTCTGAAAATTGCCACAGCTGCTGCTGATCCACTCTCCTGAAGGGTCCAGTTGTAGCTTGTCCTGGGCACCCCTGGGCCAAGCCTCGGTTTCAGGCTGGGCTTGTTTTAGCTCCCAGCCTGCTGTGATGAGCCCTTCCTGTCCTACCTGCTGGGCTGCCTTGAGAGGAAGATGTGTTTTTCTGTATTTTTGTGAATTCTGGAGCCCTAAAATTTGGTAAGAGTCATATTTTACGGGTATTTGAGGTAGCTATGTGGGACCTGCAGAGCTTTCCTGCTTCTACACCACCATCTTGACTCCCCAACAGGTGTGTACTTGTATTCAATCACAATCACATCATCTATCTAAGCCAGCAGTTCTCAACCTGTGGGCTATGTTCAATTTGTAACAATGAAAATACATGCTGCGTATCAGATATTTACATTACGATTCATAATAGTAGCAAAACTACAGTTATGAAGTAGCAATGAAAATAATTTTATGGTTGGGAGTCACCACAACATGAGGAACTGTATTACAGGGTCATGGTGTTAGAAAGGTTGAGAACCATGGATCTAAGCCAAGACAAGACCACAATACCTAACTATCCATCTTGACCAGATAGGAGCCCAATAGCTAGCCAATTGAAGGGCAACATGACCAGAATGTTTAACTACTGAACCATAGATGGGACCCCTCCTCCATTACTTAATCCCTTAACAAACTCCTTCTGTCTTTTTAATATTAATCATATTCCTATATTCCACATAAATTTTGATTGTGTAATCAGCATCTTTACCCTATATAAATACATCTTGCTTTCTCTGAAGTTGCTGGTTCCTCTTGGAACTTAGCCTGCTTCATGAGAGGCATCAATCTTAATAAATGTCCATACTTGGATTAGAGGTAGTCTGACTCTAAATTCTTTGATATGGTTCCACTACAAGAATTTATGAAACCCCAACAGTTTTTGGGTGGGTAGAGCCCCCACCACAACACTAACATGCTTTTCAGGATCAGGTAGACTTTCACAAGGAAATGGACAAACCTGGCTACTAAGACAACATTAATCAGCTCATGTTGCAGCTGAGCTAGTCCCAGAATCTTAGGTTTACATTTTTACTTTCTGATTTTACACTCAGTATCTTCAAAGGAATTTCTTTTTGCCAGAACTTTCTAAAGAAACTGATGAGAAGAAAACTGAAGGGAAGAAAAGAAATTATTTTTTATGTGGAAAGATATTCTTTCCTTTCTATACTCTTTTTTAAGGGATGCAGAGAGGATTCTAGGAAGATGGCAGAGTAGATGAGAAAACTTTCAGCTCTCCAAATTTTCTGCACAGAAAAAGACAGAACATTGCCTCAGAGGGAATTGTAGAGCAGGAGAAGTAAACAAAAGTCAGGGTAAACCACTTGTTCTCTTAAGACAACCTAAGAAGACCCCAGGAAAGACCTGACCTCCAGGGGCAGAGGTTCTACCTGAGTGAAGTGCAAACACCTCCAGGCCAACTCTGTGGAATCAACAAAGAACAGGCCCTGGGCACAGCTGGGGAGAGGAGGCAGCCTCAGTCTTTGAAGCTTTCATCTCCAGGACGGTTTGGAGTCTGATGACTGAGGAGGAGAATATTGAAGGACCTTCCAACTATCGAGTGATTGCAAGCATAGCTGTGCTGATGAGATGCATCCTGGGCTATGGCTGCCAGGAGACAGAGCTAGCACACACATGGGGAGTGCAATAGCAGAGGGGCAGGGACCCTGCTGGTTGTGGACATTTGCAGAAATACAGAGTCTCTGGTTTCAATTCCATAAAAGAGAGAGCTGCTGTACTTTGCAGCCACTGAAGGGACCTCAGGGAATAAGATTATTTGTGGGAATAGAGTGACCAGGGGCTCTAACCATGGTTTAGGAGTGGAGAAGAAAGGCCAAAGTTGAACCCTGTGACAGACCTCAGAAAATAATAGGAAGGAGGACCTGAGGCTTGGGGCATTACTCTCCATATCTTGGGACAAAAAAAATCGATCACACTAATGGCTGCGAAAAATAAAAAATGAAACAAAACAAAACAAAAATTAAAATGAGCAAACAAAGGAAAAAGAATCCAACCATGGAAAACTACTGTGGGGACAAAGAAGATCTGGGTCCATATTCAGAGGAAGATAATGGGGCTAAAAAAAAAAGACACCTTTTTCAATGAAAAATATCAAATAGTCCCAATCACAAAATGATTTCTTGGAAGAACTTTAAAAATCAAATAAGAAAGATTGAGGGAAAATTAGAAAAAAAAATAAGAGAAATCCAAGGAAAGCAAGAAAATTATGAAAAGAAAGCAACCAATTTGAAATGGAGAAGCAAAAACTTAAGGAAGAAAATAATTCCTTGAAAACTAGAATTGAACAAAGGGAAGCTGATGACATCCTAAGACACAGAAATAATGAAACAAAATCAAAAGAATGAAAAAAATAGAAGAGAATATGAAACATCTCATCAGGAGAACAAGTGATCTGGAGAACAGGTCAAGAAGAAATAATATAAGAATAGTCAGATTGCCTGAAAATCATATAAAAAAGAAATTTTGATACAAGATTACAAGAAATTATCAAGGAAAATATCCCAAAGTTCTAAAACAAGAAGACAAAGCAAAAATAGAAAAAAAAAATCCACTGATTACCACCTGAAAGAGATCCCAGGAGGAAAATTTAGAGGAATATCATAGCCAAGTTTTAAAGCTCCCAGGTTAAGGAGAAAATATTGGAAGCAACAAGAAAAAAAAATCAATTTAAATATCATGGAGCTACAATAAGGATTACACAAGACCTAGGAGCTACTACATTGAAGGACCATAGGTCTTGGAATACTATATTTTGTAGAGCAGAAGAGCTGAGGTTACAACCAAGCTTGATTTACCAGCAAAGTTAAGTATAATCCTGAATGGGGAAAAAAAAAGGATATTTAATGAACTGAAAGACTTTCAAGTATTTGTGACAAAAACAACAGAACTTAAAGGAAAATTCAAACATTTATTTCCTATATATGAAAATATTATCGGTTCTATTATTACTGTCATTTTTATTTGGATAGTTCGAAAGAAAGACTTCGGTTACAGTAATTGTAATGGGATGATTCTAAAAACTAAAACAAAAAGGAACAATTATCTCATGCAAAAAAGGAGAAAAATGATACAGATACATAGATACACAAGTGTGTGTGTTTAAATGTAGTCTCCAGGGAGGGGGGAAGGGAAGAGAAAAAAAGGAAGAGAAAAAGCAGAAAACTTAAAAAAATAAAAACAACCTACTAAGAAGCAAAGTTGGCATGGAAGTGGTAACCGACAAGAAAAAGACAGAGAGCGACCTAGGGGAAGAATGAGCCCAGCTTGCAGAATGTTGCACCTTCCAATGAAGTTGCTGCACAAAAAGATCAAGAAGCACAATGAGAAGCTGCGTCAGAGGAACCAGTGGCTGAAGCAAAAAGAGGCCTTGAGGGCCAGTATACCAGAAGCCCAAGATGAGGGTGTATCAGAAAAAACAGGGGAAGAAATAAAAGTAGAAAAATCTCTCAAGAAATCTACAGTCTTAGCAGCAGTAAAGAATCAACTGTACAGCTCCCCAGTTCTGAATTTAAGAAGAAAAAGAGGAAAATAACAACTGATGCAGGACCTGAAAACAAAAAAGCAAAAACTGAAGACCAAGAGGGATATGATGATGAAAGTGAGAAAGATCCCAAAATAAAAGAAAACAATGTGGAGAATCAGAATGAGGATGCTGAAATACCCAGCCTCCCCTCATGGATTAACAGGGTCCTTTGAGGATACTTCATTCATTTTACTTAGTAATATCATCAATGAAAACACTCTGAAGGCAATAGCAGAAATGGCCTTTACTAACATGACTGAGATTCAGCATAAAAGTATCAGACCATTTCTAGAAGGCAGGGACATTCTGGCAGCTGCAAAAACAGGCAGTGGCAAAACCCTAGCATTCCTCATCCCTTTGATAGAACTTATTGTCCAGTTAAAGTTCATGCCTAGGAATGGAACAGGGGTCCTTATCCTCTCCCCTACTCGAGAGCTGGCTATGCAGACCTTTGGTGTGCTTAAGGAACTAATGTCTCACCACGTGCATACCTATGCTTTGATTGTGGGAGGTAGTAACAGATCTGCAGAGGCACAGAAACTTTCAAATGGGATCAGCATTATTGTGGCAACACGTGGCCCACTTATGGACCATATGCAGAACACCTCAGGATTTATGTTTTAAAATCTGAAGTGTCTTGTTATCAATGAGGCTGACCAAATTCTTGAAGTTAGATTTGAGGAAGGGGTGAAGCAGATCATTGAGCTTCTGCCCAAACGCAGACAAACAATGCTCTTTTCTGCCATACAAACTAGTAAGGTAGAAGATCTGTCAAAGATTTCCCTTAAGAAAGAACCATTATATGCTGGTGTTGATGATGATAAAGATACTGCAACAGTAGATGGTCTTGAACAGGGATATGTTGTTTGTCCATCTGAGAAAAGTTTCCTTCTACTTTTTATATTTCTTCTTGAGAAGAAGATGATGGTATTTTTTTCTTCATGTATGTCAGTGAAATACCGCTATGAGCTTCTGAACTACATTGATTTACCTGTCACGGCCATGCATGACAAACAAAAGCAAAATAAGTGGACAACTACATTCTTTCAGTTCTACAATGCAGATTCTGGAATTTTACTGTGTACAGATGTGGCTGCCAGAGGGCTAGATATCCCTGAAGCAGATTGGATTGTCCAGTATGACCCTCCAGATGATCCAAAGGAATATATTCATCATGTAGGTAGAACAGCCAGAGGCATAAACGAAAGAGGTCATTCTCTGCTTATTTTATGACCCGAAAAGTTGGGTTTTCTTCGTTACCTGAAGCAAGCCAAGGTACCATTAAGTCAATTTGAATTTTCATGGTCAAAAATTTCTGACATTCAGTCTCAGTTGGAAAAACTAATTGAGAAGAACTACTTCCTTCATAAATCAGAACAGGAGGCATATAAATCCTATGTTCAAGCATATGATTCCCATTCAATGAAGCAATTCTACAATGTTAACAGCTTAAATTTACCTCAGGTTGCTTTATCATTTGGTTTCGAAGTATTTCGAAATACCTCCATTTTTTGACCTAAATCTGAACAGCCTCCATGGGAAGAGATTGCAAAAAAGAGGTGGTGGTGGTGGTGGTGGTTTTGGCTACCAGAAGCCCAAGCATGTCCACAAGTCCAAAACCTTCAAGCACATTAGCAAGAAGAAATCTGATGGCAGGCAGCTCCCTCATTGAGTCAGTAACTTTTCTAATCTTCAGTAATTTTATCCTTAGATAAAGACTTGTCTTCATTGCACCAACCATGGAATATTTATAATCTTCAGGATTTGGATTATGATCTGATTTACCACATTTAAGTACAGTGACTTCAACCAATTTTTCTTAATAACAAAATGAGATGAAGCTAAGTTTATCTTGGCTTCTAAAAGGTAAATGACATTTCCTTTGCAATGGACATAACACATGCAGAATTTTAACTGTAAATTACATTTTTTCAAAGAATTTATATTTTTAAATTTCTCTTAAGAGCATTTGTCTTGCTCTTATATCCAGTCATTCCTTACCATTGTTTTTTGAGAACTCTTTGGCTTGGATGGCAATATTAATGACCCTATAATGTAGTCAGGGACATGAGGGTCTTCTTGACTAGCTGTACAAATAAAGACCTCAGTCTATTCTGCTTGTTTCTTGGATAATATAAATTGTCTTTGATCTATTCTAAATATTGTCTGCAAAAGCAAAGGATCCATAATCTTTTGGTTTTGTGTTTGTAGTCAGAGGACCAAGATTCAAATCCAGACTGCTTCTCTGTAACCTGTGTCCCTTAACCTCTCTTGGCCTTGATTTCCTTATATGTAAAATGAAGGGGTTGCCCTAGATGGCCTCCAAGATCCCTGCTAGCCCAAATCATGATCCCATAGAAACTTGTTGATAAGCCTCACAAATTTAAGGCTGTTTGCGCTTATTATGAAAGTAATAGGTTACATGAAGAAGATATTTCAGTTTCTTTACTTCTGACGTGATTCTTTAGAAGCACATATAATGTATCCATTTCTTTCTGTTGCTATACAAATCTGTGGTATGCTGTGAAAATAAAACATGCCCCACAAACAAACAAGCAAAAAAAAAAAAGAAGCAAAGTTGGACAGCTTTGAAAACAATGTGTAATATTTATTATATAGGTTTTCTTGAAAGGGAATTTTACTGCTTTATATTGAATCCTCTCCTATTTTCTGCTGTGTATATGACAATTATTTCTTTTTCTTTTCTTATTTTATACTCCAATTTAAAATAAATTTTAAATCTTTTTTTAAAAAAAGAGAACCCATAGTTGTTTTTTTCTTTGTTTCGTTTTGTTTTGTTTTGTTTTTCCTCCAGCCTCATCTTCAATTAAAGTATCATGACTAGTGAAGAGAAGTGATCATACATTATATCACTGGATTAGAGTTAGGTTAAACCCATCTCAGGGTTTTCATGGTGCTTTGTCATCAGTGACAATCAACTGTCTGATCATGTGAGACTCTGTACTCCTAGTGTTAAGTACTGTGAAACTCTCATTACTGTACTTTCCCCTTGGAATGTCACTGGGACATAACCTTCATCACTACTTCTTTGGGACTCTGTGTTCCATGATTTCACTGATAATTATGAGAGTCATTGGGTCCTACCTCCAGCTATGCAAGATAATTTCCCTTACTTCAGTACCACTCTGATACCACGACTATATACCCATAACTTCCTGCCAGTAAAATAGAAATCTTGGCTCTAGTGTGCCATGAAGTTAGCCTTTTTTAGATCAGGACTGAACAAACTTATGCTAACTGTGTTTTACTACCTCCATTTTTGTGGCCTTCACTTGCTTCTTGTCTTTACTCTACAAATTAAGATAACAAATAATAGATTCTGAAAGCTTCCCTAAGAATTGGTTATAATGATAGCTGACATTTGTGTAGGTTACTTTAAAACTTGTAAAGCACTGTATTTATTTTCTATCATATGATATTCACAATAAACTCACAATAATCCCCTGTGGTAAGTACCCTTTTATCCTCCTTCTACAAAACAAACAAAAAAGACTCAGAGAATTTGAGTGAATTTCCCAAGGTCACACAGCTGGGAAATATTTAAGGTAGAATTCAAACCAAGGCTTTACTGCAGTGTTTCTCAACCTTCCTAATGCTGTGACTCTTTAATCCAGTTCCTCATGTTGTGGTGACTCCCAACCATAAAATTATTTTCGTTGCTACTTCATAATTGTAATTTTGCTACTGTTATGAATCATAATGTAAATATCTGATATGCAGGATGTATTTTCATTGTTACAAATTGAACATAACCCACAGGATGAGAACCACTGCTTTACGGAATCTAACTTTAGTACTCCATCCATTACAACATGCAAGTGGTAGAGGTTCTGGCCAATTTCCCTCATACAGTTTCGGCCTGCCTTTGGATGGCTATTGTCCTCAGAAACACAATAGTTGTTTTTTTGTTTTTTTTTCCACTTTCTGGGCAGCTCTTGCTCTTTTTTTTTTTTCCTAACACCACCAAAGAGGAGGAATAGAGATTTCTTCAGCACCTGTGGAGGATAATGAAGCAAAAGTCTTGCCTAGACAGTCATTCAGTTATGTCTTTGGTGATATCATTCTCTTTGTCTTAAAGATTTGTACAACCTTAACTTTCTCTTATGCTCTTCCCACTTCTAAAACACTTTTGCATTAGACATCAATAAAAAAAGAACACTAAATCTTAAAATTTTGGAAATGATTTTAAATTACCCTGGAAAATTGGGAGGGTTAGTGTTTTATTTTGGTTACTAATGGTTAACTTGACAATACAGAAGTGGGCTAAGTAGCTAAATTTTAGAAGCATAATGACGGTCATGTGACTAAACTGACTACTAACTTGAGTCAAAGGAAATGGGAGAAGTAAACATCTAATTTCACATAATTGTCAGAGCCAAAAGTGACACTAGAACCAATCTGTTGTGCTATCATTAAGGATTCATTTTCTCTAGGTTACATTACTTGCCATGAAATGTATACTTGATATACTTTAGCTAGCCTCTCTCTCTTTCAAATATCTTTGTCATAAAGATAAGCATATTAAAGATATTAAACTATCATAACGTATCAGAGTAAATGAGTTCTCCCATTGAGAGCAAGATGAAACAAAAAGACAAAGAAGGTAACTTACCCAAATCTCACCCAAAGAAGCAAGCTGGAAATTAGGCATATCCTTGTTGATTTCTTCCAAAATCTTTTTTTCTCCTTCTAGGGTCCTCTCTATGAAGTGAGCCTAGATCAGATTATGACCTGTGCCAAAGAAAAGCCGAAAGAACAAGCATCTCTTCTCTCCCAAACTCTAACCAGCTCTACCTCTAACACAGGTTTGGAGGATGAAGTAATCATTCCCTCTACTAATGAGGACTAGCTTATTCAAGTGCATCAGGCTTGAACCCTTAATTACAATAGAATTTCTCTGCCTCTGATACCCTGCCATAGATGTTGGCATCTAAGTTCTAATTTTCTTCATGTTGTTATCTTTCTGGCTGTCCTTTATGGATACTGCAAGATGAGATAGCCAGATATCCTATAATGTGAAGTTTCTTATTGCCATTGATTAATTAAGTCAAATCAACAAGCATTTAAGTCCTTACTATGTGCCAAGCACTGTGCTTAGTGCTGAGAATACAAATAAAGATAAAAGAGACACCTATCATCAAAGAATCCACAATCTAATGGGAGAGACAACATGCAAACAATTATATACAAACAATCTCAGAGGGAAGGCGCTCACATGGAAGACCAGGGAACACTTTGTGAAAGTGGGATTGTAGCTGAGACCAGAAAGAAACCAGGGGAGCCAGGAGGCAGAGATGATAGGGAGAGAATTCCAGATATGAGGTGGGGTTTGGGAGGAGGGGATGACAAACAATGAAGATGCAAAGAGGAAGGAGATGGAGTATCTTGTGCAAAGGAGTCATTACATTATAGAACATTCTTGAAGGAATTAAGGTAGAAAGTTTGAGTGAAAATAATAGAAGGTCAGGTTATGAAGGGCTTCAAAAGACAAATAAAGAATTTTATATTTGATTCTGGAGGCAATGGATAGTTGCTGTAGTTTTTTAAAGAGAGAAATAACATAGACAGACCTATATTTTAGGAAGATCAGTCTTTCAGCTTTCAGAATGGAAGATGGACTGGAGTGGGGAGGGATTTGAGGCAAGGGAGACCAACCAGAAAGCTATTGAAACATGATAAAAACAAGCTCTATAAACATGATAAAAACAAGCTCTATAAACATGATAAAAACAAGCTCTATAAACTTATTTCTTTGATTATGTGAAGAGGCCTTGTAAGGCATCCATTTAACTTCAAGGGTAGAAAAATAATAAAAATTAGGATACAACGAATGAATGATAGAATGAAGAATATGAAGTACTATGAAATCAAATGAACGAAGAATCACTTCCAAATGAAGAACAAGATAAATTATCAGGGAAGACGTTAGCATCTTAGCTTGATCTTAAATAATCTTTAAGATGTCAGATATTTGGTGGAGAATGGAGTACATCCCAGGTACTAGGGGTGCTTTTGTGTTGAACACAAGTAATTAATCAATTAATCAATCAGCTGATTGATAGGTGAAAGGAGTACATCCCAATATAAAGGGTATTTTTATGGAAACTTCCAATACTAGAAAGTGGTCTATAAGTTTAAGAGAAAGACATAGCCTATATCCTTAACATTTTTAGAGTTCTCTCCTTCTGCTTTCCAATTCCAGAACTTGATTAACTCACACAAAGCAAGCAAGGGACAGCATCCCTCCCACTCCACCTCACCACCTCTTGATATGAACATGATCCTTCAGGGCCTTTTTCTCATTTTATTTAGCTTGCTAGCATTCTTTAAAAGTACACGCCATGAGTACTAGATCCAGATCCCCTAATTTATGGCAACAAAGCAAATTTGGTGCTCAAAATCTAGGGTTGATGCTCTTTCTGAAGGGTATATCCTTCATAACTCCTGACATGGAGAAATTTGAGAAACTGAGATAGATTTCCAGTACATGTTGGACCAGATGACTGCTGAGGTCTCTTATATCTCTAAAATTCTACAATATTCTACAATTTAGTAAACTTTATAACTTTTCTGCTCACAAGTGGAAACAGTGCTAGATTTAGATTCAGAGGACTTGGGTTTGAATCTTGGATCTGCTCTTTTACTATGTGTGAAAACTTGGTCTTGTTCATTCAGTTTTTTTGGACTTCAGCATCCTTATATATAAAATGAGGGAGATGGACTATTGGTGGGTGGGAAACTTGCACCCTTAAGGTAACATGTGGCCTTTTATATCCTTAAGTATAACCTTTGACTAAATCCAAATTTTACAGATCTAATCCTTATTATTTATTATTTATATTTATATTACTTATTTTTATTTTATATATTTATTTATATATTTCATATATTTATGCTATTTATATTTATTTATTCCCCATCCCTGGCCTATATGATGTCTAAAGTCCCTTCCTGCTCTAAATCAATAAATTCCAATGATCCTATATATATATAGTTCATTTCAGTCAGGCTCTGAGCTCAAATAAACTTAAAAAATATTTTTTTAAGTAGAAAAAGTATTTTATCTTTAATAAATATTAATAGCCATTTCAATGTTTTTGTCAAAAGGTTTATTCGAAGACATAAGGTGCTTGAATTGCTGTTAACAGAGTATTTCTAAGCAAATTTCTTTTAATTTCTACCAAATTTGTCAAAGGGCAAAAAAAATAATTTTGAAGGTTATATTTAGTGTAATTGAATATATTCATAGCACAACTGCAGATCTCTTGAAGTTGTTATAAACCATGCAAAACTACTTCCTCTGTGACAGTTTGTTGAGCATTTAAATAGAAATCAGAGAGCCTAAGTTATCTATTTCAATTTACCAAGTTATTCCAAAAACTTCAGAATTTAAAATACAAAGTTCAATAGAAACTCAAACTCCCCAAAATGTACACAATAAAATTAAAATCTACCTCTACAATAGATTAGTTTCTACTATCTTTAATGTGACAGAAACATAAATACAGTATATAGACATAGGTAGGTATATGTATACATATATAAACATATATATATATATATATATATACATGTTATATATTATTGTTACATTGTTTTTCAGTTGCATCCAACTCTGTGACCTCATTTGGGGTTTTCTTGGCAGAGATAGTAGAGTGGCTTGCCATTTCCTTCTCCAGATCATTTTACATATGAGAAAACTGAGGCAAGCAGGGTTAAGTGACTTGCCCAGGGTCACAAAGCTAGTAGGTATCTGAGGTCAGATTTGAACTCAGGTTTTCCTGACTTCAGGCCAACACTCTATCTACTGCACCACCTAGCTACCCATAATACACATTTTGCATATATGTGTGTGAGTATGTATGTATACACAAATATATTTTTACTTCCAAGAAATCAATGAAATCTTTAGTGCTCAAGGTATGATTATTGTTAACCAAGAGCATTTAACACTATTATCAATGAGTGTGATGCCTCCTATAAAACAAACTTAGGGTTGCTTTTAAACAAGGTTATCCAAATAATATTCAATGATTCAATCCATTTATTTGTTAAACATTTACTAAGCTCCTACTGAATGCTGACTATTGTGTTAAGTGCTGCAAGAAGTCTTAACTTGGATCTTCACACATGCTACTTGTCTGACAAGTGGTATGTATATTTATCCTTGAATAGATTCTTGATTTCCTTTGGTAAGGATATCCCCTCCCTGGATTACTGATGGTAATTCTTTTTCTATAATTCATTCATAATTGGTTTCCACATTTTACTACTTTTTTTTCTTTTGAAAGCCCAATTAATGAACCAGAGGTCTTCCTCTGATTAATTTAATGATAAAAAAAAAAAAGAGTAGGAACTGGACTTGTGCTTTTACTGGTATGCAGAATTCTTGATGAAGAAAACTTGATCTACTATTAATAATAGCACCTAACTCCCAGGATTATTTTAAGAATCAAATGAGAAAATATTTATAAAAAGCTGAAAGTGACATATAAATGCTAGTTATCATCATTATCAGCACCACTGTCATCATTAATACAGATTGTCTCCTCCTCTGCAAATTATAATCATAAGGAGTTGCCTAGAGCACTCAGGAATTAAGTGACTTGCCATGAGTCAATTAGCCATATGTGTCAGAAGTGAGACTTGAACCCAAGTTTTCATTGCTCCAAGGCCTGATCTCTATGTCATGCTGCCATTTGTGATATGTGGCAGCCACAGTTATATCATCCTTTGAGGTTTGAAAAGTACTTTTCAAACTAATAAAAAAATCTTTGAGATAGGTATTTTTACTAGCCCCATTTTAGAAATAAAAGATACTGAGACTCAAAAAGGTTGAGTTGTACCCAATATCACAGTTAATAAGTATCTAAGTCAGATTTTCCCGACTTCAAGTCCAACACACTGTCCATTGTAGCCAAGCTGTTGTTTCTAAATGTACCCCTCAAGCTGTCTATTTATTATCTTGTATTTTCTCTGTAGAACAAGTCCACCTTTTTCTGTGGTTGTTGACAATATTTTTTTGTGAATAGATGAATGGATGGAGGGATGAAAAGCATTTATAAAGAGATGCTTATGTAATATGCACTAAGTTGAGCAAGTAAGCAAGATAATTCCTTGCTTTCAAGGAATTTACATTCTAAAGGTTGTGAGTGACTTAAAGGAATTCATAGCTAAAGACATAGGGGTAGAAAGCAACAGTTTGGGCAGACAATACTGCAGCAACTCCAAGAAAGATAAAGTGAAAGCTCATTTCTTGGACCCTATAATCTCAAGAAAAGAGTCTAAGTTCCTGTGAGATAAGGAAACTTACCAGAGCACAGGCGACATGGCTTGGAAATGACTACTAAATAAAGAGAGAGTTCACCTATCAGGACCTAGAATCCCAGGGACTTGCAGAATGAAAATAATTGTTAGTACTTTGCTGTATTTTTTATTTTCAAGGGTGGTCTGAAGCTTTGAGTTCCTTCATATAAGAATTCCAGTTCTAGTATAGGAAACTCCCTTTTCCAATTCAGAACATCTCGTTCTGTTATTTTTTATCTTAGATAGTTGCCTTGGAACGCTAAAAGGATAAATAGCTTGCTCAGGGTCACATAGAAATGGGACTTGAACCCTCCTCCCTCTGACTCCAAGGCCAACTCCTCCATCCACTATGTCTCAGTGCTGTGCTGTTAAGTCAGATTCAATGGCTTTACTTCTAAGCCATTTTCCACTTTTCAGAAAGAACAGTTTAAGTAAGTAAGGTTAGCTGTTATCCTTTCATACAGAATCTAAATGTGATTAATTCTTTCTTTTAATTATGTAGAGATTGTAATCTTTGTCCCAACAAATTGGGGCTGCCATTTTTTTATAGCATGGGTACTCTAGGCACTATATCAGTATCCACTCATCTATCTACTAGAATATTGTCAATTTCATTGTAAATGATGTTGTCCTGGGTTTACCTTATCCTGTAATTTGTCATAGAGAAGTCTAAGATTTCTGAGTACTCTACCAGTCTTTTTCCTCTTTCATTTCTGAATCTTGGTAAGTTCCAACATGGTTTTTTCCATGTTCTTCTGACTTCCCACTGCATAAGATAAATTCACTCTGCCATCTTCCCACTGAATAAGCCAAATCAGAGAATATGTGGACACAGTTATAAAATTCTTTATATTTCTCTACTTCATCAGCTGTAGTAGATGTTGATATACAAGCTTCAATGATCCTCATCATGGTCCTTTTTTAATGTTTATTGTGAGCTCTGAAAATTAAGATGACCAATTACACCATGCAATTTTGAATATGTTATTAAGCCAATTATGTCCAAAAAATCCTTAATTTCTCTCCAGAAAGAATCTGGGAGTTATCTTTTCCATTAATTCTCAGTTTCTATCTGCCTTGTTGTTGCTGCTGTCACTGCTGTTGATCTTAGTAATAGTTGAGAGCCATTGTGACTCCATCTCTTTGTTCACATTTACATTGAATTGTATGTACTCATCTTAACAGGTAATAAAAAAATCTTGATGTTTGTTTTAATCCAAGTTTGTTTTACAGCAAAGGTACATTTTATTTTTCATGAAATCAAGGCATAAAAGTTCTCCGCTACCACATTAACATGAAGGTGACCCTCACTTTCAGGAAAATTAGTGATTTTACATCAGTAAAATACAAACCCTGTTGGATCTAATTAAGTTAAAATGGCTTCAAGTGTAAGATCAGTACTGAATTGAAGTGGCCTGCTGTAGAATATCATTCATGAATGCTTAGCTGTTCCTTTTTATACCTTCATGAAGAATACTCTCAATACACACAGAAATTATCGTAATGATATTGTAGAGTAATGAAAGTAAATATTGGGATCAGAAATTTTTTCTTAGTTTCCTTTTATTCTTTTTTTTTTTTTTTGCTTTTTGGAGTGCAATTGGGGTTAAGCCACTTGCCCAAGGTCACACAGCTAGTTTTTTTTTATATTATATTTAAGTGTCTGAGGCTGGATTTTTGAACTCAAGTCCTCCTGACTCCAGGGCTGGTGCTCTATTCACTGCGCCACCTAGCTGTTCCTCCTTTTATTCTATAATAGGAAGATATGATTCATTCCAGTTGGTTGGTGTTTTCTCCTCTTTCTGATGCCTTTAGAATTCATCTAGTAATGTCCTAAAAATTATGTTGCTTCCAGTGCATGATTTCTCTACATACTTGGTGCATTCTAATTGCTCTTTTCATTAAAAACATTAGTACCATTTCCACTTTCTTATGCAGCATATCAGGAACTGCTATTATAAGAGTCCAGATATGGTCATTCCATTTTCATTAATAGAGAAATAGGATGACCTGGGTTCAAGTCCTACTCTGATGCCTACTGGCAATAACCTTGGACTAATCATTTAACTTCTCAGTGACATAGGCAATTCTCTAAGACTATCAGCTGAAGAAAAGTTGTAAACTACATTGTTAGAGGGAGTGTCCTCTTCTTAAACTTCCTGGTACCAAGGAAATCAATCAATAAGTCAATAAAATCAAGCAAGAATAATTTAATCATTTACTATGCCCAGGCAACACAGGTCCAGTCCCTATCCCTATCCCCCTAATGCTAGGTGGCACGGTGAATAGAGCACTGGCTCTGGAGTCAGAGGGACCTGAGTTCAAATCCAGCCTCAAATACTTGACACTTAACTAATTGTGTGACCTTGAGCAGGTCACTTAACCCCAATTGCCTTGAATTCCTCCTTCCAAAAAAAGAAAAGTCAGAGATAAAACTCTTTAAGTAGCCAGTGATATTTTTTAAAAAGAAGAAATGGTGATAGTCTCTTTCAATACTTTTTCTTTTCCTATTTTGTAGCATCAATAGTTTGTTTAAATCTTGAGTTAAAGTTACCTCAATTTCATGCCACACTTCAGTTTTACACCTTTTTTATGATTTGTCATTGATTTGTACAGATAATTCAGGAACCAGTTTTTCTACCTGTTGAAATATTATCAGTGTCATTTTTTGTTATGCTATTTGGTTTTCACCATATCTAGTACTACCTAATTCTTTATTAACGTAAGGCTCTATACTGGGGCCACTTGTCTCTCCAATGCAGTATTTCATGTTGTCTTCTATTTTTTCATTCTTTTGGTTCTGTTTTATAATTTCTTGATTTCTTGTAAAGTCTTAGCTTCCATTTGTTCCAATTTAATTTTTAAGGAATTATTTACTTCAGTGAGCTTTTGGATCTCTCTTTCCATTTGGCTAACTCTGCTTTTTAAGGCATTCTTCTCCTCATTTTTGGATCTCTTGCCATTTGTGTGAGTCTATTTTTTAAGATAGTTTTTTTTTTTTTCAGTATTTTCGGAGGGGGAGGTCTCCTTTAGCAAACTGTTGGCTCATTTTTCATGATTTTTTTGCATCACTCTCATTTCTCTTCCCAATTTTTCCTCTACTTCTCTTAATTGATTTTCAAAATCCTTTTTGAGCTCTCCCATGGCCTGTGACCCATTCATATTTTTCTTGGAGGCTTTTGATGCAGGAACTTTCACTTTGTTGTCTTACTCTAGCTGTATGTTTTGATCTTCTTTCTCACCAAAGTAAGGTTCTGTAGTCTGAGTTATTTTTATACTGTTTTCTCATCTTCCCAGACAAGTACTTGACTTTCTTACTCTTTGTCCCAAGATATGACTCTGCTTCCTGGGGGTGGAGATGGGTGTACTGTCCCAGGCTTCAGAGGTTTTATATCAGTCATTTGATCGCCCACCATTTGTGATCTCAGAGCTCCAGAAGCAGCCATTGTAGCTATCTCCTGCCACCCACCTCTGCTGCCCCAGGGCTGGGGCTGGACCCCAGATGATCATGCTCCTCTTTCACCCAGGTTGCACAGAGTTTTCCCACTGATCTTCTATGCTGTCTTTGATGTTTGTAGGTTGAGAAGTCTGTGAACTGCCATAACTGCCAGTGATTCAGGCCCCTAAGGCCTGCTCCAGCCCTGTCTATGCCAGCAAGACCCATGCTGGGCTGAGCTCTGCTCCCAGTTTGGTGCAATAGACCCTTCCTATCTACCTTTCAGGCTGTCTTGGGCTCAAGATGAGTTTCACTCTGCCATTTTGTGGTTTCTGTAGCTCTAGAATTTGTTTAGGGTCATTTTGTACAGGTATTTGGAGGAGTTTGGGGGAGACCTAAAGCAAGTCCCTACTCTTACTCCCCCATCTTGGCTCCACCCTGCTACTTCTCTTTCCCTATATATACTTTCACTGGTCTCATCAAATCCCATGTGTTCAGCTATCTGTAAGCAACATAGCTTTATAATCTTTGTAGCCATTCCTCATATTTCTCCTGAACTCCAGTTCCACATCCCCAATTACCTACTAGGGAATTCTACCTAGATCCCTGTTCTTTAGAAATTTGAAACTCAACATTTCCAAAATGGATCCACCCCTCCTCTTAACTTCCCCATTTCTGTTGAAGGCACTGCCTTTGTTCTAATCTCCCAAGAAATTGGAAAAAACTGAACTCTTCATTCTGCCTCTCTTCCCACATCCAAACAGTTGTCGAATTTTGTCAATTTTATCTCCCTGATATCTCTCGCATCTGTCACCTTTCCAATAACATAGCCACTGCCAAGGACAAGCCATCATCATCTCTCTGCTGAAATACAGCACTTGCTTTGTATTTGATATTCCCCCTTTCAGTTTCTTCTCTTTCCATTTGGTCTTCCATCTCTCCAACTACTAACCCACTTTCTTCCCAAATCCACACTAAGATCCCACCTTCCCCAGGAAGTCTTCCTCAATCTCTCTTCATTCTAGTGCTTTCCCTCTTTTAATTATTTCTTCTTTATCCTGTACAGAGCTTGCTTTGTATAAATGTGTTTGCATAACATATCTCCCATTAGATTGTAAGCTACCTGAAAACAGGGATCATCTTTTGCCTCTTTTTATTTATCTAACACTTCACACAATGCCTGGAACATATTGGGCACTTAATAAATGCTGATTGATTGATTAATTGAATTACCAAACTAAAATTCCTAAAGCTCAAGTCTGTCTATGTCACACCCTCCATTTCAAGTAGCTTTAGTAACTGCCTATTGCCTCTAGAGTAAAATACTAAGGTCTGTGTATGAAATTTATAGCCTCTAGCAATCTGACTCCAGCCTGTCTTTCCAGACTCGAGTACTCTCTTTTAACTAATTTCTTGCCAGATTGACCTATTTCTTGTCCCTTGTATGTGATGTTTAATCTCCTATCATCATGTCTTTGTACATGCTTTCCTCTTACCTAGAATGCTCTTCTTTATTCCTTTGGCCTCTTAGAAATCCTGGTGCCCTTACTTCAAGTGCTACCTCTAAAGGCATTTTCTTGCAGTGGCTAATGCTCTACTCTGCCCAGTTGCTCTGTATTTATTTTTGCATGTTCTTTATATTTCTTTACCTATGTATATGTTATATTCCTCTTCTGCAGGCAATATCTGGGATTTATTTCTTAGGCTTTTTTTTCCCTCTTTTTTTGGGGGGGGGGGAGTCTCTATATTATAGTATATAACATAAGACCATGCACATAGTAGGTGCTTAACAAATTCTGATGAATTTAACTGAATTGAAAGGATTCATAATATGTAATTATAAACTTAATGAGATTTCAGCCTCTTTTATTTCTTACTCATAATCTGTATTTTCCAACACACTTATCATTGTCTTCCTCTATGCCTACTTTTGAATTGACATCATTGAGTACTACAGTATATGTTGACTCAATTTGGAGAACCTCATCAAATATTCCTATGAATTTCTATAATTCCTCTTCCCCGTACAACAGATGCTGGCATATAAACTGCAATTATCTTCATGGTTGTATTTGTGCAAATGCTTGTCATTCATAATGTAAAGAGAAATGATCAAGTATCCCACAACATGATATTTCTTATTTTCTTTAGATAAACAATAAAAACAATTCTACTAATTCTTTTTTTTGCTTCTTCAAGAAGAACTTGTGACTTATCCTTCCATTTAACTACAACTTTCTTTCATTTAAAAGCTTCATTGAGAGCAGAAGTTTATAATGTTCTTTGTATTAAAGATTCCTTTGTCAGTCAGGCTGGTGAAGTACATGGATCCCTTCTCAGAATAATGTTTTTAAATTCATGAAAGAAAATACACAGGATTATAAAGAATGCCAATTACATTTAAATATAGTTATCAAAATAGTTTTTTAAAGACTATTTTATAGACCCCAGGTTAAGAACCCTTGTTTTAGAATAAAAGCAATATTATAATTGATATGATTCAATTCATCCAGAAGTATTTCCACTCATTGGTCAGAAGAGAATGATCTCACACTTAAAGTTCAAATCTCCAAGTTAAGTTTTTTGTAGGCCTACTAGAAACTACATCAGTCTTAATGTTTGATCTCTTTCTTCATCAACTCTGCTGCTGTTACTATGGATTACAATAGACTCTGCCCAGGCCTGATAACCATTTCATATTTTTAATTTGTTTCCTGCATCTGTGAGTCCAAAGAAATACAAAGTAGCTGGTCTATCCTGTATGTTCTTAGCTATTAACTAGTTTGACTGTCCAAAGACAATGCTAAAAGCCTTTACAGTATAGTAGAATCTTGTAACAGTTTAGTCCTCTCTGGCATGGCCATCAAAAACCCAAGATCACTTCCACGGCATTCTGAAAGCATCAGAGAAGGAAATTATAGAAGCATTTATAGATACCAGTTCAATATTATCTCTCTCTGGCTCTTTCTCTTCTGTCTCCACCTCCCCTTTCCTCTCCTCCTCCTTTCCTCTCCCCTCCTTTTCTTCTCTGTCTCTTTCTCCCTCCTCCTTTCACTCCTCTCTCTTCCTCTCCTAACTCTATTTTTTTTTTTTGCCTTGTTTTTTTGGAGGGCAATTGGGGTTAAGTGACTTGCCTAAGGTCACATGGCTAGGTTTTGTGTTAAGTGCCTGAGGCCGAATTTGAACTCAGGTCCTTCTGACTCCAGGGCTGGTGCTCTATTCACTGTGCCACCTAGCCGCCCCTCCTCCCCTAACTCTAAACAAGGTTAAACTCAACTGTCCATCCCATCCCTGTTTCCTTGCACTATGATTCCTGTACTGCTGATATTTCTTTCTGCTGTAGGGAGCACATTTTATTGACAGAGTACAGCCTTCCTGAAGGTTTATTTCATTTGAATTTTAGCTGTCTGCTATAAAAAACTAAAAATCATGACAAGCATATAATGAATTAATAGGTGTGGTTAACTCTGCCTTGATTTTGTTTTCCTCTCCTGATATCACTGGTGTTTATTTCAGCTTGAGCTCATAAACAGAGTGCTACATTTTGTTGATTGTATCAGGAAAAGGCTATGGTGCACAGTTAAACCAGGCCTTAACTAAAATGTTTTATATTCACATTTTCTTTTTAAAGACACATATAATGGCTCTAATTCAAAGATCTCATTCCTTCTTATACAGTGATCAAAAAGCAATAGAAGTACAGTAATACAGTTTGGGGAGGAGGGATATTCTGAAGACAATGAAGCACATAGACATAAACATAGAAAAATGAATGTGCTATGGAATATTAAATTCATTCTTACTCTCCATGTTGTCTCTTAGTCTCTGATTTTTTTCTGTGGTTTTTTTGTCCTTCCCGTTTGCATAGGCCAATTCCAAATAAAGAGTCCCAAAGACCAAAAAAAGTTCAACTAATATTATTTTTAGGGATAACAAAGGAAGACTAAAAATACCTTTTTCTACATGCTGAGCATTAACATTCTCTCGGCATTGATAACACTATCCTTATTAGTGAAAGATTCTGTAAAGTGACCCATATTTTCCAATTTTTTTAAAAAATTAAGCATCATTAAAAATATGAGTGCCTTGTCTGTCTAACTGGTTCTTCTCTTCCGGTGAACCTACTTGGACATAGCCCTGATCTGTCTGGAAAACTGTTCTAATCCAATAGGATCTTTCTGGAACTTTTTTCTGTCATCCAGCATTTAGTTATGCCTCTTAGCTTTATTTCATCTGGAAATTTAATAGCACCTCTGCAAATTCTTTCTGGAGACCATTTTTAAAAATCACATAAAGCCTTTTTTCCTGGTCTCTTAGTGAGTCTATGAGGCTGTAAATGAGGCTAAGTTCATTCATGTGAAACATGATACTAAGGTCCACACTACTGGTCTGATTTCTAAAGTATCTGTTAACTTCATTCTATTCTAAGGCCACAGACTGAATGCTTCACCAGAACCAGCCATCTCACAAACACACATGGCTTGGTTTCCCAGGGCACTAGGTAAGAGATATGTATGGATCAGTGCACATTGATTATGAGGGAACAAACAACTCAAAAAACATGGGCTATGTATCAGAATTATCTTTCTATTTTAAGGAAAACCTATTGAATACTTCCTACCTATTCTTCAAGGTCCAATTCAAACCCTGCTGCTGCCACAAAACCTTACTAACCACTAAAGCTCATAGTGATTTTTTAACCTCTAAACTCCTACAAAATGTATTTACTTTACCAACAATCCATTGCTTATTATCTATAGTTATATTTTTATTCATAGGTATTATATAGTTACATGTTGTAAATTGGTTAAAATAGTTTCTTACTGTGGTGTTTTGTACATTGTAGATGGTTAATAAATTATTATCAAATGAATGAACAAATGCTTTTGCTGTTTTTATGTAGCCTGACCATGTCATTCCTCTGCTCAGGGAATTTCCAAAATTTTCCACTGTCTCGAGGGAAAACAGCAAACTCCTCAATTTGGCATTGAAAACCTTGCACAATCTGGAACCAATGTCCTTAATGAACACTGTTATTGACTTGACTAATGCCTTGTTGTTAGTGTTCTTTCTCCTATCAAAGGGTCATGTACACGTTTATGTGCCTACATATCGCACTTCCCAGTACATAAGATCTTTGGGAAAAGGGACTGTTTTTTCATTATGTCTTTATTTCCATAGCAAACACCGCACATGGCAGCTGTTTTGTTGTTGTTGTTGTTGTTGTAGATGAGTCATTTCAGTCATGTCTGACTCTTCATGACCACATTTGAGGTTTTCTTAGCAAAAAATTACCACAGTGGTTTGCCATTTCTTTCTCCATCTAATTTTATAGATAAGGAACTTAGGCAAACAGGATTAAGTGACTTGTCCACATGGCTACTGAGTGTCTGAGGATGCATTTAAACTGAGAAAGATGAATCTTATTAACTCTAGGCCTAGCATTTTATCCACTGTGCCACCCACCTGCCCCAGCAGCTACTTAACAAACATCTATTGTACTGGATTAGAAATATCCAAATTCATTGGAACAATAACTGGGAATGATTATGTTTGATGAATCACTTACATGATGACCACATTAATGTATATGGAAACAACCCTGAAGGACTCCAGAGCTCTGATCAATGCAGTCACCAATTAGACTACGAAAGAATGAAGATGAAGTATGTTTCTCCCCTCCTAGCAGAGAGGAATAGACTAGAGGTATAAACAGAGACATCCATTTCATAGATATAACCGTTGTGATGATTTGTTTCGCTTGACCATATTTTTATGTTACAAGGCAGGACTTGGGGAAAGGAGTGGTAAAAGTTAGGTGGAAAGAAGGAGTTGATAGGTAAAGACACTAATAAAAAATAGCTTCAATGAATTTTTTTTTAAATACAGAAGAGAGCAGAAAGAAATTCAAAGGGCGACAGAGACAAGAAGGGAAGTTTCGTCATTGTGTTAAATTTCATATACGTGTGGCTGTATAATAGAAATTCATGGTTTTATATGCATTCTCTTTTCTATATTTTGTTTATCAAAATGTTATGTTTGTTAAGTTCATAATAAAAAATGAAAATAAAATAAAATATTCCTAGTACACATGTGCCAATTTCCTTTTTTACAAAAAGAAAACTCAAACTATTTATTGAATAAATTTTAGACCATATTGATTTAAATCATTTAGAATATATTCCACTTAGAGAAATTCAATTTATACATTTCATTGATAAAACACATATATTGCACAATGCAAGGGATATCTGCCCTGTAATGACTTATCAAGGAACATTTTTCATTGTTTCCACTCCCATTGATACAAGTTATGGCCTGTATCTGCTGACATTTATTAGTCACATCAGTCATTGCAAGTGAGATCTCTCTCCATATACACGGCCTATCAAAAGCCAGCCCAGTGTTTACCAGAGAGTTTATGATGCATGTCACTGAAATGGTAGGTGAGGAAGAGAGTCTCTATTGCAAAGTCGAGCACTATTTTCAGACCAAAGTACTTAAGCTCAGAATTGTGCTATGAAATATCAAGAAATCTCTCCAGGTCAGTAAAATATCTATGTAATTCTAGGGGCATGGAAGTTAAGCCAAGTATACAAGTATCTCTATTCATTGTCCATGTACTGCTTCCACTTAGATGTTCAATAGCCTAAACCAGGCTTGCATTTTTTCCCCAAAACTTACGCTATATCATCTGATGCCACACAACATGTAAATAAGTGACTGATGAAAGAAAGATCTTTAATGCTCTAGTTGTCTCTAGGTATGTTTTGCATTGGATTGCTGTATGTTATTGACTGAAAAGAAGGCTGCTTTTGTGTAAATGTATATTGAGTGTATCAGTAGCTTTTTATTTTCTCAAAATAAAATGCAGAACCCTTATATTGTCCTTGAATACCTGCCATTTCTTTGTCTGTGAATTTTTTCCCCATAGTCCCTTGCAGAGAGAGGCAGCTGTTATGCTCTTTGCATGGACTAACTGTCCCAATGTACCTCCTTTGCTTTCTTTTTCACAATTTATTGAAAAAAGTCTAAATAAGGCTCCATATATTGATCGCCATTCATCTTTAGGCTGAAAAATCAGTCATGGTGGTTGACATGGAAACTTATCCTAATTTGGGATACATCGACAACTCTGTGTGACATGTGATGATATACCAGAGGGAGAATGAAGCAAGGCCCTACTTGACCTGCCCATATGCAAAGCAATGAACAATACAGAAACTGCTTAATCATGTTGAGTCTCACCAGAGTCCCCATAGTAAAAAGTCTAGGACTAGACAATCCATTTTATGAATTATAAAAATTAATTTTAAGCCTATATTTAACTCTAATAATCTGTGTGCTAAGCAATATAGAATTGGGCTGTAAGCCAGTGTCTCCAGCATTCCATTTTCTTTCATCATACTGCAGTAGATTTCCAACTGGTTTCCCTACCTCTGATTTACAGCATGAGTAATGGGGAAAAAACAGTAGATTTTAAGTGAAAGGACTTGGGTTCAGATCCCAGCTCTCTTGCTTCACTATCCATGTAACCTTGAGAAAGTACCTAACTTTCCTAAGCTTTGATTGCCTCATGTATAAAATCAATCAATCAAAAAATATTTATTAAGCACTTACTCTAAGGGCTGTTTCAACTCTAAATCCTGAACTTCTCTGGGAGGTAGAGAACAGAGGGATATGTTGGGAAATGTAGTTGGATATCAATACAAAAGGTATCAATATTTAAAACAAAAAATCTATGATGTTGTAATACCTTTCCATTCAAATCTATCCTACACTCCACCGTCAAAGTAATCTGAGTGAACAAATCTAATCATGTCATTTCCCACTTAATGGCTCCCTATTGCTTACTGAAACAAAAGATATTAATTTCATTAACCTTGTATTTCAAGCACAGCCATGATTTGGCTGCAACCTACCTTCATAGCCTTATATGACACTGTTCCCCATCACTTACTCTATCCTCCAACTAAATCAGACTTCTCCCTGTGCCCCAAGGTCACTCTGCGCTTTGCCTTTGCTAATGTTTATTTGTTTATTCTCTGTCCACTTTTCTGGCTCATCATCCATATCATGACCTCTAACTAGGAATATTCCCCAAAGTTCTTTTGGGGGCCCTCCTCTCTCCTTTCTCTATATTCTCAGTGTCCTTCTCAGGTCTCATGGGTTTAATTAGATGGCTCAGATCTATATATCTAGCCCTAGTCTCTCCTGAGCTTCATGACCTCTTGCCTAGATTATTACAACAGTGTCTTAATTGGTCTCCTTACTTCAAATCTTTCCATCTTACATACTGCTGCCAGAATGATTTTATTTAATTTCAGAATTAACCATTCCACTCCACTACTCAATCAAGTCCAGTGGTTTCCTATGCATCTAGGATAAACTTTTCTGTCTAGTTGTTAAAACCCTTCATAATATGGCTTCAGTCTATCTTTCCAATTCCATTGGAAATTATGCCCACTTCTGTTCTCTTTGATTTGATCAAACTGGCCTTCTCTCAGTTCTTCATATACAACATTCTATTTTCAGTCATTATGCCTTTATATTGGCTATTCCCCATGCCTGGAATGCTCTCCCTCTTGGCCTCCAAGACATAGAATCCTTTAAAACAAAGCTCAAACACAATCATCTACATGAAGCCTTTCCTGATCACCCCACTGCTAGTGTCCTTCCTCCCAACCTACCTAGTATTTAGCTATCTTGTATTTACTTTTTTCAAATATATTTATTCTACACATACTTATATCAATATAATAATAAACATATATTTATAATAAGTATATTACATACTTCATATTATAAGTAAAAAATATACTAAATAGAAGCATGCATTTTAATATAATTTACAGAAATAATGTAAATATAAAATTTTCCCCAATAGATTATAAGTTCCTTGGGAAGAAGGATTGTTTCATCCTTTGTCTTTATATTTGTAGCTTCTAACACAGTGCTTAGCATATGACATGTGCTTAGTAAATGCATGCTGATGGATGCTGTCACTTATACCTAAAATCAATTCTCAGCTTCCACAACCCAATAATCTACCTGTGAAAAATTTATCTATCTTCCAAAATCCAGCTGAAATATGCCCTTCATATGAATCTTTCTTTTTCTACCAGAAGTAATCTGGTTTCCTCCTTGGAACTTTCGAAGTATTTGTACTCTCTGTATGTATTTACATCAATGCCCATATATCAAGGACTAATTATTTCAGTGATGTTGGAATTCCCTCCGCAGGGAAATACAGATCACAATTTGTCTATGATTTATAATCTTTGAGAGCTGCCTGATCCTTAACAAGGTTGATTGACTCTTCCATGATCAAACAGTTTTTTAAGTTTTAGAGGCAGGAATAGAATCGAAGACTTTTAAAATTCAAGTCCAGGACTCTGTTCATTATGCCACACTCTCATCCTTATTATATTCTATTTTGTGTCTTGTCCATTTGTTACAATATCTTCCTTATTGGATTATAATTTCCTTCAATTAAAAGGACATAAATTATAGTAGAAAAAGTACTAATCAAAGAACCAAGGTTCAAATTCCACTCCTCATATTTACTTCATGCATAATCCAGATAATTTACTTATCCTACCTAGACTTAATTCTCTCCATTGTAATATGAGATTAGACTAGTTGACCTTCAAGGCCTCACCCTACTTTCACTCCGTTATCCTACATCCACTCTTGTATGCTACAATGTTAATGATTTGCATATAAGAAGTGTAAATGTTTCCTCTCAAATCACACTGCCATTCAGAAAATTACTAAATCTTAACTTTTTGGGGATAAAAATTAAATTTGAAATTAACAATCAGTACAATGTCATCTAAAATTAGGAATTTGATCCATTGATTATGGCAAGCCCCAAAGTATTAAAAAGTCTCCTTAAATTGACCTATACTCACTCGAAAGAGTTTAGCCTAACCATCCACACAGGTATAACAATGTGGATGAAGACTTCCTATTGTCCAGACTATGATTTGCAATTAAGTGAACTGTACACTGAGTTCCTTTGGCAATGCCTATGTATCTTGGGAAGATGCTGTAGGTAGGCGTTGAACTGGGCTCAAAATTGAATTGGAGAAAGAGGAAGGACTAGATTGCATTTGAATAATTGGAAGTATTTCCAAGCTGTTGCCTGAAAAAATAACTCATTTTTAACACTAATTATTTTAACAGAGATGCTCATTGGCTATAACCCCATAATGTCCCAAGAATAAAAATTGTGAGTGATCCAAAAGACAATTGAGAGACATCTGGTGGTTATAAATAGGCTGCAACATATTAAAAACAACTTGCCTTTAAGAAATCATTCAAGAAGTGTATGACCCCCACAATAAATGGATCACTCATATAGCAAGAGTAAAGGATAACAGATGGACAGCCTGAGTGCTGCACTCATTCCCACACATCATTAAAAGTACTAAAAGAAGCTTTCCATCCATCTTCCAAGCTTCCCTATTATTACTGAGGGTACTATTATGCCCCCAGTCATCTATGCTTGCAATTTTCATATCAGGCAAGACTCTTTTTACTCACTCATCCCACATTTATGTGATATATGATTAATTTCACTCCGATTTATTGGACCCCTATTTTATTCCAATTAGTATTAATCAGTTTGATATAATTCCGTAGTAGTGGTGATTATAAGTTCTGATAATAGGCCTCAGAGCTGGAAACTGAAGATCGTAAGTTCACTTACTTAATCATAGGAAGTTAACTAGAGGGCCTCCACCCTTGTTTTCCCTTGGTATAGTGACCAAGGCCAGCATGGTGGAGATGACTCAATTACATGGAAAGCCCCTGAGCTATATTTTGTTGTCCTTCTTGCCCTTGTCATCCCTCTATTGCCCAACATGGGGGAGATGACTATGAGTATTTGACCAATGAGTGACCCTGGTTGTCAGACTATGGCTTGCCCTTCTACTCGCCCATTGGCCCATATAGAAGTTTTGACAACTGCTTCTTGGTCCAGCCCCATGAAGCTGCTCATCAGCTTGGCAGGACCTCCCAAAAGGTAAAGGTAGGTCTGTGAAGGTCTGCTTACTATACCATTTTTCAACCAATTGGATCCTGTATTTATGTTCTTCTTCACCTGTTATTCTCTAAGTATCAAATACTATAATACTAAAGTTCTGGAGGAAGGAAGCATCTCAAATCATGAGGAAGATCTGAGATCCACTTCATTAGAGGGGGCCGCAGACCCTTTACTAAAGTTCCATTAACTCAGAGCTCTGTGTCAATGATTTTTCTCACAAATTGGACAATTTTAAGATCCCCACATTTCCAATCAGCTACTAAATCTGATCATTAGGTGGAGCAGTAGATAGAACATTGACCCTGGAGTCAGGAAGACATGAATTCAAATTTGGCCTCAGACACATTCTAGCTGTGTGACCTTGGGCAAGTCACTTAGCCTTAACTGCCAAAGAAGAACAAGAAGAAGAACAAGAACAAGAAGAACAAGCACAAGAACAAGAACAAGAAGAACAAGAACAAGAACAAGAAGAACAAGAAAAAGAGGAAGGAGAACAATAATAAGAACAAGAAGAAAAGGAAGGAAGGAAGGAAGGAAGGAAGGAAGGAAGGAAGGAAGGAAGGAAGGAAGGAAGGAAGGAAAAGAAAGATTTGGTCATTTCACATATCCACCACCCTAGTTCAGGCCCTTATCACCTCTTATCAACACTTGCAATAACTTCCTGTTTGGTTGCTCTACCTTAAATCTCTCCCCACTCTAATTCATCCTTCACACAGCCCTGAAGTAATTTTCCTGAGGCACAAATCTGACCATGACATCTTCCTACTTAACAAACTCCACTTCACATTCTGTATACTTTTTACCTTTCTTGTTTTCCTGTAAATTAATCCCCTTCACACACTTCATGATCAAGTCATACTGGACTACTTGTTATTTTTCTCACATCTCCTATTTTTGTGCCTTTTTGCTGGCTATCCTATATTATTGGAATCTTTCCCCTCTTCACCTGTCTCTCAAACATCACTTCTGTGTGAAGCATTTTCTCCTTCACTCAACAAACTACCTTACATTTATTTCATGTATGTGACATATGTGTGTTTATATACATATATACTATCAAGGCATATGAGAAATTGCATTTTGAATGAGTTAAATATGCCGAGTACATGGTACAACCCAATTAGCCCATATCTCTTCAATGCTCCCATATGCTACTGGTCTAGTGATACAAATTAAAATGATAAGCTTCAGAATTGATTCAGGATCATGTTGTAAATAATGATATTTCTGTAGGTATCTACAAATATCCTGAGGTTTGAAAGCTTCCAGGAACACATTTTGTGATTTTACATGTCAGTCTACCTGCGGTAAGTGAACATTCCCTTTCACACTTGTGATCATTCTGAAGTATGTCATGCTGACAGAACAGTTCTGGAAGGTATGTTTAAATTCCTTTATATATAATTGCACAGCCCATTACACTGGTAATTTCATTCAACATTGCCACACCTGATGATTTCTTGTTTTCATTTTGACAGATTAGAAGAGCTTCATTTTTATCACATTTAAACTTCTGTCATTCTTTGAAACTTTAACTCCTTCATCTTTTGGGGAGCTAGAGTACCAAGTTTGCCAATTAACGCTGAAAGGAAACTATTGACAAACACTTTAAAAATTATTTTATGATATCATGGACAATACCACTTTCTGTTTCCATAAAAAAAAACTTTCAAATGGGAGGGAAAAAACAACTCACTGCCTTATAATGAGTACAGAGGTTCTTTTGAGTCTTTTCTCCAAATTCAACCAATAATATTGCTTAAATTTCAGCCTGTGGACTTAGCAAGTTCAAACTCATTTCTTCAAATTAAGATGTTGTATAATTTCCTTTCAGTGATCGTTCCAGTGGTCACAGAATCATAAACTTAAGGAGTATGAAGGTATTGAAGAAGATTTGTTATTAATTAAGTCTTTCTCTGTCTCTTTTTCTCATGAGGACTCTCTCTCTCTCTCTTTCCTGCCCCCCCCAATAGCTTTATGATTCTATGCTTGAAGAATTAATATGAGAGGGAAAACCCTATCTTCCAAGGCAACCCATTTAACTTTTTGATAGTGCCAATTGTTAGGAAGATTTTTCTTTACATCAAACCAGCACTTGTACCCTTGTAACTTCTACTCACTCTTCTGCCCTTTGGAGCCAATCAGAATAAGTCTAATCCCATTTCCATATAACAGTCCATCAAAAAGTTAGTCATCATACTTCTCAAGTTTTCTCATCCCCTTTTCATTCAATTGACCCTCATAGACCAATTTTTCCAATCTCTTATTCATTTCTTCCTTTTCTTGATTCATCCTAGGTTGTCTATGACCTTTCTAAAATGTCTAATCTGTATACATCCTTCCTATATATGATACTGAAGAGAGTATCACACATGTAGCCTAATTAGAGAAAAGTAGAATGAACTGTATTTCTTCCTTTGTTCTAGACGCTGATGTCTCTCTTAATGAAACTATGAACAGTATTCAATATTATATGGTATCAGCCTTTGTCACCTTCCTTGCTTAAGTCAATCCAGGATCACAAGGTCACAGATCTTGAGTGTCATGACTTGCCTGTCTTTCACAAGTATATCTCTCCCAATTTTAAGTCTCAAATGACAATGATGATCAGAGGGACCATCCAACAAAATGATCACTATTGATATAGTTTTCAAGGAATTTTGGATAATTTTGATGCACGTATGGGAAACATTTTATTAAAAGAGAATCAGTGTTTGGCTCAACTGAGACAAATCTCTTTAGTAGTCAATCAACAATAAACAGAAATATTTTATATTTTCTACATCTTTCAGTCAAATGAATATAGGTAAAGATGTATCAACTATGGACTATATCATTTGCAAAATTCCTTTTCAATATCTTTATTAAGTATACCCTCAGTGCATACATAATTTTTTTCTCATAAAAATTCATATGGGTGGGGAAATAGTCATATAGGGCAATAATTGTTGATGTTCTGTCTTTGGGTTTCAGTAAAATTTGAGTTTTCTGCTCTTTTTATATTTCCTCTACCTACACATATCTTGTGAATAGAATTCTACACATTCTTACAATTGTGTTGCTCTGACTTGGATCCCCACTACATACACTTGATCTAATTCAGTTACCTTTGTTACTGATGTTTTGTTCAATACTCTTTCCACTGACTCTCTAAGCACATATGGTAGTGTAACATTAAGATGATTCTACTGGCCTTGTGATGAAAAAAAATTGTTAAAAATTTTTGCAGAACTTTTCAGCTCTTGTCTATCGTTTTCCTTGAAGTTTCATCATTAAGAATTAGGTACTAAAATAAAAAATAAAGTCAACAGATTTTTAAAGGGTATAGAAAAATTTGACATTAAATTGATAGTCACTTTATAAGTTGGCATAGCCTACAAGTGAAATAAATTAAAATAATCTTTAGAAATATGAAAGATTACCAAAACTAGATCTGAATTCTTTTACCAAACGTTTCTGAAATAATGCACTGCAGTCTAGCCAGAATATTTTAATTAAATAGAAACATTGTTTCTCTTTTTAAGTCTGACATATAGGAAGTATATGCTTAATAAATGCTTATGTCTGCATGCCTTGACTGGAAAGAGCATACAATAAGTCAATAGAAAATCATTATAGAATTGGAAAGATAAGAAGAAATATTTATTTTATTAACAGATCTATGGTTCTGACATCTTCCATGCTGTCATGCTCAAAATCCTCTCACTCTTGCTTTCTATCTCTTCCTGAAGGAACAATAACCAAATAAATATTATCACTGCTATTGGAAAAGATAGGGCAGGTGGTGGTACAATGTGAATAGAGGGCCAGGTCAATAGTCAAGAGGACATGAGTTCAAATCTGACCTCAGATCCTAGCTGTGTGACCCCAGGCAAATAACTTAACCTTGTTTCTCTCAATTTCACCATCTGTAAAATGAGCTGGAGAAGGAAATGACAAACCACTCCAGTATCTTTGTCAAAAAAAAAAAATGGAATCAAGAAGAGTGGGACACAACTAATTAACTAAATAACAAAAACTGGAAAGATTATAACAACCTGATGCCCTTTGACTCCACAACCAACCCCTGTGACTGCCTATCCCAAAGCTTCCTTAAATGGTCACTTCTACAAACATATATTACATCTTCCTAGCAGAATGTTGCTTTTTGAGGGGGCAGCATGGTACAATGCAAAGAAGGCTGGCTTTGTTGACAGTGGACATGGGTTAAAATCTCAGATCTCTCACTTGATGACTATGTGACCTTAGGAAATTACTTAATCTTTCTAAGTCTCAGTTTCCCCACTTTATAAAATGAAGTGTTTGTCCCTTCCAACTCTAAATCTAGGATTTTGTGTGTGTCCGAACTCTATTACTTGTGTAATTGTATCTCTATGTCTAGCACAGTGTCAGGAACAAGTAGACATGTAAATGCATGTTGACCGTCTGATTAATTGAAGGTTGGTAGTTCATTGTTGAAGATTCACGTGAGCTGTCTTATCCTCTGCAATTCTTTTTCATGTGTTCTTTTAAGTCTCCTTCCCAACCTCCAGGGAAAGGGAACCCAACTTGCCAGAAGCCTTTCTCTAAATTGTTTGATGTTACATAGGCAATAATGAAGCACATGGGTTGTCTTTTGCCTATCCTTCTATTTTGTTCTATGACTGACCCACCCCCTCTTCTGATGATAGCCTTTGTATTGCACCACTTTTCCTGCATTATTCTTCCTTGGCAATATATTGCACCCTCCTCACTCCTATCATGTGCCACTTTCATTAACCTGTGTGTGACTCATAATGTTACTTCTTTAGAAAATGTGGCATTGCATGACCTGTAGCTATCTAGCCATTCACCTGAAGAAGAATGATATTTTAAAATATGAATTTGTATTTCAGGAAGAAATTCGGAGTACTACTAAAATTAAATCATGACAAGGACTGACACTGGAAAATTGCAAATTCCTAAAATAAGATTTCAGGTTATTGGAACATTTAATACCCGATTTTTAAGAAATATGCCACAAGTAATGAAAACCTTAGAAAATGGAAAAATAGCTTTCTTTTAGCAAAATTCTAAATGTTCTTCCTAAATTTCAATGTCCTATTCTATTCCTTAGCAAATAGATATGGATAATGTAAGCAGAAGAGCATTTGCAACAGGATAATATGGAAGGAGAAAACAAGTCTTAATTTCCCTACAAGCATAAGAAAATCATAGGAGGCAGAGACAAGATGGCAGAGTAAAGGCAGGGACTAGCCTGAGCTCTCCTCCAAAACCCTTCCAAATATCTTTAAATAATGACTATAAACAAATCCTAGAATGGCAGAACCTGCAAAAAGAGAGAGTGAAAAACTTTTTCCAGCCCAAGACAACTTGTAAGATCAGAAGGAAAGGTCTGTTACACCAGGGTGAGAGTGGAGCACAGTCTAGCACAGGCCACATCACTACAGATCAGACACCAGCAAACCAGGAGCAGGCCTTGTGACGACTGAATCAGTGGCAGCAGTGGTGGTTTCCAGACCTCTCAATCCACAAATGTCAAAAACAACTTGGGAGGTCAGCAGGAAAGGACTGTTACATCTGGGTGAGAAGGTAGCACAATTCAGGACAGGCTGTGCCAGCACAGTCCTAGCCCCAATAAAGCAGGAACAAGGTGAAAGAAGAGAGGAAGAGAATAGAATAAACAGGAGGTTATAGGATGGAAGGAAATATAGTTAGTCTTTTACAATGTGACTATTATGGAAGTGTTTCACATGACAACACATGTATCACTTATATCAAACTGCTTGCCTTTTCAATGAGTTGGGGTGGGGAAGAAAGAAAGAAGAGAATTTGGAACTCAAAATTTTAAAAATAAATGTTGAAATTATTTTTACATGTAACTGGTGGGGGAACAAAATGCTGTAGAAAAACAAAAATAAAAAAGACAATGAGAAAACAAAACTATCACTCTTTGCAGAGGATATGATGATATTTATATTATATATGTGATATGATATTTAGATTATATCTTCTAAATATAAATTTAGAAGATCATCCAAAAACTAGTTGAAATAATTAACAACTTCAACAAAGTTGAAGCATACAAAATGCACATAAGTCATCAGCATTTCTATATTGTTATCCACTAAGTCCAGTAGGAATAAATAGAAAGTGAAATTCCATTTAAAATAACTGCAGACAATATAAAATACTTGGGAGTTTACCTGCCAAGACAAATCCAGGAAGTGTAATGAACACAACTATAAAACACTTTTCACACAAATAAAATTCAGATCTAAACAATGAAATAACTATTAATTGTTTAAGGGTAAGCTGAAGTAATATAATAAAAATTACAATTCTATCTAAATTAATTTAATTATTCAGTGACATATTAATCAAACTATTGACAATGTTTTTATAGATCTAGAAAAAAAAACAAAATCCATTTGGAAGAACAAAAAGTCAAAAATATCAAGGGAATCAATGATGGTAAAATGGGTTAGCATTACCAGATCTCAAACTGTATTTCAAAATGACAATTTCCAGAACAATCTGGTAGTGGCTAAAAAAATAGAATGGTGGATCAGTGAAACAGAATATAATATATAGTAGTAAATGACCACAGTAATCTAGTGCTTGGAGAACTCATTATTTATTGATTAAAAATGTTGGGAAAAGTAGGAAGCAGTTCAGTAGAAACTAACTATAGACCAACATCTTACACTGTATAACAAGATAAGGCCAAAACAGGTACATGATTTAGACATAATGGGTACTATTTTAAGAATTTTAAGGGAGAGGAAAAGGAAAGAATTTGTATATAATGGATCATTTTGATAACATTATTAAAAAAGGTTTTGCACAAACCGAAACAATAATCAGAATTAGAAGGAAAGCAGGAAACTGAGAGAAAATATACATATAACACATGTCTCTAATAACACCTTCATTTCTCAAATATAGAGACAACTGAGTCATATATATGTAAGAGTATAAGTCATTCTCCAATTGATAAATGGTCAAAGGATTACAACAGGCAGTTTTCAGAAGAAGAAATCAAATCTGCCTGAAGTCATAAGAAAAATATGCTCTAAATCACTATTGATTAGAGAAATGCAAATTAAAACAACTCTGAAATATCACCTCACACCCATCAGTTTGGCTAATGTGAAAGAAAAGGAAAATGGCAAATGCTGGAGGGTATATGGAAAAACAGGGAAACTATTGCATTGTTGGTGGAGTTGTGAACTGATCCAAACATTCTGCAGAGTAATTTGGAACTATGCCCAAAGGGCTACAAAACTGTGCATATTCTTTAACACAGTAATACCACTACTAGGTCTGCATTCCAAAGAAATTAAAGAAAAAAGAAAAAGACTTATATGCACAAAAAATATTTATAGTAGCTCTTTTTGTGGTGGCAAAGAATTAGAAATTGTGGGAATGTCCATCAACTGAGAAACGGCAAAACAAGTTGTGGTATATGATCACAATAAAATATTATTGTGCCATAAAAAATGGTGAACACAATGCTTTAGAAAAAATACTTTTTTACTTTATTTTTCTTGAATTTGGGTTTTTGCCTATGTTTTCCTTTGCAACAGGGATAATATGGAAATATGTTTTGCATGACTTCATATGTATAATCTTTATTAAATTACTTGCCTTCTCAAGTGAAGGGAGAAAGGAAAAGAATTTGGAATACAAAAATTTTAAAAGTTAATGTTAAATTTTATAGATGTAATTGAGAAAAATGAAATGAGAGATTAAAAAAAAATAAGCCTCAGACAGTTACTAGCTGTGTGACCCTGGGTAAGTCACTTAGCCTCTGTTTTACCTCAGTGTCCTCATTTGTAAGAGGGAGATAATAATAGCACCTATCTCCTTGGGTTGTTGTGAGACGCAAATGAGATTTGCTGAATGCTTATAAATGTTATATATTATTATTTCATGGGTAATTAATTATACTTAATTGGCCTAATAGAAACATAAACTGAAAATTATTGAAGACCATATAGATCATTGAGTCCAACCTCATTGCATTTTATAATCTGTTCCCAGCATGTCTAACAGCTGGTTTTCCTATACTTAGAAGAGTACTGTAGTATGGTTCAATACAAAAGCAAGACAAATAAGGAGCACTTTTTAATAATATTTTCTATAAATGGACGTATTTTAATGTCAGAAAAATAAATTATTTGAATCAATCATTCAACTCATCAAGCAAGCAAGCATTTAATAAACACATAATATATACTAGGTGTATCAGCAATGCAGTATTCACAATGCCTACAGTAACTATAAATATGCTGATATAGTTATTAATCACAAAATGGAACAGGCTCTCTACATAAGAAATATAGATAGTGCATTCATTTAAATACCAGAAGACTGAGTCCCAAAACCAGAAAGTCAAAGCCAACCCAGTAGTGATGAAGTTGGCACATGTGGTCAA
>CM053586.1:53223385-53254105 GCA_028646515.1 Pseudochirops corinnae
TCCTGACTGCTTATCTCCTCCTTCCGCAATCCCCACTCGCAGCTGCCGCTAATCCACTCACCAGAGAGGCTCCTCTGCTCCTCCCACCCACCCGCCATGGGGCACAGTCACGGCTTCAGGCCAGGCTGGTTTTGGTTCGCAGTGCTAATATGGTTCCTCGTAGCTGAGCTGACTTTAGTGGGAAGTATCTTTGTGTGCATTTTGGAGTTCTAAGATTGGTTTAGAGTCCTATTTTATGGGTATTTTGGGGTGGCTATGTGAGAGCTGCGATATGTTGTTGCTGCTACACCGCCATCTTGGCTCCACCCCCTTACTCACTGATTTCAAAGCATGATTTGAACTTTTCTAACCACCATTCTTTTGCTCAAGCATTTCCTTTTCAGAGAAATTCTTCCATCTTCTCTGTTTAATCTAATCTTCTCCATCTTTTATGTTCTAGCTTTTATCCTTCTTCTTCCTTCAAATCTTCCCAAACCATTCCATAGCGACTTTGATTTCTTCTCAATTCAAAATAGCCATTATCTGAAGCACTGAGTTTGAATGATACTCATAGTAGACAGAAAAATTCATGGGATCTAGAGTAAGAAGACTTGGCTCAAGTAGTCACTCTATCACTAACAAGCTTTGTCCCCTCAGGCATGTCACTTTATATTTCTGAATTTTGGTTTCCTCCTCTACAAAATGTAGATAGTTATACTTGCTTTGAGGATATACTGAGATAATGCATAAAGAGCTTTGTAATAGTAACAATAATTATAAGCATAGCAGCATCTGTTTATATAGCACTTTAAGGTTTACAAAGAGCTCTACATATATTATGCCTTAGATCCTTCCAACAATACTAGGAGATAAGTGCTTTTATTATCTCCACTTTAAAGATGAGAAAACTTAGGGACAGAAAAGTTAGGTGACTTGGCTAGGTCACACAGCTTAATGCCCATAGCAAAATTCAAATTCAGGTCTCCCTGGATCCATCTCTGCCCCTTTATCCATTGGTTGGTTGGTTGATTGGTTGATGGGTTGTCCACCATTGTCCGAGAGGACCAAAATGACATCAGTATGTTGGAGACAAGATATGGTGTACCTGACTTCGACTGGCCAGACCAATACAAGCTCAGAAGACTCTACCACAGGTCAGACACAAATTGTTCATAGGAACATTTGGGATGGGGATGCCTCTAAATGTGCACATCTAACATTTTATTTAGGCTCCTGAAATTCTGCTTCCCTCAGAGGGCACAGGACCTTCTTTGATGCGGGCATGCCATGTTGGATGGCCCTTTGCCAGCATCTCCAATGTCATACAATCAATTCCAAAGTTCTTCAGAAAGACCTGGAAAGCATTCTTGTATTGCTTCTTCTGGCCACCATATGAGTGTCTGTCTTATGTGACTTCTCTGTAAAATAATAGTTTTCCAGGCATATGTATGTTTGGCATTCTAATAATATGATCAGCCCACCTGAGCTATGCTCTCTGCCATAGTATTTCAATGTTTGGCAATTTAGCTCAAGAAAAGAACTCAATGTCTGGTAACTTATCTTACTAGATGATCTTCAGAATCTTCCTAATACAATTAAAATGGAAAATATTTCATTTCCTGGCATGGGGCTGGTCAACTGTCCAGGTTTTACAGCCATAAAATGAGGTCAGCACTACAGTTCTGTAGATTTTCATTTTGGTGGACAGGCCAATATCTCTTCTATCCCACATTTTCCTTCAGAGGCTCCAAAATATTGAGTTAGCTCTGGCAATGTGTCTGTCAACCTTAACATCTTTCTGTACATCCCTGGAAAGCAGACTGCCAAGGTAAGCGAACTTATCAACAGCAACCAATTTCTCCATTTGCTGTAACTAATGATTCCACATATGGATGGAGAACCTGAGTTTTATTTTTCTCATGATTTAATAGTATTTTATTTTTTTAAATTTCATGCAAAGATAGTTTTCAGCATTCACTTCTACAAGATTTTGAGTCTCAAATTATTTTCTCCCTCCTTCCCATTCCAAGATGGCTTATAATTTGATACATAATGCACAATATTATTAGATATATTTCGATATTAGTCACTTTGTGAAAGAAGAATCAGAACAAAAAGGGAAAACTATGAGAAAGAAAAAAGAGAGAGAGTCAAAAGGGTATGTGTCAGTCTCCATTCAGACCCCATACTTCTTTCTCTGGATGTAGATAGCATTTTCCATCATGAGTCCCTTGGAATTGTCTTAGATCATTACATTGCTGAAAAGAGGTAAATCTATCAAAGTTGGTCATCACACAATAGAACCTGCATTTTCTTGGTGTTGTTAGGCAAGAATTAGTGCAAGCAGCAGAGAATAAATCCATATTTTGTTGCATCTCAGTTCCAGAGGCTGTATTTCATGCATAATCATCTGAGAACAAAAAAAATCATGCACCAAATCTCCCTCTACTTTAGTGTTGATTCATAACCTTTCAAATTAAATAATTTACCATCCATGCAGTAGCTGACCTTGAAACTATGTTCATCCTCATTGAGAGCATCTTACATTGCTGAAAAAACATCATGCTAAAAAGCATGGGAGCAAGCACACAGGCTTGCTTCACTCCATTGCTGAATGGGAAAGTGCAAGAGCACTGTCCCTTATCCAAAACATGGGCAAGCATGCCATCACGAAATTAACATACAATACTGATGAACTTCTCCAGGCAACCAAATTTTGACAAAATTTTCCAAAGGTCCTCATGACTGACAGTATCAAAGGCCTTGGTCAGATTGATATGTATTGTGTTCAGACCTCTCTTCTGCTCCTAGCATTTCTCCTACAGTTGTCAGACAGCAAACGCCATACTGGCTGTTCCTTGGCCCTTTCTGAAGCCACACTGGCTCTCAGGTAGGTGACCATCTTCCAGATGAAGGATCAGCCTATTAAGGAAGACTCTGGCAAGAATATCGCCAGCAATGATTAAGAGGGACTCCCGTGATTGTCATAGAACAATCTATTTCCTTTACCTTTATAGAGATGAAAAATGGAAGCATCCTTAAACTCCCAGGGGATAACTTCCTCTTGCCATATAACCCAGAAAATTTTCAGTTTTCATATTAGCAGTGGACCTTCGGCCTTATAAATATCAGCTGGAGTAGAATTAGAACCAGGTACTTTGGCACAATGAGAAGAACCAAATAGCATCCAAAATCTTTTTCGCGGTTGGAAATTCATCTAGAAAGGGAGTGATTTCAAAAAGAGATATATAGTCAATGGTTTCAACATTGACTGAAGATGGCCAGTTGAGAACACTATGGAAGCGTTCAACTCATTTCTCTAGGATCGTGTTCTTATCATTAATCAACGTGATTCCATCAGCACTGAATATTTGAGATGCATCATAAATCTTTCACCCGCAAAAAGCCTTCTGGACATCATAAAAATGCTTTGGGTTACTATCAGCCTAAAACTGAATGTCATCTGTTTTCTGAGTTAAGAATCTTTCATCTCTCTAAGCTTTGCTTTCGCTTTACTTTTGATAGACTTAAATGCTATCTTCTTAGAGATGTATGAACTATTCTGCTGTTAAACCCTATGGAGTTCTCCTTATTTTGCACCTTCTGAATTTCTCAATCATTTTTGTCAAACCAGTTTTGATGTTTGCAAGTATTCTGACCTAGATGAGTAAATGCAGTGCTGTACACCAAATCTCTTAAAGCTACCCACTCTTTTTCTACTCCTCTGTTGCCAACTATGGGGTTGGCTCAGCTTTCCCTCCTAGTTAGAAAGGAATTGTTCGTGTTCTGAGAAGTGCTCTAATCTGTTGGCATTAAGTCTTCTGGTAGGTGGGGTCACTGGTTTTATTGACTGTGAATGTTTAGCTTGGAGAGTATAAGTCTATGACCAGTCCAACACTCTGCATCACACATTGCTTCATCACTTTCACATCTAGTCTTTCTCTTCTCCTTACAATGACATAGTATATAAAATGCTAATGTTTGCTGTGAGGGTATATCCATGAAGTTTTACTGTGTTTAGGTGAACAGAAGACAGTGCTAGTGATGAGAAGGTCACGAGAGGCTCCAGACTTCAGTAGTAAGTGATCATTGCTGTTGCTGTTTCCAACTCCATTCCTCCCAAGAACACCCTGCCATGTCTGGTAGTCTGTGTCTACTCTCAAAGTCACCAAGAATTATCTTTTGGCACATTGATGATGAGGGTTTCTAGGTCTTCATAAGATTTTTCTTTGACTTCATCAGGATTCTTTGTGGTGAGAGCATATGCCTGAGGATAGTAATGTAGTCCTTTGATGCAAGTGGCAATCACATTATCATGCGTCTGTTGTTCACTCTTTTTGGTAGGCATCCAAGATTGCTGACTAGATTAGTTTTGATTGCAGGACCAACACCAGTTTGGTGGCATTCTTCACTGAGGCCACTCCAGAAAAATGTGTATCCAGCTCCAAATTAGGCAAGCTGCCCTTCATTTGCCATCCTGGTTTCACTGAGAACTGCTATTTGGATGCAATACCTGCTGAGTTCTCTTGCAACAAAAATTATTCATCTTTCAGGTCTGCTGTATTTCATGTTATCCATAAGCATGCACAAAATCCATGTATCAAGGGTGAGTGGAATCCTCTTTGCAAAAAAAGTTTTTTGTACTTTTTTTGTGTTGTCACCACAAGGTTCAGTCCCCAACTGCTTCAGGGTAGGGTTGGGTAAAGCAGATAATTTTAGGGCACCTTTTCTAGCTCCTTCCTTGCACCAGGAGGCCAGCAGTATGGTCCTTAATAGGCTGCTCAGACACCGGGGGGACTGCCAAATCCCACTGCTGCATACAGTGAGAAGACAACTCTATGGCTTGGGCCACCTGTGGGCAGGGTTGTGATTATGGCTCCCAGTGTAACCATCCCTACTGCTTCATCACTTGCCTGTTGACACAGGACTTTGATATAGGTAAAAATGCTAAAATGGTATGAGTGATGTCTTTTAACTCACACATAAATTGGATTTAAGTGAGGCAGAGTTGTGCCAAGTTGGCCTCACTCTCTCTTTCAGAATCATCACAGTCCAGCGGTAAGACAAAGTCAAGGTGACTGGTAATGGCTCAGGATGCATTGGATGACCTTGGTGTCTTTGATGTTTAACCAAGCTCTAAGCACTCCACAGTGCCTGCTTCAGCCACCTTCATGGTTGTTGGAACAAATTGTCCTCATCTGCCCATTCTACTGGGAGAAATCTTCATAAGCTTAGGGTAGACACCCCCCTAACTCACCAAAGGGTTTGAGATCCTTGGTGATCTTGGTTGCCTTCAACCTGTTTTAGTCTGTCTGCTGAAATGGTTTACTGGGGTGTGGTCACTAATCATGTTATAGCTTTTTGGAGCCACATGTGAGAATTGAGACAATCAAGTGGACACCAAAGATGAAAAGCAGCCCTGCAAAGGGCTCAGTAGCCTCCTCATCATGAGTACTAGTCTTCCCTAAACACACCCCACACCTCATTAAGGAACTGTCAGCAATTAAACTGACAATAAAACAGTAACAAAAACTTGAGAAACAGGAAGAGAAGATTCCATCAGTTGTTGTTCATTAATTTTTCAGTTGTATCCAATTCTTCATGACCCCATTTGGAGTTTTCTTGGCCGAGATACTAGATTGGTTTGCTCTTTCCTTCTCCAGATCATTTTACAAATGAGGAAAGTGAGGCAGACAGGGTTAGGTGACTTGCCCAAAGTCATAGAACTAGTAAGTGTATAAGGCTAGATTTGAATTCAGGAAGGCCTGGGACTCTATTCATCGAGTCATCTAGCTGTTCTACAAGTCAAAAGACTTAAGTTCATTTTTTGTTGTTTAAATTTTTTCTTTTTACATAGGGAAAAATCAAATAAACATTTAACACAATTTGGTTGCAAGTTCCTTAGCTTTTGCCTTTTCCAGCTTGGCAATACGAGCCACTGATTTTGGACCCATAACATTGCCACCCCAGTGATGATGAATCTCATCATATCTTCATTATAATTGGTTTTGATGGCTTCTACCCCTTAGCCAGGGCTCCCTTATCTTCAAGATTAACCTGTGTGAAGGCAATGGTCATGCATATCTTTCTGTGAACTAAGTGACCAAGTCTCTCTTTACCTTTGATAATACAGTAAGGAACCCCCATTTTTTGGCACAAGGCACGCAGGAAGACCACTAGCTCAATGGGGTCCACATCATGTGCAATCACTACCAACTGTGCTTTCTTGTTTTCTACCAGAGTAGTAACAGTGTTAACACCTGCTCTGAGGACAGGCGGTCTCTTAGTGGGGACATCTCCTTTGCCTGCAGCCTTTTGTTCAGCCTGAGCCAGCAGCCTTTGCTTCTTGTCTTGCTTGGTCTCCGGTCTATACTTGTGATCCAGTTTAAGTAGGTGAGTAGCTGTCTGATGATCCAAAGCTTGGGTGAACTGGTTAATTGCTGGCTGTCCCTTCAAATGCTTATAAAGGATAGACCTTTGACGCTGTAGTCTGATATACCGAGGCCATTTGACAAATCGAGTAAGGTCCCTTTTGGGCTGGATGTCCTGACCAATGCCAAAGTTCTTGGGATGCTTCTCAAACAAAGGATTGACTACTTTCTTGGCCTCCTACTTCTTTACTACAGCAGGGGCCAGAGTCACCTTCTTCCCCTTGGCCTTTTTCCCTTTTGGCATCTTGGCTGGCTGAATGAGAAAGGCTAAAGACTTAAGTTCTAATTCTGGTTCTGCCCCCTTACCATCTATGTCTTGACAATGGTCAAGACAATTAATATTTCTTGTTCATGGATAGTTGATTATTAATAATTTTTTTCCTTATATCAAGTCTAAATATGTCCCTTTGCAACTTCCTCCCTTTGTTCCTCAAACTGATCTATGGTTCTTTCACTCTCTTGAGGTTAACATGTATAGTAGTTAGAGGGTCTGTTTAGTATTTCATTCTCTCTCCTAGTACCTAGTGCAGTGACTAGTACATAGTAGGCACTTAAATGCTTATTGAATGACCAATTGATGACTAATAACTGATGCATAACCTTTTCTAGTCAATCATTCATGTCTTAAATAATATATCTCTACATATGATAAGAACATCTGAAGGATTCAAGATTTTGAAGGCAATAGAATTTATATCTAGAATAAGCCTATGAGGTGCCTAGGATGTCCCTCCCTTCCCAATATTCCTGTTTGGGATATTCTTGGTCAAACTGTTGGGAACTTGTTTTGACTACACCATTCAAAATTAATGCAAGATGAAGAAGGAAGGAGAGTAACAAATAGTATGAAAGAAGCAGATCTGTTTTGATAACTGTACTTTGTAAGTTATTTTAAATAGCTAAAATCCTGAAAGACTCGACTTTTTCCTTTTTTTTTTTTTGTTTTAAGTACTTTCCAATTTTTTCCCTGCCACACTAGATCACCTTCTCATAGTGGTGATAACTTCTAATCCACATTGTGCCAATTAAGGATTTAAGGAAATAAAGATCTCAAAAGAATAGGCAAGAGTAAGAATATAAGAAAAAAAAATGCAATCTACAAAGAGGAAAGAAGTGCCCACACCAAAGGTGACCAAGATACCATATAAATATTTATGTCATCTCAAAAACTGGATTGTTGCTGCTTGAAGTCAGGGACTATTTCTCATGATTCTTCTAAATGCTTGACAGTGGAAATGTTGGGCCCTGGGTATGTTAGGTAATCTATAAATATTCATTACATCATCCAAACTTACTTAACCTTCACACTGGGCCCAACAACACTTGTAATAGGATCACACACAGAATGCATGACAGCAACATGTGGCTAGGTCTAAAGCACCCAGTAGAAATAACACTACAATTTGTAAATGTTTAGAACACATCTTGAGAAAAAAATCAGAAATAAGAGGAAAAGGATCTTACTGCCTTATTACCCAAATTTTCATGGAAGGCACTGAAAGAAGGCAGAGCAAGGGATCACATCTAATTGTAATACTCTGTTACTGATAGTTTCTGATTAATGGTTTTTGATGCTTGCTGTTCTGGTGTAGTCACTGTTAGCATAAAACATTATAAATTTCAGTATCAATTACAGAGAACTTATATGAATGTAAAGGGTAGAACAGGGGAAAATCTGCTAATAGATGTAAAAAGATTTGTATAACCTAATTCTCAGTACTTGTGAAGAAAACCTATTGTAAATCTTAGAATATAAACAAAAATTATTATGTATATAACATTATACATACATAAATATGTGTGTATGTGTATGTAATAGAGAATGACAATCTATAGCTATTTTCTTTTTTTTTTTTTAGGGCAATTGGGGTTAAGCAACTTTCCCAAGGTCACATGGCTAGTAAGTGTTAAGTGTCTGAGGCTGGATTTGAACTCTGGTCCTCATGACTCCAGGGCTGATGCTCTATTCACTGTGCCACCCAACTGCCCCTAATCTATAGCTGTTTTCAATTGCATCATTCTCATGTGATGGGAAAGAAATATCCCTATATACAACATGTTGAAGTGAAGGTCTTTGAGCATTGCTTTCTACCAGCCTCACAAAAATAGCTTTTTACTTTCTATTATAATGCCTTTTAGCCTGATCCTTTGTGTGGGTGAGATGGAAATGAGGGAGAGTAGGAAAAAGAGGGAGCTTTCTTTAGGGTGACTCTGTGGAAAATTAAATTAATACTAGACCTATTCCAAATTCCCCTCCAGTTCTAATGTTCTATATCTCTTAAAGACTGCAAAACATGGATTTGAGGGGACTAAGGTATGGAATAACAGATGGTCTTCCTCTGTGTAGCATAATACCAAACTAAAAATTAAGGGTCATTAGTTAAACTAGATATTAAACTAAACTAACAGGAAATGAGGATGTGAAACACAAAATGTTCCTATAGAAATCAAAGATCACAAAGTTAGTTGTATAAGGTGGATTTCCAGTTTGGGGAAGGGGGAGAAATTTCCGTTCTAATTCCAATCTGGGTCTAGTACACTTTGTACCTGAACCCCTTCTATAAAGCCATTTCTACTTAAAAACAAATTATGCCAGTGGCCCTATGCCATACCCAATCTTTTTCTTCCCAGAGTTTATATTTAAGGGCAAAGGGCAAATAAAGCAAACAGATTGTGTATTTGCCCATCTGTTCAATTTCTGATGAAAGACCTTTAAAGGTCTTTTCTTTAAGCCTTCAGTTAAAAAAAAAAAGTTATTGTTTCATTTTTTAAATTGGAGCTCTTATTTTTTTAAACTCTATCCTCCCTTTTTTTGATGGCAAAATGGAAATGGCATCTGTTATACATAGAAATTTTGTTGTCCCTGAAAAGTGACTTGAAGTGTAGAAAAGCAGAAGAAAAACTGAACTTCTACTTAAGCCAAAGGACAGAGCATGTTGCAAAGTGAGGATTCAATTCAATTCACGTCCCAATTCTGCCATTCTCTTAGTAAACTGGGAAGTTCCCTTTATCTCTTTATTTCTTGTTTTATTCATCTGTTAAAATTAGGCACTCAAAGAGTTGACCCCTACAGTCCCTCCCAATTCTACAATTTTATCACAAGTTCATTAATTTCTTAGAACTTTCATCAAATCAAAAAGGTGCATTTAGGCAAGTCACACAAGATCACTAAAAATATACTCTGCAAATTTTGGTCACTTATGGCAGTCCTATTTTTGGTTGAAGCAATCCCAGTGGCATTTTGTTTTCTCTTTATGCCACAAAAGATGATATACTTATCAGAGTGGCTCATTAAGTACTTCTACGCCTTACCAAGTCTTTGATTTATATAGGTCTACAGCCTATTTGCAACTCACCTGACAGTTGCACCAAGAGACTGGTGCCTGCCCCCAGACAAAAAATCTGTAAGCTCTATGTGAAGGGGGAAATAACTTTAGACTTATCAGCAAAAAAGCTAATCATTTTAATTAGGGATAGGAATTGTGATTTCATTGGTTTGAGGAAATTCCAGGTGGGAGAAAAGTCCTCTATCAATGAAGATAATCACTTTCTTTGCAACTTATGTTGGAGAGTTGTATAGATCACTTAAAAGTCAACCATTTACATATTATGGATTTTTCTACTATCTATTGACCAAATAATGAATTTTTAAATATTTTATGATTTGTTTATGATGTGGGTTTTTATATCTAGGTCATATATCCATTTGGAGCATTTATTTGTATAAGATATGAGGTATTGCTCTAAATCTAATGTCTTACATATACTACAATCAAAACTGGACAATAGTATGGCAGAAACTAGGCATGGACCCACATCTTACACCATATACCAAAATAAAGTCCAAATAGGTACACAATTTAGCTATAAAGACTGATACTATAAGCAAAATTAGAGAGCAAGGAATAGTTTGCCTGTCAGATTTATGGAGAACAGAAGAATCTGTGACCAAACAAGAGATAGAGAACATTATGGAATGCAAATTGGACAATTCTGATTACTTTAAATTGAAAAAGTTTTGCACAAACCAAACCAATGCAACCAAGATTAGGAGAGAAGTGAAAAACTGGGAAAGTATTTTTATAACTAGCGTCTATAATAAAAGTCTCATTTCTAAACTATATAGAGAACGGAGTCAAATTTATAGGAATACAAGTCATTTCCCAACTGATAAATGGTCAAAGCATATGAACAGGTAGCTTTCAGGTAAAAGAATTAAAGTTACCTATAGTCATATGAAAAAAATGTTCTAAATCACTATTGATCAGAGACATGCAAATCAAAACAACTTTAAGCTACCACATGACAACTATCAGATTGACTAATATGACAAAATAGGAAAATGACAAATGCTGAAGAAGATGTGGGAAAATTGAAACATTAATTCATTGTTGGTAGAGTTGTAAACTGATCCAACCATTCTGGAGAGCAATTTGGATCTATGCCCAAAGAGCAAGCAAATTGTGCATACCCTTTGACCCAGCAGTACCACTTCTAGAGCTATATCTCAAAGAGAATAAAAATGGGAAAAGGAACCACATGTACAAAAAATATTTATAGCAGTTCTTTTTGCAGTGGCAAAGAATTGAAAATTGAGGGGATGCCCATCAGTTGGGGCATGGCTGAACAAGTTGTGTTATATGATTGTAGTGGAATACTACTGTGCTATAAGAAATGATGAGTAGGCAGATTTCAGAAAAACCTGGAAAGACTTGCATGAACTGATGCTGAGGGAAGTGAGCAAAACCAGAACACCGTACACAGTAACAGTTACAATGTGTGATAACTAATAGACTTATCTCTACTTAGCAATGCAAGGATCCAAGAAAATTCCAAAGGACTTCTGATGGAAAATGCTGTACACATCCAGAAAAAGAAGTATGGAGTCTGAATGCAGATTGAAGGATATTGTTTGCTCTCTCTCTCTTTTTTCTTCTTTTTCTGTTTATTTCTTCTTTCTTATGTTTTCTCTCATTATTTCTAATTCTTCTTTACAACCTGACTATTGTGAAAATAAATCCAATATGAATATATATGTCCAGCCTATGTCAAATTATACACTGTCTTGAGGTAGAGGGAGGGGAAAGATGGGGGAAAAATCAGAACTCAAAATCGTATGGAAGTGAATGTTGAAAACTAAAAATTAATTAATTAAAAATAAAATATCTTTTAAAATAACAATGGAAAGACAACATATAGTTGTACATATAGTGATAAATTTAAAGACAGGAAGAAAACTTCAAATAGATTCTGCTCAATGAAATCCAATGGCTTCCGATAAACTCTTTTTTAAAATTTTTTTTTAGCATTTTTATTTAAAGTTCTGAGTTCCAAATTCTATCCTTCCCTCTCCGTCTATCCTTAGATGGTAAGCACTCAGTTACAGGTTATTCAATGCAATTATGTAGCACACTTCTATATTAGTCATTTTCTGCAAAAAGACTCCAATTAAAGAAAATTATGAAAGGAAGAAAATGAAAAATAACATGTTTCAGTCTGTATTCAGTCAATAGAAGTTCTTTCTCTGGAGGTAGATAGTATGCTTCATCATTCGTCCTTTGGGATTGTCTTGGATCATTCTATTGCTGAGAATAGCTAAGTCATTTACAATTCTTCATCAAATTAATATTGCTGTTGGTATGTAAAACATTCTCGTGGTTCTGTTTACTTCACTACATGGGAGTTCATGTAATTGTTTACAGGTTTTTTCTGAAATTACCCTGCTTGTCATTTCTTATACTGCAATAATATTCCATTACACTATATATCACAACTTGTTTAGTCATTCTCCTATAGATGGTCATCCCTTTAGTTCTCAATTCTAAGTCACCTGTAAAAGAGCTGCTATAAATATTTCATGCAGCTAAGTCCTTTTCCCTTTTTTTTTTTTTTTTATGTCTTTGGGATATAGAGCTAGCAGATCAAAGGGTATGCACAGTTTTGTAGCCCTTTGGGCATAGTTCCAAATTTCTCTCCAAAATGTTTGGACAGTTTACAATTCCAACAATGCATTAGTGTCCCAGTTTTCCCACATGCCTTCCAAAATCCAGCAATCTTCTTTTATGTCATATTAGGCACTGTGATAGGTGTGAGGTGATAACTTAGGGTTGTTTTAATTTCAATTCCTCTAATCAATAGTGATTCAGGGTATTTTTATACGACTATAGATAACTTTAGTTCCTCATCCAAAAACTGCCTGCTCATTTCCTTTGAGAATTTATCAATTCTGTGATGACTTGTATTTTAATAAATTTGACTCAGTTCTCTATATATTTGAGAACTGAGGCCTCTATCAAAGATACCTGTAACCCATTTCCCCTTACCCAGTTTTCTGGCTTTCCTTGTAATTTTGGTTGCATTGGTTTTATTTGTGAAAAAACTCTTTAATTTTATATAATCAAAATTATCTATTTTATACTTTGTAATATTCTCTATATCTTCTTTAATCCTAAATTCTTCCCTTATCCATAAATTTGACAGATAAACTATTCCATGATCTCTTAATTTGCTTATGTTATCACCTTTTTTGTGTAAATCATGTACTCATTTTGATCTTTTCTTAGTATATAGTGTGAGATGTTGATCTATATCTAGTTTCTGCCATACTGTTTTCCAGTTTTCCCAGCAGTTTTTGTCAAATGATGAATTTTCGTTCCAAAAGCTTGGCTCTTCAGTTTATCATATACTAGATTACTATGGTCATTTACTATAATTTAACTTTTAACTAATCTACACTACTATCCACCACTCCATTTCTTTCTTTTCTTTTACTTAATAGTATTTTTCAAGTTACATGTAAAAATGATTTTCAATGTTCATTTTTGTAAGATTTTAATTTGAATTTTTTCCCTCCTTCCATGCCTCTATCTCTTCTGAAGAGAGCAAGAAATCTGATACAGGTTATACACATACAATCAAGTTAAACATATTTCCACATTAGTCATGTTGTGAAAGAAAAATCAGAACAAAAAGGAGAAAAACATGAGAAAGAAAAAAAGTCAAAATAATGTGACTAGATATGCATTCAGACTCCATACTTCTTCCTCTGGATCTGGTTAACATTTTCCATCATGAGTCTTTTGGAATTTTCTTGGATATTTGCATTGCAAAGTCTATCATAGTTGATCATCACACAATGTTGCTGTTACTACATACAATGTTCTTCTGATTCTCCTCACTTCACTCAGCATCAGTTCATGTAAATCTTTCCAGGTTTTTTTGAAATCTGCCTCCTCATCATTTCTTATAGCACAATAGCATTTTATTACATACATATATCATAACTTGTCTAACCATTCCCAAATTGATGATCATCCCTTCAATTTCCAAATCTTTGCCACCACAAAAAAGAGCTGCTACAATTTTTTTTTTTTTTTTACATATGGGTCCTTTCCCCTCCCCCCCCTTTTTATGATCTCTTGGGATACAAACTTAGTAGTGGTTTTGCTGGATCAAAGGGTATGTATATAGCCCTTTAGGGATAATTCCAAATTGCTCTCCAGAATGTTTGGATCAGTTCAGTTCATAACTCCACCAACAATGCATTAGCACCACTCTATTTCTTAGCCAGTACCGGATTCTTGATAATTACCAATTTATTATACAGTTTGAGATCTAGTACAGCTAGACCATTTTCTTTTACATTTTTTCCACTGATTATCTTGATACTCTTGAGCTTTTATTATTCAAGATGAATTGTGTTATTAATTTTTCTAACTCTATGAAATATTTTTGAAAGTTTGATTGGTATGGCACTTTAGAATAATTTAGATAGAATTGTAATTTTTATCATATTGACTCAGCCTACCCATGAGCAATTTCTTTTTACAATTTTTCAATCATTTAGATGTCTTTATTTGTGGGGAAAGTGCTTTATGGTTGTATTTATATGGTTCCTGGGTTTCTCTTGGCAGGTAAACTCCCAAGTATTTTATATTGTCTACAGTTATTTTAAATGGAATTTTTCTTTCTATTCCTTGCTACTAGATTTTACTGATAATATAAAGAAAAGCTGATGATTTATGTGAGTTTATTTTGCATCCTGCAACTTTGCTAAAATAATTTCAAGTAGCTTTTTTAGTTGGTTCTCTAGAATTTCAAGTAGCTTTTTTAGTTGGTTCTCTAGAATTTTCTAAGTATAACATGATATCGTCTGACAAGAGTGATAGTTTTGGTCCCCCGTGGCCTATCTAATTCCATCAGTTTCTTTTTCTTATCTTATTGCTAAAGCTAACATTTCAAGTAAAATGTTAACCTTGTTTCAACTCTGTATTGGGAATACTTCTAGTTTATCCCCATTAAAAATGATGCTTGTTGAGAGTTTTAGATAAATATTATTTATCACTTTAAGGTAACTCTATTTATTCCTATGATCACTAGTGTTTTTAGTAGGAATGGGTCTTGTATTTTGTCAAAGACTTTTTTCTGTATCTATTGAGATAGTCATATGATTTCTGGTTTTTTTTGTTTTTGTTTTTTTGTCATTGATATGTTTAATTATACTGATAGTCTTCCTAATACTGAACCAGTCCTACAATTCTGGTATAAATTCCACTTGATCCTTGTGATATATTACTGTGTTATTTCAAGTATTTTATTTAAAATTTTTGCATCAGTATTCATTAGGGAAATTGATCTACTATTGTCTTTGTCTGTTTTGGCTCTTCCTTGTTTGGGTATCAATACCATAATTGTATCATAAAAAGAATTTGGTAGGACTTTTTCTTCATCTATTTTTTTTCTAAATAGCTCATATACTATTGTGATTAATTGTTCTTGAAATGTTTGGTAGAATTCTCTTGTGATTAGATCTGCTCCTGGGGATTTTTCTTATGAAGTTAATTGATGGCTTGTTCAATTTCTTTTTCTAATATTGAGTTATTTAAGTATTTTATTTCTTCTTCTTTTAATCTGAGTAATTTATATTTTTGTAGATATTCATCCATTTCTATTAGATTATCATATTTATAGGCAGACTATTGGTCAAAATAGCTCCTAACAATTGCCTTACATCTTCTTCATTGGTGGTGAATTCACTTTCATTTTGTGATAGTATTAATTTGGGTTTCTTTCCTTTTTAAAAAAACAAATTAACTAATGTGGGGTTTTTTTGTTTGTTTTATTGGTTTTTTTCTTTAAAACACTTTCCATTTTTATTTATTACTTATATGGCTTTCTTATTAGTCACTGCTTTGATTTTCAGAATTTCCAATCTAGTTTTTAATTGGGGATTTTAAATTTGTTCTTTTTCTAGTCTTTTTTCTTTTTAGTTCCATAGACTATTCATTGATCTGCTTTTGCTCTACTTTATTGAGATAACCAATTAGAGACATGATTTTTCCTCTAAGTACCACTTTGGCTGCATTCCATAAGTTTTTGTATGTTGTCTCATTATCCATATGATTTTACAGATGAGGAAACTGAAGCAAAATGGACCAAGTGACTTGCTAAGGTCACTCAACTAGTAAGTGTGGGGCCAGATTTGAAGTCAGGACAATGAATCTTCCTGACTCCAGGCCCAGCACTCTATCCACTGTGAAACCTAGCTGACCTTTCTTGCAACTAGATTCCCTCTAAAAACCTCACTTTAAATATCAAGATGTTAGATTTATTTTGACAGTATTTTTGACATTGGAAAGAGGAGAATTTACAGACTTTTAGTAAAACAGTGTATTTAAGAAGGGATTGATCATTATAGGATTTGATTTTGCTTCTTATTTCTAGAAATACTGTTTATCCAGTAATTTACTATAATTTAGCATTCACATGGATGGCAATAAATGGGTCTTCAGCAGTGTTGCTAATACTGAAATAAGCAAGACCATCACTGCCAACATAGATTTCAATTCCTGTACAATGGTTATCACTTTTATCTCCAGAAATGACATCACAGTAGGTTCCAGCAGGAAGACCAGTTTGCAGAGTTGTTGACAATGCCCTGAAAAAAAAAAAGGCAAATCAGTGTACAACATTGTAACAGCAATCAGTTTAGCAGATACTTAGCCCTTAGTAACTTAAGGCTAAGTTAGTATGGAAGATGTGAGCTCAGTATGGAAGGTGTGAACTCTGTCCCCTGTTGAGAGGGCATGAACTCCCCTATTGATGTGGCAGAAGGGCATTGGCTAAGACAGGAGGCCAGTGTGTATATAAGAAGAGTTCTAGAGATAGAGAAACAGAATTGGATATCTTCCTCCTGGTGGCTTCCATTGGAGGAAGCAGGATTGTCCCAGCATCTGGGAGCTGTGCTGCCAGCCTGAAGAAGTGAGTTGGAATTTTCTTGAGAGAGAGAGAGAGAGTTTCTCTCTCAGAATCTGGAGGCTGACTGAGAACTGAGAGAGAGTTTTCCTGAGACCAGAATGTGGTGAAGGTCACCTCGAAGGCTGAGAGGGCTTACCTGGAAGCCCTCCTGGAAGGCCGAGATTCTCTTGGGTCCTAGGGCCAGCTGAACTGCTGGAGGAATGAAGAAGCATGACCAGGACAAGCCTTTGTTGGTTCATGGCCTGGCTGATCCTTGAGTTCCCGGCAACAGAAGTGGTGAATGGTCTGAGAAGTGCTGGACTCTGTGAACTTTAGTGTGTACCTGAGACTGCCTGGAGGACTGGACAAGGACCTGGGAGCTGTCTACCTCTGAGGACTGGATAAGAACCTGGGAGCTCTCTGCTCCTGAATCCAGGTAACTGTTTGGTGGATTCAGGTAGGAGCTGGGACCATGGAAGGGGATCCAGGGAATCAGAGAGACCACCCCAAGTCAAAATGAAGAAAAGGCCTCGCCTTGGATGAAATTGAGGTTTTCTGGACACTGAGGGGTGAAGAGTTTGTGTGATTTTCTAATGACTGTATTTAATGACTGATTGAGTTGGTGTATGATTTGACCCATGAGTGGAAGATTGATTATTGTATTATGAATTGATTGAATGATTAAGTATTGATTTGCCCCATGAGTGGAAGACCGATTACTGTATTGTGAATTGATCAAATGCTTTTTTTCTAAATATTGTGACCACTGTAGTGAACACTGTGTTGCCATTCTAATGTTAAGCTGTTATGAACACTATATTGTGATTTTCTGTGATAAGACATAATGTTGTGAATATTATACTGTGATTTATAATGAATGTTTTCCTTTGATTTATTCTTGAATAAATAGAGTGTTCACTATACTGTGTAATCCAAACCTTAAAAGCTGTTCACAGTAGCATTCTTTTGGGAATCTGCTTGTGCATGGTGTTACAAATATACAAGCGTTGCCACCCTAGATGATTAGTTTATGAGTATATATGTTCCATACGTAAAAACCCAATAAATGGAGGGACTCTAGAAAGTAAAATGGTTCTGATGAATCTGGGCAGTCTTCAAATAGCTAAAGAAACCTTATTCACTACCAGAGATGGCAGAACTTCTTAACCAATGGCGAGTTCTTGAAGATGAAGATTTGAATGACAAGAACAGAGGCCAGAAAATGTATATATATAACTGATTTTCATTATTACTTTTTTTGATAAATGGAAACATTTCACATCTGTGCACTAGTTGCTTCCATTCAGGAAAGACCAATTACTTTCAATAATTTAAATTTGATCATTCATAACCTTTTCTTGAGGTAGAAAAAAATGTTTTGGATTGAAAGCTAAAAACAATCATCTGGTACTTCATTGATTGAGCTGTGGAAGTCATCCATTGTCAATATACTTTGATACCACTGTGCATGGAAGATATGAATTAGAATGACAAACAGTTGCAATTTTTAACAAAACAGTATGCTTAGTTATTTTTTTTTTCTGTCATTTCAGTAAGTAGATTGAGAGACTAAGGGTTGGAAGTGGAAGACTCAGTACATTGCTATGGTAGGTTCATTGATACAGGATTGTTAGAGTATCTACAACACTAAGGCTGAATCCCCTGGCCAGAAGATCACAACACCTTTGTATTCCCTTTACTGCTGCCGCTCTACTCACTCTTAACAAGAGGTGTGAGAAGTTTCTAGCTAAGTTGGAAGAACTTTTTACTCAGGCTATATTTCCCAAAGCTTAAAGCAGAAATAAAAGACAGATCTTTACAACCCTACATGGTGTTATCACAACTCCCACACTAACCATTACCATTCTCTTTTTTTTTCACTTCTCCCTCCTCATTTTGCCTAGACTTTAACTACTGTTCCTATTTTAATTTCTTTTTATTTCCTCCCTCTTCCTCTAATCTAAGAAGATAATGCATGTAAAGCTTCATTAACCTTATTGCACCAATATGCTGGTTATCAAGGTTACTATTAGCATGATGATGATGATGATGCATCCCTCCTCCCTCAGCATTTTCTATCTGTTCAAAAAATCTGTTGCCCTCCTAAAAGTGCACAACTGGAACATGCAAAAGGGTTTTGGGTCACTTGTGAACATCAGAAACAGTTTGCATTGAAGCAATAAATCAGAAGTAGAAGGGACTTTTGAGGTCATTTAGTTAAACCCATTCATTGGACTCATCAGGAAACTGAGGCTGAGATGTTAATGTAGGTGACCCAGTGGATAGAGTGTGACTTGGAGTCAGGAAGACCTGTTTTCAAATTCTGCCTTGGGCACTGATTACTGTGTGTCCCTAGGAGAGTCACTTAACTACTTTGTGCCTCAGTCTCCTCATCTGCAAACTGGGAATAATAATAGTAACAACCTTACAAAGTTGTGTGAATCAATGAATCAATATGTATAAATTGCTTTGTAAATAAATCATAATGTGCTGCATAAGTCCTAACCATTAAACAACTTGACCAAGTTCATATAATACCAGAGCCAGGATTTCAAAACCAGGTCACCTGGCTCAAAATTCAATAGGCCTCCTACTATACTCTGCTCCATTTTGGATTTCGGGATTTATATAGAGTCTTCCTAGGATAGTGAACACTTTTTATATCTGAAAAGATATGAATCTTTTATACTAACTTTTTTTCCTTCCCTTATCAAGGCTAATCAGCACCACTACCACCCCCCAACCAATATGTCACCTATTAACTCAATTCTTCCAAAGCCATGTATATAAATATTTTCCTTGCATCCTTAATCTCAAAGAAAATAATGACAAAAAGCAGAAATGGTACTTCCAGAGGTCAAACTATATTATAAAGTAGTAATCATCAGAGAACTATTAGGTATTGTATAAAAAACAGAATAGTAGATCAATGGAAAAGAGTAAGTGAATGGGAATGAAGAATAATCTAACTCTATAACACAGGGTTCCACCAGTCAGGAAAGTTAAATGAGAACTGCTGGGGAAACTGGAGAACATTTTGGCCAAAAATAAGTTTAGATAAGCATCTTATTCCATATACTACTATAAATTTCAAAGGATAAATACGAAAGGCAATTTATAAAAGAAAACAAAAAGAATCATAGAATTTGAGAATTGGCAGAAAGGTCAATGATCATTTTACTCCAATTGATATACGAAAGGAATTCCTATTATAATAATAACTGAAGTTTCCTTTCACTTTTAAATGAAAAAAAATGGAAGGCTGGCAGGCCGACAGGAAATGTCTATTGCACAAGGCAGGGAGCTGAGTACAGACCCCTATGAGCCATGGTTCTGGCCCCAGGGTGGCCCAGACTGGCCAAAGCAGACTTTAGGAGAGTGAATCACCAACAGCTGTGGCAGCTTCCGGAGTTCTCAACCCATAAACTCCAAAGAGAAAATAAAAGGTCAGTGAAGAACTCAGTTGGAAGGGTGAAGGAAGAGCATTGTCTGGCCCTTGCTGCTGGGGCAAGAAGTGGCTAGCTTCAGCAGCTGCAAAAACCCTAGAAATTTGGGACAAAGCTCTCTCCATTTGGTAAGCAGAATTCTACTGAGGCAAGTAGATGAAAAGTCAAGTAAATGGCTGACAATATGATCAAGCAAAGGAAGCACAACCAGATCATAGAATCCTTTTTTGGGGACACAAAGGATGAAAACATGGGATTGGAGGAGGACAAAGAAGTCAGAACTCCTATATCAAAAGCTTCCAAGAAAAATATGAATTGGTCACAGGCCATGGAGGAGCTCAAGAAGGATTTTGAAAATCAAGTAAGAGAAGTAGAGGAAAATCTGGGAAGAGAAATGAGAATTATGCAAGAAAATCATGAAAAGAGAGTCAGCGGCCTGCTAAAGTAGACCTCCAAAAAACTGAATAAAATAATACATTAAAAAGTTCACTAATTCAAATGGCAAAAGAGGCCCAAAAAGCCATTAGAAGAATGCCTTCAAAAAGCTGAATTTGCCAGATGGAAAAAGAATTTCACAAACTCACTGAAGAGAATGATTACTTCAAAATTATATTTCAGCAGTTGGAAGCTAACAACTTCATGAGAAATCAAGATACTATAAAACAGATCCAAAACAAATGAAAAAATAGAAGGCGATGTGAAATATCTCATTGGAAAAACCACTGACCTGGAAAATAGATCCAGGAGAGATAATTTAAAAATTTTTGAACTACCTGAAAGCCATGGTAAAAAAAAAAAAAAAGATCCTAGACACCATCTTTCAAGAAATTATCAATCAAAATTGCCCTGATATTCTAGAACCAGAGGACAAAATAGAAATTGAAAGAATTCACAAATCATCTCTTGAAAAAGATTCCAAAAAGAAAACTCCTAGGAATATTATAGCCAAATTTCAAAATTCCCAGGTCAAGGATAACATACTGCAAGCAGTGAGGAAGAAACGATTTGAGTGTTGTGGAAACACAATCAGGTTAACACAAGACTTAGCAGCTTCTACGTTAAGGGATCATAGGGCTTGGAATATAATATTCTGGAGGTCAAAGGAGGTAGGACTAAAACCAAGAATCAGCTACACAGCAAAATTGAGTATAATGCTTCAGGGAAAATATGGTCATTCAAAGAAATAGAGGATTTTCAAGCATTCTTGATGAAAAAAACAGAGCTGAACATAAAATTTGACTTTCAAATATAAGAAGCAAGAGAACCGTGACAAGGTAAACAAGAAAAATAAATCATAAGAAACTTATCAAAGTTGAACTATTTACATTCCTAAATGGAAAAATGATAATGGTAACTCATGAGACTTTTCTCAATATGAGGATAGTTGAAGGGACTATAGATAGATGGATAGATAGATAGATAGATAGACAGATAGATAGATAGATAAATAGACAGATATAGATATATATATGTGTGTGTATGTGTGTATATATGTATATATATATATACACACATACATATATATGTATGTATAGGAGGGTGTATGTATGTATAAATATATATGTGAGTGAGTGCATATGTGTGTACATGTATACATAGAGAGAGGGCACAGGATGAATTGAATATGTGGGGATGATATCTAAAGAATAAAATTAAGAGGTGAGAGAGGAGTATATTGGGAGGAGAAAGGGAGAGACAGATTAGGGTAAATTATCTCACATAAAAGAGGCCAGAGAACACTTACAATGGAGGGGAAGAGCAGGAGGATGAAAGGGAATGGGTCAACCTTACTCTCATTGAATTTGGCTTAAAGAGGGAATAACATACACATTCAATTGGGTATCTTATCCTACAAAAAAAAAAACGGGGGGGAGGGGATAAGACAGAGGATGATAGAAGGGAGAGCAAGTTGGTGCAGAGGGTAGTTAGAATCAAACACTTTTGAAAAGGAACAGGTCAAAGTAAAAAAATAGAAATATTGGGGGTCAGGATAGGATGGAGGGAAATATAGTTAGTCTTTCACAATATAACTAGTATGGAAATGTTTTGTATACCTAGACCTATGTTGAACTGATCGTCTTCCCAGTGGGGGTGGGTGAGGAAGGAAGAAGGAAAAGATGCTGGAACTCAAAGTTTCTAAAACAAATGCTAAAAAAAAATGTTTTTTACATGTAACTGGGAAATAAGGTATACAGGCACTGGGGTATAGAAATCCATCTTGCCCTACTAGAAAGTTAGGAAGGGATGGGGGAGGATATAAGAGAGAACAGATTGGGGGAAAGGATATTCAGTAGGTTCACTATTTGGGGTAAGTGGGGAGGGGAAAGATGGGGAGAAAAAAGTGTAGCTCAAAATCTTGTGAAAATGAAGGTTGAAACTAAAAATAAATAAATAAAATGGAAAAATGTTATGTATAAGGAATTTAAAGAACTGCATAAAACTTACATGAAGAGATATAGATTAAGAAAATAGAATCATAAACACAATTGTCATAATTATGTAAATTAAAAGTCCTCCAAAATCACAACACACTAGGAATAATTCTAATGAGTAATCTGGATCTGGGAAATAATTACATTTCCCATCTCTATGTGGAGAGGTGACAAACCACTTTAAGTGATACTGCATTATTCAACACATTTTTTTGTATTGGTCATGGACATAGTTTGGTTTTTTTTTTTCAACTGTGTATGATGGTTGTTTTGGTAGTGGTTGTTGTTGATTCAAGGGATGATTCTACCGGATGGCAAAAAGTGATTACAATGTGAAAAAAAAAAGACAACAGTAAAATATATGTTTAAAAGAAAAGTCATTAATAAGTTTAAAAATTTTGAGAATAAATATGAAGCCCAAAACCTGATTTAAAAATATGGAAATGTTTTTGTTAGAGAGAAGAGAAGATAGAAAGTAATGTGTTCCTTATTAATACTCCCTCTGCTGTTTTCAAATAAAATGTGAACTGTAGAGAGGGAATTCTTTCAGATTAGAAGTGTTCTGAGAAGATATTTCATAAAGTCTCAACTTTAAAGAAGATTTTTCTCTCCCCTTTTCCATCTTCTTTCCTTTTCTTTCCTCTCTCTTTCTACTTTGCAGCATCTATTTCAATACCTTCAGGTATGTTTTGGGAAAATCAATAAAAGTGTCAGGGGTCACAAAAATAATCAGTTAAGGATATATTTAAATGAAACATTTTTTAAAATTCACTGCTACTTACCAATCATCATTGTTAAATACAACGAATCCTCTGTTCCCTCTGCCAAAAGCTATCTGGTTACTTCCATTATCCCACCAATTTGTAAAATTCTGGCCATTAACTACATTACGAAAAATAACCATATTCCTATAAACAAAATTAAAAAAAAATTGGTAAATGTATTTGATTTCAGTATTTTCCTCCCTCTCTTCTCCCTTTGTGAGGATGTGTGAGTGTGTGTGTGTGTGTGTATACAGTTACATTCAGACCAAAAGTCTTTGTGCAGTTTTAAGATATTAAAGTTTACTACTGCACTAAAAATTTGGGGATACCTGTGTATAAATTGTTAAGAGAATGTTCTCAGACAGGCTTGTCAGATTGAGCTTTCCTACCTTATTTGACGCCATCGATGTTCACAAACCCAGTCATTGCCACAAGTAGTGTCTGCATTGATAGTTACTCGTTTTATCACTCCATTATCATTGGGTGGTCCAACCCAATCATTAACATCCTGAATTTGTCAAAAACAGAGACATGAGTATCAGTGATTTCATTTATTTGATTTTTCCCCCTTCCTTTTCCTGTAGCTGGATTTGAGTCCTGCTTCTGCTATTTTCTACTCATGTGAACTTAGACAAGTCACTCTGGACCACAATATCCTCAACTGAAAATCAGCAGGCCTATAAAGTCTCTTCTGGCTCTGAATCTGTGATTCTATACGCAGACTGTGTCATCTTCTGCTCAAAACTCCTCAGTAACTGCCTATTGCTTATTGAACAAAATTTAGACTTCTCAGTTGAATATTCAGAACCTTTACAATCTGAGGCCATCATAGCTTTCCAATCTTATGTCCTACTAATCTCTAGCACATAATCAACGCTTTGACCAAACTACACTAATTGCCACCTCCTAAATACTTTCAATATTCTCTGTCTTAGACAGAGAACTTAATGCTAGAAACTTTACCTAGAATCCAATCCTGTCTTCACCCAACTTTGAAGCTCAGTTCAAACGTGACCTCCATCATGAAGCCTTCCTTGGTTCTTCCAGTCAGTTACAAACTGTCTTCTGCTTCAGACTTCACAAAGGACTTAATTTGGCTCTCCTTCACCTACACTCGTTGAGTATAATTTCATTGTATGGTTATCGGTATATTCACTATTTCTTCCCAACTGATTGTGAGCCCAATAAGGGAAAATCTAAGCCTAATTTACTTTTTGATACTGCTTCATGTTGCTAAAACCTAGCACAGTATGCATATTGTAAACAATCAATGCTTATAGATCAACTGTTGATTTATTATAGCTTCTCTCATGCTTCCCCACAGGATTCTTTATACAGCAAGTACTTGTTAATTGTTGAAATTAAAAATACCTTTCCATTCTCAAAGTATCTTGGCCACCTGAAGCTTGACATCACTCGTGTAAATCCATAAGGATGAGCAAGCATAAATCCAACTGCCATTTTGTACAATCTGGAAGATATAAAGCATGGCCATCAAAGAAAAGAAGAAAATTTTGGAGACCATTAGTAAAATTTAAAAAAAAATAATAAAAGGTAGAGGATTCTACCACCTACCGGGCATCCCAGAAGGTGAGAATGGAAGCTCCTCCAGCCCCATGACCCCTCTGGTTGTCATGATTATCCACAAAGACAAGTGCTCTGTCTGAACGCATAAAGGACCAACCTTCTCCCCAGTTCCTGAACAAAGAAATAAGGAGTGTTTTTCTTATGGCTCACAAATTCTTCCTGCTCTTTTCTCCCAGTAGAACACTCCTTAACAAACATAAATTTTATCCAGAATGGACTGAGAACCAGAACAATTGGGATCCAATTCTGAATTAATTACTTATTATTAAAATTAACAATTTACCCTTTAGTGAGTCACCTCATCATGTGGGTCTTAATTTCCATGTCAGTAAAAATAGTTTGACTCAATAAGTTTTCTGACATCTCTGACATTCCAGCGTTAAGCTGAAACTCTATTGGTCCCTTTATATGTTAGGTACTTATATAGTCTTTATATAATATCTGTGAGACTCTGTATAGGAAAAGAGTATTGCAAAATCTGTATTAAAGCAAGTGGTATCATAGGAAGGCTCCAACATGTTGATTTTCTATTCCAGTGATTTTTCCATATGGATTAAGTACATCATAAAAATAAGCATTTGTCAAATACAGTTCCATGCTATCATGATTGAATTAAAACAAGTGAATTGGAAAGTGTCTATTTTCAAATTGACATCTATGTGTAATAAAAATGCTTGATTGATATTGATATAGAGCTATCCCAGTTTACATTGGGAACATTTAAATAAAATCCTAAAAATTGTTGCACATTCATTGTTCAGTAGTCCAAAGGTGAATCTCATTTTTCACTTACTTTAAATAAGCCATCTTTTCTCCATTCCACTTGCGAATAACTGTGCCTAGTTTTGCACCAAATTTGAATTCTGTAACCCGACCATTTCCAAAGTAGTCACTGCTTTGAATTGGCTCACCACCTAGATCAATTACCTAGTAGAAATCAGAGAAAGAATATGATGTTGCACAAAAATTCTCAAAATCCTTTACTCATCATACTAGCATTTTCTGCCAACAATTCCAGAGCTATACGCCATGCAAATATTCAAATTAATTTTCTCATTTTTAAGAGATGAAATTTTTACATTCTGGTGGGATACTCTTAAAAAGCATCAAGTTATCTAGGCAATCTTTATTTTTATCCTGTGAAAATGCTGACCCAATTTTGGACTGCACAACCAAGATTAAACACATAATTGGACCAATCTATAGAAAACATATATTTAGTCAAAATTATAATTTTTTTTCATGATAAATAAAATGCTTGCATGCATGGCCTGTCATTTAACCTCTGTGCTCACAATTTACACATATTTTATCTCAGTACCTCCTGGTAAATGAATGGTCTGGATCCTTCAGGGAACCAGTTTGTGTTTAAATTGTTCAGTTTATCCAGAACTGCCTTCATGTCTCCAGGCCACATATGCTTGGAAGCGTCAATTCTGAATCCTGCCACACCCATTCCAATAAGATGGTTCAGATAGGCAGCAACTGCGGAACGCACATAGTCTTTTTCCAGGGCAAGATCGAGAAGCCCAGACAAACGACAGTCTCTAACCTGTAAAAGCAATAATGATACATGTGATACATGGGCAGCAGTGTTTTCTGTCACCCAATTTTGAAGTGCTCCTTTTAAGTACCTGAAGTACAATGCAACTTAAGAATTTTGGGCTACGGTAATCTTAAAGTAAGTTTTCCCTTTAGTATGACATAATGAAGAGAGCCCTACCTCCAGAATCAGAGGACCTTGAGTTCAAATTCTGCTTGTGTGATTGTGGGAAAGTTCCTTCTCTTCCCTGGGCCTTAGTTTCCTTATTTGTAAAATAAGTGGGATTACATGGTCAAAGTGGTTCCTTCCAACTCTAGATTTTTTTTTAATTTTTTGCTTTTTGGAGTGGGGAAAGTAGGGCAATTGGGGCTAAGTGACTTGCCCAAGGTCTCACAGCTAGTAAGTGTTAAGTGTCTGAGGCAGGATTTGAACTCAGGTCCTCCTAACTCCAGAGCCAGGGCTCTATTCACTGTGCCACCTAGCCACTCCCTAACTCTAGATCTTATGATCTTTTAATTTCATGTCTTTCTAGAGGTGGTGGTATTATGGATACAGTTCTGGGTTTGGAGTCAGGAAGAACTACAATCAAATCCTAATCCTGAGCAAATTACATAAGTTCTATGTCCTTTAGGGAATTCTAAAAGACAGAGGGCTGCAATTCTTCTAGGAAGTTTCTATACTACTAAAATTCAATTCAATGGAAATTTCTCTTTTCTTTCTTTCCTTCTCTCATTTTTTCTTTCTTTGAGTCATTAAGGGTTAAGTGACTTACCCAGGGTCACACAGTTAGTAAGTATCTGAGTCTGGATTTTAACTCAGATCCTCCTGACTGGAGGGCTGGTGCTCTATACACTGCATCATTAGCTGTCCCCAATTAGTATTTCTTTTTTTTTTTTTGAATGACATGTTTATTTAGTTTTAGTTTACAAGATTCAGTTCCACAACACTTGAGTTTCAGATTTTCTCCCCTCCCTTCCCCCCCCCCATGGTGGTGTGCAATCACGTATAGGATCTGCAAATACTTTCACATTGTACAATAGTTTGGTTACACAGAAGGGTTGCAACCTATGAGTGATCACTGGGAAAAAAAAGCAAAACCAAACATGAAAAAGAATGATAGCGTGTTTTGCTTCAGTCTCCGTTTAAACTATAGTCTTTCTATACCCTTCTCTGGGTTTAGATTTATCCTTCCATCCTGAGGCTTGTAGAGTTGTCTTTTAGCTGTGCATTGTTGAGGATAGTCCAGTTTATCAAGGTTGGTCATCATATGTATGATGTGTCTGTGATTGTGTAGGAGTTTTTCCTGGCAATTAGTATTTCTTAAGAATTTCCTAAATGTGAGGCATTGTGCTATGAGCTGAAGATATGACAAAACAGTCCTCAAGGAACTTACATGTTATTGGGGTAATAAAACATGTACATATATCGTTGGAGCAGTGGAGTGGGTGTGAAAACACTAAAGACTGGAGGGACCAGGGCAGAATTTATGTAAGAGATATTACTTGAGCTAAATCAGGAAGACAACTAGGAATCCCAAGATGAGGAATTAAGAGGAGAGCATGCCAGACAAATGCAAGGAATTGGAAAGAAAATGGCATGTGCAAGGTACACCAAGCAAGTCAGTATAGCTAGAACAGAGAGTGGTTGAGGGCAGGGAATATGTTACAGTTTTGAATGATAAGCTGGAGCCAAATAGGAAAGAGCTTTAAATGCTGAAAGAAAGATTTATGTTTGATCCCAGAGGCAATAGGGAGCCACTAAGGCATCTTAGGCAAGTGAGTGACATGGTCAGACCTGTGATTTAGAAATATCATTTCGGTAACTACATGGAATATCAATTAAATAGTGGAGAGATGGGAAGCAGGGGACCAATTAAGAGACTGTTGCAACAGTTCAGAAGAGGACATTGATATGCATGTACACAAACCATCTAGGCAGGAGATGGTAGGAACATGGGGCCATGCAAGTCAGCTAGGGAAGTCAAGCTGGGGAAAAAACTTGGGTTCAGATAAAGCATATAATTTATGGTTAGTTAATAACCACTAAAAATTTACCTGATAAATATCATTGTAGTTTTCAATATCCCCACTGCTGGTTTTACATTTACCATCATTAAAATCCCAGCCAGAGTATGGAACAGCAGGAAAGTCTCTTGATCCAGGATTGAAGTAACTTCCACAGGTGCTACTAGTTCCAGCACTCACACCATTCCCACACATGTGATTCACTACAGCATCCACATAAATGTTCACCTGCAAAAGCAAGGTTTGTTTTCGTAAGTAGCAGATGGAGCATCACTGAAAGGATTTGAACTCAGCTTCTGAGTCCACATTCTGTCCTCCTTCTAACTCAGGATGCTACTTCTCCCCATCATTTAAGGAATTATTGTGAATCTTAATGCAGTTGAAACACTTATCTTTCAATTAGTTTGAGAATCTGTCTTCCTGGTGTTTTATACTTAAGCCATGAAACTTTGTGTTTGTTCTCTGGGCCTTAAATATATCAGACTGGGTGTAAAAATCAGTTTTCACCAGTTACACACACACACACACACACACACACATATATATATATGTGTGTGTGTGTGTGTGTGTGTGTGTATGTGGGGAGCTATTTGAGAGTGTAATGAACAGAAAAAAAGGAGGAGAATATACACAATGATTGTAATGAAACAACAAAAAGGAGCCTGGAGCAAAGCTAGATACTGATTCATTGTAATGACCAATATTGAGCAGGATGAAGTACTACAGCTACAGGATGTTGTGCGGGATATCACGCGGGGCCATTGTGTCAGGTAGCTTCGCTTTGCTATTTTTTTTTATTTTGTTATAACAAGAAAAGGGAGGACTCACTGTATGGGGAAAATGTCGCTGTCTCCACATTCTTACTCACCCATAAGAATAACAACTTATATTTGTATTGAGCTGTTTACACAGTTAATATTCATGGGGGGGTGGAGCCAAGATGGAGGTGCAGGAGCAGCAACATATTGCAGCTCTTACATGGTCACCACAAAATACCCATAAAATATGACTCTAAACAAATTCTAGAACTCTAAAACGTGCACAAATATACTTTCTGCTAAAGGCAGCTCGGAGAGAGGGAACCATCTCAGCTCTGCAAGCCGAAACCAGCCCAGCCTGAAGCCACGGCTTTGCCCTGAAGGTGGCTGGACAAGACATGCCGAGCCCCGGCTGGAGCTTCAGGAGAGCGATTTTGAGGCAGCTGTGGCAGTTTCCAGAATTATCAAGCCATAAGGAAAAAAAAAAAAGGACTAAGTGAAAGGTTAGTGGAGCTTGGCTAAATCAGGGGAGAAAGCGGGTCCAGCCAAACCGCCTCCAGAGCAAGGAAGCCACAGACGTGGAGGTCTTACACCTGCCTCCATACTGCTGCTTCAGAGTTCCCGACCTGCAGACTGCAGGGGGACCAAGCCATCATTCAGAGGCCAAGTGCTCTCACGTTGAATGGCCTGGATCTGGATCGCGGTCTCGGGCAGGGGTCCTGGTGTGTCTTTTCTGTGAGCCGGAGTTGGGGAGGGACCCAGCAGCCTCCTAAAAGCTCTGGCAGCTGGGAAAATCCCAGCGATTTGGGAGAGAGCTTTCCCCTCTGGAAGCAGAGTTCCGCACAGCTAAAAAAAAAAAAAAAAATCACTGACTGGCCAGCCATGAATAAGCATAGGAAGCAAAGTAAGAGCAGTAACCAAACTCTGGATTCCTTTTTTGGGGAAAAGAAGGATCAAAGCAGAGAAAGGGAGGAAGACAACACAGTCAAAACTCCCACAACAAAACCTTCAAAGAAACATGAAGATTGCCTAAAAGCCAGAGATCAGTTTAAAAAAGATTTTGAAAACCACATGAGAGAAGTGTAAGAAAAATTGGGGTGAGAAATAAGAATGATGCAAGAAAATCACGAAAAGAGAGTCAACAACCTGACTGAAGAAATTAACACCTTAAAAAATAGATTAACTCAAATGACAAAAGAGGCCCAAAAAGCCAATGAGGAGAAGAGTGCCTTAAAAAGTCAACTTTGCCAGATGGAAAAAGAATCTCAAATGCATTCTGAAGAGAATAATTCCTTCAGAATTAGAGTGGAGCAAATGGAAGGAAATGACTTTATGAAAAATCAAGATACTATTAAACAGATCCAAACAAATGAAAAAATAGAAGGCAATGTAAAATATGTCCTTTGAAAAAACCACTGACCTGAAAAACAGATCCAGAAGAGACAATTTAAAAATTATTGGACTACCTGAAAGCTATGATCAAAAAAAGAACTTAGAAAGCATCCTTCAAGAAATTCTCA
>CM053586.1:53254605-53277162 GCA_028646515.1 Pseudochirops corinnae
ATTATTATTATTATTATTATTATTATTATTATTATTATTATTAACTTCATCCAACTGGAACTTAAGATACACAGGCACTGTGGTAGGGAGATCCATCTTGCCCTACTGGAAAGTCAGTGGGGTGATGGAGGAGGACATAGGAGAGAATAGATTGGGTGAGGGGTTAGACAATAGGATGGCTGTTTTGGGGTGGTGGGTAGGGGAAAGATGGGAAGAAAATTTGTAACTCATAATCTTGTGGAAATGAATGATGTAAACTAAAATAAATAAAAGTATAAAAAAAAGTTCATATTCATGTATTGTCTCATTTGATCCTTTAACACCCCCTGTGAAGGAAGCAGGGCATACAGTGTTATACTATTTTACAGAAAAAGAAATTAAATATTAGAGAGGAGAAGTGATCTGCCCAGGGTCTTCTGGTTAGAAGAAAGCAGAGTCAGGGCTCAAAAACAAATCTTCTGATTGCAAGTCCTGAATTCTCCCCATCAAACCATATTGTCTCTCATAAAAGACCTACGTTTGGTCACCAGAAAAATAGAACAAATGGGAGATATAAAACTGGTAGGAAAATAATAATAATTATACAAAGCTAACAATTACATAGCACATGTTCCAGGCACTGCCCTAAGTGCTGTAGAATTATTATCCCATTAGCTCCTCACAATAAACCTGGGAAGTATGTGGTATTTTTAGCCCCTTTTTACAGATGAGGAAACTCAGGCAGACAGTTGGTAAGTATAACCTTTGCCCAGGGTCACACAGCTAGTGATTGTCTGAGATCAGATTTTAATTCAGCTCTTCCTCACGCCAGGTCCAGCTCTCTGAGCCACCAGCTGTCAAGGAGACTGCAGATCCTAATACATCCTTGACAAGACCCCTGATTTCTTTTAGAAGCAAGAACCTTAAACATTAAATCAGGCAGTGAATCTAACTTAATATATTCTTCTTCTTTCCACTTATCATGTAACAAAAAGCACTGCAGGGCACCCTTTAAGACAAGGCACTGGAAATGCAAAGGCAAACCAAACAATCCTAACTTCAAGGAACTAATATTCTCCTTTTCTCAAATGCACTACCTCTTCCCCAGAACTATTTCACAAGAGAATAAATTAAACATGTTTTGTTTCTCTATCATAAGGATATGTTCATACCCACATACAACCAATCTATCTGTTTTGACCTAACTCACTGATCATTGGAAATAAGACAGTTATTTCATGTAATCACTTTGGCTAAAGAGTCTAAATTTGTTGTGTGTGCTGTAGTGTGTTTGCTGCCCATTTGAGAGCCCCACTCTAGCAAGCATCTTTAAAACATTATTACAATCCATTAAGCTGTCTGTCAACAAGTTGGTTAAGAGAGTAAAAGGTTTCAAGGTAGAAAGACTTATTACGGCAGGACCCCTTTGACATCTCATCTGTACATGAAACACAAGTTGATCATGTTAACCTTTTTAAAAAGTTGGGTTAAAGTAGACAAATAGTGATATACAGTTACAGCATTTATTCCCTTGAAACTAGCAGACTTGTACAAGGAGCCAGACTGAGTCTGACTACTGAACAAAGAAATGAAAATGCTTAAATACATTTTAGAACCATACCAATTCAGGGTGGCTGTGTCACATAAATTTATGATCTCCATAAATGTTTAATCCTTGTATGAGAAAGGAATTTTCTTAATTGAATAGATGGTAAATACAATAAGAGAGTTGACAAAGTGTTAATTGAAATTATGACTCAGGATATCTGTATTTGCTTTACCATTAATATTCCATAAAATAGTATATGTCCAAAAAATTTAAGATAAGGAAAAGTCCGATTACTCAAGTTAATGCCTCAAGTTAAGGGTCTCATCCTTAAGGGTCATAAAGTAAGCCTTGTCTGGCTTTGTTGACATAAGAAGAAGTATTCTCTGAGCTCACTCAGAGAGCAAAGACAAAGCTGGGTCCATTTGGAATTTATGATCTCAGAATTCTCTGGAGTTGCTGACACAGAAAAAGGCCTTTTGAAAGCAAGGCAAAGCAGTCTGCTTGATTAATTCAGACTTTGATCAAAAATATATTTAATGATCATCAATCACCAGTGGTGACATTATGAATTCTGATGAATAATACATTATTCGTACACAACAGCATAATTCATTCATTAGTATATTGTTTACATTTTAAGGATAGTCAGATAAATTTCAAGGACTGATGAACAATATCTATTTTAGTTGGGAACACACATGACCTTTGAAATTATGCATTTTCCCCTAGTTTAGCTAGCTTTTTTTCTCAGAAAAGCAGAAGCCAACTCTACTACTATCAGGTTTCTTTGGCTTACATTCTCTCTGGTACATAAATGAATTCTGAAAGATTTAGAAAAAAAAAGATGACTTTTAGATAGCTATTAACTTTGAACTACATGGCACACACATATGTGTATGTGTGGTGTGTGTATGTGTGTCTCATTTAAATGGATGGAAGAGTTACAGGACAGAGATAAAAGTTGTATAGGATAGGGAGGCATAGATTGGGGTCAACTCTGTTCTACTGGAAGAAATATTAAATAGCATGAGTTCACAGTAACACCAACCATGTACCATCACAGTAAGCACAATTTAGATGAAAGAAGCATGCATGAGGCAGGTAAAGTTAACAATGTAATCTCCTGAACCATCCACCAGAGATTCTTAATATTTGTTGTGTCATTGATCCCTTGGACAGTGTGGTGAAACCAATAGATCCCTTCTCAGAATGATATTTTTAAATAAACAAAAGAAATTCTAAATTGTAATTAGAGTTTAGTGAAAACCAAAATGAAATTTTATGACATTCAAGTTCTTGGACCCTCTGGGATTAATCCACAAACTTCTTGGGGATTTGTGGACCCCAGAAGAAGAATCCTTGACTTAAATAACTTGCTATCCACTTACTCCAACATCATTGCATCTCTTCACCATCTCCCTGAATTCATCTTCATTTCCAGACCTTGTGCATATCTTGTAGCTAACTGGCTGGTATCTTTCCCACCAAGGTCTTGAGGGGTTATTGATCACTACATTCTCATTTGGTGGTGAGACCTACATTTGGGGAAAGGGAAGAAGTTAGTAACACATAGACCATATTTTGTGTTTTATTTAGAAATATTTCAAAATTCATTAACACAATGAGTTGTCATAAAGTACTAAAGATTTAAATAAGCAATGAATGAGTTACTTTGGTAGAACTCCTCATTTGCGTAGCATCATAACTGTTCTTAAAAATTATCTCATATACATTAACTTGTAGGATCAGATTTAGAGTGAAAAGGAACAGAAAAGTCATCTTATCCAACTACCTATAGATGAGGAACTTGAGATACACAGCTTTAAGGTGACTTGGCCATGGTTACAAAGGTAACAAGTGGCAGAAACAGGATTTGAACTCAGATCCTTTAACCCTAGGTCCAATGCTTTTAGGATAGCCAGCAGTGGATAGAGCACTGGACCTGAAGTTAGGAAAACTCATCACCCTGAGTTCAAATCTGGCCTCAGACACTTACTAACTAGTACTACCCTGGGCAAGTCACTTACCCTTGCTTAGCTCAGTTCCTCATCTGTAAAATCTGTACATCCTGTAAAATCCTTATCTGAAAAATAAGCTTAAGAAGGAAATGTCAAACCACTCCAGTACCTTTGCAAAACAAAACAAGACCAAAAAAAAAAAAAAAAAACAACCCAGCTACAGCAACAAAACCAAATGAAGTCATGAAGTACTGGACACAACTAAACAATAACACCAACAACCAGTGATTTTGCCTCTGTCCTACACTGTTTGTTAAAATAGGAATTAATAATAGTAATAGCTAGCATTTATATAGCACTTAAAAGTTTGCAAATCACTTCACAAATATTAATTCATTTGATTCCTACAACAACCCTGGGAGATAGGTAATAACAAAAGCTACAATTATTATCCCCATTCTACAGATGAGAAAATCGAAGCAGTCAGAGGTTAAAGAATTTGCCCATAGTCAGACACCTAGTGTCTGAGACTGGGTTTGACCTCAGGTGTTCCTGACTCCAGGTCCCAGATTCTATATACACTGCATGGCCGAGTTCTTAGAATTAGAGGGGTCAGGGTGGCCAGGTGGCACAGTGAATAGAGTCAGGAGGACCCAAGTTCAAATCCGGCTGCAGACACTTCACACTTACTAGCTGTGTGACCTTGGGCAAATCACTTAACCCCAATTGCCTTGTCTCTCCCCCCCCCCCAAAAAAAAAGCAAAAAAAGAAAAAAGAATTAGAGGGGTCATTCGACATCATGCAGTCTAAAGCCTCCAAATTATCCTCTTTTCTTTGTAATTAATGACATAAATTAAAATTGTTTATTGTGCCTAGAACATGACTATCAAATATATTGAAAGTACACATACATACCTGAACACCCCCATAGCCATTGGGAGCTAGATAACGTTCACATTCCAGAGCAATGTCATTCCAACGCCATTCAAATAAGTGGACAATAGATGTTTGACCATTCCGGGTATGGGGATCATAGTGTGCCCAGCAAACCCCAAGGACTGAAAGCAACAGCAAGAGCCTCATTTTGCTTTGAAGTCCTTGTTTTTTCTTTTCAGCAACGATTTATACTCCTTTAAGAAACAAATTAGCAAATATTAATTTGAATAGATTCTTACTTATACCACAGACTTATTTGTATTTTGAAAAAGAATATAAGTAGTGTAAAACTCAACAGGCAAAAATAGTCGGGAAAATTCCCCAGGGCCGTAACCACAGATAACATTTAAGGATTAGTGTTGTTCTTATGCAGAGTGTAATAGACATATCAAGCACCTGGATATTTATATTTATACTGACTATATTGATCTAGATGTTTTTGAATTAGGATCAGACTTTATTTCTAAGATCCTTTACTCAGAAAAGAAGAATAACAGTCAATGTAAATTGAGAATATTATGTATTTATTAATAAATGCTGAAATCATGATCTTTCCGTTGAGATAATAATTCAGTCTTGTATTTTTTACAAAAAAAAAAGTTATTTCACTCTTATTTAATGTTCTTCATCCAAATCTCTGAAATCTTTCCAGAGTAGGGCATACACAAATTGCATGAAAAGATCATACTCATTCATATTTCAAATTGCTCACACAGATACCTAAGTAGTTTTTTAAACTTCTTCAAACAAACCTTAGAAGCCATCTGGACATCTACTTTAATCTGTACCTGTAAAGATATTTTTTGTTGTAAGATTTATGAAAAATTGTCTGAAAATTTAGTCACGTAACTAGAGAAGTGCTTGAGTAGATATCAACAAATGGATCTCAAAAGACAAGTTGTAAACTAACATTCCCTTGAGAGATTTTTTTCCAAATCACTAATAACAGAAATATGAATCAAAACAATTGTAAGGATTCACATCACATCTAACAAATGGGTCAAGATGACAAGGAAAACGTCAATGATGAGAGGGTTACATGAAGATAGGCAACCTGACACACTGTTTGATGGAACTGTGAATCAATCCAACTCTTCTAAAAAGAATGTTTAAAAAAAAATAAAAAGTGACCAAGACATCCTTATCCTTTTTCCTAGAGATTCCCATTCCTAGTCATACACCTTAGGAAAGTCAAAGTTCTGGTTTCATGACTTAATAACTACCTGATCCTATTCAAGTCACCATCTCTCTGATTCTAAGTTTTCTCATCTGTAAATCAGGGATAATATTCTCTATACCTTATGTGATCATTGGGAGGAATGTGCTTTGTAAACCTAATAGCACTTTAAAGAGTAATATCTATAGAAGGATGATCATAGACTTCTCATTTAAAGGAAATCATATTATAATGATAAGGTATCCTTCGTGACCATATAGAGCAAAGCTCTTATTGATCAGATGAAGAAAATGAGACCCAGATTAGTTAAGTGATTTGCCTGAAGTCACACCCCTAGCAAGTAGCAAAGCCAGGATTGAAACCATAGTTTTCTGACTATAAATCCAAGGTTTTTTCCACCTTCCTACATGGCCTCCCAAGTTATCTGGTTTGGTATTGAGTGGCTCAAGCTTCAGACACTAGACTTAAAAGATCAACTAGAAGGAACTGGACTTGCCCAAGGTCACACAGCAAGTGTCTGAGTAAGCCTTCAAACTTAGTTGCTCTTGTCTCTAAAACCTGCAAGCTCTAGGGGCAGATAAAAAACCAAAGCATTTAAAACCTGTGCATATATGCACAACATAGGCTTGGTAGCATAACCCTATAACCCTTACCAATGAGAATCTGAGGATGGGGGATTACTTGAGTTTGGGGATTCTGAGATGCCATAAGGCTACAACCCAGACAGTGTTGTTGAATCAAGAAGTGATGAATCTTGAACAAATGCATCCCAGTAACATTGTTGGGTTTTCCTAGAAGGCTCATTGTAGTTCTGTTTTACTTCTAAAATTAGTTTTATTTTAACATTTCAGCCATACATGTTTCTTGTTCTCTGTCTTTTCTCATCTTCACCAGAGAATAATAAATTGCTAACATTTGCATAGTGCAAAATACTTTATGATTATCTCATTTGATCCTCCCAATAGTCTTGTGAGATAGGCGCTATTATCATCCCCACTTACAAATGAGGAAACTGAGGCAGTCAGAGGTTAAGTGACTTGTTCAGGGTCACATAGCTAGTGTCAGAAGTGAAATTTGAACTCAAGTCTTAGAGATCCAAGTCCAATGTTCTATCCATGTCTATTAACTTCACTAATCCAACTCCCAGTTTCTACACGTTTTTTGAACAATTGCAAAATATTAGGAGATAACTCTGTTTTCCAGAGCTAAGCTCCAACAAGAAAACTGTGCCCTGAGCGTGGCATAACAACAATCTTTTGCACTCACCTTCTGGAACTGATGGTTCCTGAGCATGAGCAAACACCAACAGGCCCAGATACGAAGCCCTGCTCTGAAGAGACTTTTTGTCACTAGACAACTTGCATCAATGTTGCTGTTGTGCCTTGCTGTTGCTGTGAGCCTCACTATTATTGCTACATTATGCTGTTTGACTCTTCATCTAGTCACAAGTATATCAATGAAGGTTCAGCCACACTGAAGTGGGTTCCCCAATAAGGGAGACGCAGCAGCACGTGTCTAATCTGCCTCCCTGCTTGCAAGTTGTTTTCCTCACTTTTAAATTAAGCTTCTATTTGATTCTTGACTCTTCCATCTCTAACCTGCTCTGTTGGGCTTCAGTCGCACACAGGCTAGAGTCCAGTTCAACCCAATTGACATTATTTGGTATTAGAAGTGGGACTGGACATGGAACTGGGCCATTTGGCTCTGGTACTAGTGAGAACAGACCAGGCACCACTGGAGATCTATTTCTTTTTAGTCTAACCCCCTCCTCATCTGGTGAGTCCTCTATCCTTCTCCTTGATCCAATCCTGAGGTACCATCTTGGTTGAACTCAGCATTCTTTACAAGGAAAACTTCATGGCCTCTCTATTGACACAGGTTGTCTCAGATCACTTGGGTAAAGATATATTTTCCTGAACTTACCCTTCTGTTTATTGACCGTCTCTATGCCTCTGTTTTTTTAACTACCCACCCCTGTAATATTGTAACTGCATGTCTTTAGTCCCTCTAAGTGCCTCTATGTTTTTTTTAACTGTACACATGTGCAAAGTTGAAACTGCATGCCTCTATAACTGTGTCACTGTATACATTGTAACAGTATGCTTTGTTCTATTTGTATCTGTCTTGTTTTTTTCTGTGTTTATGTCTTTGAAAAATGTAAAATGCCAGTGTCAAGTAAAATGTGTGTGTAGATTTTGTTACCTTGAAAGATTTAAAATGCAACCAGTGGGGAAGATTTCTTAAGACTTGTAATGGTAAGCAAAGGAGTGCTTAGCTCCTCGTTTCAGTTATTCAACTGCCTTTGAGCCCCACCTGGGATTTGGAAGTAGAAGGAACTTGCTGATGCAACAGGAAGGGGTGGAACAGAAAGGAACTGATGATATAAAAGCTCAAGCACAACTGGGACAGAGCAGAAATGAGAAGGAAAACACTTGTAGTGTCCAGTACTCTCTCTGTTTTGTCTGTGTTGATTTGTGTTTGTTACTTTGTCAGACAGAAACATTCTATCTTTTGAATTGTGTTACTTTGTCAGACAGAAGAACCCTATTGACTTGGGTTGATTTCACAGGCAGAAAGTGAATTAAGATGATAGTGCTTACAATGTGTATGATATTGTGACTGTTAAGCTTTGTCTTCCCAGAAACAGAAACTGCAAAGGGCTTAAGGTGAACTGGTCACTGTGAGCTTCAGTATGGAACAGGAGCTGGACATGGAGCTGGACATGGGGCTGGAAAGAGCTGACAGCTCCCTACCTGTGAATCCAGGTGACAGTTGGGTGAATTCCGGTAAGGACTGGGAAGATGGAAGAGGAACCATGGAATTTGGGAACCAGCCTCCAAATAAGATGAAAGGACTTTTCCTTGGTTACTTAGTGCTGACTGACAAGATCATGAATTTATTGTGACCTAGGCCTGGGAGAACTTTGTAGTTTGTACTTTGTACCCCTTAAGGATGATGGAGTTAAAGATGATTGGAAGCTAATCACCAATCAAGAAGAAAGAAGACTTTCTCACTGACATGATTAAGACAATGTGACCTAGGGCTGGGAGACCTTTGTACTTTATAACCCCTAAGGATGATTTGAGCCTTAAGGATGATTGAGTTAAGGACTTATTGAATATCTTTTCTTTAAAACTATGTGGCCACTTTAGTAATGAATTGTTATATTACATCATTGTGAACATTGTACTCTGTTTTCTGTGAATGTTTTGCTTTGGTTTGCTGCTGAATAATTAAAGAGTTTACTATACTATGTGATCAGAACCTTAAAGCTGTTGACAGCAGCAATACTCTGGAAAGTTGCTTGTGCTTGGCTCTACAAGGCTCTAGCTAGAGAATTTAGAACATTAGGAAAGATTAATGAAATTTCTTAGTTGAAGTAATTTTCCAGGTAAGCAGAGCTAACTTCTGATTTAGGCTTTCTTCAGGAGATTAGGTAATAAGAAAAAAAAAGATAATCAAAGTTTGTATAACTGCTAAAAAGATCTGAGCATATTCTGGAGTTTTGAAAATTTATCATTTTTAAGATTACAGGGAAGAACTCCTGGGACCTTTGGGGTAGTTCCAGTAAGTCATTCTCTTCTGAAATATCTTAGTAAGTTTTGCAGTACCACACTGTAGAATTTACTTTAAGGGAAAAATAAGGATTAGATTTTATAAAAGTTTTAAAAGTAAATGGCAAAATTAATACTTCATTGCTCAAGGCAATGAAGGAAGGCAGCTACTTTGAAAATAATTCCAGAGTGAAGAAAAAATAGGTAAATGCTTTGTACTTTATAGTAACCTCTTGTTAACCATTCCTTGAATGATTGTTTAACCCAGAGATCCCCAGTGATCTTTCAGTTCAGAGACCTTTCCCTCTTTCTTAACCCTTCTCATCTCAGATCAGATTCTCAAAGATAAGTGTTTTTTAAAATGCTGGAAAAAATGTAGAGAAACTTGAATTATGTACTGGTTGCAGAAATTTTATAAGTTGTATAATCTTAGGCAAGTTATATTATCTCTGTTTGCTCCAGCTTCCTCATTTGTAAAGAGAAAAATAAGAAAAATACCTGCCTCTTAGAGTTGTTGGGAAGATCAAAATAATGTAATGATTGTGAAATGATTAACACAGTGATTGGCATATGCTAAGCACTACAATAATTTTATTTCTTTATTAAAAGTAATTGTTCCATACCTGATAACTCTGAAGTGGTTTTAAAATACCAAAGGTAAAAAAAAAAAATTAATGATTTTTACATGGGAGAGTTTGGAAGTGTGATTGATGCCATCTCAAGTTTTGTTTCATGTTTTAGTACATGATATTCTTTGTATTATTACTGTATTCCTAAATTCTTTATATTGTGAATATTGATGGACTATTGTAACAGAAATGCTGTTAGATAAAACAGCTTTTAATCTAGATGTGGTTGCATGTGAATTGGGCAGTTAAAAGAATGAGTTAAAAATAGATATTTGAACATTTGAACAAATATTTAATGAGGTATGTTTTCTTGTAGTTACTAATAATATATAATGAAAAACTTTATTGGAAATCTTGGCTATTATGAAAGTGTATAGGAAAGTTTAAAGATGTAGCTTCAACATATTATATTAATGATGAGCCAACTATGAGGTATTTGCTGCATGTCTGATGCCACAAAATATGGAAAGTTGTAATTTATAAGTAAAGGACAAATGGAATGTTAACTGTCAGGGAAACATAAGGTACAAAGATATTCAAGTATTAAATTGGGTTTAGTGAATTTTTTCTATTTAAGTTAAAAATTCCTAGGCCAATAATTTAATACTGTTTTGAACTTTGCTTGCAGGGAGAGGTGTCTGAATTGTCATGAAGTCAATAGAAAATGGTATGTGCTGTAGCCAGGGAACTCCTAAAGGTGGATGTCTGTGCCTGGGAAAATGTGGGCAATGACCTTGGGTAGAGCCTAGGTAGGATCCTCCTGACTCTGTTAACTTATTGTTCTATATTCCTTTTGAAAAGGAAAATTCCCATCTGTCTAATCCTGAATCTTGCTTTTAAATCTTGTGACTACACGATTGGTGCTAAATATAACTTATACCTGAAATCAAACAGATCTAAGGGAATTTTTCTTTCTGTTGTAATACATGATGTTATTATAACTATGTCCATCTTTTTCCTTTTTTAGCAAAATTCTATAATTTATACACTTTGTAAGTATAATACTAAATCTATTAAATAACAGATTGATACTGGAACATCTCTGATTTACTATAATAGGATGCAAGTATGAACATCTTACAATTTTAAACTATATTAGGGATCAAATTATAAGATAGGGATGGCATCTTCCTATGAGGGAAATGATTAGACAAAGTAATAAGACAAAGACGTAATGTATAAGTTTCCTAAATAAATGAAATAATAAATTTTGAGAAAATAACAGGATTATATGATTGGCTTTGAAGTTCATCAATCAAGAAAATTCAGGCTTTGAGTAGGTTGTAGTAATAAATTCTCAAAATTGGATTAAGATTTCACACATTAATTGTATGGATAATGGAAGCAAATTGTATGGATAAAGGAAGTAAAATTATTTTCCCTTTATTAAAATGTCTGTCTGATAATTTTAAAATGCAGAAGATCTCACATTATGGTTGAATCCTCAGACATTTTTAAAAGATTATTATGTCAGGTACAGGTTTTAAGTAAGGATAGAAACAACAAATTGTATGTAAACTAAAATTCTCTATGGTTTTGAAATTGGAGAACGAAATTTAAGTGATTATACTAAATTATATTATGTCTGAATTATCTAGGAATCTCTAGATTGGAACTGGAGAAGCAGAACCCCTTTTAGAGGTGTTCTAAGAATAAGAATATTGTCCAAGAAAATATATCTAGGGATTTGATAATTACATGAGACATCTGGGACTCAAAATGTCCTTGTGATTACTAGGGTACTTGTAAATCTCCCTTATCAAATTAATCCATTGTGAGCCCTCTAAGTAATTTGATTTCTACCTGACAATGTAATTGTGCAATTGTGTGAGAAAACTGTATTGCATTGTTTGAACCTAGCCCTACATGATTATGAAACTGAACCATCTCTACGTGATGTTTAGAGATCTTTAACCAAGGATCTATGTTATACTGACTGGAAACTCAGATCCAAATACTGGTATCAGGAGTTTTCTTAAACCTGTCAACTCATATGTCATCTAAAGGTCCCTGCTAGATCATTCTGACTACTGCCACAGCTGTCAAACTTGTGGGTGTACACTCCTCGGTCATCTGAAGATAGCCCCTTCTCTTGACTGGATGCAAGAACCCTTTGGGGACTTCAAGGTTCATCTAGTATGGACCCAGAAGCAGCTGATACATAGATGAGACAGCTGTCCCAAGATTCCAGAAAAGGGCTGAGTACACTGTCCTAGGTTTTTTTTTCTTCTTCCCTTTTGTTATGTGCTCAACCACCAAGGCTCTGATTCAGGTGTGTGTTGGCATTTTCTTTCTTCACATTCTTTTTTCACCATGCTCTTTTCTGCTTGTGAGCAAGACATGGTTAGCCATAATACCTGGGGCACACTTGCCAGATAGGTCCCTTCAAGGAACTAACCCCCTGGACAACATCTTGCCCTGGCCCAACTAGTCTCTCATGGCATCTTGGCTTGTACCTGTCTCTCTTTTGTTGACTAGATCAATAGGAGTTCTTTCAGATTCCCCTCCCACCGGTCAAAATGGGGAAATATCAAGATATTAGAAGACACTGTGTTTTCCAGAGCTAAGGCCCAGCAAGCAAGCTGTGCTCTGATTTGGCACAACACCAATCTTTCTGGACCTGATGGTCTCTGAGCTTGGACAAATACCAATTGATCCAGACATGAAGCCCTGCTTTGAACACTTTTTGTCACTAGACAACTTTACCTCACTATTGCTATTGCGTTTCACTGCTATTGCTACTCTACACTGTTTTACTCTTTGTCTAGTCACAAACATATCAATCAAGATTCAGCCACACTAAAGTGGGTCACCCCCCCATTAGGGGCAGGGTCCTAGTATATGTGTCTAACCTGCCTCCTTGTTTGCAAGCCATTTCCCTCACTTTGAAATTAAACTTTTGTCTGATTCCTAACTCTTCTGTCTAATCTGCTCTATTCAGCTTTGGCAATGCTCAGGTTAGAGGCCAGTTCTGTCTGTTGGGCAGTAGCATATACTGAATCTGCACTTCTTCTTTCACACACACACAAACACACACACACACACACACCATAACTTCACCAAACTTTGCACATCTCAGAAGTATTTGTAGATGTCCAGAAATCTCTCAAGACCATTTGAAGGGAAGGGAAAGAAGAAGGGGGCTGGTAGGCAGCAGATTAGGGAAGCAACAGAGTCCTGCCTCAATACTAGAAAAGAAATCCCTGTAATCTTCTGACCAGTTGTTTTACTCCCTTGTGCTCCCTGGGCTGAAAGGTCTGGAAACCTTGGCCTAGACCAGGAGTGGGTTACCTGAAGCCTTAAAACCCATATGTGTCCTTCTAGGTCCATAAGTGCAGCCTTTTGTTGTGTAAAATTTGATCACAAAGCTGCACTTGAGGACCTAGAAAGCTAAAGTTGGCTAGAAGTTAAATGACTTATCCAGGATTATATAGCAAGTGTCTGAATAAGTTGTCAAACTCAGCTATTCTTGTCTCTAAGACCTGCAAGCTCAGGGGGCAGATAGATGTCAAGGCATTTCACACCTAGTTATTTAATACTAAATATGCACAACATAGTCAGGCTTGGTGGCATATATCAGTAACTCCTACCACATGGGTAGGATTGCTTTGAGTTTGGGTGTTCTGATCTGTCATTAGGCTAACACCAATCCAGTGTCTGCTCACCAATATGATGAGTGCCCAGGAGCATAGGATCTCCTGGATTTCTAAGGAGTGTAAAATAAGGATAATAGCACCTACGTTGTAAGTTGTCTTTTATGTTATAAAAATGCTACTTACTATTTTAACTAAACAACATTAAAGGAAGACTCCAGTGTGAATTAAGTGTTGATTTTAATGGTTTTTAATACTCTGTGTGTGTGTGTGTGTATGTGTGTGTATCACAGGCCACTTTGGCAGTCTGGTGAAACCTATGAATCCCTTCTCAGAATAATATTTATTCATGCATAAACACGTAGGGTTATAAAGAAACTTAGTGATATAGTTATAGTTATAAATAGTATATAAAAGTATTTTTTAAATAGTTATAAAAGTATTTTTAAAGACTTCATGGACACCAGACTAAGAGCCTGTTTAACATAATAAATACTATTAATTCAAAATTTTTTCCTCATCTTCCTTGGAAGAAAATCATTTCTAGTTTTCTTCTAAGTTAATAAAAATAAAGTGATCCTCTCTTAGAAAACCAAAGAAAAAGTCATCAAGATGACACAAAATGCTTCCCCTACCACTCAGTGACAGCAGACCTCTCAGCCCACAGATGCCAAAGACAACATAGAAAGTCAGCAGTAAGGCCTGTCACACCTGGGTGAGAATGGAAAACAGTCCAGCACAGGCCATGTCAACATAGCCCTGGCCCCAGGAAACCAAGAATAAGCTTTGTGGTGACTGAATCTGTGGCAGCAGGGGTGGTTTCCAGACCTTTCAGCCCACAGAGCACAATCAGAAGATTGCAGAGATCTCTTTTCTAGTATTGAGGCAGGACTCTGTTGCTTTGCCCATTCCTAAGAGCTGGGTCACAGTCCTAGATGTCAGTCCCAATGTGAGGAGGATACCTATAACACGATAGCTTGTGGCCTCACTGGAATGGGTACCCCCCTCACAGTTACAGGTTAGGAAAGAGTGCTTATGGTCACTCACAGACCAGAGCACAAGTCAGGAGAGGAATAAATACCTCCCTTTAGGTCAGTGGTTCTCAACCTTCCTAATGCTGCGACTCTTTAATACTCATATGTGGGCATATCTGCATGTGGGTGGACCCGCCAGGAGGAGGAGCGGTGTCTCAGTTCCTAAGACCATTGGAAATATGTGTTTTCTGATGGTTTTAGGTGACTCCTGTGACCCTTGTGAAAGGGTCATTCGACCCCCAGAGGTGTCGCAACCCACAGGTTGAGAACCACTTCTTTAGGTAATCCTACCTTGGAAGACCTGAAAACTTAGAGGTCCCTAGAAGTATCTTCGAAAACAGTTGCACAAAACCCTTGAATCTTGGGACACTGCACCCTCCAAATTACATGGAAGCAGATTTGTACTTTAATAAAGAGTTTAAAGTCAAGTAATAGACTGGGAATATGAGTAAAATAAAGAAAATATTATGACCATAGAAAGTTATTACAGTGACAAAGAAGATCAAAACACATTTAGAAGAAGATAACAAAAATCAAAGTTTCTACATCCAAAACCTCCAAGAAAAATGTGAATTGGTCTTAGCCCATGGAAGAACACAAAAAGGATTTTGAAATTCAAGTAAGAGAAATTGAGAAAACATTGGGAAGAGAATTGAAAGTGATGAAAGAACATCACAAAAAAACATGTCAACAAATTGGTAAAGGAGACACAAAAAAATGTTGAGGAAATAGCACTTTAAAAAACAAAGCCAAATGATAAAAGAGGTACAAAAATTCAATGAAGAAAAGAATGCTTTATAAAACAGAACTGACCAAATGGAAAAAGGGGCACAAAAATTCACTAAAGAAAAAATAAAAAAAGTCCTTGAGAAGTAGAATTGGTCAAATAGAAAAAGGAGGGTCAAAAGCTCTCTAAAGAAATAATTCCTTCAAAATTAGAATTGAGAAAGTGGAAGCTAATGATTTTATGGGAAATCACAATAAAACAAAACCAAAAGAATGGAAAAAATACAAGACAATGTTAAATATCTCCTTGGAAAAAACAACTGACCTGGAAAATAAATCCAGGAGAGAGAATTTTAAAACTATTAGACTACCTGAAAGCCGTGATCAAAAAAAAAAGCATAGACTTCATCTTTCCAGAAATTATCAAGGAAAACTGCCCTGATATTCTAGAACTAAAGGGTAAAATAGGAAATGAATACACCAATCACCTCCTGAAAGAGATCCAAAAATGGAAACTCTTAGGAACATGATATCCAAATTTCAAAGTGCCCAGGTCAAGGAGAAAACTTGCAAGCAGTCAGAAAGTTTGCAAAATGCCTCACATATATTATCTCTTTTGAGTCCTACAAAAATCTATTTTACAACCCTATTTAACAGATGAAAAAAAAGAACTTCAGACAATTGAAAAGATTTGCCCATTCAATTCCAGCACTCCATGCAGTATGTGAGCCTGGAGTTCCCTCTTACTGCCAGAAAAAAGGAAAAAAAAGTTATATAAATCATCAATGCCATGCAAAACTTCCTAGACATAATAGATATTCCAATAGAAAAACTGAACCTATACCAGAGTGATTCATCATGTGCAGTGGTGTAAAGACCTGATTTTCTGCAGAGAATTCTGACAAGGTCAGAGGCACCACAGGCATGACCAGCAACATTAGGAACAGGAGCAGGCGGTTCTGTTTGTGTTCCTGGACTTCAGCACGAATACTTACCTGTCAACAAGCCTGAAACCAATTTTGAAGCACTGAGCTGTATCAAATTATATACACAAAAGCAACTTGTTTCAACAGAAAAGAGTCTGTACAAACTGGACATTTAAACAACTTGAACTATTTGCCTTACTTCACCTTCTTCAAAGCAAGGGATTGATCCCATATGCAGCCTCACCTGCTAATCCATGAGACAACTGTCTTCAATTGCTGTTCACCCAGGGTGTCTTGCTTGGCTCTTTAATAGGGACTGCCCAGTGCCAAAAACATGAACATTTCCCTCCTGCTCTCTCCACCCACCAAAAGAATCCCTTCCCTTCCTCCATCCCTTAAAGGGCTCGTGGTCTAAAGTAATAAACTGAGATCAATGAGTAGGTGGCTGACAGGCAATACTTTCGGAATGAATGTATGAGCTAAAAAAAAAAAAAATATGAGATTTTTGGAGAGGCAGAGACAAATAGAGGAAAGAGAGGGGAGAAAGAGAGAGAATGAGAGAGAGAAGAGACACAGAGAGACAAAGAAAGAGACCACTGATTAATTCCCAGTTGTTGTTGTTGTTGTTTGGGAGGGAAGGTTTGACCATATGAATGGCAGTATGGCCCTTTTTTACTGAAGAGATCTTGGAGAGATAAAGCCATTGAAAAGGTTCAAAGAAGTAGCAACCTCTATTTGTAACTTCCCTGAGATTTCTGGGTAAATGGTACCAATAAAGAGCCCAGGACATAGTGGACCATGGAAATTCTGAGGTAGCTTGTGGTGGAAAAGAGTTGCTCCCTGACAAGTTTCGTGTCCCCAGGATACACAGGAGGCCAGTGAAAAGGTAGGGACTAGGAAATTATTCTGAGTTTGGGTTACTGCCCTTGGATCCTGGAGAAAATAGGGAAAACTTCATTGGGTGGATAACAATCTGAACCTTGAAGGTAAAGAAAGATTTTGAGAGGGGGAAATGAAGAAGTAATGTTTTCCAGGCATAGGGAGATTGCTTGTGGAAGGAGACAATTCTTAGCACAGGAACAGGTCTTTTCCCCATCCTCTCAATCCCTGTTCTTCAATTTTCCTGCAACTCTTCAAATCACTTGATCGATAAAAGTGAAGGATGATTAAAGGGTTCAGAATGAGATGCTTGTATACGTGGAGGCACATGGAAAATGCTGGAACTTGACTTCAGTAACGGCAATACAAAAAAAGGATAAAGTAGAAATGTTCTGGACTTCATAGGAGACAAGGAAAAGAAAAAAGGGTTAAGGGCTCAAATATCTGGACATTCATACCTAGAGGATGGGTAATGAAGACAATAAATGAAAAAAGATTTATTTAAAAAATTGAGATGAAAGAAAAGTCTGAGTGACAGAGTTTCTGGGTAATTAATAATCAATTTATTAATTAGGGCTAGCAATAATCAATAAATTGATAGCCAGCAGATCCTCTAGGTGGCCAAAGACATAGAATGCTTGAATAATTTTTTTGAAAGGGAATGAATGTTCCAGACAGGAGAAATCAACCCTGATTGGTTAACAATTAATGAAGAGGTAGGCATTTAAATGAGAATGTGGGGTGTTCAGCCTCTCCCTCTCCCCAGTAATCTGGACAAAGGAATTAGTTTGTACCCAGACCACTGGGGCTGGTTTTTTTCTTCCTGAATCAGGTCATTCTAAATGTCAGTGGAGTTGTGCAAGGGCATAAGATTAATGCTTTAGGGCTGGAATTCATCTGGATTCGATTCAGTTTACACTCTAAACAGAAATAAGGTCTCCTAGTTGGGTGAGGTCCCAACCAAGATTGAGAAGCAGTTTCCCTGAGATCAGCCTTTTCCTTCAGAGTTGGTTGGTTGGGTAGCTGTTGTCCTTTTTTTCTTGAAGAAGACCAAAATGACATCAGTATTCTAGAGTCAAGTTTCAGCATGTGCAACTGCTGTGGCTGATCAGACCAATATACAAGTCAAGCACAAATAGACTTTGTGAACATTTGGGGTGGATTCTCTAAATCTGCTCATCTTGCATTTCTTTTGAGCTATTTCAATTCTGCTTTGCTCATAGAGCACAGCACCTTCTCTGATGTGGCCATGCCATGCTGAGCAGTCCTGTGCCAGTCCATCCACATATGGATGATGTAGTGGTGGCTAATGGAGCACCTGTGTTTTCTCACTCTTGTTAGGTCAAAATTAGCATGAGTAGCAGAAAATTGATCCGTACTTTGCTGCATTTCAAGTTCAGAGGCTGCATTGAGTGTGCAATCATCCATCTGCAAACAGAAAATCATGCACCAATTCTCCCTCCACTTTGGTCTTGGCCTATAGCCATTTCAAGTTGAAGAATTTACCATCAGTGCAGTAGCTGCCCTTGATGTTGTGTTCATCCTCTCCACAGGCATTTAGCAACATGGCTGAAAACATCTTGTTAAAAAGCATAAGAATTCCTGGTGTGAGGAAGGGGCTAGAAAAGGTGCCCTAATACACACACACACACACACACACACACACACACACACACACACACTGTAATGGTAATGGAATTTGAAGATCTTCCATGCCCTTTGTATTAGCAAGCTAACAGGTATTTAGTACTTAGTTTCAATTTCATAATTGTGTCAAGTATTAAGACCCAGAACTTGTGAATCCCACAGTGGGATGAACTTGCTAATATAGCAGGAAGGGGTGGGGCAAGAAAGAGCCAGGGCCGAGTAGGGGTCGGGCTGGAGCCAGCATGGTGACTGAAAGTGCAGGCAGCAGTGGAGGTACAGGCAGCAGTGGCAGCACAAACTTCTATTGAGAGCCAGCCAGAACTTCTGCTAAGTACTTCTGCTGAGAACTGCTGGAAGTAAGCAGCATGGAGGCTGAGCAGCTTCTGTGAGTGAGGAGAAGGGGATCTTTGCCAGAGGGAGGCTGTTTTGTTTCCAAGGCTTAGGGATGTGGGTGTTCACTGTGTTAACTATGTGTACCAACTTCATTGCTACTATAATGACTTTGGCTTTCTGGTATTTGAATAAATGCTTTGGCTCTGTTCTCCATGTGGAGAGTCTGTTACATTTTGTGATTTACCACTACACTAGCATATTTATAGTCACCATGGGTGTTGTGAATATTGCATTGTTGTTACACACACACACACACACACACACACATACGCATACACAGTGTTTATAATACCCACATTAGCAGAATATGAAAAAGAAGACTTAACCCAATTGCACTAAAAGAAACTGAACAATCACTGCATGAGCTTCCAAAAGAGAAAAAAAAAATCTCAGAACAGATGGGATTGGCAGTAGATTCTATTAAACACTTGCAGTAAAATTAATTCTAATATCACAGAAGCTTCTTTTAAAAACAAGAAGCATTCCTACCAAATTCTTTCCATGATATACATATGTTTTATGCATATGCTGTTGCATCTCAGCTTTAGAGACTGCCTTGACTGCACAATTATCAGCAAACAAAAAACCATGCACCAACCCTCCCTCTACTTCGGTCTTGGCTTGTACTCTTTTCCAGCTGAAGAATTTACTATCAGTGCAGTAACCCATGCCATGTTTACCCTCACTGAAAGCATTTGACAACATGGTTGAAGACATCATGCTAAAAAGCATTAGCGCAAGCATACAGCCCTGTTTTATTCCATTGATGACTGGGAAAGCACAAGAGCATTATCCGTTATCCAGAACCTGGGCAAGCATGCCATCATGAAATTGGCATACAAGGCTTATGAACTTCTCTGGGCAACCAAATTTTAACATAATTCTCCATAAGCCCTTGTGACCGACAGTATCAAAGGCCTTGGACAGATCTACAAATGCTGTGTACAGACCTCTGTTCTGCTCCTAGCATTTCTCCTGGAGTTGTCAGGCAGCAAACACAAAATCAACCATTCCTCCATATTTTCTGAAGTCACACTGGCTTTCAGATATATGATCATCTTCCAGGTGAAGGATCAGTCTATAAATGAGAACTCTGGCAAGAATCTTACCAGCAACAATTTAGAGAAATAAACGCCACACACACACACACACACACACACACACACACAAACACACAGTGATTGCCACAGGACAGTCTATTTCCTTTACCTTTATAGAGATGGAAAATGGAGGCATCCTTGAATTCCTGAGGGATAACCTCCTCTTCTTTCCTATTTGTTTAATTCATTCATTCATTTTTAATTTTCATCATTCATTTCTACAAGATTTTGAGTTCCAAATTTTCTTCCCATTTCTTCCCTACCCCCCAGTCCAAGATGACAAGCATACTGATTACCCCTTCACCCAGTCTGCCCTCTCTTTTATCCCCCATCCCATACATTGCCCCCTTACCCCTTCCTTTCTTGGAGGGCAAGATGGATTTCTATACCCCTGTATACCTGTATATTTTATTTCCTGGTTGCATGCATAAACAATATTTAACATTTATTTTTAAAACTTTAAGTTCCAGATTTTCTCTCTTCTTCCCTCTTCACCCACCCTAATTGAGCAGACAAGCAATTCAATATAGGTTATATATGTGTAGTTAGGCAAAACATTTCCATAGTAGTGATATTGTGAGGGACTATACTTCCCTTCATCCTATCCTGTCCCCATTTATTCTCTTTTCTCCTCTGACCTTCTCTCTTTTCAAAAGTGTTTGCTTCTGACTACCCTGTTCCCCAATTTGCTCTACCTTCTATCATCCCTTCATATGCCCTTTGCCCCTACTTTCCTTTAGGGCAAAATGCCCAATTGAGTGGGTATGTTATTTCATCCTTAAGCCAAGGTGAATGAAAGTAAGATTGACTCATTTCCTTTCACCTCCCTGTTCTTCCCCTCTATTGTAACAGCTTTCTCTTGCCCCTTTTATGTGAGATAATTTACCCTATTCTATCTTTCTCTTTCTCCTCCCAGTATATTTCTTTCTCACTTCTTAATTTTATTTTTTAGATATCATCCCTTCGTATCCAACTCATCCTATGCCCTCTATCTATGTATACATATACATACATATACACATATATACATAAATACATATGTACACACATACATATATACATATATATTTTTCCCTTCAACTATCCAAATACTGAGAAAAGTCTCATGAGTTACAAATATCTTCTTGCCTTGTAGGAATGTAAACAGTTCAACTTTAATTAGTTCTCTGTGTTTTCTCTTTCCTGTTTACCTTTTCATGCTTTTATTGCTTCTTGTATTCATATGAAAGTCAAATTTTCTGTTCCGCTATGGTCTTTTCATCAAGAATGCTTGAAAGTCTTCTATTTCACTGAATATCCAGATTTTCCCCTGACATATTCTACTCAGTTGTGCTGGGCAGGTGATTCTTGGTACTAATCCTAGCTCCTTTGACCTTCAGAATATTATATTCCAAGCTCTTCAACCCTTTAATATGGAAATTGCTAGATCTTGCGTTATATTGATTTTGTTTCCACAATGCTCAAATTGTTTCTTCCTAACTGTAATATTTTTCCTTGACCTGATACTATGGAATTTGGCTATAAAATTCCTAGGAGTTACCTTTTTGGGATCTTTTTAAAGAAGCAATCAGTGGATTCTCTCAATTTCTATTTTATCCTCTGGTTCTAGAATATGAGGGCAGTTTTCCTTGAGAATTTCTTGAAAGATGATGTCTAGGCTCTTTTTTTTTATCATTGCTTTCAGGTAGTACAATAATTTTTACTTTGGAGGTGCGGAGCCAAGATGGCGGCGTAGCAGCAGCAACATATCACAGCTCTCACATAGCCACCCCAAAATACCCATAAAATAGGACTCTAAACCAATCCTAGAACTCCAAAACACACACAAAGATACTTCCCACTAAAGTCAGCCAGGCTACAAGGAACCATATCAGCACTGTGAACCAAAACCAGCCTGGCCTGAAGCTGCTACTGAGCCCTGGGGGCGGCCAGATTAGAGGAGCGGTGAGCGGATTAGCAGCAGCTACGAGCAGTGTTGAAAACTAGGTCAGCGAAGATTGCAAAACCAAGAGAGAAAAGCAGTCCGGCCGAAAGGCCTCAAGAGCGGAAAAGCGAAAGGCATAGGTTTTGCACCCACCTCAGCACTGGAGTTTCTCACCCATGGCCTGCAGACAGCAGGGGGACTAAGCGATTGTTCTGAGGCCAGTACTCTCACGTTGAGCAGCCTGGATCCAGATCGCCATCTTGGACCTCGGTCTTGGAGTCTTCATTATCCAGTGAGCAGGAAGTAAGTAGGAAGGGTCCCAACACTTTCCTGAGAGCTACAGCAGCTGGGAGGACCCCAGCAATTTGGGACAGAGCATTCCCTTCTGGAAGCAGAGCCCCACAGAGATTTAAAAAAAAAATCACGGACTGACCAACCATGATTAAGAATAAGCATAAAAAGCAAAGTAAGAACTACAACCAAACCCTAGACTACCTCTTTGGGGAAAAGAAAGATCATGGGAGAGAGAGGGAGGAGGAGAGTGCAGCCAGAG
>CM053586.1:53277662-53324069 GCA_028646515.1 Pseudochirops corinnae
GTAGACTTCCGGCTGACTGGATAATGAAGACTCCAAGACTGAGGCCTAAGACGACGATCTGGATCCAGGCCACTCACCGCGAGAGCCCTGGCCTGAAAACAACTGCTCAGTCCTCCTGCTGTCTGCAGGCCGCAGGCGGGAAGCTATAACACGGAGGCAGGTGCAAAACCTCTCCCTTTTTGTTTTTCCGCTCTGGAGACCTTTTGGCCGGACTGCTTATCTCCCCCTTTCACACTCCCCATGCGCAGCTGTTGCTAATCCGCCCTACCTGAGAGGGTTCTCTGCACCTCCTGCCCAGCCAGCCCCAGGGCACAGCCACGGCTTCAGGCCAGGCTGGTTTCGGTTTGCAGTGCTGATATGGTTCCTTGTAGCCGAGCTGAGTTTAGTGGGAAGTATCCTTGTGTGCGTTTTGGAGTTGTAGGATTGGTTTAGAGTCCTATTTTATGGGTATTTTGGGGTGGCTATGTGAGAGCTGCAATGTGTTGCTGCTGCTATGCTGCCATCTTGGCTCTGCCCCCACTTCCCTAATTTATAAAATAGAGGACATAGTGTCAAACTACTATCAACCATTCAGGGTTGTGAGGTTCAAATGAAACAATGTGTTAATATCCATAAACATATGAGCTTTTACTCTTTATGCCCCTGAAATCCATGGCTATATATAACAATGAACAGTGGTTCTCAAATTGTTCTTTCCAGACTGGCCATTTATTTTCTAGGAGGATTATTTATAATATGGAAATAACTGTGTTTCTGTTGTGAATTAATAATTTACTTATGATAATCTTGTGAACAAGACAATTATTTGTAGGCTGAATGACAGACAGTGCATTAGCAAGCACCCTAGCATACCCAGGGTAGCTGCTAGAACAGGTTCTTAGATCTGCTTTTCTAAAGGAAAGCAACTCAAAATGGGTTAGCAATCTTACTTTAATCAATCAGATTAAATATCATTTACCTAGTTTGGGGGAAAAAGTCAGCACCCTGAACTTCAGAGAATACAAACAAGAGTTACAAACAGAAGTTACAAGCAGACAAAAAAACAAATCAGCAGACAGGCGTCCAATCATTTGACTGTTACATCCATACCTAGTCAGTTACCAGAAAGGAAAGCACCAACATGTGAGTTTTTCAAAGCCGGGGACTCAACGGCTTCCCAGAGTCTCATTTGGCCAAATCGCACAACTCTTTCCAAAGCAAAACCTCATATCAAGGTATGTATAGCCTTCTCCTGGATCAGAAAATGTCACAATCCTCTTGACCCACTGCCCAATCATGAAGTAATAAGGCATGGGTATTCCTGAAGAGCAAGCCTTCTGCCACAGCGCATGTGACCACATTCTGCCTATTAGGGGGCAGAGTATCCTTTCAAATCAGGGAAGGTTCTCAGAGCCACTTAAGCCTATCAAAGGCCCTAGGGGCAGGGAAGATCTTCAGATTCCCATAACAGACAGTAAAGGTCAACACACATGTGGTCAAATACTGGACCCTAACAGTAGTTCTCAAAGTCTTATACATAATATATGATTAATAAATATTTGGTGACTGATTGATTGATTGCTGATATCACACTTGAGGGATTTTTTAAAATATTATTGACTGTTTTCTACTCTGTTCTACTCAATAATGTGTATTAGGCAGTCAGGTGACCCAATGGATGCAGTTTTGGACTTAAAGGCAAAAAGGAATGAGATCTAATTTGACTTCAGATAAATACTAGCTTTGTGAATCTGGGCAAGTCACTTAATTTCTATTTGTATCAATTTCCTCATCTATAAAATGGGGATAATAATACCACCTAAGTAAAAGGGTTATTGTGAGGATAAAATTTGTAAAGTTGTTTTTAAAGCTTTAAATCATGCCATTATTATTAATGACTTAAATGTAGACAAGGAAGGCATATTTATTAAATTTACACATGAGTCCTATCTGGAAGTTAGATCTAATATATATCACTGAAAGAAATAAGTAGACGCATAAAGACCAATTGGGGAAAAAATTCATGTGTAACATAAGGATTTGGATTAGATAACTTTTACGTTTCTATTTGAGATGACATTCATACACATATACCATTTCATTAAAAGTAGAACCATTCTGCATACTAATTGTGATAATATTTCTTTAAGGCTAAATCTGTGAACACTTCTGGTGTATTTTGTCCCCTTTGAAGTAGTCCTTGAAATGAAACAAACAAAATAAAGTCCTGTGTTTTCTATTAATGAAGAAAAAAAAAAACAGAAGACAGAAGATTCTTAGTAAACACACAAATATTTTTTGCTATTCTCTCCACCTCACTTTTAATTGGATCTAATAGATATAATCATTCCATTCTAATTATTACATAAAATATACTTTAAATGTCAAGATGTCAGGTTTGTTTTGACAGTAATTTTTAAAATTATATAGAAGAGAATTTCATGATTTTTAGTTCAACTGTTTATCTAAGAAGAGAGAATTGATCATTGTGGGGTTTGATTTTGTTTATTGTTTCTTGTAATGTTATTTATCCAGTAATTTAGTATAATTTAGCATCCACATGGATGACAATAAATGGGTCTGCAGCATTGTTGTTAATACTAAAGTAAGCAAGACCATTTCTGCCAACATTGATTCAAATGCCTGTGCAACACTTGTTGCTTTTATCTCTAGAAAAGACATCACAGTAGGTTTCAGTAGAAAGACCAGTTTGAAGATTTGATGACAATGCCCTGTAAAACAAAAGTGAAAAACATACAGGCATGAATACTCTAAATGCTTAGATTACAAGTATGTCTGATAAGTAAAAATCCTATAGATGAAGAGGCTCAAGACTGAGAAATGGTTTTAATGAATCTGGGTAGTCTTCAAACAAGCTAAAGAAACCTTATTTGAGACAGCAGAACTTCTTAATAACTGGTAAGTGCTTAAAGGTGAAGATTTGAACAACAAGAATGTAGACTTTAGAAAACTTGTACCTACACTTGATTTTCATTGTGTTCTTTTTTGGTAAATGGAAACATTTCAGATCTATGCATTAGTTGTTTCCATTCAGGAAACTCTGTTCACCTTCAACAATTTAGATTTGATAATCTTTCACATTTTCTTGAGAAAGCAAAATTGTTTTGAACTGAATCCTAAAAAAAAAAAACATCTGGTGCTTCACTGATTGAGCAGTAATGTTGTCCAGCGTCATTGTTCTTTGATATCACTGTACATGGAAAGTATGAATTAGAAAGAAAAACAACTGCAATATTTAACAAGGCAGTGGTTGACTTTTGTCTTCTGTTATTTCAGTAAGTAGACTTGGATACTGTGTTGGAGGTAGAAGACTCAGTTCCAGGCATGGTAGGTTCATTTATACAGGAGGGTTAAAGGACCTAAAATGCTAAGGAATAACTCCTGGGCCACAAAACCACAAAAACCTTTTGTAAACTACTGCTGTCAACCTACTCATTCTTAATAAGAGGTGTGAGAAGTTGGAAGGTAAGTTGAATTTTTTTTTACTCACGCTATATCTCCCAAAGCTTAAAAGCAAAACTAAAAGACAACTTGCCAGTCCTACCTGGTGTTATCACAACTCCCACTCTAATGATTGCCATTTCTTTTTTCCACCCCTCCCTCCTCATTTTACATAGTTGATGTATACTATCCCTATTTTCATTTCTTTTGGTTTTTCCCCCTTCCTCTAGTCTGATATGTTAATGCATATAAAGCTTTGCATATCTTATAGCACTGATATGTTGGTTATCAAGGTTGTTATTAGCATGATGATGATGATTATGCATTGCCACCCCCTCAACATTTGCTACCTTTTCAACAAATCTGTTGCCCTCTTCTTTTTTGTCTTTTTGTAGGGGGGAAGGCAGGGCAATTGGGGTTAAGTGACTTGCCCAAGGTCACACAGCTAGTAAGTGTTGCCCTCTTAAAAGTGCACAACTGGAACATACACAAGAGATTTGGGTCACTTGTCATCATTAGAAACAGTTTTACATTGAGAACAATAAATCAGAACCAGGAGTGTTTGATTTGTTGTTCATGGGTTCTTCCTGGTCTTCTCACCCTGTAGGGTACTCCTTAACATAAATAAACAGAAAATTTTATCCAGAATGCCCATGGTATACTGAAGAGAGAACTAAATTGAGAGCCAGAAGAACTGGATTCAAATTCTGAATGAATCACTTATTAACAATTTAACCTCCAGTGAGTCACCTCACCCTTCTGGGTTTTAATTTCCATGTCACATTGGCTCTCTGAGGTTTCTTTCAGCTCTAATGTTCCAGAGTTAAGCTAAAACTCTATTGGGTCCTACATATGGTAGGTACTTATGTAGCATTAATATACTCTCTATGAGACTGTACAAGAAAAGAGTATTTTAGACTCTGTATTAAAGGAAAGGGTTTCATGGGGAGGCTCCAACACAATAGCTTTATATTCCAATGATTTTTAAATGCTCATATGCATATGGTTTTAATACATTACAAAAATAAGCATTAGCCAAATAAAGTTCCATCCTATCATGACTGAATTAAAACTTGGTGATTCTTGGAGTTCTGAAAGTGCCTGTTTTTGAATTGACATCTATATGTAATAAAAATGCTTAATGGATATTGGTGCAGAACTATCCCAGTTTACATTGGGAACACATAAATACATGCCTAAAAATCGTTGCACATCTGTTGGAAGGTTTCATTGAGCAGCAGTCCCAGGGTGAACCCCTTTTTCATTTACTCTAAATAAGCCATCTTTTCTCCATTCCACTTTCATAGAACTGTGCCAAGTTTTGCACAATAATTGAATTCTATAATCCGATCATTTTCAAAGCACTCACTGCTTTTAATTGGCCCATCACCTAGATCAAGTACCCAGTAGAAATCAGAGAAAGAATATGATGCTGCATAGAAATTCTCAAAATACTTTAATCATCATTTTAGCATATTGTGCCAATAATTCCAGTGCAAGGTGTTACTAAAATATTCAAATTAATTTACTAATTTTAAGAGATGATTTTTTTTTTCTATTCTCTAGGGATACTCCTAAAAAGCATCCAATTAAGCAATTTTTCTTTATATCCTGTGGAAATGCTGACTCCATTTAGGACTACATAACCAGGATTAAACACATGATTGAGCCAGCCTATAGAAAATACATATATAATCAAAATTATAATTTTGTCATAATAAATAAAATCATTCCAAGCATACTCTGTCACTCAACCTCTAGCCCCATCATTTACACACATATTTTATCTCAGTACCTCCTGGTAAATGAATGCTCTGGATCCTTCAGGCAACCATTATATGTTTAAATAGTTCAGGTTATCCAGAAATGCTTTCATGTCTCCAGGCCACATACGTGTGGAAGCATCAATTTTAAGCCCTGCCACAATTATGCAATCAGATGGTTCAGAGGGGCAGCAACTTTGGAATGCACATGATCTTCCTCCAGGGCAAGATCAAGAAGCTCACTCAAATAGCAATCTTTAACCTGTAAAAGCAGTTATGATACATGTGATAGATAGGCAGCAGCATCTTCAGGCTCCCAATTTTGAAGAGCTCATTTAAACACCTGAGGCACAATGCACTTAAGAATTTTCGGCTAGGCTAATCTTAACATTAGTTTCCCTTTAGTGTGTTCTAATGAACAGAGCTCTGACTCTAGCATCAGAAGACCCTTGAATAAAATCCAGCTTGCATGATCTTGGGAAAGTTCCTTATCCCCTGTAGGCCTTAGTTTCCTCATTTGTAAAATGAGAAGGTGGGATTATATGATTGAAGTTGTTCCTTCTAGCTCTAGATCTTATGATCCTATAATTTCATGTGTGTCAAGAGGCAGCTTGGTATTGCAGACAAAGATCCAGGTTTAGAGTCAGGAAGATCTTCTTTCAGATCCTATTCCTGAACAAGTCAAATAATTTCTGGGTTATTTAGGAAATTCCTTTGAAGCCTAAAGGGCTACAATTCTTCGAGGGATTTCCCTGTACTGATGAAGTTCAATTCAATAAGCCCCTCTCTCTCTCTATCTTTCTCTCTCTCTCTCTTCCTCTTTCTCTCTCCCCCCTTTTCTCTCTCTCTCCTCTCTCTCTCCTCTCTCTCTCTCTCTTTCTCTCTCTCTCTCCCTTTCTCTTGTCATTTGAGGTTAAATGAATTGCCCAAGGTCACATAACTAGTAAGTTCTTTTTCTTTAAAAAAAATTGTTTATTTTTAGTTTTTAACATTCTTTAATATTTTGAATTTTGTATTTTTTCCTCCTCCTTTTTCCCCCTCCCCAAGACAACATGTAATCTGATATAAACCATACCTGTACAATCACATTAGACATATTTCTACATTAGTCATCTTGTAAAGAACAACTGGAACGAAAGGGGAAAAAATACAGGAAAGAAAAAAAAGAAAAAAATAGTATGCCTTGAACTGTGTTCAGACTCGGTAGTTCTTTCTGTGGATGAGGATATCATTTTCCATCATGAGTCTTTTGGAATTGTGTTAGATCACTTCATTGCTGAGGAGAGTTAAGTCTATCAACATTGGTCATCGCACAATGTTGTTATTAATATGTACAATATTTTCCTGGTTCTGTTATCTTCCTTCAGTATTAGTTCGCATAATACTTTCCGGTTTTACTGGAGTCTGCCTGCTCATCATTTCTTGTAGTACAATAGTATTTTATTTCATATTCTACAATTTGTTCAGTCATTCCCCAATTGATAAGCATTCCCTCAATTTTCAATTCTTGGCCACCACCAAAAGAGGTACTATAAATATTTTTGTACATATGAGTTCTTTTATCATTTTTATTAACCCTTTGAGATACAAACCTAGAAGTGATATTGCTGGATCAAAGGATACGCACAGTTTTATAGCCCTTTGGGCATAGTTCTAAATTGCTCTCTGGAATGGTTGGATCAATTCACAACTCCACCTAAAATGCATTAGTGTTCCAATTTCTCCATATCTTCACTAACTTTTATCATTTTCTTTTTTTTGTCATCTTAGCCAATCTGATGGTCATGAGGTAGTGCCTCAGAGTTATTTTAATTTGCTTTTCTCTAATCAATAGTGATTAAGAGAATTTTTTCATATGATTATGGATAGCTTTAATTCTTTCCTCTGAATACTGCCAGCTCATTTCCTTTGACCATTTATCAAATGGGGACTGGCTTGTATTCTTATAATTTTCACTCAATTCTCTACATTATTGAGAAATGAGGCTGGAAATAGTTCATATAATTCATGTAGTTTGCTTTGGCAGGTAGACTCCCAAACATTTTATATTGTCTACAGTTCTACAGTTACTTTGAATGGAAATTCTCTTTCTATCTCTTGCTATTGACATTTGTTAATAATTTGATATCCTACAACTTTGCTAAAATTGTTATTTGAAGTGGTTTTTTAGTTGATTCTCTAGGGTTCCCTAAGTATATGATCATACCATCTGCAAAGAGTGATAGCATTGTTTATTTTATGTCTATTCTAATTTCTTCAATTTTTTTTTTCTTATTGTTAAACTAACACTTCTGGTATGATAATGAATAGCTGTGGCGATAATAGATGCCCTTGTTTCACCCCTGTTCTTATTGAAAATGATTCTGGCATATTCTCATTACATAGAATGGTTGATGATGATTTTAGATGGATGCTACTTATCATTTTAAGAAAAATCCCAGTTATTCCTATATTCTCTAGTGCTTTTTTTAAAGGAATGGTTTTGTGTTTTATCAAAATCATTTTCTGCATTTATTGAGATGATCATATGATTTCTGTTAATTTTGATGGATTATTCAATTTCTTTTTCTGAAATGGCATTATTTAAGTATCTTATTTCTTCTTCTGTTAATCTGGGCAGTTTGTATATATTTTTTAGTGTTCAATTAATTCCAATACTGTATAAAATATTTTTAAAAATAGTTGAAGAAGGAGTCCTGCCAAATTCTTTTTATTATACAAATATGATACTTATACATAAATCAGGAAGAGCCAAAACAGAAAAAGAAAATCATAGACTGCTCTCCCTAATGAGTATAGATGCAAAAATTTAAGCAAAGAAATTCTGGCAACTTATCATGAGGATAATAGACTATAATCTCTTCAGTTTTATACCAGGAATGCAGGACTGGTTCAATATAAGGAAAATAACCAACATAACTGTCCATATCAATTACAAAATTAACAGAAATCATATGATCATCTCACTAAGATTCTCAGATTTATTGATATACAGTTAGGCAAAATACCTCCTAATTATTGTTAAAATTTCCTCTTCCTTGGTGGTAAATTCACCCTTTTCATTTTTGATACTGTTAATTTGTTTTTTTCTTTCTTTCTTTTAAATATATTAAATATATTAACCAAGCGTGTATTAGTTTAGTGGATTTTTCATAATACCACTTCTAAGTTTTATTAGTTCAATACTTCTTTTTAAATTTCAGTTTGGTTTTCAGGATATCCAATCAGTTATACAATTGGGGATTTTTTAATTTGTTGTCTACATTTCTAGGTTTTTAGTTGTATTCCCAATTCAAAGATCTTCACTTTCTCCATTTTATTCATATGTGCTTTTAGAGATGTAAAATTTCCCTTAAGAACTGCTTTGCCTGCATAACATAAGTTTTCATATGTTGTCTCTCAGATGAAATTATTGTTTTCATGCATTGGTGTTTGACCCACACATTATTTAGGATTAGATTTATTTTTAGTTTCCAATTAATTTTTTGTTATCTTTTGATGGTCCTTTATTACATGCAATTTTTATTGCATTGTGATCTGAAAAGGATGCATTCAGTATTTCTGCTTTTCTGCATTGGGTTGCGAGGTTTTGTGCCCTAGTACATGTTTAATTTTTGTGTAGGCCACATGAACTACTGAGAAAAAAGTATGTTCTTTTCTACTTCCATTCAGTTTTCTCCACAGATCTACCATATCTAATTTTTCTAAAATTCTATTCACCTCATTAACATCTTTCTTGCTTATTTTGTGATTAGATTTATCTAGTTCTGAGAAGGGGAACTTGAGATCCCCTACTACTTCTTCCTATAACTCAGTTAACTTCTCTAAGATTTTGGATACTATTCTGTTTGGTGCATATATGTTTAGTATTGGTATTACTTCATTGTATTGGTACAAGCATTAAAGACAAAGGCAAGTGTTTGGAAAGAAAATGTCATATAAAAGTTACAGCAATCAGGTCAATGTGGCTGGAATATTGAGTGGGTGAGGACAAGGAACATGTAAAAGTTTGGAATTATAGCCTGGAGGCAAATGGGGAAGAACTTTAAATGCCGAAATAAAGGCTTGTATTTGATCCCAGAGGCAATAGGGAGCCACTAGAGGTATCTTAGGCAAGTGAGTGACATGGTCAGACCTGTGATTTAGAAATATCACTTTAGCAGCAGCTTGGAATATGTATTATTAAACGGTGGAGAGATGGGAAACAGGTGACCAAATAAGAGATTGTTGTAATACTCCAGGAGAGAAGGACATTTATATTATGTACACAAAACATCTAGGCCACAGAGGACAGAAACATAGGATTGGGCAGGTCAGCTAGGGAAGTGAGGTTGGGGACAAAACTTTGGTTCAGATAAAGCATATATGGTTAGTTAATAACCACTAAAAATTTACCTGAGACTCATCATTGTAGTTTTCAATTTCCCCACTGCTGCTTTTACATTTACCATCATTAAAATCCCAGGCAGAGTATGGAACAGCAGGAAAATCTCTTGATCCATCATTGTAGTAAATTCCACAAGTGCTACTTGTTCTGGCACTCACACCTCTCCCACACATGTGATTTGCTACAACATCCACATAAATGTTCACCTGAAAAAGTAAGATTTGTGTTTGAAATTAGCAGATGGAGCATCACTGAAAGGACTTGAACTCAGCTTCTGACTCCACAGTCTGCCCTCCTACGTTACGATGCTACTTCTCCCCATCATTTAAGGAATTATATAGAATGTTAATGATGTGAGTGAGACAACATTTCTTTCAATTAGTTTATAAATCTGTCTTCCTAATGTTTTATAATTAAGCCATGAAACTTTGCCTTTGGTCTCTGGACTTTAAATCAGGCTGGGCCTGAAAATCAGTGGTTACTAGTTCCATATAAATAGGAGGAACTATTTGAGAGTCGAGTAAACAGAAAAAAAGAGGAGGATATACAAAAAGATTATAATGATACAAAGGAAAAGGAGACTAAAGCAAAGCTAGATACTGATTCATTGTAATGACCAGTATTAGGCAGGATGAGGTACTACAGGTGCATGATGTTGCCTGTACTATCACACAGGGTCATTCTGTCAGATGATGTTGCTTTTCTGTTGTTTTTTTTTAATTTCTTTTTTTTTTTTTTTTGTAATGTGGTAAGGAAGGACTCACTGAAGGGGGAAAAAAATGTCACTTTCTCCCACATTCTTACTCACCCATAGCAGCAACAACTTACATTTGTATTTTTGGCATAATAGTTTATAAAGTTCATTCACATGTATTATCTCATTTGATCTTTTTAAACTCTCTATAAAGGAGGTAGGACAAAGCGTATTTCCCTATTTTATAAACAAGGAAACTAATTGCTAGGGAAGATAATTGATCTACCCCAGGTCATCTGATTAGAAGAAAGCAGAATCAGGGTTCAAAAACAAATCTTCTGATTGTAGATCCAGCATTCTTCCCATAAAACTATATTGTCTCTCATAAAAGAGTCACATATGAACACCAGAAGAATAGAGCAAATGGGAAAGATACAACTAAATAAATCTAGTAGGATAATAATTATTTAAAAACTAATAATTATGAAGCACTTATTATGTTCTAAGCACTTGTAATGATACTGGGATTTGAAGCTCTTCCATGCCTTCTAAACTTGCTGATGTAGCAGGAAGGGGTGGAGCAGGAGAAAGTGGGAACCAAGCTAGTGTCCAAGCAGTGGTGACTGGAAGCAGCAGCAGCAGCAGCAGCAGCAGCAGCGGCTATGGTTGTGGAGCGAAGTCCTTTTTCTTTGAGTCTATCAGAATCTCTGCTAAGGACTGCTGCTGCTGACTTCCAGGAATGGGAATTGCAGGGGGGCAGGAACTGCTGGGAGCAAGCTTCCTGGACGCTGAGCAGTTGCCTCAAGTGAGGAGAGGAGGACCTTTGCCTGAGGTAGCCTGTCCTGCTTTGAAGGCTTTAGAATGTGTGTGTTTACTACTTTGACTACATGTGCCAACTTCATAACTGCTGCGTTGGCTTTGACTTTCTGGTTTGGGGACTCAGTTTTCTGGTATTTAAATAAATGCTCTAGTTATGTTTCTTATGTAGAGAGCCTGTTACATTTTGCAATTTATAACCATATCAGCATACTTATAGTTACTGTAGTCTTGTGAGTGCTGCATTGCTGATACAACACTATGCTCAGTTCTTCACAATTATTGTCTCGTTAGGTCCACACAACAGACCTGGGAAAGAGGTGCTATTATTAGTCACATTTTGCAGATGAGGAAACTGAGGCTGACAATGGGGAAGTGACTTGCCCAGGGTCACACAGCTAATAATTATCTGAGACCAGATTTTAATTCAACTCTTGTTGACTCCAGGTTGAGCTCTCTGACCACCAACTGTCAAGGAGATGGCCGATTCTAATAAATTCTTCACAAGACCCTTGATTTCTTTTAGAAGCTAGAACTTTGGACATTAAATGAGCCACTGAACCTAAATGAATATATTTTTCTTCCTCCCACTTATAATATTACAAATAGTACTGCAGGTCACATCTTAAGGCAAGGCACTGTAAATGCAAAGACAAACCAAACAATCCTAATTTCAGGGAGCTAATATTCTCTTTTTCTCTAATACAATACATCTTCCCCAAAACTATTTCCCAAGAGAACAGATTAAACATGATTTGTTTGTTTTCCATAAGAGTATGTTCATACCCATGTACAACCAATCCATCTGTTTTGACTGAAATCACTGGTCATTGGAAATAAGCCAGTTACGTCATTAAATTTTTTTGGCTAAAGAGACTAAATTGATTATTTGTGCTATAGAAATGTGTGCTATAGTCTGCTTGATGCCTATTTGAGAGCCCCACTCAAAAGAGCATCTTCAAAACACTACTAGAGTCCATTTAGCTGCCTGTCAAAATGTTTATTGAAAGAGTAAAAAGTTTCAAAGTGGAAAGATTTATTATGGCATGACCCCTTTTGCCATCTTATCTGTACATGAAACACAAGTTAATCAGCAGAGGTTAGACTATGAATTATGGTGAATAATAAATCATTTGTATACATCAGCATAATGTATTCATTAGGGCATTGCATAAATTGTAAGACTAGTGAATAAAAATTCAAGGACTGATGAGGAAACATCTAGTTTTAGCTGGGAATAGGGGAAGCTTTTAAAATTACGGATATTTTTTCCTAGTTTAACTAGGAAAAACACAGGTCAGCCTGCTACCATTGGCTTTCTTTGGCTTACATTCTCTCTGGCATATAACGGAATTCAAAAAGATGATTTAGAAAGAATGATTTTTAGATAGCTATTAACTTTGAACTAGAGTGTACCCGCATGTGTGTGTATTAGTGTCTTAAATGAGTGGAAGAGTTGATCCATTCACATTTGTAGCTGAGACCTACAATTTGGGAAGGGGTAGTGGTTAGTAACATGTGGACAGTATTTTGTGTTATATTTAGAAATGTTTCAAAGGCCATTAACACAATGGGTTAAAGATTTGAACTAGGTGAGTTACTTTTATAGAATCCCTTATTTGCACAGCATCATAACTATTTTTAAAGGTCATTTGACATACATTAACTTGTAGAATCAGTGTTAGGAGACAACAGAAAGGTCATCCCGCCCAACCACCTACAAAGAGGGACCTGAGACACAAAGCTTTAACGTGTCTTGTCCAAGGATACAAAGCTAATAAGTGGCAGAACGAGGATTTGAGCTCAGATTCTTTAACCCCAGGTCCAATGCTTTTAGAACTAGGTGATTTAGTGGGTAGAACATTGAACATGAAGTCAAGAAGACTTATCTCTCTAAAATCAGGCCTCAGACTCTTAATCGCTTTGTTACGCTGGGCAAGTTACTTAACTATGTTTGCCTCAGTTTCTCTTCAATAAAATGAGCTGGAGAAGGAAATGGCAAACCACTTCATTATTTTGGACAAAAACAAAAGAAAACAAAAAGAGCCCCACATAAAATCCACAAATGTGGTTATGAAGTGTCAGACAGGACTGAACAACAGAAACTAGTGATTTTGTCTCTGTACTATACTGCTTGTTAAGACAGGAATTAATAATAATAGCTGGCATTTGTATAGCACTTGAAAGTTGGCAAATCTTTACAAATATTAACTCACTTGATTCTTCCTACAACCCTGGGAGACAGGTAATAGCAAAAGCTGCTATTATTGTTCCCATTCTACAGATGCAAAAACTGAGCAGACAGAGGTTAAAGTACTTTCCCATAGTCATACCCTAGTGTCTGAGGTTGAACTTAGGTCTTCCTGACTCTAGGTCCTGGACTCCTTATACATTGCACTGCTGAGTTCTCAGAACCAGAGGGGCCCCTTGAGATCATCTAGTCCAACACCTACAATTTATCTTCTTTCCTGTGTAGTTACAACAATAAATTGAAATTATTTACTCTGGCAAAAACATGAATATCAAATATATTTTGAAGTGCACATACCCAAACACCCTCATAGCCATTGGGAGCTAGATAATGTTCACATTCAAGAGCTATGTCATCCCAGCGCCAATCAAATAAGTGGACAATAGATGTCTGACCATTCCAGGTATGAGGATCATACTGTGCCCAGCAGACCCGAGGACTGAAAGCAACAGTAACAGTCTCATTTTGATTTGAAGTCCTTTCCCCTCATTTCAGCAACTGTTTACACTGCTATAAGAAACAAATTTGCAAATATTTATTTGAATCTATGCCTACTTGGAGCACAGACTTGCATGTATTCTGAAAAAGATAATAAGTAGTGTAAAACTCAACAGGTGAAAATAGTCTGTAAAATTGCCCAGATCTATAACTACAGATAACCTTTAAGGACTTAGTACTTTTCTTATGCAGAGAGCATTAGATATATTAAGGACCTGGATGTTAGCATTTATGCTGACAATGTTGATCCAGCTGTTGTTTAATTAGGATCAGACATCATTTCTAAGATCATTCACTTACAAAAGAAAAATAACAGTCAATGTAAATTGAGTATATTGCATATTTATTAATAAATTCTGAAATAATGATCCTTCCATTAAGAAAGCAATTAAAACATACTTTCTGCAAAAAGTTATTTCTCACTTATTCAATGTTCCTCATCCAAATCTCTACAACCTTTCCATACTTGAACATATATAAATTGCATGAAAATATCACACTCTTTCTAATTTCAAATTACTAACACAGATACCTAAGTAGTTCATTTTAAATTTCTTGGAGCAACCCTTAGAAGCCCTCTTACCATATAGCTCTATCTGTACCTGTAAAGATATATTTTTGTAAGATTTATGAAAAATTGTCTGAAAGTTTAGTCAAGTAAATGAAGTGGCTGAGTAGATATGAACAAACACCTCTCAAAAGATAAATTGTCAACTACTAACATCCCCAAGTGAGATTTTTCCCAATCTCAATAAGAGAAACATGACTCAAAATGACTGTAAGTTTTCACATCACATCCAACAAATGGATCAAGATGACAAATGATTAAAAAACTAAACACAGGCACGCTAAGACACTGTTTGATGGAACTATGGATCAATCCCACTATTCCAGAAAGAATGCTTTAAAAATGACTAGAACATCCACACCCTTTGTCCTAGAGATTCCCATTCCTAGCCATACAGATTAGGAAAGTCGAAGCTCTGATTTCATGCCTTAATAACTATCTGGTCCTAGTCAAGTTACCATCTCTCTGTCTCTAAGCTTTCTCATCTGTAAATCAGGGGTAATACTCTATATAAATTATATGATTGCTGGAAAGAAAGTGCTTTGTAAGCCTGAGAGCACTTGGCTTTAAGGCATCAAGTTCAGGCCAACTGACATTGATTGGCATCAGAAGTGAAACTGGACACTGACCTGTGCCATTGGACTCTCTGGTTCCAGCGGGAACAGACAGCACCACTGGAGATCTATTTCTCTGCAGGCTGACCCCCTCCTTACCTTGTAAGTCCTCTGACCTTCTCCCTGCTCCAAACCTGAGTTGTCATCTTGGTTGAGCTCACTATTCTTTGTGAGGAAAACTTCATGGCCCCTGTGGTAACCCGGTTCATCTTAGATCACTCTGGAAAGTATATCCTTTCATAAACTGCATCCCGCTATGAATTGGCCTCTCCATGTGTATCTGCCGGTTTTTGTTAACTGTCCACCTCTGTAATATTTTAACTGCATGCTTCCAGTCCCTCTTCATGCCTCTCTTACTTTTTAAACTGCTCAACTCTGCAACACTGAAACTTTATATCTCTGTAACTATGTGATTCCATATACATTGTGACTGCATGCTTTCTTCTGTTTATATTTGTCTTCTTCTTTCATCTGTGTTTCTGTCTTTGTAAAATGTCAAATGAATGTATTCTGTAAAATGTCTGTGTAGATTCTGCTACCTTCAAAGATTTAAAATGCAACCAGCCAGGAAGGCTAAGGCCCTAGCTAGAGAGAGAGGTTAGAACACTAGGAAAGATTGATGAAGTTTCATAGTTGAAGTAACCTTTCCAGCAAGCAAGTCTAACTCCCATATTAGAATTTCTTCAGGAGATTAGGTAACAAGAAAACAAGGAAAAAAAAGAGTCAAATAATCAAAGTTTATAGAACTGCTAAAGCACCTTAGTATAGTTTGAAGGTTTGAAGATTTATCATTTTTTAAGTTGCAGAATTCCTGGGACTTTGAGGGTAATTCTGAGACTCACTTTCCTCTGAAATGTCAATGTAACTTTTTCAGTACCACTCTGTGGAATTTATTTTAAGGAAAAATGAGTATTAGATTTTATAAAAGTTTGAAAAGTAAATGGCAAGATTAATAGCTTCATTGTCCTAGGGCAATGGAGTAAGGCAGTGAGTCTGGAAGTAATTCCAGAGGGAAGAAAGAAAAAAAAATAGGTCAATGCTTAGTACTTTATTACAACCTCTTGTTAAACCTTCTTTGAATGATTGTTTAAACCAGAGATCCCCTCTCCTTCTTAACCTTTCTCATCTCTGATCAGATTCCAAAATACAAATGTTATAAAAAAAATTATGGGAAAAATGTCGGGAAACCTGAATTACATTCTGCTTGAAGAAATTTTATTACCTGTGTAATCTTAGGTAAGTTATCCTCCCTCTATCTGCCCCAGTTTCCTGATCTGTAAAGAGAAAAATAATGGCACTTACTTCCCATGGTCATTGTGAGGATCAAAATAATATAATGATTTTGAACACAACAGTGACTAGCATATGCTAAGCACATTTATTAATAAATTCTGAAATCATGATCCTTCCATTAAGAAAGCAATACCTAAGTAGTTCATTTTACCTAATATTGTTATTTCTTTATTGTTATTGTTATTGTAAGTATTGTTATTTCTTTAATGCAAGGTAATTGTTCCATATCTGATAATTCTAAAGTGGTCGTATAATGACAAAGATAATAAGATTAATAATTTTTACAGGGGATTGTTTGGAAATTCAATTGATGTCCTCTGAAGTTTTATTTCGTGTTTTAAATACATGATAATGTTTGTGTTAGTACTGTATTGCTCAATTCTCTTATATTGTGGAATTTGTTAGACCATTGCAACAGAAATGCTGTTAGATGAAACAATTTTTTGATCTGGATGCTGTTACATATGAATTGGGGTGTTAAGGAGATGTGTTAAAATATATATATTTGAACAATGTTAAATATTTTAAAAGGTGTATTTTGTTATAAGGTATATAATATTAATACAAAATAGAAAAATTTTGTTGAAAAATCTTGGCTATTATGAAAGAGTATAGGATTGTTTAAAGATGTAGTTTCAACATATTAATGATGAGTCAATTATCAGGTATTTGCTCTATGTCTGAAGCTGCAGAATATGGACAGTTTTAATTTGCAAGGAAAAGATAAATGAAATGTTAACCATTAGAGAAAGGTCAGGAAAGATATTCAAGTCCTAAGTTGCAGTTAATGAAATTTTGTTATTTAAGGTAAAAATTCTTGGAACTGTAATTTACTGTTGTTTTGAGTTTTGATTACAGGGAGAAGTGTCTGAATTGTCATGAAGCAATAGTAGAAAATGAAATGTAATGTAGTCTGGGAACTCCTAAATTTGGGTATCTGTTCTTGGGAAAATTTTCAGAACAGCCTTGGGCACAGCGTAGGTAGGATCCTTCTCACTCTGCTTTCTGATTGTCCTTTTCGTTTTTGAAAAGAAAAATTCCCACCTACCCGATCCTGAGTCTTGGTTTTAACATCTTGTGACTACATGATTAGCTGCCAAATTTGACTTACGCCTGGAATCAAACGGAATTAAGGGAATTTTTCCCTATGTTAAGATATGCAACATTGTTATAACTCGAACTTTTTAAATCTAATTTATATAATCAAGAAACTTTGTAAGTACAATACTAAATCTATTAAATAATTGATACTGGAATATCTCTGATTTACTATAATAGCATGCAAGTATGAACATCTCACAACGGAACTTATATTTGTGGTCAAATTATAATATAGAGAGGCCATTCTCCTAAAGGGGAAATGATTAGACAAAAGAATAAGAGAAAGATGTTATATAAAGGTTTTCTAAATAAATGCAAAAGCAAAGGTTGAGAAAGCAACAGCATTATATGATTGGCTTTCACATTTATCTATCATGGAAATTTGGGCTTTGTGTAGGTTTTAGTAATAAATTCTCAAAATCAGATTAAGATTTTACACATAAATCCTATGGATAATGGTAAAGAAAGTGACATTAGTTTTCCATTATTAAAATATCTGTCTGATAAATTTAAAAGGCAGAAGACCTCATGTTTTGTTTGGACTCTCATAAATTTTTAAAAGATTCTTATATTACGTACAGAATTTAGATAAGAATAGAAACAGCAAATGAATTATAAAGGGAAATTCTCTAAACTTGCCAAATTGGAGAATCCAATTTAAGCGACTATACTGAAACGTATCATGTCAGAATTATCTAGGAATCTCTAGATTTGGAACCAAAGGAGCAGAACCTATCTTAGAGGCTTCCTGAGAATAAGCATATTGTCCAAGATATCTAGGGACCATATAACTGCACGAGCCATTTGGGATTGAAAGTGGGCAGGTTTAATGGATATTAAGAATGGGTTGTGGGGTCCTGAGCCAAGATGGCAGAGTGAAAGCAGGAACTCAATTGAATCCCTTCATGTATCTTCTACATAGTGAATCTGAATGGACTTTAGAGTGTCAGAATCCATTGGGAGATGGGGTGTGGCAGATTTCCAGTTCATGAAAGTACAGATGTGCTAGGGCTGGGCAAGGGGTCCATGGAGTGTGGAGCACTGGGGCTACACCAGCATGGACACAGAGTGAGTCAGGTGAGCTGATTCACCCACCACAAGGGTGATTCTCAGACCTCTCACTGTAGGATGGGGGATCTGTCAGAGCTGGGTAAGATGCAAGTGCAGGACCCATGGCAGCAACAGTAGCTACTCCTGGGGCTATCAACCTGTAGTGTGGATGTTTAAAAATCATGTACTTGAACTTCTGGCAGCCAATATGTCAGAGTAAACTCTAGCTTCTCTAATTCCCTATCTGATCCAAAAAACCCAGGGAATATTGCCCCAGTGTAAAATCTTGAGATAGTGGAACCAGTGGAATGCTTGGAAGTCCTGGAGGAAGGGCATGACTTAGGCTGTGCTGAAGCTAAAGTGAGGGGTGGGAGGCATCCCAGCATGCCCCATCTCAGCTGACCAGCAGGAGATCTCTGAACCCCAGGGGAAAGCCAGCAAGAATTAATTCCAGAAGCTCAGATGTATCTTCACACAACCAGTGGAAATAGCAAACACCAGCATGGCCCTGGACACCAGCAGGTGAGCCTTTCTGAGCTCCGCCCCAGGGGCTTACAGGTAGAATCCTGGAGGAGCCAGACTACCCCTTCCCCACACCTTACACTGTGAACCTCAGTGTAACCCTGGGGCTACTCTCAAAGTCCTGACCTTGGACTCAGTTTAGACATGCAGAGGCCACAACACACAGTCAATAACCAGGCCCATAGCTCCCAGCATAACAAGTGTTGATCAGAGCCCTCTCTACCACAGAAGATGAAATCTACTTTAAAAGCCAGCAAATAACTAATCACAATGACAAAAAAAAATTAGAAAAACAAAAGTGATAGAATCCGTTTAAAACAGGCTAGAAGAACCAAATGCACCAAATGAAAGATCAAAAGGCAATAGAAACTGGTCTCAAGCCCAAAAAGCATTCTTGGAAAACCTCAAGAAGGATTTTTTTTTTTTATGGTGCCAATTTTAAATAGATTTTATTCTCCAGGACAACTGCATTTCCACTTGTTTACAGTACTGATAAAGTGAAATGTTGTCCACTTCTCTCCCTCTGCATCAAGTATTTAGAATGCGCAGATTTATACAGTAGCTTAAACTTTTAAACTGCTACTGCCTTGGCTACAAATTTGAGTCCTTCAGTTTTTAGAAAGCTGTGTGGAATGCTCTTTCCTCTGGTGAGTTTAGTCGACCTCTTCAATGGTGGGTCCAGAAGACGCACCTCCAGATGGGGCTTCTCCACCCCCTGCGAACCCACCGGGCATGCCATGCCCGCTGCACTCTGGTATAGCTTAGTAATGTTGGGGTTGCAGACCTGCTCGAGTTCTTCCTGCTGATGCTTAAATTCTTCCTTCTCAGCAGTCTGGTTCTCATCCAGTCAGTTGATTATTTCATCACATTTGTCAAGCATCTTCCGTTTGTTTTCATCACCAATTTTGCCTTGTAGTTTTTCATCCTCTACAGTTGCTTTCATGTTGAAAGCATAAGATTCAAGAGAATTCTTGGAAGACATCTTGTCTCTCTGCTTTCATCCTCAGCCTTAAATATAATCTGTGCAGAGGCAGAAAGCTATAAGATGAACTGATTTTAGTGAACAGCGAACAGGCTAGAATGCAGGCTATGTGAAGGGGCTGATGTGAAATAAGCTTAGAATGTTAGACTAAAGTCAGATTGTGAAGGGCTTTAAAATACCAAGGTGAGGAGTTTGTAATTTAATCCTACTAGCCTCCTGAACTATATGCTGTGTCTTCTTTGCTTAAACATCCTTTATCATTGGTGATGGTGATCTTGTTCTCTTTGCCTGTGCTCTTATGCACAGACTATATTCTATTCCTGCAATACACTCCTTCCTCAGTTTTACCCATTAAAATTTATGGATTCTTTTAAGGCTTACTTCTTATGATATCTGCTATGGAAAGCCTTTCCTCACCCCTAGTTGATGGTACTTTTTTTTTTTCTCCACAAATAATTATGTCTTTACCTCTTTACCTGTTTATTGTTCCAGTAAAATATAAGATCCTTGAGAGGATGGATTGCTTTGTATTCTTAGAACTTGGTACAAAATCATTGATCAAAAATCAAAATAGGGTACATGTAAATCTCCCTCCTTAAGAGTAGCTCATTGTGAGCCCTCTAAGACAGTGGTTCTCAACCTTCCTAATGCTGCAACCCTTTAATACAGTTCCTCATGTTGTGGTGACCCCCAACCATAAAATTATTTCTCTTGCTACTTTATAACTGTAATGTTGCTACTGTTATGAATTGTAATGTAAATACCTAATATGCAGGATGTTTTTCATTATTACAAATTGAACATAACCCACAGGTTGAGAACCACTGCTCTAAGCAATTTTATCTACACCTGATAATGTAATTATGCAATTATGGGAATTGTAAGGGAACTTTATTGCATTGCCTGAACCTAGCCCCGCATGGCTGGGAAACTGAACCATCTCTATGTGCTTCTTATAGAGTCTAAACCAAGGATCAATGTTATAGTGACAAAAAAGTCACATCCAAATATCCAAATATAAGGAGTTATATCACAAATTTCAACTCATATGTCTTCTAAGGGTCTTTTGACTGAGAAATCACACTTAACAACCTAGAAGGCTGATGTAGCCTTTAAGGCCACAGATTTCCCCACCTCTGACTCTGGACATTTCCTCTTAAATAGTTTTTTTTTTTTTTTAATTTTTCACCGTTTCTGATTAACCACAATAATTTTTTTTTAAACAGTTAAACCACTGTCTCTTTCACTAGAATAGAAAGGAAGGTGAATTCTAAGTCGTTTAAGTCCACCCTCCGCCCCCAGTTTCCAGATGAGGAAATCAAGGCCCATAGAGGTTAAATGACTGCCCCCAGGCAGTAAGGGGCAGAGCCTGCACCAGAATATGCTTCATATTCTCACTCTAAATCAAGTGCCCCTCTTATTTTTAAGGGTCATGGACCTTTTCATAAAGGAATGTCACTCCCTATTCTTTCCTAAGGTAAGGAAGATAAAGATGGTCTAGCTGAAGGATCTGGTAGTTTCAGATGAGGAAACTAAGATACCAGAGGTTGAGAGACTTGCCCAAGATCACAGAGTCAAAAAGTGACAGTCAGGATTCACACCTACTTCCTCTGATGTCAACTCCAGCACAATTTCATCCATAGCATGCTCTCTTGATTAAAGGGAAATGGGGAATTCTTTCAAAGAAATGAAAGGAAAATCAAATAGAGGAAAGAAGGATTCCATCCAAGACAAGGGGAGAGAGGATAGGGGAGACCAACAAGGATCTGCACCCTTAAAAAATCTGAAATTTCATTCTAATGAAACAATGGTGATGATGATCACTAGCGTTTATATAGTCACTTAAGCCTGCAAAATGCTTTATATTTTATCTCATCTGATCCTCTTAACTCTATGAAGTGAGTGCTTTTATTATGGTCATTTTACAGCTTAGAAAAGTGAATTTGCTAGGAATTAAATGACTTGCCCAGGACACAGCAAGTGTCTGAGTAATTTGTCACATTCAACTGTCATTGACTCTATACCTGAAAGCTCTGGGGGCAGATAGATGTTAAAGCATTTCACCCCTAGTTATTTATTACTAAATATGCATAACATAGTCAGGCTTGGTGGCATATACCAGTAACCCCTATCATGTGGGAGTCTGAGGATGAGGGCTTGTTTGAGTTTGGGGATTCTCAGTGCCATAAGGCTAAAACCAATCCAGTGACTTCTCACCAATATGGTGAGTGCCCAAGAGCACAGCATCTCCAAGCTCTCTAAGGAGTAGCAAACCTGCCCCATGTCAAAAAAAATGGAGCAGGTCAAGTTTCCTTAAATATTAGTATTGAGATTTGACTTTTAAGTGACTACTACAGCTCTGGCCATTCCCATACATCCATGAATAAATGCATATGTTCAGACATGCACACACGTATACACTTAATATACAGACATTTGAGCTCTTACAGGTCCCTGCAAAAAAAGGTTAAATAAAAAGGGGTCTGTGTTCAGAATATCTATTATTCTAAACCATCTGGCTCCTATAAAATGCCTTACCAGAAAGCAGTAGTCCTAAACTAAACAACAGTTTCTCATAATCCTCAGACTGTATTTCTGAAGTCCCTTCCCCTTTCCAATCTTCAATAGTTGGAGTAGTTTCTTGCTCGTGTAACATTTGCTAATAGATTTAAAAAGCATTATGTGTGTTGGGGGCCTCAGCTTAGGAGAAGGGAGGGAGAGGGGGGAGATGCAGAAAAGAAAATATAATATTCTAACTTGAATAATCTAATATTTGTTCATTAGAGAGCAAAATTCTGATCACCCAGGGCTTTATTAGAATAATTTGAAAGGTGTTAAATTACTGAAATGGGAAAAAAGATACCACATCTTAGTCAAGCTAGGCCACTCGATAAAAGAGCACTGAACTTAGAGACAGAAAAATTTAAATTCAAATCCTTCCTCAGGAACTTACTATCTATGTGACCCTGGGCCAGTGTCTCTGTGCCTCAGTTTCCTCCTCTGTAAAATAAGGATAATAGCACCTACATTATACATTGTCTTCTGTGTTATAAAAATGCTACTTACTGTTATAACTAAACATCAGTTCTCTTGATTCTGCTCACTTCATTCAGCATCAGTTCAAGTTAGTCTTTCCAGGTTTTCTGAAATCTACTTGTTTGTCATTTCTTATGGAACAATAGTGTTCCATTACATTCATATACCACAACTTGTTCAGTCATGCCCTGCTTGATGGACATCCCCTCAATTTCCAGTTCTTGCCCCACCACAAAAAGAGCTGTTATAAATTTTTTTATACGTATGGCATCTTTTCCCATTTTTATGATCTCTTTGGGATATAGCTCTAGAAGTGGTATTTCTGGGTCAAAGGAAACATTCATTTTTTAACTTTGAGTTCAAAATTCTCTCTCTTCTTCCCTCCCTAACCCCCCACCCCAACCTTGAGAGGGCAAGCAATTTGATATAGGTTACACATGAGGAGTCATGCAAAACTTGTCCATGCTAGTCATGCTGTGAAAGAAAACATAGACCAAAAAAAGTAAACAAAAAAAAAAAGTATGCTTCAATCTTTATTCAGACACCATCTGTTCTCTTTCTGGTAACAGATAGCATTTTTCATCATAAGTCCTTCGGAATTATCTTGGGTGGTTATATTGAGGAGAATAGAAACAGAATTTCTGTGTTGTTATGTCCAACTTTTCAGGATGATTCTGTGAGGTTTTCTTGGCAAAGACAGAAGAGTGGTTTGTCATTTACTTCTCCAGCTCATTTTATAGATGAAGAAACTGAAGTAAACAGTGTAAATTTGCTTGCCCAGGATCACATAGCTAGTAAATTTCTGAGGCAATATTTGAATTCAGAAAGATGAGTCTTCCTGACTTCAGGCACTCTATCCACTGTACCACCTTGCTATTCCCACAGAGAGGCAGAATCTAAAGTTTCTTTGAAGAATATAAAAAATAGGGACATCTCATTTAAATACATACATACCTACATACATACTTACACATATATGTGTGAATATGTATTATGTGTGTATGTATATGTGTATGTATTACAGATGTCATAAATTTTAAAATTACATGAAAATGTCACAAATTAAAACTGTTGGGGAAAAATCTTTTTGATTCTTGTTTACTACTCCATTCTAACTTGAGGACAGATGTTACTCTTTTCTATCTCAGAAATAATGTTTCCAAAAGTGATTACAAACAAGATTCATATTCTAAGTACGTGAAGATATCTGACTAGAATTTCTTTTAAGTTACTAACTACAAAACAAGATGAATGTCATTCCTTGTGATGATAATCAGGTGAACATAAACCTTATCAGCTGGGATATATTAAGAGCCCCTAGAATCAATTCTAACCACTTCTCCCTGATTTTTAAATTTTGTGTATGATCATTTCCCCTTAGGCAATACTCAAATGTTACAAATAAGAGCTTGACTTATTTGTTTTTTTGATTGACATTTTAAAAGTAGTGGAAAAAATGTTAACAATGCAGAGTAAACTGAAATGTGTCATTTATACTTTTAGACTCAAAACTGTCTGTTAATAATCAACATACTTTTGCATATGTGTGTTCACACATACATATACATTATATAATTTGAATATTATTTCATTATATTCTATAGTCGTAGTACTCATTATCATTTATTTTTCCAAGGTAATTTGTTGAGGCAGAGCCAAGATGGCAGAGTAGAGCACAAACTTGGTGTGAGCTCCACCCCAATCACTTCTAATATATGTAAAAAAAAATAATGCTAAACAAATTTTAGAGCTACAGAAACCACAAAGTGACAAAGAGAAACAAATCTCCCACTGAAGACAGCCTGGCAGGCTGACAGGAAGGGTCTAATGCACCAATCTTGGAGCCAAGCAAAGTTCTGCATGAGCAACTTGGTTCTGGCCCCAGAGTGGCCCCAACCAGTCAGAGCAGACTTCAGGAGGGTGAATTACCAGCAGCTAGGGTGGTTTCCAGATTTCTCAACCCCAAAACAACAAAGATAAAGTAAAAGGTCAGTGTGGAACTCTTTTGGAACAGGGGAATAGAAGGGCACATTCCAGACGCTGCCCCTGGGATGAGGGGTGGGAGAAGCATGGCGGCTGCAGCTGCTGCCTGCCTGGCTGCCTCCAGAGCTCCAGGTCTACACATTGGAGGAGAACCAAGGAACCATTCAGAGGGTAATGATTCTTGCTTTAACCTGCTTGGATCTGGATCACCATCTTAGGTGGTAGTCCTGGGGTGTGTGGCCAGTGTACCAGAGCTTGTGGCGGCTGTAAAGAGGGTACCCTCCTAATAGCTCTGGCAGCTGCAAAACCCAATGATTTGGGATATAGCTCTCTGCATTCTGGAAGCAGAGTTCTACCATGGCAAAGAGCTCAAAAGCCAAGTCATGGATTGGCAAGATGAGCAAGAAGAGGAATTCTTACCAGACCATAGATTCCTTTTTTGGGTACAAAAAGGATCAAAGCATGGAATGAGAGGAAGATGGTGAAGTAAGAACTCCTGCATCAAAAGCTTCCAAGAAAAATATGAACTAGTTACAGGACATGGAGGAGTTCAAGAAGGATTTCGAAAAACCAAGGTAATTTGTCAATTACCAGGTCTCTGTAAGCAAAACAAAACTTATTACCACTGATTTTACTACTTTATTTCCCATTACCTGGCAATACAAACCCTAAATCAAACTCCTGACTTGGAATGATTTCAATTTAACACCTATTTCTCCATGAAAACTTTTATCATCTTCTTGAGAGTACAATAACATTCTTTGTATTTAAATACTTCTGACAATAATCTATACCTATGTTATATACCTATATGCACACACACATATACAAATATGTAGATGCATACAAGTATATGCATACATATGCATATATATACATACACATAATATATCTGTGACATAGATGTGTGTGTTTGTGTGTGTGTGTTTCTGTGCATGTGTACAGATGAGAGACACACATCCATATCTCCTATGCATGATTTCGCTGATGTAGGAAAGAGCTAGAATGGAAATTCTCTTCACAGTGCCACTTTATACACATACCAACAGCTGCCTAGTAACCTGAGAAGTTGTCACTTACCATTGGTCAGGTAGCTGAAATGTATCAGAAGCAGTACTTGAACCTAGGTCTCATTTATTCCAAAGCTAACCACTCTCTACTATTAACTAGATCACTTCCCTTGCTTATGCATGTACACAAACAGTGGGAGCTATTATTATCATCATCACATCATTACACACAAAATACAGAGACTGTATATAAATCAAGTGATAAATTATAAATATATATACATATATATGTGTACACATATATATGTATGTATGTATATTTGCATACACAAATACACACATGGGAGTTAATAGTAAATGTTTAGCAACCAGATTTAAAGAATATACCTAAGGCACATGGATGTGTCCCTAATATATATACACATATATCACAAATATAACACACATGTAAACATATATGTATGTGTATGTATAGGCAAGATTCCTTTCCTTTTTCTGAGCCCTTGGAAATATGTTCTCCTAATTCAAGGCCACATGACATACTCAGTCCAGTTTTCCTCTCCTCTATTACAAACTCTAACATGGAATGGTCATTTTCCCCAAAGTTTTCATCACTTCAGCCTGAAGCAACTAGGTCTTCCCTATTGATGAAAAGCAGACCCAGCATAAAATATCACTTTTTGTCACTTCTACCATTTGAAAGATGTAATTGTTATTTAGTCAAATAAAGAAGTGATTAGCTGATCTGCTTTATTACATCAAGAATTTTAATAGAGGTCTGGACAATTAACATTCCCTATCACTGCTGGTACCAGCCTGTTAGGCTCATAATCTGTATCCTAAATTTCAACTTTATTTCCATGCCAAGTGCTCATCAGTTTACTCTGATGACAATATTGCCTCTTTCTACATCCATCAATCCATCATGTGTCTGTCTCCTAGATTTTCTCTTGTATTTTCATTTCCTTATATACACCTCAAATCCATAATGCACCACCTTTCCTGCTTCTTTTGAATAGGCATAAACTTTCATTACCATTTTCCAATCAAAGGTCTAACCTTATCAAGTTTCCGTGAAATCTATGAAGTAAAATTCACCATTTTGTTAAGGGCTTTAGTTTAACTTCCTTGTTAACCATACCATACAAAAACAAATTTCCCACATTTATCACTTTTAGACATTCTTAGGACCAGAAGTGGAAGAAAAGCAGTGAAAACTACCCACAACTTAGAAGACCAGACTTTGGGCAGACAGGTGTGGTCTATTTATAATGGTGATAATCATAAACGAGAATAATTTCATTGGATCCTCCTCTTCCACTCATCTGCTACCAAATGAAACTAGAGGAAATTATGAAACTAGATTGACTAGGTATATTAAAGATGAATGCTTGTTAATCTTAACTGGGCTGTCTATGTTAAGGAAGTTCTAATTTGTTGTCTTACTCATCATAGCATCTCTTTCGAATTGTCTCTTTGCTCCTCCTTCCCATGTCACCCTAAGCACCCTATTGTCTCCCATTATTAGCTGAAGAGCTTACCTCATACTTCACTGAAAATAAGTGAGGCAGTTCACCAATGCTGCCTCTTCTCCTACTCTCTTCCTCTTCATCTAACATTATATCCAAGAAAAAAATGAGTTATTTTTCTAACCCAGGTCAGCATGTAGAGATGCAGAAGTCTGAGGATACTAAAGAAAAGCTCTGGCCAAAGGCATGCAGCATTCTAACATGGAAGAACTGAAAGAGGCCTGAAACCATGACCAAAAAGCCAGAAGAGACACAAGCCAGATTCATAACAGGGCACACCTGGCAGGTCAGTTACTTATGACTCAGTTCTGGGTCACAAAGCTAAAAGATACTGAGAAGGGGATCTTTGTCTAAGGGCATCATTCTAGGGTGAGGAGCACCCTAGGAGCATTCAGCATATGTACTGAATGAGGAACAGTCAGAAATCAAGAATAGTTGTGTGGTTCTGACATGAGGAGTGGAAGAGCATTTCAGCTCCAGCTTCTATTTCAGTCTGAAATCAGTAATAAAATAACCAGGACAGGAAACTTAGATTAAGAGAACCTGTAGTTCTATCACTTTGAATCAGCAGTGCTTTCCAGTTGGTTGAATGTGGCTCAGTCCAGCAGCAGTCTACTGAACTTCCAAACAGCGGCAAAACAAAAGTAGTGTGATGGAGACCTCAACCGAGGGCAGGAACTTATAGAGCTCAGACCAGGAGGACAGTGATCAGGCTTTACATTGGATATAAAAACTTTGGGAGCAAATGTGTTTCCTGTAAACAACGTATTGTAGGACATTTTATACGTGGGTTCATTCTGCTGATAGCTAACTCTGTGTTTTCCTCCATGCTATTTTTCATTTGTTTATCCCCCTCTCTCTTACTACCCATCCTTTCCCTCTTCCCAAGTATTTTACATCTGATCTCTGCCTTCCCCAAGACACCTTCCCTTTTATCAATCCCCACCCCATTTCTCTTATCTTCATTCCTTTTTACTTCCTTATAGGTAAGCTAGCTTTTTATATCCAAATGAATATGCATGGCATTACTTCTTTGAACCAATATTGAAGAGAATAAGTTTTAAGCTTTGGCCACCTCCCCATCTATCCGATCTTCTCCTCCATTATAATAGCTCTTTCAGGCCTCTTTTATATCACCTCCCCTCACTTTCTTCTCTTGGTGCAATTTTTTCTGACTCTTTTTGTATTATTATTTTTGGGTATCATCTCATCAAAGTTATATTTGATTCATACCTTCTGCCTACATATACTCCCTCTAATTGCTTCTATGGTAATAATGCTGTTATGTGTTATAAAAATCATTAAACAGCTTAACCTTATTGAATATCTTGTGTTTTTGCTTTCTTGTTTCTTTTGTATAATTTTTGTTTCCCTTGATTCTTGTATTTGGAAGTCAATTTTTACCCACCTCTGGTCTCTTAATTAGAACAGCTTGAAAGTCCTCTATTTTGTTAAATATCTTTTTTTTCTCCCTGAAAGCTTAGATTCAGTTTTGCTGGATAGGTGATTTTTGGTTGCAATTCTAACTCTTCGGGTTTTGCCATATGATCTTCTAAGCCCTCTGGTTCTTAAGTGTGGACACTGCCAAATCCTGTGTAAACCTGACTGTAACTCCATGGTATTTAAATTGTTTATTTTTAGTTGCTTGCAATATTTTCTCATTGATCTCGTGGTTATATGATTTTCCTGCGAGTTTTCATTTTGGGATCTCTTTCAGACAGTGATTGGTGGATTCTTTCCATTTCCATTTTACCCATTGTTTCTAATACGTCCAGGTTATTTTCTTTGATAATTACTTGTAAGGGGATGGAGTCAAGACGGTGGCGTAGAAGCAGGAAATCTCCATGGCTCCCCCCATAACCACCTCAAATACCTATAAAATATGACTCTAAAAAAATTTGAGAGTACAGAATCCACAAAATGACAGAGAGAAACAAAGCTCCCACTGAAGCCAGCCCAGGAGGTGGACAGGAAGGGTTCATCACAGCATGGTGGGAGCAGAGCCCAGCTCCATGTGAGCTGGCAGTTATAGCCCCAGGGTGGCCCAGATCAGCCACAGCTGGAACACTTGGGAAAGTGGATCACCACCAGCTATGGCAGTTTCCAGAATTATCAAGCCATAAATGCCAAAGACAAAAACAAAAGGTCAGGGGAACTCTGCTAAATCTGGGGGGAATGGAGCGTGGTCCAGCCTCTGCCCGCAGCATGAGAAGCTGAGTAGGTGCTGCTGCCCTGCAGCTGCCTCCATGTGGTTGCTTCAGAGCTCTCAGCCTGCAGATAACAGCAAGGGCCAAGCCACCATTCAGAGGCTAAGCACTCCTGCTTTAACCTGCCTGGATCAGGATCATGGTGTTGGGTGGTGGTCCTGAGGTGTGTGACCAGTAAGCCAAAGCTGGTGGTGGCTGTAGAGAAAGCACCCTTCTAATAGTTTTGGAAGCTGTGAAAACCCCAGTGATTTGGGATAAAGCTCTCCCCTTTGGAAGCAGAGTTTTACTGTGGCAAAGAGCTCAAAAGTCAAGTAATTGACTGGCAACATGAGCAGCAAAGGAAGCAAAGCAAGCGTAGATATACAACTTTAGATTCCTTTTTGGGGGACAAAAAGGATCAAAGCATGGAATGGGAGGAAAACAATGAAGTCAGAACTCCTGCACAAAAAGCTTCCAAGAAAAATATAAACTGGTTATAAGCCATGGAGGAGTTCAAGAATGATTTTGAAAATCAAGTAAGAGAAGCAGAGAAAAAATTGGGAAGAGAAATTAGAATAATGCAAGAAAATCATGAAAAGAGAGTCAACAACCAGACTGAAGAAAACAACACCTTAAAAAATAAACTAACTCAAATGGCAAAAGAGGTCCAAAAAGCCAATGAGAAGAAAAATGCCTTTAAAAGCTGATTTGCCACATGAAAAAAGAATTTGAAAAGATCACTGAAGAGAATAATTCCTTCAGAATTAGATTGGAGCAAATGGAAGTGAATGACTTTATGAGAAATCAAGATACTATTAAACAGATCCAAACACATGAAAAAATATAAGGCATTGTGAAATATCTCATTGGAAAAACCACTGACCTGGAAAATAGATCCAGGAGAGGCAATTTAAAAATTATTGGACTACCTGAAAGCCATGATCAAAAAAAGAACCTAAAAATAATCTTCAAGAAATTGTCAAAGAAAATTGCTCTGATATTTTAGAACCAGAGGGCAAAATAGAAATTGAAAGAATTTGCTGATCACCTCTTGAAAAAGATCCAAAAAAGAAAACTCCTAGGAATTTTATAGCCAAGCTCCAGCGTTTCCAGACCAAGGAGAAAATACTACAAACAGCCAAGAAGAAACTATGTTAATATTGTGGAAACATAATCAGGATAACCCAGGATCTAGCAGCTTCTACATTAAGGGATCAAAGGGCTTAGAATATGATATTCTGGAGATCAAAGGAGCTAGGATTAAAACCAAGAATCACCTACACAGCAAAACTAAGTATAATGTTTCAATGGAAAATATGGTCATTCAATGAGATGGAGGACTTTCAAGCATTCTTGATGAAAAAAACAGAACTGAATAGAAAATTTGACATTCAAATACAAGAAGCAAGAGAAGCATGAGAAAATAAACAGGGAGAAAAAGTCATAAGGAACTTATCAAAGTTGAACTATTTACATTCCTACATGAAAAAATGATAATTGTAACTCATAAGACTTTTCTCAGTATGATAGTAGAAGGGAATATATGTGTGTGTGTTTGTATGTATACATACATATATGTCTATAGAGGAAGGTATATATTCATATGAATACATACATCATTGTGAGTGTTTATGTGTACAGATATACATAGACAGAGGGCACAGGATCAATTGAACAGGGAGGGATGATATTTAAAAGGTGAAATTGAGAGGTGGGAGAGGAATATAATGAGAGGAGATGGTCAGAGACAGAATGGGGTAAATTACCTCATATAGAAGAGGCAAAGGATATCTATTACAATGGAGGGAAAGAACAGGAAGGCAAAAGGGAATGGGTCAACCTTACTCTCATTGAATTTTGCTTGGGGAGGGAATGACATACACTCTGAATTGGGTATCTTGCTCTACAGGATAGTAGAGGGGAAGGATATGAGAGCAGGGAAGAGAGAGGGAAGGGCAGGCTGGAGGGGAGGGTAGTTAGAAGCACACACTTTTGTAAAGGGACAGGGACAAAGTAGAGAATAGAACAAGTGGGGGGGACAGGATGGAGGAAAATATAGTTAGTCCTTCACAATATATCCAGTATGGAAATGTTTTGCATAACTACACATATACAACCTATATTTAATTGCTTATCTTTCTAGTAAGGGTGGAAGATGAAGGAGGGAGGGAAAGAATCTGTAATTTAAAGTTTTAAAATCAAATTTTTAAAAAATGTTATTATTATTATTTTCATTATTATTATTTACATGCAACCAGGAAATAAGATATACAGCCATTGGGATATGGAGATCCATCTTGCCCTACCAGAAAGTCAGAGGGAAGATGGGGGAGGATATAGGAGAAAGTAGATTGGGGGAGGAGGTATTCAGTGGGATCACTGTTTTGGGGTGGTAGGTAGGGGAAAGATGGGAAGAAAATTTTTAGCTCAAAATCTTGTGGAAATGAATAATGTAAACTAAAAATAAACACAAAAGTTAATTTTAAAAAAGATAATTACTTGTAAGATGTTGTTCAAGTTTTTCTTTCTTTTCTTTTACTTTTTTCTTTGTGTTTTTGGATCTTAGCTTTTGGGTAGTCCAAAAATTCTTGTATTATCTCTCCTGAATCTATTTTCTAAGTCCATTGTTTTTCTACGAGAACTCTCTTATTTTCTTCTATTTTTTATTTTTATTTTAATTTTCTTTTATCATATGTTGATGTTTTATATACATAGATTCATTCCACTTGTTATATTCTAATGGTTAAGGAATTATTCTCTTAAGTGGGCATTTGTATTTCCTTTTCCATTCCACCAATTATATTTTTAGGGAATTATTTTCCTTCAAATTTTTTTTATATCTTTCCCCATGTCATTGACTCTTTTTTCTTGGTTAACTTTCATTACTCATTTCTTTCCACAATTTTTCTTATACTTCCCTGATGTGCTTTCAAAAATACTTTTGAACCTCTTCCAAGAATTCTTCTTTAGCCTAAAACCAAATTACAATTATCTTTGAGATTTCACATTTAACCATTTTGACACTATTGTTCTCTTCTAAGTTTATGCCTTGATCCTTCCTTTCACCATAGAAACTTTCTATAGTCAAGCTCTTCTTTAATTCTTTTGCTCATGTTTCTCTAACTTTTTATAACTTTGTGTTTTTAATGTGAAATTTATGCTCTTATCCTGCACTTTCCCAAGCTTTTTTGCTGAGGTTCTAGGTCATATACTGCCTTTCACTGGAATTCTCCTGGAGAAGAGATATTTTTGCTGGTTTGCCCCAGGGCTGGGCCCCTGATAGTGTGTTACTATGGAAAGAGAGTCTCTCTGCTGGTAGGCCCCAGGGTCTTGGTCTCATTGTTGGCCAGCCTTGTAGTAGGGTTTCACTACTGTAAAGCCAAGCATGAATAGCTTTCTATAAGACTGCTGCTGTGAAAAACTTCAAGATTCTGATTACATAGTATAGTTAACTCTCTATTTATTCAATAACAAACTAAGACAAAACATTCTCAGAAAACAAAGTACAGCATTCACAATGTTGTGGCATAACAACTTATCACTAAAATGGCTATGTAGTTTTCACCAAAGTGGTCACATAGTTTTAAACAAAGTACATTCATTTAGTAACAATCATTTAGGAAGTCCTTAATTCAGTCACAAAGTATAAAGGTCAAAGTTCTCCACACCTAGATCACATTTTATTAATCTCTTCAATCAAAAATTCTTCTTTTGGGGCAGAGACAAAATGGTAGAGATGAAACTGGACCTCCCTGTTACTCCAGCTTCCACCTCCTCCAATACATATAAAAAAAAAAGACTCTATACAAATTTTAGAGCTACAGAACCCACAAAGTGACAGAGAAACAAATCTCCCAGTGAAGGCAGACTGGCAGGCTGGCAGGCTAGCAGGAAGGTGTAATACCATGTACCAGCAGCTACCCAAAAGAATGCTATTGTGAACAGCTTTTAAAGTTCTGATTATACAGTATAGTGAACACTCTATTTATTCCATTACAAATCAAGGCAAACATTCACTACAAATCATAACATAATATTCACAACATTACATCTTATCACTTAAAATTCCAATATAGTGTTCACAATAGCTTAACATTAGAATGGCCACATAGTTTCCACTACAGTGGTCACAGTATTTAGAACAAAGGACAAAAGAATAATCATCTGGTATCCCTAAGGAGATTTGCCTCCTCACTCAGTCATTCAGTCATCTCACAATACAATAATCAATCTTCCACTCATGGGGCAATTATAGATTAACTTAATCAGTCACTTACCTAGCAATCATAATTACTAAGTATCATTAATCACTAAGTAGGATCATCAAAAAGTTACACAAACCCTCCACCCCTCTGTGTCTAGTAAATTTCAATTTCATCACATGTTCAATATTCAAGCAGAGGCCTTTTCTTCAACTTGACTCAGGGTTGTTTCTCAGATTCCCTGGATCGCCTTCCATGGTCCCAGCTCCTACCTGAATCCACCAGTCACATGGATTCAGAGGCAGACAACTCCCAGGCTCTCATCAAGTCCTCTGGGCAGTTCTTGGTACACACTGAAGTTCATAGGGTCCAGCACATCTCAAAACCTTCACCATTTTTGTTGCCAGGAACTCAAGGATCAACCAAGCCACAAAAAAACAAAGTCTTATCCTAGTCATGATTCTTCAGTCCTCTAGCAGTTCAGCTGGCCCTAGGACCCAGAAGAAATCTCAGCCTTCCAGATAGCCTTCCAAGGCAGCCTCCTTGGCAGGAACTTCAGCCTTCACCAGATTCTGGTCTCATAGAAAACAACTCAGTACTCAGTCCAGCAGCCCAGCTTCCAGATGCTGTGAAAATTCTGCTCCGCACCAGGAGCCATGAGGAGGAAAATTCTTGATTCTGTCTGTCTGTCCTCTGGAGCTCTTCTTAAATACACACACACACACACACACACACACACACACACACACTGGCTTACTGTCTGAGCTAATCCCTTCCTGTTATGTCAGCAACAGGAGACAGAGTTAACACCTTCTGTGTGAACTAAAGGCTAAGTACCTGATAAATTAATTACCATACAGAAGGGTCTATTGAAGCACACTGGGAGCCTTGCCCAGCTTGAGCCCAGTGGTTTTTGGCCAAGGGCAGCCATGACCAGCAGCAGTGGGAGCAGAATTCAGGAGAGTGAATCACCAGCACCTGTGGTGGTTTCCAGACTTCTCAACCCATAAACACCAAAAAGAAAGTAAAAAGTCAATCAGGGCCTCTGCTGAAGAGGGAGTTGGAAGAGTCTGGTCCAGACCCTGCTCCCGTGGCAAGAAGTGGGGAAGGTGCTGAAGACATTGTTATATGCCTTCCTCCAGAGCTCCTGGTCTGCAGATTGTAGGGGGACCACGTAACCATTCAGAGGGTAATCTCTCTTGCTTTAACCTACCTAGATCTGGATCACCATTTGGGATGGAGATGTTAGGACATGTGTCCAGATGTCAGAGCTTGTGGGAGCTGCAGGTATGGCGCCCTCCTAATTGCTTCTGCAGCTGCAAAAACCTTCGTCATTTTGGGACAAAGCTCTGTTCATTCTGAAAGCAGAGTTCTACTATGGCAGAGAGTTCAAAAATCAAGTAATTGACTGGCAATTTGAGCAAGCAGAGGAAACACAATCCTACCATAGATTCCTTTTTTTGAGGACAAAAAGGATCAAAGCATGGAATGGGAGAAAGGCAATGAAGTCAGAACTCATGCATCAAAAGCTCCCAAGAAAAATATGAATTGGTTACAGGCCATGGAAGAGCTCAAGAAGGATTTTGAAAACCAAGTAAGAGAAGTGTTGGAAAAATTGGGAAGAGAAATAAGAATGATGCAAGAAAATCAAGAAAAGCTAGTCAATAGCCTGACTGAGGAAAATACCACCTTAAATATAAAATAACTCCAATGGCAAAAGAAGCCCAAAAAACCAATAAGGAGAAGAATGCCTTAAAAAGTCGAAATTACCAGATGTAAAAAGAATTTCAAAAACTCACTGAAGAGAATAATTCCTTCAAAATTAGATTGGAGCAAATGGAAGCTAATGCCTTTATGAAAAATCAAAATACTATAAAACAAATCCAAACAAATGAAAGAATAGGAGGCAATGTGAAATATCTCAGTGGAAAAACCACTGCCCTGAAAAATAGATCCACGAGGGATCATTTAAAAATTATTGAACTACCTGAAAACCATGATCAAAAAAAGAGCCTAGACACCTTGGAATTATCAAGCAAAATTGTCCAGACATTCTAGAACCAGAGAGCAAAATAGAAATTGAAAGAATTCACTGATCACCTCTTGAGAAAAGATCCCCAAAAGAAAATTCCTAAGAATATTATAGACAAATTCCAGAGTTCTCAGGTCAAGGAGAAAATACTGCAAGCAGTTAGGAAGAAACAATTTGAGTATTGTGAAAACACAATCAGGATAACACAAGACAAAGTAGCTTCTACATTAAGGGATCAAAGGTCTTAGAATATAATATCCCAGAGGTCAAAGGGGCTAGAACTAAAACCAAAAATAACCTACCCTACAAAACTGAGTGTAACACTTCAGGGAAAAATATGGTTATTCAGTGAAATAGAGGATTCTCAAGCATTCTTGATGAAAAAACCAGGGTTGAACATAAAATTTGACTTTAGAATACAAGAAGCAAGAGAACCATGAGAAGGAAACAGGGAAAGGAAATCATAAGGAATTTATTAAAGTTGAATTATTTACATTCCTACATGGAAAAATGATAATTGTAACTCATAAGACTTTTATCAGTATGAAGTCAGTTGAAGGGAATATATATGTACCTATATGTATCCATACATATATGTATATATAGGAAAGTGTAGGTGTTTATAAATATATATGTGAAGGTGTTCATATGTATGTTCATGTATACATAGACAGAGGGAACAGGACGAGTTGAATGTGAAGGGATGATATCTAAAAAATAAAATTAAGAGGTGAGAGAGGAATATATTGGGAAAAGGAGAAAGGGAGAGAAAGATTATGGTAAATCATCTCCTATAAAAGGGCAAGAGAAAACTGTTACAATGGAGGGGAAGAAAAGGAAGGTGAAAGGGAATGGGAAAACCTTACTCTCATTGAATTTGGCTTAAGGAAGGAATAACACACACACACTCAGTTGGTTATCTTACCCTACAGGAAAATAGGTGGGAAGGGGATAGGAGGGGGGGATGATACACAGGAGGCAGATTGGGGGAGAAGGTAGTTAGGAAGAAACACTTTTGAATAGGGACAGGGTCAAAGGACATAACAGAATAAGTGGGAGCAGGATAGGATGGAAGGAAATATAGTTAGTCTTTCACAGTATACCTACTATGGAAATGTATAACCTCTATTGAATTGCTTATCTTCCCAGTTGAGATGGGTGAGGAGTGAAGAAGGGAAGAAATCTGGAACTCAAAGTTTAAAAAACAAATATGTATTATTTTTTGTTTTTACGTGCAACTGGGAAATAAGATATAAAGGCACCTGGGTATATAAATCCATCTTGCCTTTCTAGAAAGTTGAGGAAGGGGGTGGTAATGGGGGATGATATAAGAGAGAACAAATTGGGTAAAGGGGTATTCAGTAGGATAGTTATTTTGGGGATAGGCATAGGAGAAAAACAGGGAGAAAAATTTGTAACACAAAATCTTTTGGAAATGAATGTTGAAAACTAAAAATAAATAAATAAATTGGGAAAAATTTTTTAAAAATATCCTATCTTCTTAATTGAACAATTCCTTAACTCAAACATCTAAATATAAAGGTCAAAGTTCTCCACCCCTGGGCCACATTAAATCATGATCTTCTCAGTTTGCATTAAATATACAAGGAGAGGTCTTTTCATCTTGACTTAGGGCAGGCTCTCAGCTTCCATCGTTCCTCTTCCATGGTCCCAGCTCCTGCCTGAATCTATCCAACTGTCACCTGAGTTCAAAGTCACACAGTTCTCAGTTCCTTGACAAACTCCTTGTGCTGTTGCTGTTCTGTATTGAAGCTCACAGTGTCTAAGCCACCTCAACTCCTTCACAGTTTCTGTTCCTGGGAAGACAAAGCTGAACAAAGCCACAATAACATTCATTCACATTGTCGGCATCCTCATCAATTCTCTTTCTACCTGTGAAATCAACATAGATCCAACAATATGGTCTGAGGAATCAACACAAATCATCAGCATAGTCTTGGGACCTCTAAAAACATCAGTAAGATCCTCCTCCATGATTTCTTTAAACATACAACAAGAAAATCCTCTTTCAGGGCTTCTGAACCAGCAGTAAGGTCCCAGGGCTTCTGTAACAATAGCAATGTCCTCTAGCAACAGATGAATATGACAAAGTTACATCAAAACAGACAGACAAAGTAGTGGCACCACAGTCATGCTTCCTCCCAGTTCTCCCCTCTTCTTATTTCTCAATTCTCATTCCTGGCAGTTCTGGGTGGCTCTCAGAAGTTGTCAGCCATTCTGGCTGGCTCTCAGAAGTTCTCAGCAGCTCTCAGAAGAAGTCCTGGATCTCTAGCTTAAGCTTTTCTTTATATATGGTATTAGCTCCTGCCTGTTCCACCCCTTCCTGTTACATCAGCAACTTCCTCCCATTGTGGGATTCACAAGTTCTGCATCTTAATACTTGATACAATCACAAACTTGAAACAAGGTGCTAAGTACCTGTTTGATTAAAAATACAAGGGGCAGGGAAGATCTTAAAATTCCCATTACAATTAGAACTATTAGTCAGCAATGGAGTCAAGGCTTTGCTGGTGGCTTGTGCTGTGGTAGGGCTTTGCTGCACTGCACAAGCTGCTCACTTACCTAGGGAGCTGTTGGTTTGCAGGATGGCAGGACTTCCTTAGTGGATTGTCCCAGGCTCAGAGCCCTACAGTTGGTGCCTGCAGTGAGACTGGCTGCTACTCTTGAATCTAGCTCCCCTCCAACCTTAGTGAGACAGATCTTTCCTGCTGGGTTATGAAGCTGCTTTACTGCTCCTAGATCAATTCTGAGGTGGTTTTATAATTCTTTAGAGGGGAAATTGGGTGGGTTCCTTCCTTCCTACAATGTCTCAGGACTGGATATCCTTCCTGTAAACTCTTAAGATCAAATATTATTTCGTATTTTCTCATCCTTCTGCAATGTCTATTTCTGCATACATTTTATAGTATACATAAATGTATAGTAAAAAAATATGTGAATACATATGTGTATGTAAATATAGTTTATTAAATAAGTAGTCAATGGGTTGTATCCTCAGGAAAAAAAGTTATTAACAGAACATGATAAAAAAATTGGGAACAACTGATTTAGGAGATTTAATCTGGTTTTACTGATGGATTTGTTTCCAAGGATTATTAATGGGGATCCACAGAAATGAAAGAGATTAGAAAGAGTACTTCATGAGGCAGTGTGGCATAATGGAAAAAAGATTACATTTAGAATCAAATGACCTGCTTTCAGAGTAGAAGACCTCTAAGACCTGAATCTGTGATCATAGGATCTGTGCTCTGTCATTAATGACCTTTGTTGGGTTTGGTTGAATCCTTTTCCTTGCAACTTTTTGTGCTTATTCAGCACTTTCAGTGATGTCTGACTCCTCATGACCCCACTTGGATTTTTCTTGGCATTAACTACAGGGGTTTGACATTACCTTCTCCAGATCATTTTACAGATGAGGCAATTGAAGTAAACTGGCCAAAGTGACTGGTCAGGGTCACACAGCCAGTAAAGTGTCTTAGTTCAGACTTGAACTGAGCATAAGGAATCTTCCTGACTCCAGGACAGGCATTCTATTCACTGTGCAAACTAGCTGGCCATATGTTGCAACTAGATTACCTCTAAAAACCTCATGCCCATTCTATGTCTTTTTTCTTTTACTTTTACTTCATAGTATATTATTTTTTTCAATTACATGTAAACATGATTTTCAACATACATTTTGTAAGATATTATTTCCAATTTTTCCCTACCTCCCCCTCCATCCCCATCCCCAATAAAGCAAACAATATGACATATGTTATATATGTACAATCCTATTAAATGTATTTCTATGTTAGTCATGTAGTGAAAGAATAATCAGAACAAAAAGGAAAAAAAAACCATAAGAGAGGAAAAAAAGTCAAAATATTGTGATTTGATCAGCATTCAGATTCCATAGCTCTTTCTGTGGATGTGGTTAACATTTTCCATCACAGAACTTTTGGAATTATCTTAGATCTTTGCATTGCTGAAAAGAACTAAGTCTATCATAGATGATCATCACACATTGTTGCTCTTACTACATACAAAGTTCTCCTTGCTTCATTCACCATCAGTTCACGTTAATCTTCCCAGGATTTTCTGAAATCTGCCTACTCATCATTTCTTATATTGCAATAGCATTCCATTGAATTCAAATATCACAACTTGAAAAACCATTCCTCAATTGATGGGCATCTTCTCAGTTTCCAAATCTTTGCCACCACAAAAAGAACTGCTACAAATATTTTTGTACTTGGTCATTTTTCCCTTTTTTAAAATGTATTGGAATACAGAACTAGTAGTGGTTTTGCTAGATCAAAGGGAATGCATACTTTTATAGCCCTTTAGAAATACTTTAAAATTCCTCTTCAGAATGGTTGAACAGTTCACAACTCCACCAACAATGCATTAGCACCATTCTGTTTCTTAGACTGTACCAGATTGTTTGATAATTACCACTTTATAAAGCAGTTTGAGATCTGGTACAACTAGCCCACCTTCTTTTGCATTTTTTTTCACTGATTACTTTGATATCCTTAAGCTTTTGTTAATCCTAGTGAATTTTGTTATTCCTTTTTCTAACTCTGTAAAATAATTTTGAAAGTTTGATTGCTATGGAACTTCAGAGTAATTTAGGTTGAATTGTCATTTTTATTATATTGACTCAGCTAAGCCATGATCAATTTATATTTTTGCAATTGTTGACATCTGACTTTATTTCTGTGAAAAGCGTTTTATATTTGTGTTCATATTGTTCCTGAGTTTGTATTGGCAGGTAGACACCCAAGTATTTTACATTGTCTACTGTTATTTTAAATGGAATTTCTCTTTTTATATTTTGCTGTAGGAATTTGCTGGTAATATATGGAAATGTGGATTATGTCTGTGGATTTCTTTTCTATGGTTTTTATGTATAACATATCATTTGCAAAGAGTTACAGTTTTGTTTCCCCATTATCTATTCTAAATCCATCAGTTTCTTTTTCTTGTCTTATTTCTATAGCTAACATTTCTAGTAAAAATATTAAATGATAGGCAAAATGATGGCCATTCTTACTTCATATTGTATTGGAAAGACTTCTCATTTATCCCTATTAAAGATGAATTTTGCCAACAGTTTTAAATAATATTTATCATTTTAAGGTAAACCCAATTTATTACTATAATCTCTACCATTTTTTATAGAAATGGGTCCTGTATTTTGTCAGAGGCCTTTTCTGCATATATCGAGATAATACTATGATTTCTGGTGGATTTGTTATTGATATGGTCAAATTTACTTAGAGTTTTCCTAATATTGAACCAGTCATCCACTCCTGGTATAAATCTCTCTTGATCATAGTTTATGATCTTTGTGACATATTGCTGTATTTTTTTCTGGTAGTTTATTTAAATTTGTTTGCCTTAAATCATTAAATAATGTTACTTATTATTATTATTGACTTAGATGGAGACAGTGAAAATATATTTTTTTAAATTTACACATTAATCAAATCTTGAAGTGAGATTTAATTTTTCATTGGGGGAATTAGAATATAAATTTCTCTTTCTTTTTGGCCCTCTCTGATTTGGGTATCAGCTTCTTATTTGTGGCACAAAAGGAAGTTGGGGACAGAGCCAAGATGTGGGAGTAAAGGAAGATAATTGCTTGAGCTACTGCACCAACCAATTCTAATACCTGTACGAAATGACTCTAAACATAGAGGTACAGGACCCACAAAGTGACAGAGAGAAACACATCACTAAAGGCAGCCTAGCAGGCTGACAGGAAGAGTCTTTTGCATTAGGCTGGGAGCTTAGCCCTGTCCCATGTGAGTTGCATGTAATAACAATTGTCTTAACTTCCTCTTTATTGGTGATTAATTCACTCCCTTCATATTTGATAGCAATAATTTGGTTTCCTTTCTTTTTTTTAGTCAAATTAACCAATGATTATTGTATTTCATTGAATTTCTCCATAAAAACAGTTTCTAGTTTTATTTATTAGTTCAATTTTCTTTTTTTTCCTGCTTTCAATTTTATTAATCTCTTCTTTCATTTGCAGGATTTCCAATTTATTATTTAATTGGAAATTTTGAATTTGTTCTTTTTCTAGTTTTTTTTTTTTTAAGTTACGTGGCAAATTCATTGATTTGCTTTTGCTCTACGTTATTGAGGTAAGCAGTTAGAGACATGATTTTTCCCCTAAGTACCACTTTAGATGCATTCCATAAATTTTGGTATGTTGTCTCATTCTCCATTCTGCCTCTAATTATAATAATATACCTTTGAAGATGAAAATGGAAACAATTTTGTTGTATTTTACTCCCATTAAAGTGATCCATGAAATAAAACAAAAGAAAATCCTATGTTTTCCATTAATGAGAAATAAAAAAAGAATAAAAGAAGATTCATAATAAACACACAAATATTTTTGTTGTTCTCTCTACATCACTTTTAATTGAATCTCATACAGTATATAATGATTATATTCTCATCATTACATAGCATATGTTTTAATGTAAACGCAGGTTTATTCTGACAGTGTGTTTATAGATTAGATAGAGAATTTCTTGATTTTAGGTACACTTGCTCACCTAAAAAAAGGAAAATGATCATTGTGGGATATGATTTTGCTTTTGGTTTCTTGAAATGCTATTTACTGACTAATTTATTACAATTTAGCATCCACATGGATGGCAATAAATGGGTCTTCAGCATTGTTGCTAATACTAAAGTAAGCGAGACCATCACTGCCAACATAGACTTCAATTCCCGTACAATAGTTATCACTTTTGTCTCCAGAAATGACATCACAATAGGTTCCAGAAGGAAGACCAGTTTGCAGATTTGTTGATAATTCCCTGTAAAACAAAAGGCAAACCATTGCTATAAAGCTAGAATATGAAATGTGTTTTGAAAAAAATACAAGCACTGCCACCATAGTTGGTCAGATTGCAACTATGTCTGTTCCATAAATAAAAATCCTATAAATGGAGAGAATGCACAATGAGAAATGTTACTTATGAATCTGGGGAGTCTTCCAACAAGCTAAAGAAACCTTATTCACTACCAGAGATGGTAGAACTTCTTAGGCAATGATGAGTGTTTAAAGATGAAGATTTGAATGACAAGAATGGAGACCAGAAAATTTGTATCTATAATAGATTTTCATTATGATCTTTTCGGATAAATGGAAACATTTCAAATCTATGCACTAGTTGCTTCCATTAGGGAATTTAAATATTTTAAATTTGATAATTCTTAACCTTTTCCTTGATGAAGCAAAAAAATGTTTTGGTTTTAAAGCTAAAAAAAATCATCTGGTGTTTCAGTGCTTTGGCTGTAAAGTCATTCTATGTCCATGTATTTTGATGTTATTGCTCATGGAAGATAGGAATTAGAAAAACAAGAGCTGCAAATTTGGACAAGGCTTTTGTCTCCTCTTATGCCATTAAGTAAACTGGGAGACTAAATGTTGGAGGTAGAAAACTCAGTTCCAGATATGGCAGCTTCATTGATACAGGGTTGTTAAAGGATCTAAAACACTAAGACATAACTATCTGTCCACAAGATCTTTACATGCCCTCTGAAAATGACTGCTGCCAACCTTCTCACTCTTAAAAAGAGGTTTGAGAAACTGGATGATATTTTTACTCATGCTATATTTTTTAAAACTTAAATCAGAACCAAAAGACAGAACTTTCCAAGCCTGGTGTTATAACAATACACACCCTAACCATTACCATTTCTTTTTTTCACCCCTCCCTTCTCATTTTATATAGTATCTAAGTACAATTCTTAGATTCATTTCTTTTGACTTCCTCACTCTTCCTCTAATCTACTAAGATAATGAATGTAAAACTTCACACACTTTATTGCAATGATACTTCAGATATCAAGGTTACTATTAGCACGGTGATAACTTCATTACAGGCCCCACTGAAAAGCAGGCGCATTGTACCTGCCTACTCCCAACCCCTGCCAATATTCTAATTTCTTCATATGTGCCTCACTGCTCAATAGAATAACAGTTGTGTTCATGAATTCATAGTTCTCACAGAACAGCAGGTGCGGCCATGTGATAGGATCCCAGCCACTGCCTCTAGCTAACCACTGCCCCAGATCCATGCCTTAAATTTCCCCAAAGAAACAGCAGTTTTGTCCATGCACTCAACCATCACTACATCCACATAGTCTCAGATAGGATGATAATTCTCAGCCAATCAGAAAGCAGCACCACCAGAATTCCTGAGCAGGATGTGGAACCCCAAAACATTAAAGGAACTTTTCCTAGGTAGCCACCTGTGCAGTACTAGTAAAGAACTGACCTAGAGTAAACTTATGATGTAGAGAGCCTTATTACAATATCATTATCATACATATGTACTCTACCAAAAGGTTTTTCTGTATGTTTCTTGGGTAAGGGCATGCACAGTTCCACTGTGGCTGATATCCCTCTCCTATTACCTAATCTCTTGACAAACCCCAACTACTTTTTAATATTCATAATTTCCCTTATGTAACTGTAGCTTTACCCTATAAAAATCCATCTTGGTCTTTCTGACATTGTTGGTTCCTCTTGGAACTTAACCAACTCTATGAGAAGCATCAATCTCAATAAATACCTATACTTGGATTAAAGGTGGTTTGCCTCTGAAGTGTTTGAGATGGTTCCTCCACAACACATCATGAAACCCCCACCGTTTTTGCATGGGCAGAGCTTAAACTGCAACAACAGCATCTATTCTAGTCCTTACAGGTATCCTTTGGAATATCAGTTAAAGCATCTGGGGTCAGAAAAATGATCAGGCAAGAATATGTTTAAAAGAAACTTTTAAAAAATCAACTGCTACGTACCAGTCATCATTGTTAAATACAATGAAACCTTTATTCCCTCTGCCAAAAGCCACCTGGTTACTTCCGTTATCCCACCAATTTGTAAAATCTTGGCCATTAACTACATTGCGGAAAATCACCATATTCCTGTAAACAAAATATAAAAATATTGGTAAATGTATTCAATTTCAGTATTCTCCCTACCTTACTCCCCTTTTGTAAGGATGTATGTGTGCATGTATGTATGTGTGTATGTACATATGTGTGTACATAGAGAGTTGCATACAGGCTAAAGATCTTAGTGCAGTTTTAAGAAATTCAAGTTGAATGCTACATGACACTTTTGAGAAACCTGTATTTCAATTGTTAAGCGTATGCCATCAGACAGATTCTATGAAGCTTTCCTACCTTATTTGACGCCAGCGATGTTCACAAACCCAGTCATCACCACAAGTGGTATCTTCATTCATACTTACTCGTTTAATCACTTCATTGTCATTGGGTGGCCCAACCCAATCATTAACATCCTGAATTTGTCAAAACAGAGACAGTGATTATATTTATTTGGTTCTTTCCCCTTCCTTTTCCTATAGCTAGGATTTGTGTCCTGTTTCTGCTATTTCCTATGCAAGTGAACTTGGACAAGTCACATTGGGTCAAAACACCCTCAATTTCTATCTCCCCCAACCTTTGAAGCTCAATGTAAATGTTACCTCCCTCATGAAGCCTACCCTGCTGCTTCAAGTCAGTTACAAACTGTCTTCTGCCTCAGACCTCACAAAGAACTGGATTTGGCTCCTTTTAACTTACACTTATTGAGTATAATTTCAGGTATAGTTATCTGTATAATCACTGTATCTTCCCAACTCATGGTGAGCTCAATAAAGGGAAGATCTATGCCTTTATGTCCCTGAAAACTAGCACAGTATGCAGATAGTAAACAACAAATGCTTATGAATTAATCATTGATTAATTATGGCTTCCCCAAATGCCACTCCACAAGATTCTTTATGTAACAGGTACTTGCTAACTGTTGCAATTAAAAATACCTCTCCATTCTCAAAGTATCTTGGCCACCTGAAGCTTGACATCACTCGTGTAGTTCCATAAGGATGAGCAAGCATAAATCCAACTGCCACTTTGTACAATCTGGAAGTTATAAAGCATGAACATCAAAGAAAAGAAGAGAAATTTGGAGACCATTAGTAAAACTTAAAAAAATTAAAAAGTTAGAGGACTCTACCACTTACCTGGACTCCCAAAAGGTGAGAATGGAAGATCCTCCAGCCCCATGGCCCCTCTGGTTGTCATGATTATCCACAAAGACAAGTGCTCTGTCTGTAGGTACAAAGGACCAACCTTCTCCCCAGTTCCTGTACAAAGAAATGGGGGGAGTTTCACTTATGGTCTACAGGTTCTTCTTGCTCTTTTCTCCCTGTATGGTAGTCTTTAACATGAGTAAATTTTATTCAGAATGCACATACAATACTGAAAAGAGAATAGGACTGAGAGCCAGAAGAACTGGGACCCAATTCTGAATTAATCACCTATTAACAAACCATTTAACCTGGAATGAGTCACCTCACCATTCTGGGTGTTAACTCCCCTATCAGTAAAAGAAGTTTGACG